>OX402532.1:22154401-23354401 GCA_948098885.1 Drepanosiphum platanoidis | reverse complement strand
CCGGCGACGATAAAGGCGCGTCGTGATCGTTATCAGCAGAGAAACGTGGTTTAGGCGTAGGCTTCAGCTTTGAGAAGTCCGCGGTAGGAATCGTACGTTGACCGCCGCCTTCTTGAGAGTCATCGCAACTGGGATCGGTTTTGTTTTCCTCGGTGCTGCTGGAATCGTCTTCGGGCGCTGTGAAGAAAGAGTAAAGTAGTGGTTACAATAATATGTCAAACGAGTCGTTCTAAATGACACCGCCGCGCCGTTCTTACACTGATAGTCGTGCATAACTTGAACGGCCGCCAGTATTTTCGCCCTTTGTTCCGGCGCCATTATGCCCATATAGTCTAGGTCTGCTTCGCGTATTTCACAGAACGACTGCAAGTCTCCAAAACCGTTCATCGCAAACACGGACATTTGTTCCTGATCATTGACACGGGAATTAACAACGGATCACGATTAACAATTGTGGATACAACGTGGAGAGTTATACAAACAACATGACTCACCTCCATTCCTATAGTCCTTAAGAGTTGAAGCAATGATTTCGGTCTATGTTTCGCATTCTGTTTGGCTTTTTCCAGCCCGTTGCTCTCGTTGACCAACGGTTGGACCTTTCCAAATTTGAATGTTCCTATTTTATCACAGCCTTTCACCATTCCTTTCCAAATCCCACTGGCGTTCATGGTGGTTACCAATATCACGTCTCCTTTCTAAACGGAAAACAAACCCCGTTAGCCCCAATACGAATTACAGATAAGCTTTTTATTTGTTTTCGTACGTTGAATTTTAACGCTTCTTTGTCGTACGGGTTTGGACTACTGTTGGCGACGGCTCGGGCCAACGCCAAAACTTGTACTTTTTGCGTTCCGTCACAAGAAGTCGGCGATTCTTCGGAACTTTGCGACGCTGCTCCCATCAACGCTTGAATACCTGAAATAAAGTCAACACGATTATTATATAATAGTGCCCCAACGGCTACGTGTACGTGTGGAAACTTACTAGAAGTGCTGGGTAGACTCTCGGCAGAACTGTGGTGACGGTGAGGCCTTTGATTTTGTTTTAGCTGCTTCGAGGACGCTTTAGATCTATGGTGTTGTCTTTTACTGTGACGCTGAAAAATCAAAACAAACGTGATACAACTTTTACGACGAAAAACGTTCGCGTCAAACAATGAGACAGCACAACATACGGGCGACTGTAGAAACGAGTCCTCTTGATCGGCGTAATCTGAACTGTGGCCAGGCGAGACCGTGGTGTCCATTCCCTGAATACAAAAATAACACGTCAAACCAAACACACACACACACAACAATAAATAATTAGACGTAATTACATTCATCCTGAGCCTGTGGTAAAGTTCTTGATCGTAGTCCGACCGATTGGTATCCACGGATAACGACGACATCCTAGAACTGTAAAACACCACAATATTCATTTATTTTTGTATCAAACATATAGTTTTTTTTCATCGATTAATTTACAGTATATTTGTCTTGTAATTATTGCAATCGAAGAAGACAACAAATATACCTATACTACAGTATGCAAACGATTTCCAAAAGTTATTGCGTTTTATTTGGGTAGATTTTGAAAAATAACAGTTCAACAGTGTTATGCGTATGTGATGCTACCGCCGGTCTTTGATGACTTTTGCATATTTTCTTTGGAATGTCTTAGATGATGCTTTCTAAAAGCTAGAGAATGTATTTCAATGACGCGAATAGTTAATTTTTCAATGTATTATTCGAGACATTGTAGAGTTTACAGTTTCATTTTCAACTATTTTCCACTAAAACGAGATGAAAAATCACTACGATTTTAATTATTGTTTATTCAATATTTTACACGTGTTTTTTTTTTTTTTTTTGATTTGCAAAGACAAATGCCAAACACCCGAATTTGGGTGCGTGTTCGCTATGTGTAGTTCGTTAAGTACATATAGAAAACCAAAACAATAATGGAATATTCGACAAGTCCGTCTAAATAAAAAAAAAAAAAATGGAAATTAAAATAAACCCGTAGAGGAAATAAAATTTGCATTCCGAACAATTATGAAATTATAATCATGTCAATGTATTTTCAGTTTAAATTAAATTATTAAGGACGTCATATTTTATCGACGTACAATAACGATTTCTAACAAATAGTAAAACGCGTTAAAATAATATTACACGATTATAAAATTAACAATAGGACCCGTGCAGTGGGGGGGCCATTATTATCTTTTCGAAGGAATTTTAAAAAATATACAATAATATTTATCTCTCTTAAACTCTCCAACAGGAGCTTTATAACTACGAACGATTTATCAAACCGACAAGTATTTAAAGGATTTCGGATTACGCAACGGTTTAAGCAAATGTTGGGCGGTGAAAAATAACAACATGTAGTCAAATATTATTTATTATACTTTTCAGCAATGTATCGGTAAACGGTTTTTGCGGGGATAAAGTCGGCAACGCGCAAACGTTAAGTCGAAAATCAGATAAGATCGTACACTTTATACTTTACGGCCAAAACCGTTCATTTCTTAAATTGGAGTTTGGCACAATTTTTCGTTCTTCGAAACGTCTTAACTTATCAGAACTCTCATTATTTTTATTCGAAAATGCCGCCGATATTATTAGTTAGAGCACGACGACCATAATAATTCACGAATTTTTTTCTTCTTATTTTCATTAAAAATAATTATTTTTTATAATTGAATCACTTTATCTTAAATCGTTAAAGTTCCGTTTTAAAAGTTTTAATAACTATGGAGTTATATACGTACGATTTTATTATAATTCAAGTCAATTTTTTTTTTTGTCAAACCATTAAATCCCGGCGGAATATTTTTTACGATAAGAATAAAATAATGTCACTAAAGTCATTGGTTAGGTATTGGTTATGACTGTTATGAGTTCAGAGCATAAAAATTATATATTATTTCGATGAAAATCGAAAAAGTTTTAAACATCTATCGTGAAATATTCAAATCGACAAAGATGGACACAAAATTGTCGCGATGTATACGTGCGCATTCTCATTCCCATTCTGCAGAATACTAATTAGAAACGAGTTACATATTATCATTGATTATATTTTAAACGCGTACAAGAGTGGATGATATCGTACGTTTCGATTTCATAGATGATTAAAATTTGGGTCGAGTAATATTGACTTATTGTACGAGAAATAAAATCGAAATAAATATATGTTTGCGTTTGAATTCGATGTTGTTGTTGGACAAATAACAATAAGGGTTATATTATTATCGTGGAAATTTTTAGAATAAATACTACGACGAAACTACCTGGCTGCCTTTTTTTTCTTCTTTTAAATTTCAATTTGAAACATTCGCCCGGGGAATTATTTAAGATTTATAAATATTCAAAAACGGCGGCGGCGTGTTAATAATTTTAAAAACCGTTAGTTGTATACGCGGCGGCGCGGCGGCGCGGCGGCGGCGGCGACGTTTTGTCCGTTTGAATTTTTAACGCAAATTGTGATTTATTGTCCGTAAATAATAAACTCGGCGTCGGATCGATTTTCGAAAGTGTTCATACATCATCATTTAAAATGTAAAATGACAACAACACGCCCAGCCCCCCGTTAAAACACCTATAGAATATTCACTATCGACTCGGAAGAACGCGCGAAACAGTTTGTCGGGGGTTTTTTTTGTTGTTGAAAACTGTATTTTTCCTCATTGCTTTTACGATTTAAAACGAACGCTGACAAACCAAGTAGGCATGCTATATACTGAACACGAAAAATAACCGTAAAAAATATACGTATATTATATTATATTTTTATCTTAGGCCCGGCGACGACGAATCTCCGGGGACGGAGAAGCGAGGCACTAACCCTATTTAAAAAATTATACAGTAGTGAAATAAAGGCAGCGTGTATAAATATAGATGACGTATTATGTAATGGCTGGTACATAATAATTAGAGGGCGCGTCGTGCAGGGTCGTACGTGAGTGCGATATGAATATAGATTGCTCTCGCGGTTCGGGAGAGAGAAAAAAAAAAAACGGTTTGCGCTAACGTACGCGGGGGGAGAATCGTCGCGAGTCGATTTAACGCGCACAGTTAACTAATTATTGTTAATGGGATTTTCTAATGCGCGTTGGATATTTATAATACAATAATATCGCCGCCGCGCAGTGATTTATCGACACTGTCGATGTGTAAATATCTCCTGCACGCGCCACAGGACGATACACCACCGAAAGACGAATCGATTCGACGGCATATATTAGTTTAAAATATAATATGTAATGTTCAATTTATTATTATTATTATTGAATTCTTTTTTGTTGTGTTAAATTTTTCTTGTTGTTATTTATTTATTTACTAGCTGAATAACCCGGCTTCGCCCGTGTGCAGTATAACTTTTTATTTTATCAGTTTTTTCGTTTTTACCCCTTTTAACTCCGGTAGGGGTCGAATTTTGGAAAATCCTTTCTTTAGGGGCCTCTGCTATATTGAATGAAACTATTGACAAAATTTAATACCACAAAGCTCCAGTGACTCAGGATTTTTTCCATTTTTACCCCTTTTAACCCCCTTAGGGTTAATTTTCTTAATAATTCTCTTCGTAAAAATTATCCTCGTACTTCAAGGAATATTATAAAAAAAGAATTAGCGAAATCGGTTCAGGGGTTGTTGAGTTATGCGCTTACAACACATTTTGCGATTCATTTTTATATATAAGATTTATCTATTTATTTATTTATTTATTTTTAATTTTTTTCATATAATTTCTATCTCACTGTTAATCTGTCGTATTTTTAATAGTCTTTATGTGTTTGTTAATTTTTTTTTCTTGTTATATATAAATTATAAGCCGATATGTCATATGCATAGATAAATGTGCAAAGACGGGAATCGACCGGGTGAAAAAATCAATCATTGAGATTATTATGTACAATTTCGAAAACGACTGTTAAAATGAAATAAAGTAAAAAAACCCGGTCGAAAAAAGTCTACTAAATCTGCGGATTATCTAGTTTATTACCAAACGCTTTGGACGTCGGACGTGGCGTAGTCTCCGCTTTCCCTGTTCTGTCTTTTCAACGGTATTATGGTGGTCGGTTGACCGGAACCGGAAGCCGGCAACAACAGTCCCGTGGCCGTTTGTCGGTGATGGCCGCTGCCGCCGGCGGCGCGGTGGTGGCCGCCGGACAGCGATATGTCGCCGGCGCTCCGCAACGATATGACCGAACCGGAATTGTTATTCCGCGGCGCTCTGTGTTTGGTGTAACCGTAATAAACTCTGAAAAACAAATGTACGTATAATGATATTAAAAAATGCACCCAAACGCCAGCTGTAAACGACGTTTGTCGTCGACCGGTGACGTTTATACGATAATTTTGATGAGATATTTCAACGAATTTCGATCAAACGATTTAGAAATAAAGACCCGATCGACCCGATCGTGACGAGTTTTCGCTCTGAATCGTTTTTTTTTTTTTATAAAGTAATAGTATTTGGTTTTTATAGCCTTACCGGCACTGACCGCAGTGAATTCAAAAACAACAAAATAATGCACATTATCCAGTGGCGTAAGTCGGATGGAGGCGTCGTGCAGGGACTTAAACTCTCTCAGAATCGAAAACAAAACTTATAATTTTGGTTTATTCGACGATAAATCGCGATTATATGAGTGCCCGCGACGATCACTCTCTTCTACGTACAATGTACGTATAATGATATTAAAAAATGCACCCAAACACCAGCTGTGACTATACCGGTGACGTTTATACGATCATTTTGACGAGATATTTCAACGAATTTCGATCAAACGATTTAGAAATAAAGACCCGATCGACCCGATCGTGACGAGTTTTCGCTCTGAATCGTTTTTTTTTTTTTTATAAAGTAATAGTATTTGGTTTTTATAGCCTTACCGACACTGACCGCAGTGAATTCAAAAACAACAATGCACATTATCCAGTGGCGTAAGTCGGATGGAGGCGTCGTGCAGGGACTTAAACTCTCTCAGAATCGAAAACAATATTTATAATTTTGGTTTATTCGACGACAAATCGCGATTATATGAGTGCCCGCGACGATCGCTCTCTTCCGTCGAAAAAATTATTTTTTTTACCGATCGAGTTGGTTTTGTTTTACAAAAGACATTTTAACCGATAAATATAAATTTACTAAACTAATATCGGAAGCGCTTAAATTAATTTCGAGTTTGTTTCCTAACCTGTTGTTGGCGTGCTCCATGAGCAGTTCCTCGGGGTCGGATTCGTACGGCGGTTCGTCGTACCAGTGCCGGAGCATGTCGTCGTCGTACATGTATGTTTCGTCCGAGTTGTTGCGTGGCGGAGGCTTGCCGGGTCCGCCGCCGCCGCCGCCGCCGTACCGCAGTAGTCCGTGGCGTATTTCTCGGAGGATGTCCTCGTGTTCGCGGTCGAAACGTTCCTTTTTGATCATGGCCTCTTGAACTTTCAACTGAAAAATATACGTGTCGATCAGAACGTGATATTTACGCATAGGCGGCTTTTACGTAATACACTTGGCACTTTCAAAATCTAAAAATCGATACTGTAGTAAATTTTTTGTAAATTTGAAATATTTTCTTTTCACAATCGGCCGTCGTGTCGACACGAACGAAAATATTTCCGAGTATATATTATATGAGTCATCAATATATAATGATTAATAACAGCTGGAGACGATATTATTATTATTGAAATTTTAATAAACTAGCCGAATAACCCGGCTTCGCCCGTGTGCAGTATAACTTTTTATTTTATCAGTTTTTTTCATTTTTACCCCTTTTAACTCCGGTAGGTGTCGGATTTAGGAAAATCCTTTCCCATGGGGTCTCCACTATATAAAACGAAACCGTTGACCGAATTTCATACTCAAAGCTCCAGCAGTTCCGGCCAGGCGAATTTTTCTAGTTTCACCTTTTTTACCCCTTTTAACCCCCTTAGTTTCTTAATAATTCTCTCCGTAAAAACCATCCTCGTACTTCAAGGAATATTATAAAAAAAGAATTAGCCAAATCGGTTCAGGGGTTGTTGAGTTATGCGCTTACAACACGTTTTGCGATTCCTTTTTTATATATAAGATAATATATAGTTAACACGTGGCTCAAATATTGTAAAAAAAAATTAGATTGATCGATAAATTGACGATATTGACGATGAATATAGCAATAAAATATTAATTTCAGACATAATATGTACATTTAATGACACCTTAACTCGCCTAGTCGAAAAATTACCTTCGCTTCGCCACCGGTCGAGACGAAACAGCAGAGTACACGGCGGCGCGTAATATTATCGCGCAAACACTTGGCCAGTCGAACATGCGCCCCGTCAAAATGTATTTTATTCGATTTGGACGTGGGACTTTCAAACGAGCCAACCTTTCGGGCATTGCGAAGGAACCCACTACTCCGGCGACGACGGGGATATGCGCCGCGATACGGTTCGTTGGGCGCGTCCCGAGACCAATCGTGTTCGCGACAGGTGTGTTGTTCGGCTGTGTATCGCGCGGCTTTAATAATGGAAAAGCTTCGCGACGGACGATAACGGTTCGCGAACGATTTACATATTATTGCAGCGACTACGCGCCGACAGAAATAAACACGGCGAAATTCGCCGGCCGGCAAAGAAAACGCACACACGATCGAATCCGAAAACGATATAATATTTTTTACAAAATAAAACGAGACCGACGACGGACGCGCGCTGGAGACGTGTTCGATAACGTGCGGGGGGGGGGGAATTACATCGTGTAAAATTAAATTAAACTTCTTATTTTAGCGTATAATATAATCTCAAAAATACAGAGCTTAAGTATACAATGGGTAAATTCACCAATCATATTTCATAAATATAACATGGACAATATCCTATAAACTTATAAAATTGCCCTAAAAATAAACGAAGACTCGAATACACAAAATGCAATACGAAATTTGAAAAATTTCCGCCTAAAATTACAAAAATTAATTTGGTATTATTCATTACAAAACTATATACAATTCATAGTTATTACTTTATTAGATTCAAAATGATTTTATTGAAGTCTACGTTTCTAATATTTCATGAGAGTGCTACTATCGATTTAAAAATATGTGCAGTCGAGTCTTGGTACCACACAGATAAAATGGCCTAATAAATATAATTTTTCATACAGATATTAGGAAATTGTTCAAAATAACATTAAATTACAAAAAATTGGTCAAACATTTCTACATTGATGTTCTAGAAAAAGGCTGTAGAAAAGTAAAATTGAAAATTATTATCTCGGTAAAGGTGTGATAAAGGTGTGATTTCACACGGGCCTCGGCGCACGAGAGGGGGGGGGGGCTCCGACAAACTTGGGAAAATTACAATTAAAAAAATTAAACTAAAACACCTCGTAAACGTTTAAAATACGTATGTTATTTCACTCAATAAAGTCGTGTAATTCTGTTTTGATCGAATCAATATCCTGAATAGAGATTCTTCGACACATATCCCCTGTCCTGGCAATTGGGCCTCCAAGAATCTAGACAATTTCGCGCGCGCGCGCGCGCGTTATATATAAGGGATATCCTTAATATTCTTTTATTTTCGCGTGTACATTACGGACGCGCGCACACGTTATGTTTTATATTTTATATACATATACGAAAGAATATTATCCGCCACACGTACTCGCCACCATAACTTCTTCTTGGTCTCCTCTCCCCGCCTGCGCGCGCATATAACAAGATTAATGTTACTCCAGTCGGTAGTAACGGCCGCCGCACACGACCTTTAATGGGTCCCTGCGGGTCGTGAAACGCGAGCGCATTAACACACCGTCGTCGTCGTCGTCGCCGAATCTGCGAGTGCGCGCGCACCCCGGCCGGCGTGTTCGTCGAAAGAAGCGAAGGAAAAAAAAGGTAACAGTAGTAGTATCGGTTGGAAAAAAAAAAAAGGGCAAACATTAGGCTTCTCTCGCACACACGTGAACAACACGACCGTAGGTAAATGTATACGCGCGCGCACACACACCGACGACTTGGCGTTGAAAAGTTTTTAATGACTCGCCTCGGCTTCCGCCGCCGCCGCCGCCTTCGCCTCCTAATCTGACTTTAATGTTGTTTATTAGTGTGTGTAGTACGCACCGCGGTTCGTTCGCAACGCACCACTACGTTGAATATTGAACTGTAAACGGCAGACGAATAATATATAATAATATTCGTGTGTGTACGACGTGAGCGCACGTCATAATATATACAAACAACGTATTATTATTATTATGTACGTAGAGAGATTAACTTCGGGGGAAAAAAAATAAACGAAAATAATAGTACAGTAGAACTTCGATTAACCGTCACTCGATTAACCGTCACTCTCTGTTATCCGTCATCGGTCACCACCGAAAAAAAAATAAAAATAATTAGGCGATTAGACGATCGAGAGGGCTTGATAACCTAACCTAAAACCTAACCGAGAAGCACGGGATGGCTTGATAAGTTTAAATTTCGTCACGGAATTCGTCGACTAGACATAAGTGGAGAGAAACTTAGTCCTATGTTATCAAAGTGTATTGATTGGTTTGAAGTACAAGAAGAATCAAATGCTACGCAAGTCTTTATTTCTACGTGAAATACGTAATATTGCTGCTAAAAAAGTTGAAAATCAAAAAAACAAACTAAAATGACAGATTTTTTTTTCATAATATGTATGGTATGTATGTTTATAATTTGTTATATGTAAGTATTTTATTTTTTTTTTAAAGTACACACACGTAAAAAATATAATAAATGTGTGTATAATGTATGTACACGTTTTTTTTTTTGCAAAATTTCCGTTAACTATTCGATCTAGTCTATTCGACTAGTTCTATTCGATTAACCGTCATAGCCCCGGTCCCGACAGTGACGGTTAATCGAAGTCCTACTGTATAAATAAAACCGCGGCGTGTGCGGTGAGGAAACGAGAGAAAGTTCGGACCGAAAAAAACGAAACAAAACGCGAAAACCACGCCGCGCCGCACAGCTTTGTGTGTCATTGTTGTTTATTAGGACGGGAGGATTTTTGTTTTTTATCAGCGCGGCGATTGGAACGCGTTTGGCACTCTCGCGCATGCCAAACGGAATAATTATTATGAAAAATTTCCAATTTTTATGTACCAAACGGAAACTCTGAGAAATCGCCCTTTACATCTCACCCCTTATTCGGTCGAAATATATAGCGCTGGCTATAAAGCAAAAGTTTAGGAAAATTAATTTTCTGGACTTTTACTCTAATAGAGATTATTTATTTTTTTAAAACAGTATACAGGGTGGGTCACGGGAATAGGGCTAAAAATAGATGGGTTTTTCTCGACGTAGGCTGAGTGTGAGCAAGTCGGAAAGGTCTCATTCGATCCGTTAGATAATGCCATTTAGTTTCCACAATGGAGCAGTGGAGCGTCGTTGAACTTCCATCCTTATGAGTTGACAATTGTTCAACAGTTGAAACCTACTGATTATCACCAACGTTCAGAATTTTCATTAGACATGCTTTCGTTATTTGAGGTGAATGACGATAATATGCTGTTATTTATGAGTGATGAAGCGCATTTTCACCTCGACGGTTATGTAAATAAGCAAAATTTCCGTTATTATGCTGCAGAAAACCCTCAAAGCCTCCACGAACGACCGTTGCACAGCCCTAAAGTGACTGTTTGGTGTGCAGCAGTTTCAAAAAAATTAATCATTGGTCCTTAATTTTTTGAGGAACAAGGAAACACGGTGACTGTCAATAGTGCCCGTTACATTGACATGCTTAATACATTTTTAAAATCAGAGTTGCGTAGAAGAAGGCGAATTATCAACCCGTCAAACGTCTGGTTTCAACAAGACGGAGCACCTCCTCACACTGCGATCGCCACAATGAACGTCGTACGCGAGATGTTTCCCGCGGCCGCCTCATTTCACGTATTGGGGATATGCATTGGCCTCCTATAGGTCACCTGACTTGACGACGGTGTGCGATTTTTTCCTTTGGGGTTATTATCTGAAGTCACGCGTGTTTACGAGTCAAAACCACGTACACTATAGACGAACTTAAGGATGCAATAAAAACGGAAATTGCATTAATAGACGAAAAATTGCTTCAACGCGTTCACTCAAATTTGTTGGACCGACTTTCTTCGTGCTACGAACAAGATGGACGTCATACGTATGCTCGATGTTCTTTTCAAAACTTAAAATGGCACTTATTTGTGTATGATAAAATATTAATAAAATAATTGTACGTCTAAAACCATCATGAGTAATATATCTATTTGTTTTTGTCCCTATTCCCGTGAACCACCCTAATATCCGGTACGTAAATGCGTGTTTCAACAATTAACACGTGCAAATAAATTTACGCAAATCTATAAAATTGTGAAAAAACAAGAAAAAAAAAACTTTCGGGTAGGATAATATTATACGTATTTCAACGTAAAACCATTATACAATATATATTATAAAACCTTCGTAATGAGTTTGCACGTGAAAGAGATAAATATGTTCAAAGCACTGTTTTCGTTTTAAAATTATTTTTAACAAACGCCGGAGATATTTTCGAGCTTTAAACTTATGAAAAACGTTTTGTAAACAATAAAAGATTTTTTCGTCATAAATACGTACAATACGTATACACGAGTATATTATTATGATTGTCGATGACATTTTTGTAAAAACCGCGTTACAGTGAAAGCCTCAACGGGAGAAGAACATTTATTTTGTTTTTTTTTGTTTTTTTGCTTACCCGATGAATGGTTTCTTCAAACCCAGACGGATTGCCAATATGGTTCCTGCTGGACATCGGCACACAACGATTTCTGTTATCCATCATTGTCATACCCAAACAATCGGGTGTGTTGGCCTGAAACACGATTAACTCGCATTAATATTGAAATATTTATTTAGTTTCACATTATGTTTATAGTATGTTTGTACACGCGAAAACACTATCTACACTTGTACCTAAATTGATAATAATCGACACGATTTAATGTTGTTGAGATCCAATAAATAATATTAATTATATTAATCGTCAGAAAGTTATAAGTACAGTACTACCTATATAGCGAATTATTACTGGCCGAAATTTTCAAAATATGAATTTTGCCACGATACCCAATGTTAGTTTATCAAGTGATGACGACGATACACATTTCATTACTCTGTGAATATTCAAAGATAAATAACGATTGCACTGTTTGATAATTTAATACTGTAATATGATAAACGTTTGTGTTGGACGCGACTAATTTTATTTTATTTTTTTTCCAATCACAAAATATGTAACACTAATTTTCCGTTCTATTGTTTATTTTTCGACCGTCAATAATTTACTCGGGCAATTAGTTCGTAAATAATATAATATAATACGTGTCGATAATTTAGCACGCGAAAACTAATCGAATTACATTACAAATAATTTAACTCGCTAATTAATAATTAAAAAAAAAAAAATAAAATAAAATAAAATATAATCAATTTTAGAACATTCAATTATGAACGTAATTTATTTATACTTTTGTCGCCCTCGTATTGATTTAGGGTGACGCAAACGGCAAATGGGATGTTAAAAATGCAAATACACTCCGATTTGGATAAAAATCAATTAAAACGAGTTCACATAAGAAATACATTTTAACAATGCCCAAGTTAATATTGAACTTTGTACAATAGTAAAGTTTTTTAGATACAAAATGGCGACAAGCCAAAACGGGTTTCACAGACTCGTCGCGGCGGCGGGGTTCGCGATAAGAGTATATTATAATATATATAACTACACTTCGTTAAAATCGGATAATGAGATTTCGCAGCATTACACAACACTGAATTATAATAATATATTATGTCATACGATTTTTAACAACACGAACATTAAAATATAATATACTTATTATAATTTGACTTTTTATCAATTCTTTAACACATTACATAGGTAAGTGGTGCAGGTGTTCATACGATTAATTATTATTAAATTCAAAAGAATTGGCGTTAAAATTATGTTTTTGGTCATTTTAATCATAATAATTTATCGATTGTTATATAATAATATATTTTATAAATCGACCGTGTTTTCCATCGCATACGTATTTTCACGCAAATTCACTAAAACATTTATGTTGTTTTACCTGGATTACACAGGGATATGGTGAAAATAAATACATATGATATTCGAAACACGTATAATACAATCATATACGAATAAAAGAATAACAAAAAATAAATAAATACTCGTTTTGCCAAACCGGAATACTAATCGGAAAAATAGTTATTTCAAATGTAAGTCAATAATAGGAATACAAATAAAACGTATTGGTATTTTTTAAAAATTTAATAAATCTAAAATCAATGAACGCACACGAACGATAATTTTAATGGAAATAACTATTTTAATTTACAAAAAAAAACTATGATTTTAATCGCGTTTTTAATGAAAATGCAATACCTATTAATCCGAACGATTGTTCGTCTGCCGCGAATACTAAAAGTACCTAAATTAATAAAATCTGTAGTGAATATATTAATAATTAACAAAGTACGTCTCGCGGTCCGATTAGGTATAAACAAATAATAACTTTCACGCGTTAATACAATAGCTACGACACACAATAACCGAATAACTTTGAAAAGTGACGATAAAATTACAACGCCTTATCGATGATTCGCCCCAATAAATTGGTGTATGCCGTCGCGCGAATATAATAGTTACATAATCGTCACGATGCATATTTTATTCCATCTAATCTACACGAGAATATCAGTTGGAATTCAAAAACGAATGTCCAACGCGAATAATAAAATTTTCGAATCGGATGGTTTTGGTTCCATTGCTAACTCGAATCGTTAAAATCTGATTTGTGTGACCTAACCATTATTCTAACCGAAATCAGAATATCGATTTGAAATCGATCAGATCCGAAAACACAATGCGTGTCACGTGTTTTAAGAAATGTAATTATGCGAACATGTACGTTATATCGACTACTGCTATAACCAGGGCCGTGCCTAGGGTGCAAGAGGTGCGCGTGCACCGGGCGCCATTGACCACCGGGGCGCCAAATGCATTTTTATAATCTAAATAATATTACTAAAATACTCAATATTAGCATTGTCGAACATTGCTAAAGATTTTGAATTTCTTTCTGGGGTTCAATCTTAATACGTTGTCGATTGGAGATCTTAAAAAACACGCTGCTGATCTAGTTTTAAAATATAGTTCAGACCTGAATAGTGAATTACTGAATGAAATTTAATGTTTTCTTCTGAAACTTCGCATCGATCAAATCTCGAAAAATAAGTTTATGAAAATCAAGTCAAGTACTTATTATATTTTAAAAAATTAATTACTATAGTGTTTTATTAAGACTATTTACTATAAATCCATTCAAAAGTTTAGTAATATTAAATTAATAATTAAGATAATATACATTTTTAATACTTGTAACCTTAATAAAAATAATTAACTCGGTGATGCGATTTTTTATTTTGATTAACATTTTAACTTAAATACTGTTTACTACAACCTATTTTAATAACATGTTTATACTATTTCATACTTATAAGTTATAACTATTATATTATATATACAGATTTGGTGAATTTACGAGTTCAAATAAAATGTATAATAATTATTAACACTATTGTATTTGTCAATATTATTCACAAAATATATTCAAAAAAGGAGGCTCTCTCCATGTTTACATATCATCTTTAGATTTGTTTGTACAATGTACATGTCGACAAAAATGTTTAATGTGAAAAATAGGGTAAATCTGACGATTCTATCTCCGGCTCTTCCCTAATGTTTTTACGAGTATAAAAATATTTGGTAGAGGGGGTGGGGGCGCTAGAAATGATTCTTCGCACCGGGCGCTGATTATGCTAGGCACGGCACTGGCTATAACTACTGGCCGACATCATATTATAACTGGTAACGGAGAGGAACAGAGCGTAAAAAAATGCGACCTGTCCACAGGTTGCCCGAGGCCCGGCGTGTACACTACATGGTTTATAGACTGGTGGTGGTGGGGGAGGAAAGGGGTTACCCGGGGATAATCCGGGAGTCGGTGCCAAACCTTTGGAAACGCGCAGAGACCCGGCCGTGACTAATATCTATAGAGATTTCAAAAGCGAGCAAAGCAGCGCGAGTTCGAGAGGAATTGGGCGATTTTCGCCAAAATCGCGCGCGGCAAACGATCGCCGGGCGTAAGTATAAAATCTATACTACTATATAAAAGCGAACCCCCTTTTTTGTATGTACGCGCGGAACTCAAAAAGTACCCAACGGATTTTAGTACAGTTTTCACCAATCAATAGGTCTAGATTCAGGGAAGGTTTTAATATACAATTTATTCGTATAATTTAATTAATAAAATTAAAAAATTAATTGTTCCATACATCCGAATATACTTGAATAGTATATTAGTTATCGGCCCGTGCACAGATTTCTGTGGCGCCACGCACTTTTATAAGATTTCAAAGACAGCGACTCGAGTTCGAACCACGGTATCAGACACTTATTTTTTGCATTGTTTTTCCGCTTTTTACTTATGAATCGCAAAATGTGTTGTAAGCGCATAACTCAACAACCCCTGAACCGATTTCGCTAATTCTTTTTTTAATAATATTCCTTGAAGTACGAGCATGGTTTTTACGGAGAGAATTATTAAGAAACTAAGGGGGTTAAAAGGGGTAAAAAAGGTGAAACTAGAAAAATTCGCCTGGCCGGAACTGCTGGAGCTTTGAGTATGAAATTTGGTCAACAGTTTCGTTTTATATAGTGGAGACCCCATGGGAAAGGATTTTCCTAAATTCGACACCTACCGGAGTTAAAAGGGGGGTAAAAGGGGTAAAAATGAAAAAAACTGATAAAATAAAAAGTTATAATGCACACGGTTATTCAGCTAGTATAATATATAAATCAGACGCGTAAAAAGCATCGAATCGTATTATGAATTGTATTTTATTTAAAAAAAAAACCGCGTCGCGGTGGTGCCGCCTGCTATACAGCTGGCTGACAGGAGACGGTGAATTTTTATTTATTTATTTTTTATTAAAAAGTATTTTCGATTAAAATTTAAAATATAAATGTATATATTCATGAGCTTTTATATATACGTATATATTATAATTCAGATTCGCGGTAAACTTTTCGGATAGAAGAAAAGTCGAGAGCTACTCTTTGAGCTCATTACACACAGACGACGACGCCGGGCGCGTCCTTTGACGCGAAGTTCCGGCACCGAAGAAAACGACGACGACGGTTCGGACGGACAGTTATGTGACACATAATATTTTGTATCAGCACGATTACGCTTTTTCGATTAAACACTCGTTAAGTCGTCGCAGCTTTGTGTCGATCTTTGTGTCGGCGTCGGACGCGCGAGAGCTACGAAACGGCCGCCGCGTGACTGCACTCGTATAACAAGCGCACACGTTATATTATTACGTATCATGTACTCGCGCGTATATATATATTATATTTTTCGTATTAAATCTGTTCGAGTGTGAAATGTCATCGCGCGTATACGAACGAGCTACGGGTCGGATCACACCACCCGTGACCCAGAGAATTAAATTTCGGCGGCGTTACGATCATTCGTATGGGAATATATTATTATATACGTACTCGCACCTTCGTACGTAGAAATATCAAATAAACACGCGCAGGTATATATTATTTATTATTCCGACAATAAGCACGTGCGCGCGTAGTAGGTGAGAAAATATACGTATATACTCGTCGTATGTATTCTTGCGAATTCGATTGTACGCGCCCGACGACGACGACGTCAAGGGAAGTAGTAAAAAATAGGAAATCTCCGGGGATTTATTTATATTTTTTTTCCCCCGCGTCCACAATCCCTCTTTTCGCTTTGACTAAATCCGGTACCGGTCCCTATACTGATTGGCATGCAAATACATAGACACCCGAATCGGTATTCCGCCGACACATCGTCATCAGAGTGTACACACACGCGCGCGCGCGCGCGGTTTAATATTATGTGAACACACGAAATAATGCGACGTGATTAAATATTTATCAACAAACGCGGAATAAATTAAATTTAACGCGAGGTGTCTCTCTCTTATATCTAACTATTAGTATCGACGGTATTGTTTCCTGCGAGTAGACAGAGTTTGTTTTTCGTCTATACTTTATCGAATCCAACGAAATAACTTCAAATCGTCTAGGCGTTCTTACGAGATTAAATATTTATCGCGCGCGATATATAGAAAATGTTTCTATTATTTATGCCGAGTGCGCTTAAAAACCTTCATAAATACAGATGCGAGACGATAAAAAGTATACAGTCATTTCGTTTTTAACAAACATACTTTGAATTAAGTCTTAGTCAATAGTCGTCTGTTTTTATTTCGAACATTTCGACCGATTCATCGAGTTATTCGTTTTTCAAAAAAGAATTTAATATTAATTATTATATCATCAGAATCCGTTATTATAATTTTTTTAAACGAAAGTATAAATAAAGTAATTGATAATCAAACATTTTGAATACATATTTATTATGGCTAACTATTTTTTGAATTTAAACTTATTTTAACATACAGATTTAATCGAAACTACTGTCGAAAACAAAAATTAAAAGCCTTCGACTACCCGTATAACTCGACATGAAAAGTAAATTTTATCCATTTATTCAAATTAAATCGATCGATTGAGAATAAATACTCCTGAATAATAAATGTTTGATAAAAGAGACGATTAGATATTTAGTAACTAATTAACTTTGGTACACGTAAAATATGATTTTCAAACTGCACAAACTGCAAGAGATATACTCATAATATAATCGTATAAAATTTCGTGAAAATATTGAAATGGTAAAAAAGGTGTAATAATTTACAAATAATTTATTGTTATAAGTTTTGAATCACTGCCGAGTTTAATAATAATAAAACGGGATCTTAAAAAAAGGAGCAACATATATTATGTATAATATTGCTATATTTTAGTTTAACGGTTTTTTTTTTTTTTTAAACTCAACTGCCAATCACGACGTAATGTATTTTGCCATAAAAACTATAGAAACGATGTTTAAGAAATAGAAGAGTAAATTAAATAAAATAAATAATAATCTCGTATACAGAAAGTCACACCTGTAAGCACATTCAACCGCGTAAATGAATATAAAAGGGGGGGGGGGGGTTGATTCTCTATGGAAATGTCGCCGCTGACTTTTGCGTGATTGCTGTGGTCTTGCCACATACTACTATACGTAGTACTATTCACTATGGTGTACGTACACCGTCACCGAAATGTCGTATTTGAAATATAAAATGAAAACGTAACAGACATTTTCGGGTCAACAGTCACGATGGAATAAAAAAGAAAGAGACGGATCAATAAAATTAAAAAAAAAAAGAGAGACGCAAAAAAAAAAAAACGACTGGGGCACATACATATAATATATATATATATTATGTATATATAATATTCATATATAAAAAGACACTTAGCCAAACGATTTTATAGTACCTTAAAAAAAATTTAGTTATATCAGTCTCGAGTATACGCGGCCCTGTGTACGGGTTACCATAGTAACTTGTGAGATTTGGAGAAGTGGTTGAGAGGTGGGGGTGGGGGTGGGGGGTTATAAGCGTTCCATTGGAATGTTTTTTTTTTTTTTGAATGTATAGGAATTAATTATGCCATTTGATTTAGTGAAAAAATAAAGTGAAATAAAAATAAAAAGGAGGTCAACCGTCGCGCGTAGTGTTCCCGTCCGGTTTAAAACGTTAATTAACGATTAATAAGGAACCTTTTGCCGTCCGAAACCATACCGAAATACACGTGCGGACGGACGGACGGGCCACTATATACTATCTCGCATAAAAGCTTTGGCAGCAGCTGCGTTATTTTATACATATTCACACACGCGCGCGCTCGCTCGCTCGTATACATACGTATACGCACTCGTAATAAGTGCGGGTGAGTACAGCTTCCGACGACAGTAGTTAAAACGAAAAGCGTACGCGGCTATAGCGGGCCGGTATGCCGCGGTCTCTCGCCGCGCGCATTGTAAACAGTAAAATATTGTTTCGATCCGTCCTTACCCGAGCCGAAACGTTTTGTTGACTTCGAGATTTATCTCTTCTGTGGGTTTTAAAGTTTCGCAGGAACCGCGTCAACGTGATCTTCTTTTTGCCCGGTCGATCTGGAAAACAAATCATATTTTATATATTAATAGATGATTTTTTTTTATTTTCATACGAAATGTACCGTCGTCGTCGTGCACGTTTCCGTACAAAAAACAACAATATCGGCCGTGTGATATTATTTACGGCCCCGAACGAGATAATATTTTGCAATCTTGGACGTTGCCATTATTTTACAGAGAGGAGACCGAGCGGCACAAAGGAAATGGGAATAAATCAACACGAGCGCGGCGGCGGCGGCGGCGTGTGCGTGAGTACTCGAACAACCTGCCTGCCGAACATCACATCGACACGTTCGCCACAATACACGGAAACCTCTGGAAAACCAACCCTATTTTCGGGCATACACTATCGTCTCTCTCTCTCTCTCCACTCCCCCTCCCTCCCATCGTCGGCGATTCAAATCCCCCACAACCCAGTTTCCTCCCCCGGGATGCCGTCTAATTTCCATTTAAATTTTATCCCAGACTCACTGGATGAAATCCATTTCGGCCTTGGGAAAACCACGAAATTGCGGGGTACTCTCGGTTTAAAAAAGAAAGGGGTGGGAACGAGTAGATAAAGATAGAGTGAAGGCGAAAAGAGGAAAAAAGGTCTTCCCGTCTCTCGCTCTTCGGTTTCGCGGGGTCCCCCAACTTTCCGCCGCATGTAAAGAAGATGGAAATTCTTATTTTAATATCGTTTCTGTTAAGTGTACCGAATAAACGAGCTTTGGAATGAGGGAAAAGGACCCTTTTTTCATTTTTAATTAACTCGATGTAAAAAAAAGAAAAGAAAAGAAAAGAAAACTGTACATAAAAAAAAGGAAAATGTATCTACAGTTATAATAATATTATAACGAACAATCGGATATTTGTGTGTCATTAATATGCCAATCGGATATAAGTGAACCTATTAAAACCATTATCCCACGGGCGGCAACACCGAAGTGTTAACGTCGCCTACGAGAGCACTATTATCGCGTACAAAAGTATGTTTATTTACCTGCAGGAGGAAACTCGTAAAAGTATGCAGATCTTGGACTTAGACATCTGAAACAAACAAGACATTTAAATTAGTCGTTTTCAACGGACATTAACAATTTATAGTGTGAAATGATATTCGAGCAAACTGATTATTTTTATTTCCGTATTATCATATAGATAGATACGTATTATAGTTCCATACATGGTAAAAATAATAAAAATTTAGAAAATATTTTTAATATCGGACAAATAATATGTCGAGATCGGTCTTACTGGTATTAAAAGAGCGGACGACAGTCAAAACCAATTATTTATCCGTTTGAAAATTAGTATAAAAACAAACTCAATTGCCATTCTAAAAAAGGCACCGCAAGAACTCTAAAAGTCCGCGTGAAAATAAAATATGTCAACGAGATATTTTTTTTAATCGAGAAAAATATTTTTCGGGTATGAAAACCATAAAATACACAATACATATATATGTGTATAATTAATGAATGTTTTTTCAAACCGCATTTTATTTAAAATTATACTGATGTTGATTTGTATAATTCGAGTAATTAAGAATATGAAAATATGTCGAATTCGAAACGAATCTACCGAATACGTACAAATATTTTGGAAAAATCAATATGAATAAAATTAATATACGTTTACGTCTATCCGAAAACGAACGATATTTTATATAAATTCGTTACAGATAGTAAACAAACACGTAATAATATTATTATGCTCGTGCGTACACCACACACATTTATAATATAATAATAAACCTATACCGCAGTTAACAGAAACTTTCAAGCACTTAACTTTTTATGAACTATTAAAACTAAACGATTGCACCTCGACAATTACTTATAAAGTCATAAACAAGACGAAACCTACGGATCATCACGATATAATTATTATTATTAAACGCATCAGTAATGAAACTTGAAATTTATTTTTGTTTTTCATTTATTTAGATTACATCCCCTCGACTTAGTACGCATGTGGATTTGCGGCCGCGCCGGAATAGTAGTAGTAGTATTTTTACAAATTTAAACCCAAGTCAAATATTTATACATTACGTTCACAATAGTTTTCATATTCTATCGAAAGGTTAGAGACTTTCAAAGAATATTATATTACTGTGTTTACCGACTACAGTGTACAGAACGCACAATACACACACACACACACACACACATATATATATTATAATTGAACAATGCGTTTAATCTAAACGGGAGAGAAGTGTATGAAAATATTTAAAAAAATCACTCGGCGTTTGCGAACATTACGTTTAACTTTGAGGCTAAGCGAGTGTTTCGAGAGATACGGGATAAGAGATTCCTGTGGGGATAACACGGCGGAGAGAGATAATAAAAGTTGTAATGTCTTCGTCGTCGTCCGGGAGAAAAAATAAATAATCATGATACATTGTAAATATATATATATATATATATATGAAATGAGAAAAGAAATGATTTATGACGAGTAATAAATTATACGCGATCATTATTACGGTCTTATTTATTATGTAATCGAAACTTGGTGAGGCTAGAAGCGGCGCGCGCGGCAGAATACCACTACAAAATGTTTGATGTTCACTGTGTAAAATAATAATAATAATAAAACGAAAATTTCCAGACTGTGAATAATTAAACAGATTAAAGGCACACGTATACATTATATATATTTTACCCGAGAGCACATGATCAGACTGCGTCATCATACACGAAGACGATGATGATATACACAATGACATAGAAAACAAAACGAGTTTGTTAAACTAATTAAATGATAATATACAATAATATTATTAAGTATACGAAAAGCGTCGCGTTAGGTTCTCGACGACGACGGTTAATTATATCGAGAGAAAAAAAAAAAGAAGTGAAAAACCGTACGAATACGATTTTAAAGAAGAAAATAATATTTTCGAGTTTCTAATCGTAATAAATACACGTCGCACGTTGAGAAACGACTCATTTACTACGACGACGGGGTTGAACGTTTGATTTGACGAATAAGAAAATTCGAAACAAACACAGAAGGCGCGTAGTTTTTCTTGTCGCGGGCGGTTTTCGCAAACCTTTTGGCCGGGCACGGGGGGCAACAACAGTGATTCGGGGCAATTTCCGCAGTGAATTCCTGTCAGGACGAATACGGTTTTAGAGAAGAAAATAATATTATCGAGTTTCTAATCGTAGTAAATACACGTCGCACGTTGAGAAATTACTAATTTACTACGACGACAGGGTTGAACGTTTGATCTGACGAATAAGAAAATTCGAAACAAACACAGAAGGCGCGTAGTTTTTCTTGTCGCGGGCTGTTTTCGCAAACCTTTTGGCCGGGCACAGGGGGCAACAACAGTGATTCGGGGCAATTTCCGCAGTGAATTCCTGTCAGGACGAATACGGTTTTAGAGAAGAAAATAATATTTTCGAGTTTCTAATCGTAGTAAATACACGTCGCACGTTGAGAAACGACTCATTTACTACGACGACGGGGTTGAACGTTTGATCTGACGAATAAGAACATTCGAAACTAACACAGAAGGCGCGTAGTTTTTTTTTTGTCGCGGGCTGTATATCTGAAACCTTTTGGCCGGGCACGGGGGGGCAACAACAGTGATTCGGGGCAATTTCCGCAGTGAATTCCTGTCGACCGTAAATGTGGGTCGCATATTTTCGAAAGCATAACCCGACTGTCGCCACCATATTGTCGTTTGGGCGGGAAAACCGCAGAATGTACGGCGAACACCCTGAGCGTAAACGCGATTTATCCATCACCGAGTGTTAACGTACGCAGAAGAAGCCCGTATAGCGGTTAACAGCCTCATCAAAAACCGTGTTACCTCCTCTAAAACATAACACGCAGAGAGAGAGAAAACACGAGCAAAACGTTCGTAAATCTCACGCGCGCATATACGTACATACAATATACGTATAGAGTATTATTTTATAATATTAAAACAGAATAAAACTCCTAACCGTCCACGAACACACGGCCCTGAGCGCATTGCGATCGAATTACGGGTTAGCTACACATAATATTACCTACATGCGTTACTACTAGTAACAGTGTAATGCGTTTCTAAAACGGGTTATCGTACAATGAACGCGAGCGGACATGCATTTGTCGGGGGGGAGGGGGGGGCATCCGTAGTATGTATTTCATTATTTTACCGTTTGTCGCGCGCGCGTTTCCCGCGAGTACACGTCGTACCTATTATTATTATGTAGGGCTGTCGTACGTAAATGTCCGTTTTTCAAACCTATCCGATATTCTCCTCCTCTCCCCGCCGGTTCGCCGAAAACACACTGCTTTTCACGTGGTCGCCCGCGGTGTTCCAGGCTCGGATGAAAAAACAAACGTACGTACGTTTTTTTTTTAACTCGTCACGTCCGTCCGTCTGAAAACCGAACTTTCTCCGACCGACGACGACGCGAAACGGTGAAAATAAATATATTATAATAATAGAACGCGAGCGGTGAACAGTAAAAGCATACGCGCGAACGGCGCAAAGTTTCCAAACTCTCGACGGGGGCGGTAATAATAAATCTCAATCAAAAGCGACAAACATAATAGTTATTCGTCAATTTTCCGTTTCAGTCCGAAATCGACTAGTCACGCGAAAGGCATTTTCGACAATTTCGTTATTTTTATATTACCGAGCAGGATAGGTCTCGCGTGTAGGTAGTGTAATAATAATACAAATCATAATAACTAACCTAACCACCGGTAAATAATTAAAACAATAATAATAACTAGTTGTCGTCGGCGTGCAAACACTATAGGCGTATATGGCCTGCGCGTTTGTCGAACGGACCCGGACGCGAAAAACGAGCGCGTTAACAATATAATATTATAATAAATGAACCGACGACCAGGATTGAATGTATGTCCGGTGGCGGCGGCGGCGGTCGTGTTCAACGACAATGCGTGTTGTATTATGTACGTATATATATATTGCTCGGAAAAACTATTCATTTATTTTAATTTCGAGTTCCATTTTGCCGGGGCCGGCGTGCACGTATATACAGCGACCGCCGCCGCCTGCGGCCCGGAGGGAGGGCGGCAGTTTGCGACGGATTCGGCGAAGTTGCGACGACTACGACGACGGGGAGAGAGGAATAATAAATGGAAGAAAAAAGCCGCCGCCGCCGCGCGATTAAAATACGAGCTAATTTTACAGCGGTTTAATTTCGCCGTACAAATCATAATTAATTAATAAAACGTTCGAGAGCACATTGAATCACGCCGAATACGCGCGGCCGCGGCGGCGCACGCGCACACGAGTATTATATTTTAATATAAACGTATACGAGAGCTATTCGACGCCGAGTTTTCCACCTCGCCAGAATCATTAATATCATCGTCATCGTGGTTTCGTTTGCCGGAAAACGACGATATCACAACGTTCGATCGATACGACGACGACGCGATGACACAATGTTATACTAAATAATGCTTAATAATAAATAGCGCCGTCGACATTGGCCGACACATCCGAAATCGATTGTTTTCAGGCACGCGAGTTTGAAATTCAAATTTCTATACGATTCGAAATACAAAAAAAAAACAAACGTTCCACCGGTTTCTACGCGTTCACCGATCGATTAATCGATATACTTTAACGATCGTTGCAGCTATGCGTATATAATGTCACATTTTGTCACATTATTCTTTGTTTTTTTTTTTCATACTTGTTTACTATAAATTAATATTAACTGTGGTAGGTATATTAATGTGTACGTATATACGTATATACTCTACTCGACAAATTATACTTAATAAATAAAATCTGATTTATTGTAACTTTAAAATAAAAAAAATGTGGGGATACACACAACTGCAGTAGATGCACAAGATGTATATGTATTTATATAAAGTATGAAAGTAATTTATAGGTCACCGAAAAGTTTAAAATATTAAGACTTTATTCGGGTAATTTATGATATTATTTTATTTTAAATAATATGATAAATACTACGTACCTTGGGAGGGAAAAAATAATATATTATACGTTTTTTGTTTTTTTTTTCCTTTTACGCAAAGCGTACTCGTATATACGAATGTTAAAAAAGTTAAATTAGTAAAAAAAAATATTGTGAAATTTGTCGAAAAAACTTAATAGAGTAAAATTAATAACCAAAACAACAACATTAAACGCAACTGGAAAAAAAAAAAAAAAACGTTCAAATGTAAAAAGAAAAAATGTTTACCGTCTCGCAAAATAACAAACAAAAGACACTGGTTGTGAGTTTAAGAATTTTCTATTACTACCATTGGAAAATGTGCGATTCGTTTTATGGGATCCTTGCCGTAGCGTCCTTAGGCCTTAATCCTTTGACAGAATTTATGTAAAAAAAAAACAAACGGAGAAAATATCCTAATATTTTATCAGGCATTATATTGCTATTAATGGTATTATTACTATTGAGTATACGCTTTTCATGCAAATAAGAACACCGCGCTATCCCTATTCTTAACACGATAATAGTATTATAATAATTGTATAATATATTATTATAGCATACGAGTACAGACACAATACATACATGGAGGTGTAGTGTATGTATAGAATACACGAACAGAGAATGCATCGAAATTGCATATATAATACGCCGTCTTGGCGCGTTTAATAAATCTAAAAACTATAAAGGCACAATTTTTTTTTTTTAAACCGTTACGTTTTGCCAATATCGAATTATGTGTGTTTTTTAAACGTGACGATTATTCTGATACAAATTAATTATTTTATTGTTCTAAAACAAATCGCACACAATATTATAACGCGGATCGTAAAATACATTCGAACAGGTCAGAGGAGTAGCTCGATGAGAAATACAATAAACGAAGGATTGATTTAATCCGCTTAAGAACTGCGTGTTAAAATATGCGCGGCAAGTGCAATAAATACCGTTTGACTTTAGTATGCAAACAAATCTTTAACGTAAAAACCTCACGACAGTTTTATTAAATCCTCAAAGATTTACATTGAAATCTAATAACAGCTATTAGCTGATTGAAACCATTAAAGGCGACATAAAATACTAAATAGCTTGTCGAAAATGTACACTTTGTAAACACAATGTAACGAGTATTTTTTTTTTCACGTTTTATACGCGCATCTTTAATACCGCGAATAGAGTACGTTTATGTCTGGTATTATTAGTATTTTAACAAATAAAAAGCATTTCTGCCGAGTACAAACGCTTATATGTTTTTACACAACAATGAATTTAAATTATCAAGTTATTTTGAAAGTAAAGTAAAAAAAAAAAAGAAGAAATAGACGAGAAAGAAATGAAAAGAGAATTTTTAATTCACTAATTATTATTATTTTATTTTTATTTTTTTAGACAGTGACTTGGTGTCAAAAATATATTGTTCGAGACAATTTCGGACGAATATAATCTCGTTATTTAATATTATAGACGGAGGAACAATAAATTATTTCATGAGATATTGCATTATATTTTATTAATGGCACCATAATTTTGAAAGTAATCTTAATTAAACAAAATAATAATAATAATGAGACGTTCGTTTAAATATAATAAAACAATATTGTCTGTGAAAGAATGTATAGAAATATCCGGCTTTATGAATAAACGAGGAACATAATAAATCAAATTTCAGGTTTGTTAGATTTATAATGAGATTTATTTTGAAATTAAAATACAAAATTGTACCGAAATTATATCAATACAAGTGCATTCAGTATAATATGAGTAAATACACATTGCGTCCTTTAAAAACGGAGTAATACTCGAATGATAACGAGTAAGGAAATATATTAAAAATGTATGGGACGCTTTAGTGAAGTTTTTTGAATTCCAAGGTTTTTAAACGGTAAATGAACGAGTAAAATACAATGATGGTAAAATCTTAAAAAAAAAAATTCATAATAATAAAAACAATAAAATAAACGCGTGGTTAACATCTCGAGCATATAAACTGGGGTAGGTAGACGAGACGAGAGAGGCAATGCCAGCTTGTTTTTTGCAAATTAAGAAATACGTAATTTAAAACGTTACTGAAAAAAAAAAACTATTGTTTGTGTTTTGTCGGAATAGTTGGGTAGATAAGAAAATTTTAACGTTAAACTAGAGCGTGGTTTTAACGTAAGTAGTAGTAATAATAGCGGTGTGACAATAAAGACAACATTGGTTTTGTTTGTATTCGTTTGAATTTAGAACGCGGTCGGTTACACAAGTACCTGTTATTCGTATTTCATCGTCACAGACGGAGTAGTTTTAACGATTATTATTTCCTGGATTTCTAATCATTTTGTCCAATGATTTTGTCCACTTGGCGTTCATATAGAAAATGAAAATAACGAATTGGCGAAAAGTTATTCGAAAATTTGAGCTCGAAGAACACTACTTAATATATAGAGCAATATTATTTACTCCGAAAATCCAAAATCGATAAATCCACAAAAGGAACGACATTGAATCCGCGATTTGTCGAGAAAAAATTTAGTTAAAATTGTCATTTAACACGTCATACGTGCACGTCGCGTCGTCCAGAGGAAGACAATAAAAATAAGCAGCGCGATGTCACACGGTCGAATTAATCGGTATTCATATGGATCGCACGCACGCGCGTGGGCGGCGGCGGCGGCGGCGGAACGAAATACGCGTACACCGTCGCGCACGAATAATGAAAAAAAGATTATGATTTTACGTTTGGAAATTTCACCGGTACGGTTTTCGGATTATCGATTCACACGCACGCGGCACCGTGGTCCGGGGATTTACGGACCCGCGCGGTTCACACGACACTCCCTGCTGCTGCTGCTGCCGGACCGCCTGCCGAATGAAATCGGTCCGGCACGGCCCCCGGAGGCGACACGCGGCGGCATGAGAATAAATAGCAATCGTCGTCCCGCGGAGGAATGCAAATTGGATTCGCGTAGGCGTGTGCACACGACCGCGCACATATGTACCGCAGCAGCAGCAGCAGCAGCAGCAGCACACACACGGCGCGATTCACGGCCGGACGCGGAAATCGCGACCGACGACCATCGTCGTTATGATAATAATAATATGTATAAACACACCCGAATAATATTTACGGACGAATTACAACACGGCGGACGCGCGCGCGTAAATTCATTTTTTCGCCTTTTATTTTCATTTCGTTTTACAAACGCGGCGGCGGCGACGAAAATATAACACGATAATCGGCGAGCGTACAATGCGCGCCAAAAGCGATCTAGTATATTACGCTCCCATTCACTCATTAACGTCCCCCCCCCCCAGACCGAACAGCTGGGTCTAGGTAGTATCTAATAAGGTATAAAATTGAGGTGGTCCGTGACGTATCGAAAGTTCTCCGTAGTACCAAAAAGGTTGGGAACCACTGGTCTAGAGACTTGACATTTTCTACAGAGCATTTTCATCGAGCGACGTAGGCGCGCACTGAGAAAGGATTTTTCAAAATTCCAACCCTAAGGGGGTTAAAAGGGGTAAAAAAGGGTGAAACTAGAAAAATTCGCCTGGCCGGAACCGCCGCCGCCGGAGCTTTGAGTATGACATTTGGACGGTAGTTTTGTTTCGTGGTATCAAACATCCACACCCAAGGGGGTTAAACGGGGTAAAAATGGAAAAAATCCGGAGCCACTGGAGCTTTGCGGTATTAAATTTGGTCGATAGTTTCGTAGATATGTAGCAGAGGCCCCTTAAGAAAGGATTTTTCAAAATTCGACCCCTAAAAAAAGGGGTAAAAAAGGTGAAACTAGAAAAATTCGCGTGGCCGGAACCGCCGCCGAAGCTTTGGGTATGAAATTCGGTCAACTATAAATATTGTTGTATATATGTATTAGTATTGTGGTTGTTGCGTCATAGCAATATTAGTCATATTGTTGCGGCAGTTTGATAGTTTGATTGTTTGATTGTTTGACGCGGCAGTTATGGTATTAATACATATATGCATACGTATAATTTTTATAGCAAGCAATTTTAGTGAAGCAAAATATGCTGAGGCAACATATTGTAAATATTATTTAAGCTCCATGAGGAGGGCGGACTAGTTCACTCTTTCAATTTTTATCGCACGGGTAAGAGCGGTAACTAGAAAGAGGACAACTATTGCGTTTCTTTTCTTTTTTCTTGTATGTTAGTTAAAGATTATTAAAAAATATAACTGTTTTAATTTGAACTACTTTGCAAATCTTTTAAAGTAACTAAGAGGCTCGCTGATTAAAATTTATATCATAAAACGGTATTGTGTTTAAAGCCACATCCAGTGCTCGATTCTTCGTGGTCAGTTGTTCGAGTTGTAAAGTAACCTTAGAGTTGTAAGGGGAATAAACCCTGGAGAGTCCTATTCGACTTTTCTATTAAGCAGTGCTCGTTATCGTGGTCACTTAAGGAAATAGTCGTGTAGGCCTGTTATCGGGTCTTCCGTTACATACTTGTTTGACGGTTAGAGTATCTGACACCGACAAAGATATATTTGTGTGCGTCAACCTGAGTTGGCGTATACAACAATATATAGCACTTGACGCTTTTACCCCCCTCATTATACCAAAAAATATTAGAATTGTATCTTACAGCCTATAAATATTACATGTTATTAATGAATCTAATAGTGCTATAACAATATTAACACACAATTAAATTGTGAATTGCACGTAATATTAACACTATCAATACGATTAAATGGAACACCGACACACGGCCTACGGAAAATGGCAAAAAAGAAACTAATACACGGGGGCAACGCCGATACGAGATATATACGCGCGCGTTCGTTTATACTCGTATATATATATATATATGATATAACCGTCAACGAGATATTAACCTCTGTTCCGTCAGAGGGTGTGAACGTATATAGGGGTCGAAGGGCAGCGACGGCAATCGAAACGAGTGTAAATATTGACGGTTCGGCGCCAATATATAAGATAGCTGACTGCGCGCTAAATCGCATCGCATACGCGCGTGTGTGTGTGCGCGCGCGTATAAGAATAAATTCTTTAGCGTTTCGCCCCGGTGAAACGGGCCGCCACTATAATACAGTCGATAAATATACGTATATATATTATATATATCGACTTTCCACCTCCGCGAGAGTGCTGCACAAACACGGAGCGCCGCCGCCGCCGCCGTACAATAGCCGCGGCGTTTCCTCTCTCCGTAAGACTATGTGATATTATGATATTACGTTGCGCGCCGTTCGTGTGGCCGCGGCAGACATTTTATATGACGCGTGGCTCGGAAACGTTCGAAACGATCGTAATTAGTAGAACGGAAAACGACGATCGACGAGTAATAAGTAATAATAAATATTATCGTCGATATCGCGTAAAAAAATAAATATAATCTATATCTATATACATATAAAAATCGATGTACATTTGAATAAATTTTATAGCTCATGATTAGAGCGCGGATTTCTATGCAATTGCATATTTGTTTCCTTTTAATATTTTTGGATTTTTGTCAGTATTCTCTACGAATCATCATAATTTGAAGCAAATGGTGAAATTTTTTTTTGCATATTTCTGCATATTTCAATGTTATTGCATAATTTTGCATATTTAGGCAAAATTCAAAATGTATTGCATATTTATTGCATATTGAAGCAAAAATTTAAAAAAATTTATAAAATAATATTTTGTCAAGTAGAAAAATTAAAAGTGATAGTCATAAAAAAAACTGGAAACTCAAAATATGACTTTACATGAAAGCTTTGCATATTTTCATGATTTTTACTGCATATTTTTGCATATTTTCATGATTTTTACTGCATATTTTTTGCATATTTTCATGATTTTTACTGCATATTATATGGCATATTTTGATACTTTTTAGTGCATAAAAATCCGCGCTCTACTCATGATCCACCGAACCGATTTCGATAAAAATTTTAGGGCATATTAGGATTGATATGTAGATGGTTTCTGTGAAGTTTGTACGCTGTGCGATAAGTGGTTCCGGCGTTATGGCCTCTTAAGTGCAAAATATTAATCACACATTGTTATTGTTTTGCCATGGAGATATATTACGTATATAAACTCTATGAGGTTATGTTTTATTATTTGTTTCCGTGGCACGTGCGTCTATGACATTTTCTATTAATTAGTTTGAGATTAAATGAGTTTGTTTTTTATTCAATTTCAATAATTATATGGATTTTGGTGTAAACTATGCCACGACAAAAACGACAGAATATAGGCCGATCGTCCAATGCATGATTTGTGACGAGAACAACAGTATGATATCAATGAATTGCAAACATTTGTGAATTTAAATGTTCCCAAATTAAATGACCATCAAAAAAGTGTGTACGATACCATCACGCAAGCTGAACAAAATGAACAGGCCTTTTTTATGTTCCCATTTTGTAACGACTTTTTTCACAGAGTTGTTCCAAATACCTTTCTGAGTGTCGACACGACGCCCGATTTTCAAAATTCGACCCCTAAGGGGGTTAAAAGGGGTAAAAATTAAAAAACTGATAAAATAAAAAGTTATACTGCACACGGGCGATATAGCGTAGAACGCGATATCGCGTAAAAAAATAAATATAATTAAGTCATAAAAAACCGTACGCGATATTGATATTGACGGTGAAATCCGTTCTGTCTGACCGGTATACGTTAATAATTAATAACGTCATAATATCGATATTTTATTGCATAAATATTGTATACTTATGTATACTATACTGATTAACGTTAATTTTCGGTATAGAACGATTTATTTTCCAAACACGAACCCCCTGATTTATTGATGTTAACCTCGTCCTATATTACCCGCGCGACCCCGATGCCAGTCACATCGTACGCGTACGTGTCGACAGACACGTCATAATCGTATACAATATCATACGTTCGACGGATAATACGTACAATTGTATTTAAATATTATAATTCTATATAACGGCGGAGAGGAGGCGTATCGGAATATTTTATTCATACTGTTTCTGGACACGGTATACGCGAGTAGAACCCGTGTCCTTTATCCTTTTTTTTTTTTTTTACATTATAGGTTATACACGCGTGCATAATATTACGTATAAAAAAAATACTACGCCTGCCTGCCGCGCGCCGTCATGTTACATTAAAAAGAAATATTATCGCGTGTTTCGAGACACGGATATGTACGCATAAAGTTTTAATACAAACCGCCCTCGTCGGGAGATATACGTACATATATATATGTATATATTAATTGACCGAACGTTCGTTTTTCAATAAACAAAATAATAACGACCTTTGAAAAAATACGACGACTTCAAAGCCTCCGGACGTTTTTAATGAGGATCGCGCGACTGTACGCCGCAATGTGAATCAGACCCGGTTTCTTTTAGAAGGATCTCTCTCTCCTTTAGAAGTACAACGTTATGGGTAAAGAGACATTCGTACAAAACACAACCGAATTCCCGAGCAAGGGAGGCGTAGGATAGCGAGGATACTACGGCGCGCATATCGTACAACTCTTTAAAAATCGTAATCCCGCAAAGTTAAGCCACCGACAGAGTATTGCTTTTTCTTATTGCGTACTATTTATTTATTTATTTTTTATTTTTTTTTTAACTTAAACTTTTCAATTTTTCCCCCTATCGTAACAAGTTTTTTATTTCCTTTACTTTTCCCATTGTGTGGATCTAATAAAATGATCCTATTTCGCGGGTCATTTCTTAAACGTACTTTATGCTCGCCGTACCTTTATATCAATCTTTATTGTTCAGTTTCGAAATAAATAAATGTATACGATAATATTACAATAATGTGGCTTCGACGCGGTAAAAAAGATGCGGCGGCGGCGCCGGTTGGGGTATAATAGATGATAATTATTATGTAATAAATAAACCCCACGAGTCGTGTCCGTTGGATATCGTTAATTTTGGAAATTTACGGCCGCGTTTTGTATATTTTAATAACATACGGTACAACGCGCGAATGGGTTTTATTCGTTTAAAGTTCGAAAACGTGAAATCGTTTGAATTCAAATCTTCTCTAAACCATGACATATTTTATTAACATAAAAATAGCCGTCTAAAAGAAAAAAATAACATAAATAATACTTGTTTATTCAACTTTGATCGGTTGAAATTACACGGGACCCGACGAGAAAAATATATACTTCACACTGAAACTTAAATAAATAATAAACGTCTTTGAAATAACGAAAAATTCTGTTTGAATACACATTTTTTTTTTTTTAAACGATTTCCATCTTATTTTTAAAAGAAATATTTCGATAATTTTCGTGTATTTTGAGAGAAATGCGGATTTTCATGTATAACTCGAATAGATATATTTTTTCGTAGAACAACAAACGAAATCAATCGCTCGAGCTTAATAGAAACTACAGTGGAAAATTAACAAAATATTAAAACTACGATTTGAACACTGAAACGGTAAAGATTGAAAAGAGAAAATCAGTAAGCAGACGACGATGACGACGACGACGACGACGTGACAATAACAAACTTATTTAATATTTATTTATTGTTTTGTTTATTTGAACTTGGAACACGACCCCTAGGTACCATTGTTTAGTTAGGTAGTTGGCGGTGAGAGACAATAACAATCTAACTAATTGTGTTTGTTTTTTGAACTTTGGACATTGGGTTGTAGGTGTTTCATAGGAGAAAATGGTAAATTAACGTCGCTTTATACTAAATATAGTCGAATTAAAGAAAAAATATTTATAGGAGATAAATCATCTACGATTAATATTAAGTATAGTTCTACGTCACTGCTCTAATAGCTGAACAAACTGTTGTATCGTCGGCGATAATATTCAAATTTTATTCAAAATAAATTTAATTCGATTACACGTTCAAACTTTTTTGAATTTACTTCTAGTGAATAATTATGATTTTTATTCAAATGATCAATTTGCATTTTATTACTTTTTTGTAATTATTAAAATGAACGTTATATATTATCATCTAATTTTTACGGTAAGAAATAAGAATAGGTATCATCATAAAAGTACTACCACCTCTTATAGGTATTAATATTTAGTTCACACCTCAAAACTTCTCAAAACCGTAATCAGTGTACCCTTTTTTTTCAATTCAATTCAAGACAACTTAATAATAATTGTGAACAATAAAACTATATTTTGTTCTTTTTTCATTTTCATATAAATCGTAAAATAATATTATTAATCCCTCTCCTGACATCGATCTAAAATCTCACGAGTAGTTTTACGCAAAACGTCTAAAAGCTAATTTTTAAAAATTACTAAGAGTGCGACGTGTAATATTAAACAAGTTCACAAACGTTTTTAGATTATTTATTTTTCTTAATATGTAATTTCAAATCTAATAATAATAAAAAAAAATTTAGAAATAGGACGTGACTAACGTGTAGTTGAATATTATTTTCATTTTACAATGGCAAATAGTCTCTGTGTGTGTGTGTGTGTGTTGTGACCAAATTATCCTTTGACCCGTATACGGGACGCGCGGGACAACGATAACGTTGGGTGGTTTAAGAAATAGATAAAAACCGGATATATATATATAAATACAATTTAAAGTATGATTCCATAGACGACAAATAAAAATCGTGCGCGTAACACGACTTACGGATCATTGAACAAAATGTTACTATTCTTGTGTTACCGATAAACACAGACGCACACACACACACACACCGCCGTATAACTATTATTTGTGTCATGTCTTTTGTCGGCCATTGAACAAACATAACGCCGGACAGAGAAAACGGGAAGCGAAACAACTAAAAAAAAAAAAAATGAAAATGAAAAATTGTAAACTCAACAAATGTGTTTTGTGTGTAAATAGTCGAAACGGGATAGTCGTAGATTCTCATAGAAAACGTGCAGATATCGCGTATTGTATATATTATAATAACAATAGTTTTATCATAAACGGCTGAATATTTAAAAAAAAAAAAACTCAAAATAAGCGTATAAATTAGCAACTAAATATGTTTTCAAAAAAACAGTATATTAAACATTTCGAGATCCGTGGGATTAAATCCATAGGAGAGTACGCATATTATTAGTATACCTATCAGTGGCGTATATAGGATTTAATTTCGGAGGGGGCCGATTATGTATTTAGAGTTTAGGGAGAAATGACGGAGGAGGCACAATGACAAATATTGCTTAAACGCTAAAAGACCTTTGGACTATTTGGACTGTCGTCATTACTTCATCGGAGGAAAAATATTCTCATTTTTTTATTTTTTATGAAATGTAATGTAAAAAATGTATAAAAACTCGATATAAATACTCGGAAACACGAAAATACACGCGTCTAAAGCACGAAAGCCTCGAACTTGAGTCTCGGAGATACCGCACACAACTGATGTCTGATCAACGATAATAAATAACAAAATGTTACGGTCACAGAATATATTAATGTTATGGTATAGCAGTGATGGAATGGCCCGGGTGCAGAGTGGGACAAATCAAATATCAATAGAATATACTATCTAAGTTATAAGCTAAAATTACAAATACCGATAATTCCTGTCTACCTGTACTACACAGACTACAGGCTATACAATTTTTATTATCTTATCGCATAAGCGACGGTTTCGTTCCCGACGATATGATATAATAATCGGTGTCGTAACAAATTTTCGGAATTACTCCTCAGCCATAAGTTATTACTTATTATTCATGTCCAAAATAAAATGTTTTAATAATTTTGTTTTTCATTTCGGGGGGGGGGGGGCCCGGGCCCCATCGGCCTCCCCCATATATACGCCCCTGCCTAATATATTAATAAGTTAATCCGAGCGAAATATCCAGTGGTTGAATTGGGGGACGGAGGTACTCTTCGATTTTTTATCTCCATATTATAGCGTACCCCTTTATTTTATTCGTCGAGGGACGAAGGGGAACGCAGCGTAAAAATTTCCAAGTAAAAATCAAATAAATACGAATGAAGAAATTCAAAACGAGTGAAATTTTTGGGCATTATCGATGTCTATATTGTTACGACCGGCGCGCGGGGAAACGCGATTATTTTCGTATTTCCTCATGGAAAAACGTGCAATAAAAATACGGGATCGCCGCTATAATAATTATTATTCGAACGCCTAACGGAATATGATTCGACGTCCTGACTGTCACACTATTATTCACGATTTATACGGCACAAAATCGACCAATTAAGGGTCTCTCGGAGATTGTCGGCGTTCGCTGCTCGCCGTACAGGAGAGCCGATCATTATTTTCCATATACGGACTCTATTGGTAAACCATCCTCACAACAACAGATGTTCGTTTTTAATGCGAAATATTCGCGGGACGTTCGTTTGTCGGGCGTTTCGTATTATAAGTTAGTTTCCTCGCCCCGTCGTCGTCGTCGTGTATAGTTACCGCATTAATAGGCCGGGCGTTCTAACGGCGCGTCGTCGTAATATTCAGAGACCCCGACGCGGCCGCAGGTACTTATAGAAATAAATAACCCAGTTTGTTTTTATCGTTTTGCAGTTCCTCTATAATATATACGTATAATTGGACGTATATTTAACATATTTATGGGATCGTGTTTTATTTATTTGGCCTTTTTTGGCACCCCCTTCGGGAAAAAAAAAATAATATCCCGAGTTAAGCAGCTTTTCCGAGGGGGGGGGGACCAATAATCGTAGTGATATCTATAATTGCCCGGGGTTTTTGAAATACGTAAGAATGATAAATGTATTCGGACGAGAGAAAAATACATAATATATTATAGTCGTTAAAATAAGCATATAGCTAATATACGTATTTCAGTTCATAAATATTTAATTAATTTAAATACGGAATAGGAATTTCACGACGATTAACCGATTTGAAATAGCGGAACGTAATTTACAAATGAGAATAATATTATACCGGTAAATCTTTTTTGTGCGAGAATATACGACGACATCGGCGCGGTGTTTTAGTATTTAAAACACAAAATCACATAATTTAATAATAGAACAATTATTTCACCGACGCGTCGCCTAAACGAGACTCGAGTAATAATAAGAGCGTTGGGTTTTAACGAGTTTTTACTGTGCGTTAATATTTCTATCCCTATAAATACGAGTATAAAATAATAAAAAAAAAAAAAAACACCGAAGAATATTCTAAGAAATATAAATATTATGAGAATATCGATGTCTTTAAAAATAAATTTGTTTAAAGTTTACAGTTGAAAAAAGAAGGATTAGGACTTATCCTTTTGAGAATTCTATATATATATATATAAAAAAAAAAATTATATCTTCTTTTTTTTTTTATAATTAAAAAGAAAATAAGGTTTACCTTATGAAAATCATTAATATTTTCGATATAGATAAAATAAAAATCATGAGCGAATAAAAGTTTTCAAAATATTATTATAACTTTTTAGTTTCATGGATTATATATCGTTAAATAAACGGTACGTCTTGTTTAGTTAACAACCCCCGTCCAGAAAGCATTCTCTCGCCGCGCACGTTTAGCTATACTGTTTCGGTCTTATTTACGATGTTTAATAATAATTGTGTAATTATTATATATGTTATTATTATAACAATCGACGGCAGTTCATGAGCCCCCGAGCGTAAATTAAATGATTAGGCAACGTTCCCGCAGCATGTATCCGATTGTTGGTCTTTTACTCTTTGACGTTTTCTTAAATTGCCAAACCTAAATTACGCCGACTACCTCTTTTGATATCAAACACCGTTTTGTGTTCCAATGTCACGAGTACGAGCCTTACGAACAATATGGGCATTTTGCATTATGCATATGATGTCGTTGCAAACAAATCGTCAAGTGCGACGACATTACGAATCTGTTTGAAACGCGTGTTATTTCACACTGCACTACATACAAACCACCGCGTGTTTACAAACCGTAACATGGCCGCGAAACATTTAAATTAAACTTGAAATCGTTCTTAAAATATCCGATGAGTGAAAATATACATGCGATTTATTAACTGGTATTATCGATCTATACGAGTTATCTACCACTCATTCGCCGATCGTTGCGTTTCAAAAACTACGCGACGAAATCCGGAACAGTTATTGCTCTGACGAGCACGAGAGGTAAAATATGTTTTAATTATTACTATGCCGTTTCGGGGGATTATTATTACGAAAATTTAACCCCTGAAATTGAAGTTTTCACCAAGCCTTATACTCAAAACGCGTAGCCAGGCGCGATAAATCAAAAATTAAAACACGCGTTAAGGTGGTAAAAAATCGTTACACTTGTAGTTTCGCTCGGAATAATTTATAGATTTTTAATATAACTTTGTAATTTTCATATTATTATACCTTCAGAATAGGTATAATAGATAAAAGACAAACTCTGAGACGTATTACACGGTCAGAACTTATTACGAATGATAATATTGATAAAAAAGAAAAAAAACATCCCGGAATAAAATAATGTAAAAAAAAGTTTTCAGTTTTGCATTTAAACACACGCAAAAAGCGCAAATATGTTAATGACCTTTTCTTTTTTTTTAATAATAATAAGATATTTTTTAAATAGATTAAATTAAATGTCTTTAAATGATCATTTAAAAACAAAAACAAAAAGAACAATGACCAGTAATTACTGTAATAATATTATTATTATTATGTATCAAATTTAACAACGGCATTATTCATTTTAATAATTAATAAATAATATGGACGCGAAAAATACGTTTCAAAGACCGGACGATAAAAGAGAGCACTAATTCCATTTGTCAACTCTAAATTCCATTACCGTTAATGATTTCAATGTAAAAATAATTTATAATAAACGCGCGTATTAAATTTTACGATCCGGCGGCGCGCAGAGTCCGAAAATAAAATTCGAGAATCCAAGTCTACCGGAATATCGATTAATACAGATGATTTTCAGAGTAAATAAAAGTTCCGCGCTCTTCTAAAGTACCGTAAAAATTATAATATTATACAAGAGTAGATTAAAAAAAAAAAATAAAAAATAAAAGAAGGGAAAAGGGTCCGTTATTTTATGCGAACGTTCTCGATTGGTTGTTTTATTAAAAACGAGTGCAACGCTTATATCAAATTCAAATCGATTTCGACTTTCGGCGCGCGCGTTGAAAAGATGAGTTTACCGAAAAACAAATCCGACCGCGAAAAATAAATTAAAAATAATGCCCGTTGTTTATATTCTACGAGCCACGATATAATACGGCGCCCGAGTGGAACGCGCGAGATACGACGACGGCTCTCTCTCTTTATATTATTATTATATATTATGTGGTTCGAAATAAGGTAAATAATGTAAACGGTTATAAATTTTGACAGGATATCCCGCTAAGACATTTCATAATCGTGTGAGGGCATCGCTTTCCCAAATATATCATTTCGCGCACAACACTCGCAACAAGCTGTACAATTTCACACTGTACACATACGGCGGCGGCGGGGCAGACGACGACGACGGTTCGTTAATTCCGTGACCCAATTCTCCGGGCGAGCAGCAAAACGAAATGTTCAAAACAACGATATATCATCGCGACCGAGTGGAAAATTGCATTTAAAATTTGATGAGTAATATTTATTAATATTTTGTTTTTACCGCCGCCGCCGTGTGAATATACAATGGTTTGCTGCTGGCGGCGGTACCCACCCGATGTAGCCGCGTTTCGCCAATACCACCACGGTCGAGAGCCGCTTAAACCGTTTATATTTTGACGTTTTCCATGTGGTTGTTTGCCGAACGTGTCTGAAAGGCTTAACTGCAACGGCGGGAAAGCAGGAGGGGCCGCCGTGCAGCGGCGGTAATGAAGCTCGGACTTTGATTATCGCCAGGTAATCCGGAGGTTTGCCACCACACGTTCGTTCCTGCATCACTCTCCCCCGATAAATCAACCGTATAATTCGTGTTTGCCTACCAACGTCGGCACAACCCCCACCCCCCCTACTTCTACAACAACCGCCCCCGCCCATGTGATTTCCTCTTGTCCACCGACTCCGCTCATTATGCAAATCCCGTATCAAAAGCACTATAATATTGGTAACCGCGCGGACGCAACTTTGAATCAGAAATGTTCTAAATCTGTTTATTACGCCTCGTAGAACAAATTTACTAGACAAATGTATGTTTTGCATAAATTATGTCAAGTCGTAATAATATATGGAATCGCTCCGCTTTCGTCTATGGGTCGTTAGCGACATGATTTGGGGATGGGGGGGGGGGGGGGGGTTCGAGGACAATCAAAAACTACGTTTTACTAAATTACACGATGTATAAATACCCTGCCCTCCCGTCGTCGCGCGTCGTGTACTATTTACTTTTATCGGTAGTTTATATACGAGTATACTTGAAGAAAGTATACGATATACGATACACGCCGAGAGTTTTGAAATATGCATGCACATTATATACAGAACGAATTATATCAACGGGGTGTTTATATTTTAAATTGAGTTGGATGAACTACGCATCAAAAATCCTGAAATTGTTTCTCGACTATATCTACTTGCTCCATTATTTGTCTTCTTCGCTCGTCAATATTTTAGAATATACATTCATGCAATTATAATGAATACTGGGCGTTTCACAAAGCAGAACACGTCAATTTCTATAATTTCGACGATTCAATAACAAAATTATGCATTATTCATGACCCGACTCGTACTAAATTGAAATCCAAATGAAAAAGTCGAAAACAGATGTATAATACACGAGATAAAAGGCAATGAAATAAATATGTGCCTTCGGATGATGACTTAAAAAATAGAATAATTATATTGCAGACAGATATAAAATACTGTTGTTGTTGTTGTTGTTAATGAAGATTGAAATCAATACTTTTCGAATGTATAATTAAAACGAAATCGTCTACTCGAAAAATTAATGAATACAAACGTTTATATTTCCGAAGTTTCATCATAATATTAATTTCGTTATATTATCTAGCCGTGTCCGGCGCGGCGCGGCGAGTTAAAATACGGGGTTCGATATTCCACGGTGAGATTTTAACGATTCAGTAACTATTTTTTAAATGATTATTCGACCGAACATTCGAGTTTCATTGTTTGTACAATACACTTCAGCACTTTTTAGAAGATAAAAGTGTGTACCTATATTTAATAAAATATTTTATATTTAGATAAAACGCGAACCTCTATATTATTTTCAACGCACGTATTTGGAATAACATTTGATTTGAGAAATTGAGATATAAACTTTATTATGACTAAATATTTTTATTCGACGATTAACTCAATAACGATATAATACCGTAATGTATTTTTAGAAGTTTTTTTTTTTTTTTTTTTTTACGAGAACACGGGTTAGCGACGGGTTATGGGACTCCAGGGACATAACGCGTTCGGAGTTCTAATTTAAACGCTCAACGTCCCTGAGGTTACCGAGCAGACGAACAAATGTACAAACTATATTCAAAAGATTTATGCCTGAGGTAATGCTTTGCACAAAAACACAAGAACAATATTGTCACGTGGAATGAAATCGTTTTTAGTTTGCGTGCGTAGTTTGGCTGTGCGTTAGTAATGTTGTGATCAAATCAGTTAAATCGGCGAATTCTTCGTTTTTATCGGGGGGAAAAAAATGAATAAATTAAAAATGTAGGCCATCGCGTTGTGTGAAATCATATGTTCAAATAAACTATCGACAAAAATACGACATTTGAGCGATCAAATTCGATTGCAAACAACACAGATACGTAAAAAGAATTTTAATCACAGGGTTTTTTTTTTTTTTAATAATTTAAAAACGTTTTATGTTTAAAAATGCAGCCACGAAACTTGCACGTAGCAAAACGTGTTAATACATTCATCATTAAGTCTTGTTAAAATATTAAAATAAATTTCGAGTACAAAATAAACTTTTATTCGCGTGAAATTTAATCATTTTCTCTTTATACATAAGAAGCGATTAAATATTTACTCGAAACTCGGAAAATAATTATAAAAACTAGTTATGTGTTAATTTTAGAAATTTCAACTCAACTCAAAGTTATATAATTTTTAAGTTTATATTTTACCGAAACATTAATTTATATAGTGTAATTTATATAGTGTAATAATTTATAAATTAAAATTTATTCACCCGACGAAAATATAGGATAAGATGGTCTTTAAAAAAAATCTGTCTATGAACGCAATGATATGTTACCCATTCAAAAAAGGATTTTGCACAACGCTCAGGACTAAGAAACTATAAAGTTACATGTTATTTATGGTGAAAAAAGTATTTATCCAAAAATATTTTGAACTATGATTAGAATAATAAATTTACAAAATAGTTTTATCGTCGCATAACTATTGAAAAATCGTAATATAATAAAAACATTTTCGAGATCAAATTTTAATTTATATCCTGAACGTTTTGGGTTACCGACTGATCATAAATGACGTTAGAGAAGAAAAAAACATTATTAAAAAATCGATTTATTCGTCGATCGATTTAGACTTAAAAAGTCTGAAGAATAATATAGTTATATTAACTATTATAAAAATAATTTCTCAATCGAGTTCGTTACAAACATTTTAACGAAATATATTCGTACCTAAACGCGTAATCAAATATAATTACTGTGAATTAACCGTTAACTATAAAGGCATACAGGCTAACAAGCCATCCTATTTAAAGTTTAAACCTTATTTTAAAATTATAAATAACAAAAAATATTAAAAAAAATGTATTTTATATTTCTGACTCTCCTAATCCATATTGTTAAAAATCGTATTTTCTATGAATATCGTTTTCTCTTTACATACTCAACAACATTTATCGGCGCATCGATAAATGTGTCACGGCGAAAATACTGAAAACAAACGCGTCTTCGCGGTTTATTAATAATAAAAAATAACACACATGTTTCTTCAAAAACATAATAATCGTTTTGGTTTCACGTTTTTTTTTACTGAATACGCGACTTTCCATAGTATGGAAAAAATAATAGAAAGTTTGTACATTTTCGGTAGTAATAATAATACGATGAAATATAAATGCGACGATAATAATAACGATAACAAACCCTAAACACATAGAGGACTTATTAAATTTGCATGAGTTTTAGGAGAGAGAGAGACCGTAAAAGACTCGTTTACTCGCGGCGACGACGTCTTTAAAAACGCGCGCTCAATGGACGAACAATTACAAGAAGTTGGTACACATAGATTGCACGTGGTAATAGAGTAATAATAACAGCGCGCGGGTATACGAGAAAACTAAACGTGTACTTACGGTTGCTGCACAGTGTGCTGTCTGATGGCAGTGGTCAGGTGTACGGGTGGTCGGACTACGGCGGCGGCCGGTGGGAATCGTCGTTCCGCGGTTGTCAGCCCATAAATTTCGTCTTCTTCGCGATCGCTCAGACAGCTAGACGGCTGTGAAATAAAAAAAAATGAAATGAAATGAAATGAAAAAATGAATAAAGGAAAAAAAATAAGAGTATAAAAACTTCACTATACATACAACCATCACATAGATTTTCGTAACACGTACGTAAGTCTTGGCCGGAACAGACAAAAGTTTCCCAATCAACACTGAATAGAATGGTCGAAGCTACCCTCATCATTCCACTCGCTTCCCCGTCATACCGCGCTCTACTACGTGCTCTGTCGTTTTCCCGACTCCTTTGAACATCTCTCTAATCCCTAAGGGTCCCACTCACTTAACAACAACTGCACTCAAAAGGAGCCTAGAACGACTGATTGAAATGGTCGCTAGTTACCGATACGTCTACCGATACACTCGTGTATATACGCGTGTATATACCAGCTGACCCGGCAAACGTTGTTTTGCCATAATTTTCTAGTGAATTTTCTAGTATAAAAAATAAGCGGTGGCGACGGCGCGGCGTCTACGAATGAAAGAGGAACGGAGCGCCGCGCACGCACGCGATTTCGGTAAAAGTTATGTAATAATATGATATTGCAAAATCAATACCATTTGGTAATGATCGTCGGGTTTTTTTGATGACATAATAATCTACGAGTATTCATATAAAATGCAAATTGCCACGCGCTCGCCACGCGTTGCGTCTCAAAATCTAGCCCGTGAAAATTTTTCCCCGGTATGAGAGAGTAATAACGTTCTTCATTTCCAACACCCCTTTAACCCCCTCAGGGGTTGAATTTTGAAAAATAAGTTAATAGATTTTTCATTACTATGTATGCTAAGTTTCAAAAAAATCCGATCGAGAAATAACGTTTTCCATTTTCAACACATTTTATACCCCTTCCAACCCCCTTAGGGGTTGAATTTTGGAAAATCATTTCTTCAGAGGGGCCTCTGCTATATAAAACGAAACTATTGACCAAATTTAATACCGCAAAGCTCCGGTGGCTCAGGATTTTTTCCATTTTTACCCCTTTTAACCCCCTCGGGGTTAATTTTCTTCGTAACGTCGTCGGTTGTATTCGATTATTTCAGCAAATCAGCCGTAGACTTTCAATAATGTTTAATAAAGTCTTCGAACGCATACAACAAGGACAATGGTAATTGCAGAGTACTCGAAAACGTCTGTACAATATAGTAGTTGAAAATCGTTATACTCACGGAATATTTGCCGGGCGCGTACAGGTGGTGAGAGTACGGGTTGCCGGCCAGGTTGCACGGCGACCGGGACGGTGACGAGGGCGCTAGTAACGCGATCCGAGGTGATAATTCGGCCCATTCGGCGGCCCTGAGTTCATCCAAATACTCTAAAATGTCCCGATAATGGGTATTGTACAGATCCGCGTATCGAGATGCTAAGCCTTCCAAATAACCTCGTTCGCCGTTCTGTAAAAAAAAAATGAAAAAGTCATTAAAAATAACCATCGCGGGCCGAGGGTGAATGTTAAATGTTCTCTCTTCGAGGAGGGTCGTCGTAAGCGGGGAGACGTAGAGAAATTTGCCCTCCTCTTATTCGCGGCGCGCGGCGCACACACACATATTGGTATTAAACGAAGCGGACGGACGGAGATTTCCAATCCTGCTGCTGCAATGAATTCAAGGGTTCGACTCATTTTCCGGGGCATTATTTATTTTTCCACGCCATCCTCTACCGACAGCATTAGAGGGCGGCTTCACCAATAACTGTCAAAATGTGTTAAAAATCGCGACTCTCTCTGGACCTACCGCGAAAGAAGTCGGGGCGATAAAACAAGTAACGAAAGCGATTTATTAGCGGGCGTAGCTATATTAAATTCATTGTATTTTTCTTTTCTTTTTTCTTATGATTTACGAGAAAATTCAGGGCGTTTATTCGTCTGGATCCGAAGAAAAAAAAATATATATACGATCATAGTATATACGTATATATCGTATAATAAAACTGAATATATATATTATTATCGGATCTGTTATACGCGCGGAGTATAAAATAAATCGACAAAAAATATTAGATGTCACTTTAATACCACTTTGAGTTCGGTTACAAACTGAATCCAATTTTCCTAACACACCGCCCGCAATATACATATGATACGAATAAATTGACGAGAACATCACGTAGTATTCACTTTGGGATAATCGGATTAACTATTTGTTAAAAACACAATTTTATCGTCATTTTACCCCCCTCGTTCACTGTAAAAAGGTTTTATTTTTTATTTTTTTTTAATAATAAACTCCAGTGTTCAACATTAATTTGAAGATAATTATAATTAATTAGTTTTCTTTTTTTTTTTAATAAAATACAGCTATCCGATATTAAAAAGTAATTTAAGATTTGAATATTATTAATATTTTCCACTTAAAATGCACGCACCGAGGGGTGAAATATTTGCTCTCTAAATTATTAAATATCGCTAGTATTTTTTATTATTTTTTTTAAGGCAAACAAAAAATCAGATAAGGGGTCAGCGGTAAGGGATACGTAACCGAGATAAAACTACATGAGCTCGCATAAATAAATACATATTAAATAAAATCTGACGGTAATTAACAGATTTATCACGAAAAAGTATTGTATTTTCTACACGTGGTAATTATATTTTTTACATAACCGCGCTTTTGGCGAGTAGTATAAAACCGAAGTCACAACTCAGAAACGGGCACAGATTTCGAGACAACACACATTAGAAATGTACAAAATATTACACGTTGACAGGCGTAGAGAATAAAAGAGAAATCATCGTCAACATTTTTTGATGACTTGGTCGATTATATACTTGAAAATAAAATAACGGTCGCGACATTCGTCGAGTTCTCGCCGGGTGGGGGTATATTACGAGTGAAAATGTTTATATTTAACATATTGACCAACATTAATACAAAATAAGAAAAATCTAATAGATTCGACTCGCGAGACACGACAATACGTGTCAGCCTACGCGTGACGCGAGAGAAAGATTTCACCGATATTAATAAATATTAATAAAATATATTTCATACACTCGTGTTTCGAATTCGTACATACATTATAATATATTACAATATACGTATATCATATAAAGTGTGAAAAAAAAAAAAACGGTTCCGAATATCACGTTTGATATTATTGTTTAGTAATCCAGTGGGGAAACGCCTTGCGTGACATATCATTTATACAATAATATACATAGGTAGTGCAGTATATAACATACACACACATACGTATATTATATAAAGTGGACTGCTGTGTTTCGATATAGAACTACGGAGGAGGGGGGGAGGGGGTGGCTTAACCTGTATCAAAAATACATATAATATACCTATGTGCGTACAGAGTAAACGCGTAAAATATAAAAATTTATAGACGGTACGGTAATGGGATTCGGCGGTATATACAACGCGCGTTTATGTACTTTTACACACTAAACACCATTATAACGCGCGTACGGTATAATATACGCGAGCAACAAATTTCACGAGGAAAAACGACGACAGCGAAAGCCTTACTACAACACGCGTGCACACAGACGTCATACGTATCTATCATTTTGCGTATCTACCGCGGACGCGTTGAAAACGGAGAGAGAAAAAAACGCCGGAAAAAAGTATTCGTGTTCGATCGACTCTTCAAAGTAGACTTTGTAGAAATTATCGAAATTTTCATGGGCTATATCGCAGGAGCGGCGATATAGCGTCGTGCCTGTCCGTCCCTCGATACTTCAGACTTAACGTCATCGCGTAATCCCCGCTGAGCGGCGCATAGCTCACGCTATCTGCTTGTAACCGGGAAAGGTCATTCCGAGGGTATATCCGGTTATTATCGTCACGACGGAAGGGGAGGGTAAGAGGGTTACGATTATTATTATTATTCGTCGGCAGCAGCAGAAATGGTCGGATGACGGCGGAGGGGTAAAAAGATACGTCGTTGTCGCGCCGCCGCCGCCGCCGCCGTTGCGAGAACGGGAAAAATGACTTTCGACCCGGGGACCTGACGTCGACGTGAAAAATTTCAGTTTATAATGTTCTGCCGAGACGTCAATTTTTCATGCGCCAAAACCGTGGCAGAGACCCGACGAGGAGACGGGGGGGGGGGGAGGGGGTGAGAGGAGGAAAGTTCAAAAGCTCAAATGATTATTCGTCGGTAAAAATTGCCGCCCCTGCGGTTATGTTTTCTAATACACGACCTGCACCCGCCGGCCCACGTCGCTGTCGTTGCCACGGCTAACAACTTTTATCGTCGCGATCTCATTTTATTTTTTATTTACGTTGTGTGTGGAAAAAAACGCGAAATGCTTTTTCTTGCGATTCAACGTTTTGTACCGCTGGCTGTTTTTCGAAAACGTTACGCCAAAATCATTTCGTAAAGATATACGTACGCAAAGTGCGGAACTTTGCGTGTTCTGGAATTATCGATGATAATTTAAAAACTATATTTTTCTATTCAAAGTTAATTATCTATGGACCAAACTATCCTCACGTAAAATAGAGCACATCGTTTACATAATAAATGAGTTATAACTTATATTACCTCACGACTTCGAAATCGACTTTACGTACAATATATGAACGCATTAAATACATCAAAAACAAGTATTTATAATTTTATAATCATCACATCATTTCGAGACGATTTTTTTCTTTTTAAATCAGAGTTTATTTTCAACTTTATCTTTTTGTTTTCAACTGTATAGACTAGGGTAGAATTTTTTTTCAAACGTTAATGGATTTCGTCGATATCGGATGCGAAAAATAATCTCACAAAACATTTTGATATTTTATTAATATTGTTTGGAAAAGTGGACAAATTTATACGAATTGTATAAATTATATTGTTTTATTAATTTTCTTGAAAAGCACATCAAATAATGATATTTTCTAAGTGAAATTTATAATAAATTAGTAACCGTTAACCTCGTTAAGCACTTTAAGAATCTTGATAAAACGAAAAATATTACATATTTAACAATATAAATTGATATTATAATACTATAGTATTACCGATATTTTTAGACTTTATGATAATAACTCAAACGATACACTTTTAAGAATAAGGTTATACAAGTACTCGTAAAGTGGTAAAATACTCCCATTTTAAATTTTTTGTGCAAACGAATATGTCGAAGAGAAAAATAAACATCTCATTCGTTCTTTTTCAAAATTCAATTGAAACGTGCACCGAAATATTGTATTACAAAAAGCCATTGTTGCAACGATAAATACTTGGGTAATGTACTCGCATGTAAATATTTAATTATTCGTGTTGGTATTTCTTAAGAAATTATAATTAGCCGCATTCGATGAATAACGGTATCATAAAAAACTAATTATCTTTGTAATTTTTTAAAAGTAGTAGCAATTTGGTGATGGTTTGTGGATCACGAAATGAACGGTAATTGATTTTTTTCAATTCGAAATGTTTTAAATACACGAACAAAAAAAACAAAACTTCACCAACGACATTACCCAAATTGTATTCATAATTTTATGACATACGGAACATGAAATATCTGACAGATGTTTATATCCATACACATCACGTAGCCAAGTACAGAATTCGATCAATTAATAATAAATGTGTTTTTTTTTTTGAAATCTTTAAGAGAACTGCGAGTGAAAAGAAAAAAAATGTCAGAAAACTCCGGGACCGAGAGCAGCATATTGTACCTATTAACGAACAACAACAAAAATAAACATAAATCCGCACTGTTTCCGGAAAAATAGGACCCTTTCCTGAAAAAGAACTAGGGGAAAAGGGGGACCGTTGAAATTAAGTGGATATTTTCAGTCTGGCGGCAATAAACGGCGTCGGCGTCGGCGACTTCCAACATACAGTCATCAGCACAAAAGTTTTTAGGAGCCCGAAGTTCGGACCGGGGTTTATCCGCCGCTCGTCGCCGATATTAACTTGAATTCCAGACTATATATATAGGCAGAAACAAGGTTGGAACAAGAACCCCATTAAAAGTTGTAATAACACCCTCGCCGAATAACAAAGCTGTGCCATGTTTAGTTTAGATACGTCGTTCATTTGCTCTATTCTTAATAATCATAAAAAAAAATGTCCGTGTTGTACAAACAATAAACACGAATAAAATCTATAAGTATTAAACGTCTTCAAATAAATTTTACACCGATCGCAACGTTTTATTAACCTCGAATTATCGAGACGTTTCGTTCTGTGATATTAACTCGGCGGCGCGTTTTTACGATTTTACTTTAATAACAACAAGCACAAGTCCAACAAATATTTTATTTGAGACAGTTACAAAATAAACTATACTACGACGCAATTATTTTGGCGAAGGACGATTATCACCGTGGAAACCGGAAAAACTATTTTCAAGACAAAATGAATTTTTTTTTTCTTTGAAGTTATAATATTCCTATTTATAACTTGAGAACTATCTCTTATTTTTTAATTTAAAAAATATATATATATATGGGTACTTAATACGTAAACTAAATATTGTGGTCGATGGATTTATAATAAATCGAAAAGTTGATAAATTCATTGGCTAAATTAAAATCGTATTTTATTCAAAGGTAAAAAATTAATATATTTGTCAAATAAAAACTCTACGGTTTTAGAAACTAAATTCTCAAAACCTTTCCGATTACAATAAACCCGAAATATCGATCAACCGTGCTCGCGCGATATCAAATCGAGTTAACATGTGACATGCGATTCGAAAAGCGCTTCTGCAATCTAAAAAGTGTTGCCCGCGGAAATAAAAGAATAACAAACAATTATTATAAAATCAATATACATCTCCCCTTGCATAGGTCGTCAGAATCTAAAATTAAATCGATTGCAAATTTTAACGAAGCGCGTCGATAATGACTGTAGTCGTGAATAGACGAGTTTAATGACATTATCAATTAATTAATTAATCAATTGTATTACTGTATACAAAGCACTAACGCGGTTGGTGTTCGTTAAGGGAAACGCGGGAAATGTAATAATATTTGTATGACCGCCGCCAATCGGGTAAAACGTCTTAAAATGCAGTATATCGCGGGCTACGCGGTCAAGTGGCGTGGCCGCCCTTTTCTTTTGTGTGCGTATAATGAAACGTAGTAGAGCTCTCGGATTTTCATTAGAGGAAAAAAATCTCTTAGTCTTTTGAAAAACTCAGAAACACGAGTGGATTTATCTGTGAAATCTGACGAAGTACCCATACCCACCGCGGTGCAAAAAAAATGAAAAAAAAATTGTTCGCTATGGCTTCTCTCCGCATTCGCTCAATCTATATCAGTTAAAAAAAAAAAATAAAAAAATAAATTACCAACTCGTGCGCAGATTCTATGTTTTAAGGTCAATTACCTACGGGTCATGTCAACTATAAATTATTTCACGGTATTCAATTAGAAATAATAATGATACTTGGTAATATTTCGCAATAATTACAAAAGTCCGAGTCGATTTGAGTGCACATATGCAATATACGAGTACATATTATATGTACGTCTATATGAATAAACGATAAAAGTTCTAATACAAAAATTATACATACGAGTATATTATACGTTATACACAAAGGCTACTTTTAAAAAAGAGTAACGCCATTTCCGTGTTAACCTAGGCAAAAAAAAAAAAAATAGAACGCGAAAGAGGGAAAGGCGGTCTCGTTTTTCAAGTTGACAAATATCGGATTCATGACTGGAAGAACAATCGAAATTCGGTATAAGGGAGGACACATCACATCGTTTATAAATCGGGTTGTCGTCCGACAGGTCACGTCCCACGGTACATTTTCCTATATACGTGTCCGCCGCTACTATATATTTCTGCTCTGTAACTGGACACCCCTCCGGACAAGTCGTAGAGCAGGTACCTCTCGTACGTTATTTTTCAGATGCGGAATAAAATAAAGACCGATTTCGCGCGGTTATACAAATCATATCGTGCATATTTCGATTGAAAAATAATTTCAAAACGAACAGAACAAAATGAAAAAAATGTTCAGTCAAAACGCGCGAACGATTGTTCAAATGAAACTTTACGAACGATAAAAACAAGACGAAAACGAATAATTTAATTCAACGAAAATTCGTTTTTTGTTTACATTATATTCGTAGTTTGAAAATTCATTTTCTGTCTAAAAATGAAACAACAAACAACGTTTAGCTGAATGATAATGATATTTTGGAACTCTAGGGAAATTCATAAATTATAACGCACTTACATAAATATACGTACAAAAATAGCTCGGTTTATAACGAGATATCAAACTATATACTCTATAACGAAGTGTGGAATTTTTCGTTAATTTTAAATAAATTTAAAAAAAATAATAATCCAAAATACAAATTCATCAGTGTACTTTCATTGCGAAGATTTTAGTATTACTGTTATGTATCGAAATACTATCCTAGTTTGATTTTCAATTTAAAATTTTGATGTACAATATAAATTGTAACACTGTTTTTTTTTTTTTAACATGGAAAATAAACGCAATCATTATTTTTCGGCATAGTGTTATAATATTCACAAAAAAAAAGAGCCCATTATTGAGGTTCTCAATATTGAACATTTATAAATTTATCAGTTTGTGGCTTAGGAATGCATCATAGACGCCATTAATACTTTAAAGCGTGCTCCGCACCATTTTATCCCTCCGGAAGACCTTTTTTAAATTGAAAGGGCTTTGTACCGCAGAAAACCTTTATACAATAAATCAGAGAGCAATGGAAAATCCCTTTTACGATTCCCCAGCGACAAAAAATAGAAAAATACCAAAGAACACTTCAGAAAAAAAAAAAGAGACTCGAAAACCGTGTGGTATCTAAAGCACGTATTTTTGGTTCTCCACGTGCTAGCCTCGTCCACGAAACGTTTAACAGTTTTCGCTCTTTATCTTTAATTTTCCGTCTATAAATTACGAAAATAAAAAAAAAAAATATTAAGAAAATCATTATAATACCCATTGCTTCTTATTATCGTCACCTAGTATGTACTAGTGGTGGGAAAAATCCGGATTTGCCAAAGTTCGAAAATCCGGATTCTCGAACTTCGAAATCCGAAATCCGTATTTCGGATTTGAAATCCGTATCTCGGATTTGAAATCCGTATTTCGGATTTGAAATCCGTATTTCGGATTTTGAACATAGAATTAGTATTCTTTTATGTTTTATTATATTAAAGCCTTGATAAATACTCATTTTTTCGTTTCGCTCCCGGGCCCAAATTTTGAAGTTTCGCCACTGAGAATACAGAAACTTTCAATGATAAACCCAAATCTCAGATTTTGAAATTCGAAAATCCGAATTTCGGATTTCAAATCCGAAATCCGGATTTTCGGATTTCAAAATCCGAAATCCGGATTTCCTAGCCTGAAATCCGAAATCCGAAATCCGGATTTATTAGATTTTCGAAGAATCCGGATTTCATTCCCATCACTAGTATGTACGAGTATACTCGTATATCGTAAAGTATTTTAGCTCAAAGTTATTCGACTAAATTATTCGACACATTTTTGTCACAAGATACCTACGTTTAGAAAAATATAAACAAGATCGACTCGAATATAAATGATAACGACTAACGATAGTAAAATACCTAGTAGAATGTAACACTGCTGTGCTTATACATTTTCACCAGGCAAAGTCCACAGAAATATAATAATCCAACGGTACACACATAATAGCGATTTAGATAGTGGAAATAAGTTTATGAAACAACTTTCGTAATACTTTAGAGGTTTGTAAAAATGAAAAACAAAATCCGATTAAAATAAAAATTACTAAATTATTTTACTATAGTTGTGTAATTTCGTATGCTTTTATGGCACCCCATAAAAGTTTTATGAAATTATTTGGATATATCTAAATGAAAAACAGAGCTCGAGTGGACTGGAATTGTTTTTTTTCTCAATATTTCTTGCTTCGTTATGTATGCAATTCAATTTATTCAAGATGGTTGATAACAAAATAATAATAATAATAATAATAATAATAATAATAATATAATAATATACTATAAGCGTAGTTTAAAAGAAACTTTATTTTTGAGTAGAGTACATGGATCTAACCTCGTTGTAAAAATGTATTATACATACACACGTTTCGTTTTGATTTCGTTTGGAAAGGAGGAGGAAATCCGTGTTGACACAACCGTTCAGAACTTTGCGCGGAGGGTGTAATCAAGTTTGAAGACTCGGCGGTGGCGCGCGGCGGTAGCACAAAGTTGAAGGGACAACTACAAGTGGATATAACGAAGTTAAATCGAAGAAGAAGAAGAAGAAGAAGACGGCTACGGTATCGAGGCAATTCGAAAGAAGGTTTTTAAACTAATAAATAAGTGAACAAAAACTAGAGTAAGTCGAAGGGATGTCCAATTTGTAGGAGGGAGAAAATACGAAAGAGTCTAGCTTAGCGCTAATGGACGGCAGACAAGTGACGAAAAGAAAGTTACTCAGGCTGAGCATCTGAATCAGCCCGTGAACAGCCAATCGGCGAACCGGTCGTGTTCGAGAAGCGTACGTAATAACGACACGGTGCGATGGTCGTGTGCTACGGGTGAGGTAGTACGGTAACCGATTGAACGATGTGCAGTGGTTCGAAATCGATATCCAAAATATTTACGAAAAAACGTTTAAAGCGGGGAAACAACTATGAAATATATGTATACGTGTATGATTAATATACTTTTACTCGACTAGTTATTTTTATGACGGATCCAGCGAATTGCGGTTACACGTTTCTAGCCACTGCAACCGTCGAAGCAAGAATATTACACGGAAACGTATAAAGACTATAATGAGGTTTACAGGAATACTTTCAGTTTTAAATGGCCGCCTTAACCCGACTTGAAAAAACACGATTACCGTTTGTTATCGAATAATTTAGTTGAAAAATATGAAAACACAATAATGAAATATACGTAAAACCGAATAACGATAAAATAAATAAATAAAATACAATATATTACCCATAAGTACATGAAGTGTGTGCTATATCAACTAGAGAAAAATGACTTTTATTTGTGATACGACTTTTTTTTTATTTCGATATAGGTAAAGAGATTAATACCTAATAATGAAAGAAAAATTCCAAGAACATCAACTAATAATGTTACGGACGCAGTTTTGAATTATACATCAACTAAACCACAAATCTCTGAACATTTAGTAGAATTTACAATTAGCATACTTGTGTATAACCATTAACCATAACGTCCGTGTAACTTTATTAAATAATACATGCTGTACACGCAAAAATCATGTTTTAAAACACATTTTATACGTAAATTCTAACTTGGAACATAAATTTTAGAGATTTTTTTGTGTAGGTTGCAAACTTATGGGTTTCATTCGACGTTTATATTCGTAAATTACTTTTATAAATTTAAAACAGATTTCGAAATTGTTTTTATTAATATTACCAGTTATTTATTATACTAATACTATGACTACGAGTATGATGTAAGATAAGTAAAATATATTATAACAAAGATGACGTATACATATAGCTTTTAGCCAAGTATGATTTTTACTATTAAAACGTTATGTGTACGGTGACATACTGAAATCATATTATTTTCAACTCATTACCAATATGAGAGACAAGTCAATAATATTTACCACTTAGGAATGAGGTGAACAAGTTTCGTTATATTCTTTTTTTAATTATAAACAAAGAGTTAACATGAAGCTAACGACTCAATGAAATACGAATATTATGATTCATAATAAGACTACACTAAAATCTCAAAATTAATTTCCAAATCGAAAACTTAACAAATACTGGTCTCCGCAGACCCCGTACACAAAGAGAATATTATTCAATAACGACCGACCTTTTTATTATTATTATTATTATTATTATTATTATTTAACAGTTTCGGGAATAAATCGGCGGCCGCCTGACGACGACACGTATGTGTAATTTACACAAGTCGTTTATCACCGAGACAGTCGCCGCCGTGAACCCACATTAATTTTTCTACTACACCTCTACGCTATACGCACGCTGCCGCCGTGTTATCCGCCTACTTTAGACGCTCATTGTTGCATCGGCTCTTTAAAATGTCCACACACGCACATATTCATCTATTGTTAGATTGCGCGCGATTTTAATAGGGTCCTCCTCCCCGTAATATTCAACGGTCGGAGAGAGATAAAACGCCGCCGCCGCCGTTATCGTGGCGACGTCTGAACAAACGACTTGTAATTTTTCGGGAACCGACCGCCACGCCGCGCCGCCGCCGTCCGCGTAAAAAAACCGCGTCCAAACCGAATGGTCCATAAATGTAACGAAAAAAAGAAAAAAAGTTTTGAGCCTTAAAATTGAATAAAAAGCAGTGTGTGTTTCGATTACGTCCGTGAACCGACTCTACTATATTGCTAGTAAAGCCCCCGGCAACCCCTGGGATTAATTTTTCAACTTTTACCGCTCGCTCGATCCCCCCCTCCTCCCCCGGCCGTGCGCCGCCTCGTGCACAACCGTCAACTCTGAATAATTGATCTTTTTTTCCGGAGAGTTTAAATGTAAACGAGACGTAGAAAAAATCCATTGCCCTAAAATTTTGATCACGTTTTCTTTTCGTTCCGTCGTCATTTTTCTTTTAGCGCATGCGAGTATTAGGTTGTTAAACTCGTATGATTCAACTAGTCAAAAAACCAACATTGTAATAATAACAAGACGAGGGGGGACGACTATACGGTTTTTGTCTTATACGGTAGTTATGAAAAACGAGCAGGTGCACTCTAGATCCCGCATAAAATGTTATTTCTTATGTGTAACCTGTGTGATGCTGATGGTCCCCGTGCTTTTACTATACCAGCTATTATACCCACTGCAAAATACTGTGAAATAAACGCATTTTATTACGGCGATATAGAAGATATTTGCACTGCGTTTAACTTATTTCACATGTTTGTGCGACTACTCGAAACAATCCCCGTGATATTATTATTGTAACAGTAGGGTACTACGTCGATGACAACGATTTCTCTACTGAGAAAAAGTACGGTGTACGTACATATATACAGTGTATTATATAGAACCGGAAAACGGATACCCACGAGTCGAAAGTGGATGCACGAGAGCAAAACGAAATTAATGAGATCGTTCCGTCAAACCATTGAACAGTTAAAAAGATCTCCTCTACAGTGGTGAACGAACCGCAAGAACTTTTTTCGGCTCGAAATCCTAAACAAATTAGCCGTATTATTTTATCGATGTAAATATAAGTTTATACGTTTCTCACCGACATAAATAAACCTCAGGAAATAATAAGGATAACGCGCATAATATCTATTTACAGCATTTCGATGAATCTCATAAATAAACTAAACTATATCATTTATAAAATATTTTGATTTCGCCTAATTATTATTCATGCAATGTCTTGGATCACGTTATTGTCTATGAAATTTGAAATGAAATCCAATAAAGATTGAAATATTTTCTTTTAAATTCTAGCTCGAGCATTTTAAACGATTCAGTAGAAATACAATCAGTTTAGCATTGCTTAATGGTACATTATTACACTCGAGCCAATCGTTAAAAATTGAGACACTATATTTAAACAGCTTAAGACTATTTATAAAATAGCATTATATCTAATAAGTAAATTAATTTACCTAATGCTTATGAATTAAAATATTTTAACCTTAGATTCTAAGGTATTACAATGTTGGTTTAAAAAATAATGCAAGCCGTGTATTTTTAAAAATTAGGAAATCTACGGAACAAAATAGATCGGAATGAAAAATCGAAATAATACATGCAAGTAGAATAAAATTTCGATACACTCAGACGTAATGAAGAACCAAGTACACTAAGCACACGAATGTTACGCGTCACAGACGTCAGACGACGGAAGTTATGAAATTTCAAAATCATAAGTTACCGCGTACAGGTTATAATACACGTCATGACACGTTATATTATATATATATATATTCAAGTTTACTCATTACGGGAAGAAACCCAAGTCGTCGGGAAGTGTATGCATTTTGAAAGGATGTTAAACCGAGTAGAAAAATTCCGTTCACATTCCAAATTCATTCGGGACGGAGAACAATAAAACGAGTACGGGCGCAACACGGGAAAGGTGTAGTGCAACGCCAAATTTCCCCAGAGGAAGCGGACCGACGACCGACCGACGACGGTGGCTCGGCGGTGTTCATTTTGTTCTTTACGCGCGCGGGCATGTCGCCGTCGCCGTTTTGTACAACATTAAAATAGTCTCATCTTCTCTCTTTTATAACCGGAGCATTGTTCTAACAGTCGTAAATTCTATTACTGTGACGACGGCGGCGGCGGCGGCGGCAGAGTGGACGGACGAACGAACGCAAAGGACGGACAAGCAAAAACAGTCGTGTCATCCTATCAACCTGTTCGTATATGTACCTTAAATATATACCTACACATTATATATATACACACACACATAGGTGGGCGATGCGCTCACGAGCAAATGTTTAGGAAGGGGAAGCAGCCTACGTTGTTATTTATGTTGTTGGCCGACTTATCCTGTTTAATAAATTAACGGCCCGGACTTCCAGGATAACACGAGTATGATAACGGAAGGGTGCGGGCGGTTTCCCTTCGTTTTACCTCGGGGGGTTGTGTTATATCATTCACACGGAACCTTTGCGCGCAAAAAGGGCATCTGGCGGTAATGTAGTGTGTGCATAGCCGCAGGAATGTGTGGAAACTATAAAGAGAAGAAAAATGATAGTGGTGAGCGACCTTTACGTATTTCAAAGGACTTTTTACTCGTCAGTTTTTCATTTGCTATTGTTGCTCGTGAATTTACGATTTACTCGACGGTGTTGGTAAAATTGGATTTATTTTGAGCGAACGGGACAAAGGGTGTTGTTTTTGAACCCTCGGCGATTTTCTAGAGGGGAAAGAGGAGGAGAATTATTGTATGTCACTCCACTCGTGTCCGGGGAAAAACGTTTAACGGCAACTTTTTGCAATAAAACCAATTAATTCAAGCCCAGATTCCCAGCCGTTATTTTGCGCCAAACGAATCCAATAAATTTAATTTTTTTTTTTATTCCTGTTCGGCCGACGCGGGGTGCCAATGGAATTCGTAGTTTTTCCGTGCTTAATAAGCCGGATTAATGGACAAAGTTTTTCCTTCTCTTTTTCGTTACTTTTCAAAGCAATCTGTCTTGCATGTTGATAAAAAAATAAAAAAATAAAAATAAAACACAGAATATTCAAACAATTCAGACGACATCTTTTTGGATTCCATTTTAATCTGAAAAATGCCCGGCATTTCATTGTCTCAAAACACAAAAACGAAGACCTTTTTAGCACGATGTCAATCCATTCGGAATGGTAATGTTTTAGAGCACTAAAAAATATTAATGAATGCTTTTTTTTCACTACGAGTCCCATTGAAAATGTGAATTTTTATACGTCTCAAGAGTTATGTTTAACCTGTCTGGGTCATGCGACATAATGGGTTTTCTCAAATAAAACAGAAAAAAATATTATATACAATATACATAACCGATCCTCGAATAATGCGAGTAAAGCACGTCGCGTCAGCAATCTCCCACGACTAAATTACTCCTATACGGGAGACCCGCTAAAGATAAATGCAGTTATGAATATTCGTATAATATTTTTTTAACGCGCCAGCAGGTGCGCACCAGGCAAATCGTCGACTCGGTCGGACGGGTATGCACGCCATAAGGTGTTCCAAAAACTTTTGCACAAGTGGCTTTTAACTATAGTACATTCTCAACTCCTCCAGAATAATAATTTATAATTATACGCACCGCGGCGATGTATTTAAATTTTCACACATATTTCCGGGTTAGTCGGAACGTTAGAATGGGGGGTGTGGAGGGAGGGTGGTTTGAGGGCACTCGGGATTGCGTTTGGCTGAGTTTATTTAAGTGTCATTAACTATTATCTATAGGGTGGAAATATTTCTTTTGATGAGAAGCACGCGCGATTCACAATAACCGGAGATGGGCAACATAATAATATGCGATAAATTTTGATTTAACTGCGAATGTTCGAACTCTAAACTGAACAAGCGGATTCGATCTTGTTAAATGACAAGTACAATAAAGTCACACTAACCAACTGATTCAGCTTTAAGTCACTAAGAATTTTAAAAATATAATAGCTACCGTGCACACATTAGATAAATTCAATCGTTTATAATAAATAATGACCTAGTTTTTGAACAGCCGACTAAAATGCGGTATAGAAATATCAAATGTAAATGTATAAATAAAATCGGATACATTTTTAGTAATAAAGATATAATTATATTTGTGAACATTTTCCCACGACACCGTCGAGTGATTTTTCGTATTTTCAACTAAAAGTTAAAACTTTAGATCAATCATGATTCAGAAAAATATTATAAATACCGACATGGAAAAATGGGTAAGCATTTTTATAACGTGTAAAAATGATAAACGTGATATACGTATGTATTATAAATTATTACCCCCGCTCAAAATAATATTTTTAGCATAAAATAAATGATTTATACTCGCAAACCAAATATTTAAGATAAAGTCAAATCATTGTAGTACAATATTATAATATTAGAACACGAGGTATCTGATTGTGATAACTGACAAGTGATAAGTATTAAATATCTCAGAATAGATAATATTTATGTTAAATAAATAAAACAAGACAAAGTCGAAAAAATGTTTTACAACTTAAAAGTAAATCACACGATTGCTCGATGATATTCATTAGATTTACTATTTTTAATAACTACTACACAACGCGTAAACGTAATATTCGATTTATGTCGTTTGAACGTATTTTGTTCAAAACATTGTTGTGTTTCAAACAACTTTTACAAACTTACTACTGGAACCCAATAAACCGGCCATTGTTATTCCAAATAAAGCAGATTTAATCGTAAATTACGAGAAAAAAAGAAAGAAAAAAACGTATAAATATATAATGTGTATAATGCATCTCATTTCTTTTTCATATTATTCGCATTTGTATATTATTGTACATTATGCGTTCTGTAATGAGGGTCGCTGCTGGGGAAAGAGCAGTTTGCGAAATTTCCCAGCAGAAATATTATTGCCGACAGCGGCACGGCGGCAAAAGACCCCTCCTTCGCGTCCCCCCCGTCCGCCCGTCTCTCGACATCGCGGTACCTTTCCAATTATACGCATAAGGGGTCGTCTTGATTAGCTCCCATCAGCCGAGGACCTCTGCCCAGTTTCCTCGTTAGTCCACGCTATACGTACACACACGCGCACGCGCGAGACGCGACCGCAAAAACACATTTAATACATACACGGGAATACGCGTGTAATATTTATTTATATAATATATTCAATGTATAGTTTAAACGTACTACGTACGTTCGTACAGTTTGTTTTCGTCTAAATGCAAACGGGCGAACGAGCGGGCGAGCGAGCAACGCGGAGGGCGCGTTCGTTTTGTAAATAATGTAAATATCTGACAGTTTACGTGACGAACGGTCGACTCGGCGGAGGGTGACGGCGCGGGCGTTACAACGCCAAGTGTTAGGATTAATTTTTACGATTCCCGTATGCGCCAGGGTCAAATTTATCAGCAGACCCCCGGAATACTATCGTCGAATAATAATTTTGTTTCTGTTAGCTTTAGCTGTTACACTACTGCTACTGCCGCCCTCGTTCTATCTCCCCGGAGACCCTAAGCTGTCATTTGTGAAGTTTACGTGCCTAGAGTCGAAGATTAGTTTACTCGTGTGTAGTACAAATATAACCCTCACGTCATATTCCTCTTTCTCTTTTTTCCTTCCTTCCTTTTATTTTTTTTTTTTTTTTGTACTATTGGAGTCGAAAATTTGAAGGGATCTGTTAATTGACCCTTCTGATTAACTATCATTGGAAAAAAAATCGACAACCTTTGATGATACGTGATTTAAATAAATACTTTTTTAAGTCAGTCATTCGAGTCGTAGTAGACTTTTTTCGATCGTTGCGCCAAAAACACCGAATTTATTTACAAGAAATCATTATCTAAACTCCTCGAATTCTCATTCGACATACCGTACACCAGTCTGGTGGACAAAGGTATTTTTCGAATAACAATACAAAAAAATATCAAATAATGACAATAAATCAATAGGTATTATATGAAATTAGTCAAATCGTATTCTTGGTAATTTTTATTTTATTGCGTCTATAATAATTATACACGCAATGTTAGTCGAGTTTTTGTTTTATTTTATACACCTTTCGCGTGTCTGAACAAATTACTACGCTTGCAATAATGTCGGATATACATTTATATTGCTGCCAAAATCTCTAGACGAAAATTGGTAACTTATTGAGTCAGTTACGAAATTATAATTTTTAAGTAGGTTATTTCATTAGCCAAAAGATACACGATAAACAATTATTATATTCCAGTCGGATAAATTAATTTTAAGCTCCCAATTTTTTTTCCATCGCTATATTTACCAAATGTTAATTACCTACTTGAAAAACAACTAACAATACCTTTAAATATCAAAGACTGTCGCCGCAAACTATTATTTACTTACAATGACATAAAAGAGATGCGATTTAAATAAAAATATGTTTACTCCAGTCAGTCCTGCACAATTCTCAAACAATCGTTAATTTTTTTTAAATACGGTTATTTATAATTGTTTTATCTGCATAAGAGTGCTTTTGTCTTTAAAGACAAAATACGTTTTGTAATAAAATCGTCTGGCAACCAGACTCATATGCCTAAAGACACAAACAAAAGACATATATATATACCTAATATTATATATAACTACCATTCAGCATTTTTTCTATTCTATATGTGTACAGCTAAACCTCTACTTACGTCAGTACACCTCCCGACAGAAGTAACTCCCCGGAACAAATATTTTGAAATATTCCATTTGAATAATACTTATGCGAACAAGACGTGGTCGATTTTGTGTTAGATAACTATTGCACTGTAATTAATTGCAATGACATATTTAAATATTATATCTATAAAAAATAAAAAAAACGACAATTCCGCGCTAAGCACTCTTTTACCAACACGGAAACAATTATCTATATTTTGTTAAAGATGTAAGGTTTGTAATTGTTTTTTTTTTTTGTAATTTACATGAAGTTATTGAAAATTTAAAAAAAAAACTACCAGAGTATAAAAAATCTGTGCTCGATTTCCAATCCATATTGAATATTCAATATAATTAAAAAAAAATAATTTAATGAAGTTCTTCTATCAAACTTATCCGATCCACTTTTATTCAATATGAACAATGAACATTGAACACACAAACTTAAAATCAACGTTAAAATTAATAAAAAAATACTCAATGACTGATGACGATGCTTAATTATAAAACGTGATAAATGTAAACGACAAATTTTTCCAAAGCAAAAAATTTAAAATGACTTTTTTTACGTAGCTCACTATTCAATTTTTAACGAATTTTTACAGTCAACACATTCACGTGTGAAATTCTTTTGACTGCGTTATAAATTCTCAATGTAATAAAATGTATTATATTAGTGCATATACCGATGGATAATTTTAAATACTTATTAAATAATATTAATTTTTTAAATCTAATAATAAACTGTACTTTATGAAATTTAATTATCAAATAGGTCATATTATGTGTCATAAAACAGTTTAGTTTTTATTACTTGCGAACAATATATTTTGATTTTATAATTTTGTAATAAAACTTTTATTACCAACCATTAATTAAGAAATTATTAATAGAATTAGATTATTTTTTTTATTCTAAAATACCTACACTTTATGGTAATTAGTGATTATTAATTGGGGTATTACAATAATTATGATTTTGTAATAGAATTTTAAATATAATTATTCATTATTTAGTTTTCGTTATTATTTTTCAAAGTAAATAATTATTTCCCAGTAATAATACTCAAATTATTTTTAATTGTTTTCACTAAAAAATAATTATAGGTAAACATTCTGATAATAAGAAGACAACGTGTGATCAATAACAGACATAGTAATAGTAGCGACTAATGAATCATACGAGTGTAATTTTTTCCAGAATATTAATTAATAATATTAACGCAACATTCGCGGTTTCGTTGGACAAAACTTAGGTAAAACCGTACTTGAGCGCATTGTGCGAACGAGCAGTTTGAACGATTTTCTCTTTAGTATGGTACTGAATTTCTCGAAGCGTGTAAAGGCTTAAAGACCAAAGCAGAGCTATCTTGACACTATCAGCGTTCCGAGAAAGCCGGAAGGGACAGGCTTCCGATAAGAGGTTCCGGGATTTATGTCCGACCCTTTAGCGTGAATACATTAAAATCCACCCAATGCCGTCAGATTAATTGTCTAGTCTTACCATGATACGTACACAATATATATCGCATGCAAACACTCTTACATTTTTTATTGGGTATAAAGAGAAAAAAAAACGAAATAACGATAGACAATTTATACATTTTCAAATGCCTAAACAATCCGTACTTATAAGTTTCTTTTTAAGATTTATACCATTATATTCCCAAATAAATATATTATATTTATATATATATATTGCAACTTCTTTAAACGTTTACATTTTTTTAAGAATCAAATCGGAATATACACAAAACTTACAAAACCCAAACGAAGATAACAATAACAAAGATATTTATTTCTCTAAAAGTCTATGTAAGTTTTAAATAAACTAAAAACGAAATTATAATACCAATTATGTACTAGGGTATTTTTAATTTGAGTAAATCATATAACCGATTAATAGATTAACAAAGCAATACGTTTATCGAAAATCAAAATTATAATATGCACTTGCAAAGGGATCTTTAATATATACCGCACATTATTAATTAATAATTTGTATAAAAGCTCATACAATTACCATTGGCCAAATATTATGCATAAAGTTCATGAGAAGTTTGGGTCGATGAACATGTGACGTACTGTCAAAACATGATTTAACGATAAGTCTAGTACAATACCATGTTTTATTTGATGAAATTAGTCAAAGGAAACGCAAGGAAATGTATATCGTTTTAGTATCAGAATATTACCTACTATTTGAATACACACATAAAGAATTTACATAAACGCATACTAAGTATCTTTAATTTTCGAGTTGAATTGTAAATAAAAATGAATATTCAAAAATAATATTAAAATACCTAAAGTAGGTATGTAAACTTGATAATTACGTTGAATTTATTTGTTACGTCTTATATGGTACCATCCAATAGTTGAACAATGATCCAAGTCACTACACATTTTTTTTCTAAGATTTTATAATATGAATAACTACATCATAGTAAATACAAAAATATGTATCCAATGATACACACACGTTTATTGTGAACATTTACATGGCCAAAACCAAAAAATTAATAAATGTTATACTGGATTGATCTCGATCACGAAATTGTAATACTGAAGTACCTATAGAGAACCTGACTATCTCGATGATTTTTTAATTGTATGCTACAAGAGGTGTGAGACATAACGTTTATAGTAATAAGTGTGATAACTAATTTATGTATACGCAGGGAGGAGTGTATTTAAGTTTGTTCGTCAGTGACAAGTCACACATGTTGAACACAACATTTTAGTGTCGAGACTCCATACATATGATCTAAGTACTTGAATGACACGTTTTAACAAATGACACTTTTGGTGACCCTATTAACCTGACCCCATATGGAATCCCTGAACTGTAGATTTCAGTACATTTTACTTTAAAAATGTCTGTTTTACAAATAAGTCATGTTTTCAACAACGCGGCGTGATATTTAAATTTAAAATGTCATCTTTAATTTAAGAACGCTCTACAAGTATTTATAGGGTATAAATGAAAAAATAATTATTGTTCCGGGAATATTATTAAGTCGGAAACAACAGGGAAATGCCGCTTTGGCTGACTGGAATTTCCATGCTTTAATATTTAATCATTTTTGTTTTACGTGGAGATGTTTACGGAAGCAAGACAGAAACAAGTGCTTTCAGAAAAATGTACTTACTACTGCAATACTGAAAATAATTTCCACAGTATTTAAATACAAATCATTAATAATCGAAACCGGTTTAATTTTTTAACACATTATAGCATGTGCACTTAAAATTTGATTACGTTTCCATCCAAGCAGTTGGGTTACTAATGTAAATTCATATACCTATTAAGCAAATTATAGTTTTAAATCTAAAGAACTTATAGTTTTAGAAATGTATTAGTAAATATAGACGTACGAGCAAATAAAAGGTGCGATTTTTTAAACTACCTATTATATAATAAAATAATTATAAATATAAAGAAAATACGGTACACATATGTTCCACAAAAATCTTGAAAGCAACGCAAACGAGGAAAGAATCACAAAGGTACCCTTAAGTGGCCTTAGTATGTGTGCCAAAATTCGGGTCCTTTTAATCGAAATCTCCGCCAAACCCATTTCGTAAACCCATTTCAGTTGAATTTCATTCAATTCATGAAAAGTTATCCGAGTTCACAAAACTTTTTTTTAATCAGTGAAAAAAACGATTTCCAATTTAATGTAATGGTTATAATAATGGAACCCTATCATTGTAAATGTATGCATTATGAATATCAATGAAATGTATTATTACCTAAGCTTAAAAAAAAACAATAAATATCGATAGGAATACTTGTAAATGTAAGCTTTACTCATAAAACTAATTAAAATTATTCAAATCTAATTGTAACAATTCCAAATTAAAAAGGATCTTCAACTTAAAAATGTATAAATACATAGGTCGTAGATTGTCCTTCTAAGCCCGTAAAATAATTGGAAATATTTAAAATTCATTTGACGACTAAATTTATATAAATCTAAAGGGAAAAAATGAAAATACGAGAAAGGTTTCACGTACACTTTACAGTGAATTCAAATCTATTTTAAAAACCTTTATCACATTAGATTGAATTGTGGACGAAAAATACATCTAAATTAATATGCTTTACGTGTGATACACGAAGAAAGTAATTTCGGTATCCTTTAATCATAAGCATGAACATCATTAAAAATACAAAGTTCCAATTATTTATATAATATCCTTAGAATAACAATAACCTTCAATTTATATAAAGAAAAATTAATGTCTTAAAATTGATATACTCAATTTGGAATGTGTGCATATTTAGTACAATTTTGTTTTTTTAAGTAAACAACTATTACCTAATATAAAGTAATCCGAATAGAATATATACTTTAAATTAATATGTACCTACATCGAAACGCTTTTTTTAAAACTAAATAGTATCTTATTTTTTTTAAAAAGTTAATATTATAAGCAGTTGTGCATAATAAAATTCTTAAAATATTTACATAATTCCCGAAAGCCTTGAAATATTATGAAAATACCTTATTTTCTTACTAATACTACCATTAAATTGTCAATGTTTTATAATTATGAAAATTGAGTGCATTAAATATGCTTAGCTAACGAATTAGCAAGTACCTAGAAAATATCGAAATAGTAATGAAAACAAAACGACGTAATTTACACTACATGGGGCATATTTAAAAGCAAACTGTTCGTATCTACGATGAAACCTGTCAACAAAGATTGCGAAGAAAAAATGAGTCACACAAGCACAAAGCTTATTTGCATGATATTTGACAGTGCAGATGTCGCTACACCATCAACTATTCTATTATGAAAACGCAATTTGTCCATTATTTTTATTCGCTTGAAATCAATAAGTTCAATCTGTCTCGTCTCTCAGTTAGTATAAAGAGCGTTTCGTAGATGGAATAACTAACTGCCTGCTTTCCTTCATCCTTGACAAGGGAATAATAAAACACTGGCAGCGTACATGATCTCAAATATATTATTAAAAACATTTTGCACTCTTCCATTTTGTGACAATAATGGAATCGAAAAACAATTAAAAACGAGCAATATTTACATTACTACACGTCTGCACACATAAATGTATAATACTGTAAACGGTATAGAACGTACGATGTGTATCATTGTTACAGGCTTAAATGTATTTATATATATACGAGATATATAATATATATATAACGCTCATATTAATTATTTATATCAGAAAACAAGTTCCCAAAGATGGTCAAAAGTCTACACTGATATTATTATAAGCTGTAGAGGGGAGCAATATAACATACGTCGAGATTTTCTTCGAAACCGCTCTGATTAACAGCTTCCTTTTCACTGACAACGCAGATTGTTAAGTATAATATGAAAAAAAAAAAGCCGACAGACTGGTTCTCGAGATCCGTGTTTGGGGGACGAGCAATTAGACACTAATATAGTGAATTAACCGGTGAATGAATACGGAAAAATAGCTCAATGATAATTTAATAAACATAATAAATAGTTATCACAAATCTGGATCTGTACAAAATGAAATGAATGAAAATTATTTAACATATGATTAAACAACAATCGTTAGACTGAAGTTTTGTTTAATCTTCATCATAATGACGTTATAATATCGTTTCAAATCCGAGTACCTAATTAAAAACTTCTCAACATTTCTGTACCGAGAATATACAATACGTAATAGATTGGTACTTTTTCTATATTCTGCAAACCAAATTATTATTTAACCTTTGCGTAATAAACATTATCGTTTTTAATATTTGTAATATGTACTATTGTTATTTTGCTTAGCAAATCAAAAAAAAAACCCGGTATGGTAGAAAAAAATGATAGGAATGCAGTAGGGACGTAATACTGTGAATGGCGCCAGTGGTTGATAAGTGATAAAAATAAAAGGGTAGAACCAGACAAACATTAAGATTTCAACTGATAAAATTATACTGTAGTTGATGATAGTGAAAAGAATAAAAATAAACAATCTCTTGTAAAATAATTTTAATATTAAACATACAAATTCTTCTTATCGCAAACATTAGTGAAAATAAGAAACAGATTTTTTAATAAAAATAATTATAAGATTAACACTATTTAAACAAGAGGATCCCAGAGAAGATTAAATCCAAATCCTGAATTCATTTATATAGCAGACTATATTTTCGATCGTGTATATTTTTCGCTAAAAAACAATAGTAAAGATTTAAACAGAATTTATAGGAAATTAAAACTGCTATCATTGCCTATTAAAAATAATAATAGTTTAATTATTGCAAAGAAAGGAAGCTTTAGTAAACAAATATTTGTATTTAATTTTGTAGTAATGACTACGATTAAAAAAATATAAAATATAAATAATAGTATTTGATTGTTTTTTTTTTCATATTAATATGTATGATAAAATTAAAAATATACCAAAGACAAATATTACTCAAAATTTAAGATAAGTAAGGTACAAATGAAAAATTATTACTTTTGTAAAACAATTACTGAAATTTTGTATTAATTAATTTAGTTCATAATTACATTTTCCATGATTTAGTATATTTCTTATGAGATTAGGGTAGGAAAATTAATCTAAACTGATATTTTATGTATTTAAAAACTCAATACTCATAGATATTCAATATATATAAAAATAATGTACTTTATATTAGTTTTATTACTCAATTAGATTTTTTTTAAAACATAATACTTTGGAGAACTAGGTTTGATTTAGTTAGGTTATGAATTGTATTAAGATAAACTTAATAAGTTAAATTACAACTTATTAAGTATTTACTAGTAACATTAATTGATCCTGAACAAACAAAAACTTAATATAATATTTAAATGGTAAACCAATCAACATTCCATCTTACATAAAAATAATTACTTAAGTCAAGAAGAAAATCTTAAAACTATAATTTTTAAGTGATTTTGTTTTAGATACTAGATAGACATCTAATGATTTTTCTTATTAACTTAAAATAGAAGTAAAGAAATTTATGTATCAGGTACCTAATAGGTCTTGGCATTAATTTTAAAATCAATATATAATATAGAAGTCAATGTAACAAAATAATGGTAGTTTTTGGTTGAGCCTAGTAAATCTACCATTACTTAGTAGTTAGTAATGAAATGAAGGATACAAGTTTAATGAAAAAACACTGTACCATTACCATACTTGCAGACTTGCTAATTACATTTTATGTTATTAATATATATTCTTATTTATACTACATAGGTACATAACAAATATTTAAAAATGTTTGTACATTCAAAAAAATAATAAAAAACTAAAAATATTAAAAAAATAACTATGTCCAATTATTTTAAACATATTAACTTATTACAACTCCAACATAAATTCTCTATGAAGAATAAAACTGTTTACAATTTACTGTCATTGTAATATTCCAAAGATGTTATTCTATATTTTTACCATCAGTATTAAGTGTTATAAAACATGAGTTTTAATGTTTTCTGTATTTATGTCAAAATTTAAGTTAAGAAAAACTTAGCAATGTTTTTCCTTATGTTTCTCAAATAATCTTATACTTTATATATAAATAATCAGACAGCAAAAATGCACAATTTTTTATTACAATGGCATTACTAATATCTTAAAATATTTAAAATTAGCTAATTAAATCATGCGAATAACACAATTTTCATTTATGGGTTCTAACCACGGTATATTACATTGTAACTTTAAAAGTTACTTAGTTAAAGATATATAAAAATTTATTTATATTGAAATAATCAGAGGCCTGATTATAACTTCCTGCGTATCAAAAAATTTCAAGTTTTATTATTTTATGTTTAAAAAATTAACCGATCATTTATTTTTCTATGGGGATTTATAAATACAACATTATATTGTTAAATGAATGTAATTCTGAGAGAAATTGCAGTTTTTCAACCTTAGTTAACCTCTTAGTGATAATACTTACCAAGATAAGTATTTTATATTAGTAAGTATAAAAATATGTTCTAGAATAAATAAAATTACTTTAAATTTCAATGCACTTATGAAAAATATACTATATTACATCATAAACACCCAGTCATTAATAAATCATTAATGTACAAAATGTTTAGATTCTTAATAGCTATGTTTAAATGTATCCAACTTTCTTATCAAGTCCAAACAAAGAACACTAGATACCTTAATTTAATGAAAAACTTCTTTCTACAACTATTAACGGGTCAAAAACTCAAGAAAGAAACAACAAAAGGTAAAATAGTTCCTCAATTATTGATTCTTTGAGGAACTATTTTGTGTTTGTGAATTTGATATTCACAAAAAGTGGAAATCTGTTTTAATCTACTAATCTGTTACATGTCCATAACACAGGCAGTATTGGACCAGATATAAAATTTTCCTATAACTATGCTAACTGGACATACCGCGTATACGACATAGATATTAAGAAAAATGTAAAACCGTACTGATCACATTAAACTGGATTACAAATCGAGCTGCCGACTACTATGAACCACAGACTGAGGACGGACACAAGGACAGACGAAGACGATCAGAGTCTCAACGACACAGATAATAGCACAGGGGAGAGCCAAAGAGTGTTACCTGGGTGGTGTACGGCTGAGAACTGAGTCGAATGCCGTCCTGCAACAGCTTGTCCCTGAGCAGTAGTTTCAACTGGAGCTTGGGTATCCTGACCAGTTCGGCCTTGCCCTCTTCGTATTCGTCGTAGTGCACTTGCTGCAGCTCCTGCGTGCTGCTGCCGGACGAGTGGCCAGGGCTGGGCGAGCATTCCTTGTACTTGCATTCGTCCTGTATGGCGGCCGACTCCTCGAGCGTGAAGTAAACGCTCGCGGCGCCCTCCTCGCGCAGCGTGCGCACCGACTGCAGCAGCCGATTGCGGTGCGACGGGTTGAACACTCCGATGGCGTCCAGGTCGGGGTCGCCGACCTGTTTGCATATCTCCAGGTCGTCGTAGCCGTTGTCCAGGAAAGAGTCGGCGTACTGGCCCAGGTGGAGGGACCGGAGCCACTCGACCACGATGTTGCTGCCGTTTTTGGCGGTCATCGGACGACGTCGCCGTCGAGCGGCGGCGGTGGCGGCGGTGGCGGCGGTGGCGTACGTGTCGTCGGACAGACTGTCGGCCACCGTCGTGGTTGACGCGCGCGGTCAACGCGAGAGGCGGCGGCGGCGGCGGCTCGGAGCGGCGGCGTTAACGGACTCCGGACGGCCGTGCGAACGACGCGGTCGTTCTGGCGATTTCGCTGTTTCGCGAGTGACGACGGTCTGGCGGCGACGAAAGAACTCGAAAAACATACTGTTGACCAGCGAGCGTCGCAAAGGTGCTTGGGAGCCCCGCGGAGTCGCTGACGGTGCCGCGGTCGGACTTTGCGCGGATTCTGTGCGGTTAACACTGCACTACTAAAGTACTAACTGGCTGCGGCGGCGACGGCGGCGGCGGCGGCGGCCAAAGCGCGATAACAACGCGTGCGGCCTAATCTCGTTCTACCGGAGGACATATTGACATTCTCCGCGCGGTGCGGCCCGACACCGCGAGATGGCGCCGCGGTCGGCCGCCGCCGACGTTTGCTAAAATCTACCCTCTCGCCGCCGCCACGTCCCGATTCGAGTGAGTCGCGCGCCCGTCGTCACATTTCCGTCGGCGGCGACGACGACGACCTTTCGCCATTGCGGGCCCCGACCCTTCTCCCTCGCACACCCCCCCCCCCCCAGAGAACGGGGGTGTCTGACCCTCCTCCTAACCCTTTACGCGCACTCGGAGAGGGCACCTGAGGGACGTTTTATGTATATGCCGTATTACGTAATAGCGGTTACAGTCCAAGTGGAGGGGGGGGAGAACGCCGTCCCTTCCTCCCCCCCCTGATTCTTTCCCGTTCCCTCACACTCGTTTTATTTAAAATATTATCCGTTCCTATAGAGTATAATAGTACCTGGAATTCGAGGGAGAGATATTGTTTTCGTCAATTCGTAACTATTGTAAAACCACATTGACGGATACACATTTTACTTTATGATAAATAATACTTTGTCTTCTATATAAATAAAACTTTCATATATCTCGTATATTTGACGCCAAAAGTCAGTCGACCCGAATATCCCCGTTTTTGTACACGAAATGAGTAAATATTTTATCGACCGATACCGTTATTCAAAAATCATTTATAGGAAAAAAAAATTTTAAATGAAAACAAAAAATTATACGAATCAACCGATAGACATTTTAATCCACTGCACCCATCAGTAGTGCTATAAATCAGAGGGCACTCTGGGCCACGGCCCGTGCCGAATTATTAGATTTATAAAGTTTTAATATATACGCAATACATGATGAACAAGTAGCTTTTCAGGTACCAGTAGTAATATTTAATAGACACGTCGCTAATTTAACACACCGGACGACGCAAGCGGACGAACAAATAGATAAACCTGTTCGTCGTGATTATAATATTTTTTTCTTCGACCGAATTCGTTGTTTGATCTTTGTCTACCGTTTATGTACCTATACACACTTATTATTTACACGATTTTAAATACGTCACGTATAATGCGCTTCGGTACGCGCCGGCACGGAATTTCGATATTATGCGAAGCAGACAGTTATACACACGATCGTAGAGCAGATAAACGAGGTAAGTCCGCTTGCTTCAGCCCGTTAGCCCCCCCCCCCTCTGTGAACACGACACTTAACAAAATTAAGATGAATAAATTAGGAAATGAATCTTATTTCCGAAAATCATATTGACGACAACGCGCAACAATTTATCAGTTTCAACGCGCGTTGTGTAACAGCGGTTTAATAATAATATATAATAATAATAATTTTTGCATAACGCGTCGGTGGGTCGCACTTATTTATTACATCGATATAATATACATATTATCACTAACCTCGGGCCGTCGTCGACTGCATTGACGACCGTTTTAATTCGGCGGGTCCGAAACATTTCACAACGTATTTCGTGCTGGTACACTCGAATAAAAACACCACGACGCGGGCAAACACGCCGAAACGATTATTTCACTACTCGCGCGAACTACGATATTACTACGATACGTTTGTTTTTGGCGGACAGTAAAATTCACAAGCCTTTTGGCGAACGGCGGCGGCGGCGATACGATACGAAACGACGACGACGTCAAAAAACGCACACTCCAAGCCTTTACCGGCTCGAATTAGACGTCGTCCGAGCCTCGACGGAATCGTTGAAAATCCGAAGGCGACGGCCATTACACTCGCGTAATGGATCGCGCACCGGACGCGACGGCGGCGGCGATACGATACGAAAAACGCTAAACACGACGGTACGGTAGTATTTAAGCGACAAATAATTTGGTTTTACCCACGCGACCGCCGTGAGACGTGCGATTATTCGTCGATAATTACTATTACCATCGCCGCGAAACGAAATTTTGAAACCGAGAAACGAGACAATGGCGGTCGGCATAAAATCTCGAAACACGGACCCGTTCGGAGAAGCCCACCACATACACGCGAACCGACGAAGACTGAAGGGACAACGGAAAGGAATTCCCCGCGTCGTCGGCCGTTAAAATGGTTGAAACGAACAAGCCAATGAGAATAATTCACGAATCATGGAAAGTAATTGTTTTCGTAACGGCTTTTTCTTAACCGAGAATCGTTACCGCGGTATCCGGAGTTCCGTCCGCGGCGCGCGACCGCGTCGTCGTCGTCGTCCCGTCACGGTGGCCACGCGGCCACGCCAATATAGACCTAGCGTCGCATTCCTCATTCGCTCGACCGAGTGGCCGTCGAATTCACTACTACTATACTCGCTACTCGGCGCTCGGGCTCGCCCGGCGGATTAATAGGCACTTTTCGACAGAACACAATTGTAAATAGTATATGTGTGTTATTGTAAAAAACATAAATTATAGGGCCCTCCCTTCAAAACGACACTAGGGCCCAATTTAGCGCAGTCGCGCCACTGGACGAACAGCGTAAATTCAGATTCAGCGCGCGCGATAGAAAACGATCGGATAAATAAACACATATATGACTATATAAGAGTGTGCGTACCTATAATATAGACGACTTGGCGACGAACGCGACGCACGTAATGGATTTTATCCGTTCTCGTTATTAATATTACTCGGCGCCGAAATGAAACTCATTTCCGAAAATCGTATTGATGACAACGCGCAATTTATCAGTTCCAACGCGCGTTATATAACAGTGGTTTAATAATAATATATAATAACAATAATTTCTTCACAACGCGTCGGTGGGTCGTACTTATATCGATATAATATTATAATATATTATCACTAACCTCGGGCCGTCGTCGACTGCATTGACGACCGTTTTCATACGGCGGGTCCGAAACATTTCACAACGTATTTCGTGCTGGTACACTCGAATAAAAACACCACGGAACGATTCACTACTCGCGCGAACCACGATATTTCCATAATTCGATTGTTTTTGGCGGACGGTAAAATTCACAAGCTGTTTTGGCGAACAGCGGCGCACCGCGAACGCGACCGAGACGGAAAATACGATAAAAACATCGATGGTACGGTAGTATTTTAGCGACGAAATAAATTGGTTGCGCCCACGCGACCGCCGTGAGACGTGCGATTATTCGTCGATAAATACTATTACCATCGCCGCGAAAGGAAATTGTTGAAACCGTGAAACGAGATTCGATGGCGGTCGGCATAAAATTCTCGAACACGGACCCGTTCGGACAACCGCGCGAACCGACGAAGACTGAAACAAAGGGAAGAAAATCCCGGCCTCCCCGCGTCGGCCGAGACGAACAGCCAATGACATGTCACGAATTCGTGGAAATTCATGGAAAGTCATTTTGTTTTTGTAACGGTCGTTTTCCGAAAACCATTACCGTGGTATCCGGAGTTCAGTCGGCGGCGCGCGACCGCGGCCACGCGGCCACGCGGCCACACGGCCACGGCGGAACATTCGCACTACATGTAGTGCACGTGCGTCGCGTTTGTTATATTCGAAACGGAAAATTCAAAGTGCCGCGCGGTATGCCTGCAGTGCTGTGATTTCGCAGCTAAACTTCGAAACCAACACTGACTTTATAAAACGCGCTTAGTTTCTTATGCTTCGTGTGCTACACGTGACGAGCGCTCGGCCGATTACCCGTCACGTGTAAACGTACCTTTATATAATATTATATTGTGTGTGAATAGCGATTTCCGAATACTATTATTATGAGCACGACGAAAAATGTTTATGAATGAACACTATTGTATAATAGTATATTATTGTAAAAGAAAACATCAATTATATAGGGCCCTTCCTTCAAAACGACACTGGGGCCCAATTTAGTCTAGTCGCGCCACGTATACATAACAATTACAACTACCTAATACTAATAACTAGGGATGAGAACTTATAGGATTTGCATATTTTTGTCTGTATCTTCTATTTATAGCTAGGTGAGCTAAAAATCTGTTCTATAACCTAATGAATTAAAATTTGGTATTTAAATTTTCCATATTTTTGCATATATTGGTAGTTTTCTTAAAAGTTGCATATTCGTGTTTTTTTTTTTGTGCATAAAAATGCATATTTAGTAAAATTATGTGGATTTTAATACAATTGACATGAAAAATTTATTACTTTATGGAATTTTATATGTTTGTAGTCAATAATCAATAAAATAAAAATACAGATAGCAAATTTGACAATTGTAGAATTGTCAATGTAAAATATAATATGTAAAATAATTATTAAATATAATATTACAAAACTTATAAAATTGTATTTTTATAATTTTAGATTATATCACCTGACTATCAATATATTATAATCAATACACCTACCAATCATTTATCATCTCATATTTATAACTAGTATTAATTTTTTACCACTCAGTTAAAAATTATTTATATTATAGAAAAAATTGCATATTATAATATATTTTTTGCATATTTTTAAATTTTTTATGCATATATCATACTTTTTCCTTGCATATTTTGTCTATTTTATCTCCTATAACTTCTCATCCCTACTAATAACTATTACATTTATTATGGAAATACCTAACCTATACCAAGGTACATACGCATAATACCGCACGGCACTGACAAAATTATAGTCGCGACACGTAGAAACACACAACACTCTGCTGTCCACTGCAGCGAGACCTGCAACACCTGCAGCGGTCCTGCAGATATCTCGGCGAACAATGATGTTCTAAAGTCAACTTTTTTTCTTTTTTTTTTTTAAATGGCCCACGCCGAAAACAAGTTCCATACAAACGCCACTGTAATGTATACCGGTAAGTACCGAATAATAGGCGTGACCGAGGGAGACTCGAGACATGCCCCCGCGATATTTTCCCCTCCGAAATCGTGTACGCGCGTGTTCTATTGCGAAAACAAAACAAAAATGCGATTATCGCGGACGTATAATGGTTTCTATTCATTCTCGCCTCCCCATTTTTTTTTTCGCCGGCGACCGTTGTCATAACCTAACGGAAATTTTTAGTCTCGCCGCCCCTTGTGTTCGATACCGCGCTCATAATACCGTATTGGTATACTCGAATCACCGGAAATTATGATGTCTACCCGTTCGCGTACGAATATAAAATATGTATAGTAGGTATATACGCGTACGTATAATATTAAAATAATCGTAAACAACGAGTGCTTATTAGAATAAAGTACAAAGGGATACGCCTCCGAGTCCGAAATAAGATGTAATGACAGCCCCTGCAGTTGGAGAATTCACGACTAGCGACCCTGAAATTTTGTAAGGGTCTCGTGAGTACCTAGGTACCTAGGTGATTAGGTATACGTGTGTGTGTCCCTATTGGTTTTAATTTACAATTTATAGTATAAGTATAATGGGAGGGGGGGTTTTCGATAAGTGGTTTATGGGTGGTTCGTAATAGCCTACATATAGCTTCGTTTATTTAGCAAGTGGTACATAATATGTACAGATTAGACCAGATTTAACTTGTTACCCGTGTTAAAATTTTAGTTTACGTCACTATATAGTGACAGCGGACCACGGTCACGTCCCCGGGGCTCTCTCTCTCTCTCTCTATACGCCGTCAACCTAAAAACGTGTTGAACATAATAAAATCATCTTCCACGTCGCGTCGATACAAAAATCTTAACAAGAAATTTTAACCGTTATTAACTACATAATATGACGTATACCTATTTAATATATACAAATTTTCGCACGGTCGTGTTTGTTCGATCTGTTGTCTAATACGCGTTAGCCGTTACATATTTTTTTTTCAGTAGACCACACGGTTCGTCTAATTTTATGGTGTTAAATAATAATCAAGAAAAAATTCTAGGTTTATTTTTAAAATTTATGTTCGTTTTCCACGGATTCTAGGTGTATAGGGCCGGCGTACATGGGGCGTGACGCCTCTCCCGCTGGTTTTTTTTTTTTAAAGTAAAAGTAATAATAGGTGATTTTTTTTATTATCAAGTCGGAAAATTAGCAATAAAAATAAAAAGCCGAGAAAGTAAGGCAGGTTCTAGGTATATTAATATAATATAGCTTGTTGATAACAAAAAAATTTTTAAAAAGTTTGCGCAGTTCAAATGTTATGGTCACGAGTCACGTCATAACATTTATATGAAAATGCTTGTGTTATATTAAATGGTCACTTTTAAAAGAAAAAAGGATTACTGTGTAAAATTATATACTATACTTGTAAGTATAGTATAATACCTATGGATAACCAAACTCATTCCAATTGTTAGGTACACGTTTTGAACGCAACACGTAATAGTTATAACAAGTTAAAATGTGTTTTATATAATTATAATACATATACGTATACTATGAAATGACGACCGGAATAGAAATATAATGGCACGGCGATTTGTAAAAATTCCAAATGTTTATTTTGTCTCGCAGAGTTTTAAAAATTATAGTCATCACGTCATGCCTTTATTGTATTATTTTAACGCCGTACATTCGTTTGTACATGTTTTTTTTAATATAAATTGTATTTACAGACTCGCGGCAGTGTTCGTATTATATCGAAATCGTGGTTTAATATTATTATATTTATGTTACCTCGAGCCGTGCTCGAGCCTGCTGATTTTACGAGAAAATTATTATTTTATAAATTACATAATATGATTACCTACCCCACAGTGTTGTAGTATAGGCAATTACTAACTGATGTCAACTGTGGCGATTGCCACGGTTGATTAATCATCAGGAGTAAGTATGCGCCGCGAAGATTGAAGACGTATTCGAGAAACTCAATTTCAGAGGATCGTCCTGTTGGTCTGGCGTTATTAAATATCCATGGAGAATTTTCGGTCGCGGACGAAATGGTTTTAGACGAGTCTATATTAACAATATACACGGCGACGACTTATTAATCTCTTATTTAATACGGAAAATATTTGTAATCGATGGTTGTTTTTTTTATAATACTCAAAAACGTGTTGCTTTTTTTTCTTTCTAATGTTATTAATATTTAGTTATGCGTACGTTTTTGTCAGCCTACCCTCGAAATAACGCGCTTTGAATGCGCGCGCGGGGATCCGAGATCCATATTTGTTTGAGAACATTCGAGCAAGCGCGTATTGATATATGTATTATACCGGCCGGCCGCTACTACAATATATTACAAGACGTTTCACTGAATAAAATATTGTACAACGCAGGCGGGCTCCGGAGTCAGGTATCAATTTAATTAAAATTGTTCGCGCTCAAATACATCACGCGTAAACGGTAAACGCACCCAAATTAATTGTTGTCCGCCACACATGATCAAAAAACGTGACTTTATTTTTAATTTTTTTTTTCTTTTTTCGCTTTTTATACGTACGCCTATACGCCGTCATTACACAATCGATTACAGGTATACGATTTTCATGAAAACACACACGGAATTGTCCGTTCGTGTCCTAAATATTTACCGACCATCATAATACGCCGCCGCCCGTACGACGGTCGTGTAAATATATAATGTGTTTTTACGGTTAGTTGACGAAAAAAAAAAATTCCATATAAACCAAACGATTATAGACTTTATGTTGCGCGACGTTATACGGTAAAAACTGCGAAATTCATATGAGCCGTTGGAATTCATCGATTTCGCGAAGCTTCGCGACGACGGAATAATCAAACGCTTTGATAAATATAATAATATATGTACGTATATCGTATTTATACCGTGGCGAGTGATAAAATTATTTTTCTCGCATTCGTTTGGTCTTTAAACTTTAAACGCACAATTATTTTACTCGATAGCGACATTACACAGTATTTATATAGTGAACTTTATTACCCATACGAGGTAATTGATCGTTATTTATCGTTGATAACATTTTTTTTTTTCGCTTCTAATATTACGATTACGTTAAAACATTCGAGATGGCAAAAAGTGCAATAATATGCGTGTAACAGTATATTATACATAGGCACAAAACACGAACATACGTACAGGCCTACGTATATTCATATTATTTATTACAACAATTTTATCCGGATGGAAATAAAGTTCTTATCGTGCTACATTATATAGATGTAGGCAATAAAAACGATATTAGGAATCAACAGGTTAATACAATATGTGTATATATATATAAATATCACATAAAACATAATTCAAATCTGAAGTTTTACTTCTCGGAGTCTATAACTCTTTGATTAAAACACTCTAACTAATATTTATGTACTAATATCTAAGAGACTTTTGACATTTTAATTCGGTTGGAAAACTGTTTCAAATGGTCGACGAGCCGGGTTTCAAGTTTTAACCCTATTATAATATTATCACGGTAAACACGTGTACTGAATAGTTTATGATATCAGAGATTGACTCATTAGTCTTGTTGATTTAAATTGACTATAGTGTATGTGCTCGAAGGTTTACGACGTTGTCTTTAGCCGCGTCAGAAATATTATATGAAATTGCATTTGTTTTTACCTTGAGGAAATTGCATTTTTAAAAAAAGAAAAAAAAAGACCATGCGCATACTAATGTCTTTCCTTTTAGCCTATTTTTCCATATATTATGTATTTAATATCTAGCAAAATTCGTATACATTTTTAAATAATAAGTAAGTACTTTATTGACGATGAATAGTTTTTGTCTGTTATGGGTATAAAAAGAAAAAAATAGCATATGAAAACGAAGAGGTTGAAAATTTTGGATTTCCCTCTGCTCGTGGGGGCGGCAAATCGCATAGTCCGTCGCTTTTAAGTATTATTTTGAAATTACTTAGAAATTAGTTTCTATTTTGATCCGTTTTTAGAGTCGATAGAGGGAATAGATATTCAAGCATAACTTTCAAGTAAAATCGAAGCCTGCCCCCGACACTTGACTATGTCTATGATATGATGTCTAAGCATGTCCTAGTTGAACGGAAAATCAGTATCTATCAATACTTACATTTATGTTTTAATAAAATGTTAACATTTAAATGCGAAAATATTGCTCATAGTTGGTATGACGATTTTGCACTAACATAATGAACACATTAACGCCGTCCAAGTCAAGTTCACGCTGAATTTGTTTTTTTAATATAAGATACACTTAAATACATTTAAATATACAATGTTTAATTGCACGGCGTTTACCAATGAATATTTCTTTCTTATGAAACGAATTTTTCATATTATTTTCAATTACAAAGTCCCGCCGCCGCGCCGTCGCCATTCATATAAAGGCGTGGTGGCGGCCGCGCCTCACGTATGTATGAGTTAGACGCTACTGATTGTGCGAAACAAATAGATCTATAGTCTAAGTCGGGTTACTATAGTACGAGCTTATTAAAAACACCGGTCAAAAGTATTTGCTTTGATTTAATTTATTGTAAACAGCTGCAATCTCGTGCGCGCACATATATTTTATTGTGTAATATTTACTGCTGTCCGTTCCAAGTCGATTATTATTATGCTTGGGTATGAATATAAAACGAACCGTGCACGCGTAAAGTATACGTTTTGATTCGAACGAAATATTTACTGATTAATCATAACTAATTACTACGAATTATATAATATACTTATGTATATTATATTTACATTATCACAGTACCTGTTTGATGTTTTAAGTATAAATTCACGGCTTGCCGTCAAGTATTATTCTCGCTGTACTCGAATCCTGCATCCCGGGCTAATCAAAAACGCTAAACAACAACAACAACAAAAACAAAATAATAATAACAATAATCGCGTCGAAAATTGATAATTCTACCGCGAAATCTAATCTCGAATTTGGATTGTATGCGTGCAAAACGTCGAGCTTACAAAACGAGACATAAATTAGATGATTACAACATGCTGTATACTCATACAGTTTACACCAAATTGAATTCTACGTTTTAGTGCAAAGGCCTAAAAGATAAATACGGTCCGATACGTCGAGCGCCTCCGGGGATGGATTATTTTACGGCAGGGTGCTTCACTATATTATTAAATCATCACGACATTTATAATCTAACGCAAAAAACATAGCAATCTAAATAATTTCTTAGTTGGGCGAAAAAAAAAGTTAGCGCACCTCCCCCCCCCCCCCCATTAAGTCCTACCCAAAAATCTCCGCGCGTTACTCGAGTATATAATTTTACTAGTAAATAATAATGTACACTTTATAGTACTATTGTGCAGAAGCGATGTGAACGGTTATGCTTTTGGCCGGACACTTTCCGATTATAATAATAATCGACTGATTAAACAACGCAGCGGTAATTATTGCACTTTCTCGCGCCCGACTGCAATGACGTACCGGTAATTGCACACGAAAACATTATTGTGTAAAATATAGATTGTCTTCGAGCGCGGTACATCATGACCACCAATAGAAGGACGTACGTCCAACCTGTAGACGGCGATTTATTAATTTCATTAACCGTCCGACGACCGTATGATGTGACACTATTTATTCACGACCGTGATAAATGTGAGTAAAAAAAAAAGAAAAAAAGGGAAAAAAAGTGACAACGATGACACCGCGCGCGTATAAGGAAGAAGAATTTGCGCGCGTTAAAGACGAGACGAAAACTTAACGACATTCTAATTAAAATAATAAATGTTTTCTCCTCGTCCCTTTTTAAGTTACAATTTCTATTTCTATAGGCTTCGTGTAATAGATTATAATATACGAAAAGAAAATATCATTCTTATCTTCTCGGCTCTCGCTATTAAACAAATGTTCCAAATTAAATACACTTATAGTTTACAGCCTTACACAGGTTAACGTATATATGTATATATAATATATACTCATCGTTGTTTAGACTACAGTTTTTATCAATTCAATAGAAGAATAAACATTCATCCGTCCGAAAATCTGTATTATAATAAATATGTCGCTATATTTTACTAATAGTTTATATCCTTCATATCTCGATCCTTTTGTGTGTCCTTTCTACTCGTAGGATATCTATAATATATAATTATCGACAAATATTTTGTTAAAGAATGACGAAAGTGACGATATTTCGAGTTCGTTTTTTACATTATAATACGTGTCATGTTTATGTGTAATAAAACTGTCTAGTACAGGTCGGTCAGACGAGGGGGACGAGGAGGATATAAAATATCCCCCCGTGACCTTTTTCTTCAATAAGCTGTTGTAATTACACCGGAAAAGATGTTTTCATGCTTAAAACGGTTGAAAACATGGTAAAAAAAACCACCCTATGATAGAGGTAAATACTGTACTTTTAGGTTTAAAGAAAATTATAGGAGTAAAATAAATATTAAATTAACAGTTCAAATACAAAACACTCGAATCGTAAACTATAATTTTTAGTTTTTTTCGAATTTCTCTCATAGTCAGATTCAAAATTAGTCTGAAACGTAATTGTACTTGGAATTTAGACGTTTATAAATTGTGTAATTACCCGTGTTATTTCGAGTCGTCTGTTTTGGCTGTTCGCTGTGGAGTCATAAAATACAACCTCGTACGAAGTACTGGAGAAAAAAAAATAATAAATTTAGTAATTTCATCACAATATCAAGTTAATAGTATTGCCTGTATTGAGTACGTGTTTTTATTATTTTATTAAACAATTTATAAATAATCGATCTTTTTTTTTTGATGAATTAAAAATGCGTTTTAAAAACCAGCGAACCTCCCCGCACACGTGTCTCCGACGACAAAATCATTCGGTCGCCGCCGGTTTAGACACTCGTTTTCGATGAATTTCGATCATATACTACATTATTCGTCGACGAATTCAATATATTTTCACAGTCGAACGCAAATATTTCGAAGCGTACTCTCGTATTTGATGTATATACAGGGTGAATCGGAAAATTATTAATTTGCTCGCGGGATGAAATAAGTCTGAAACTAGCCCGTTTGTTTGTACCTATATATTATTATTTATTACATATACACGAGGTATTATATTATAAACTACAGACTTTCTCGCCACGGCGAATACACACATATATATATATATATACAAAATACATATTTAAACGGGCTGGCGATATAGAGGACCGCGGAGCTGATAGAACGCGAAGGCGTACATTAGGTACTATAATATTATAATGCGAACAGCGTAAGATAGACGGACGATCGCGCGGGGGCGGGCGGAAGGCCGCAAAGATTTACGAGCCCATAAACTTTATATTATTATACATATATTGACTTTGAAACAATTTTACCCGGCCACCGCCGCCGCCGCCGTCTCGGCGCAATTACATCTAACCGGGTCATAACAAATGCGCCCGGACCCCTGCGCGTAACATTGTACGTACACGAATTATATTATGCGTATAGTATATACAATACTTATAATGTACAGTTGAGATTCTTGTTGTGCCGAACGCCGCGATATTTCAAAACGTTATTTATTTTTTTCACCTCAAACTAAATTGAAATCCTCTCTCGAAACCACAATAATCTCGACAACGACACCACTCGATGGCCGAACTGCGTGTCGTCTGGTGATATATCTATAGTCGTGTCTATTCCGAGCGATTTCACGTATGAAATATATACGTATATATGATATATACATTTACATTTTTTTACAATATAATATTAATACACGCTCGATAGAAGAATAAAAAATAAATAAATACGAATTGGTATAAAATAACTGGACAATTTGCGCGGTTATCTATGAGACAAGCGAAGATTTTTATTTGCCCGTAATAGAGCGGATGGCCCTGATGAGCTTCAGCTTCTGAGCTTCTTCTAAATCGTAAGTAGCGGGGTAATTATCGCTCTCGCTAACTGATTTTATGTTAAATTAAAACATTGAAACTATGTATTTCACTATATGTACTTAATTTGTAGATAATCCTAAACGTCCGTTGAAAATCGCACGAGTACAGAAAATATAAATCTTTAGGGTCATGCTGGAACCGGCAAGCACGACTGTTATTTTAAACAACTATACGAAAAAAAAAAATACTGAAGTAGCTAAACCTAGCCGCTGGGTTTTTATTTATTCAGCACAGGGGTACTGTTTTCTCAAGTATAAAATTAATTAAATCTTGTGATTTATTCAAGTCTAAGTAAACTACTTATGGGAAAAGTTTAAAGGTATTTATAGCCATTTAGATTTAGAACAGCGACTTGCGTTATTTTTTAATAGGTAGAACACATAATAATAATCAAATGTAACAATTGTAATATTATATACATAAGTATGTTACACACACACATACGTACATACATCGTATATCGATGCGTGAACATAAATAAGTGTACTCAATACAAAAAGGAAATCGTATAAATGTATAAATTAAAATAATTACAATAGTTACGTATAATTTAGACATCGGATCAGCAATATCAGAAACAACCAACTTTTTCGCAGTAAGAATTGCCGCCTTTCAAACAAAGCGTGATGTAGACGTAGTACAAATAAGTCGAATTCATTCATACCTATACTAGCTGACCCGACAAACGTTGTTTTGCCATAATTTTCTAGTGAATTTTGTAGTATAAAAAATAACTAAATTATTGTAAGTAACACATTTTACCCCATCTAACCCTCTTAGGGGTTGAATTTTGGAAAATCCTTTCTTAAAGGGCCTCTGCTATATAAAACGAAACTATTGACCACAAAGCTCCAGTGACTCCGGATTTTTTCCATTTTCACCCCTTTTAACCCCCTTAGGGTTAATTTTCTTCATTTTTTTCCGTAAGATCCTTCTCCTGACAGTAACAGACACAAAAAAAAGAAAAGAATTAGCTAAATCGGTCCAGCCGTTCACGCGTGATGAGGATACCTGGTAAATGAGGATTAATTTTTATATAATATTATTTTTACCGATTTCAACCCTTTAAAAGCAAAATGTTGAAAATCGGGCGACGTGGTGACACTCAGGAAAATATTTGGAACAACTCTGTGAAAAAAATTTGGAAAAAAGTTCTATAGCGTCGTCACAAAATGGGAACATAAAAAAGGCCTGTTCTTTTATATATATAAATTTTATAGTAAACCTTTATAATAAAGGATAGCACATCAACGTTTCCCGTGCCGATAAATTCAAATATATTCAATCACAAACATCCTGCATTCAATTGCTAGTTAAGGATCCTTAAACAACTTTTTTTTCTCGAAATTAAAGCGATACGTTTCGGCCATTCGTATCGAATCACTCGACACAAATGCGATTTCTAACGTTTCGCGTTTACTATGTAAAGCGCGAGCAAATAAAACAAGACCGTCCGCCCGACTGCGAGATGACTCGTCGAATATTTAATTTATAAATCTCGTTACTGTTGCGCTTAAAAATAAATCTAATTAAAACGCTGGAAATTAATTATTCACAGATAATTATTATGCTTCGTATAAATGTAAGTTATATCCAGTGGTGTGGTGGTGCGTCTAGGACGATATTAACATTTTAAATGGGAAATCGATTTTAATAAACTACGCGCGTTTAGTTTTTGTGTACCTAAATAATTATAAGCTAAATATCGCAAACATATTCTTTTAATTTTGATAAAAATAATCCAACCATTCTCTTGAGCGTGAAGCTGGTTCATAACGTCTCATAACAGTGCAGTGGATTAAATGACCAACAGTGCTGTCCTACGTAGTGTTATTAAATCTGTAACAATAAATGCGATAAGAATATGTAACGTGTAAAATACAATATGAAACCAGGCGAAAACTTAGTAAAGGAAGTGTAACGTAAAACTTGGTAGTTGGCCAGTGAATAATCACTGTGTGGATTAGTAGATCATACTTTTGGATTTCACATTGTATACGATCATTCTCTATAAGACTGCGTCTTTTGACTCGAATGAGTAATAGTGCAAATAACGTTAAATCCAAATAGAGCTTATTGAAACAGTTTGAAAACTTACAGTGACGAACTTGATGCTCGATCGGTAAACATTTAAAACAAAGTTTGCCAGCTGTCACAGCTGCTAATCACTTGATTATGGAAATTCTCGACTCGCTCGCGATAAAACGGTTTAAGCGATTCAAAACAAATACAACGTCGTATATATTTTTATATTTTATTTTCACTCGAATAAAAAAAAAAAAAAACCCTTACTTTTTAATATTTGTCGACTTCTCGCGCCCTCTGCGTGCCGTATTCCACTGTGCAGACGAGCACGCGTATAGTATCTCAAACTCGTTGAATACCTTCGCCAATTAATTTTTTAATTGAACAATCATATTTTACTATCAATATTCATCATAAGTCGGTTAATAGTATTTTCATTCGTCGTTATTTTATGATATTTTATTACACCGTGATGAGAAAATGTCAAAATATGTCATGACGATTTCAAATGATCACACTTTTATTCATAAGGTAGATTAATTAAATTAAATTAATTAATTAAACGTGTTCAATTATTTGTACCACACAATACACAAAACATATCAATTTATTATTATATAATATGACGAACAATATTGGTAATTTTTACAAAACGCCAGAGCACGACGCGCCAAACCACGTAAACTATATTTTCGGTATACGTAAATAACGCGATAAATCATTTTCTTGACCAAATTATTATCTGTCTGAATTATTAACGTCGTGATCGATTATATTATATAGATAAAAAAAACCACGTGCACGTTCATAAATCTACCTACATCGTAGATGCAATTATAACGAAAATCAAATTGTAAATTAAAACGACAAAATCCTACGTTTATTCGAATTTCATTTTGTAAAACGTAGAACATTTTTGTATCGGTGTGTGCGTGTGCGTATAAACCGAATTGCCGCTTAATCACTAACGATTTAGATCTTGAGAATTTCGGCTTTCTACGGAGTCACATAATCAGTGAGTTTCTCGCGTTCCCTTCTGCTGGCCTTAACGATGTACCAATCTCATCACTCATGTGTCTCATAGATCGCTCTCGGAAACTCCTGCTCTGTCGCGCATTACGATCCTTATAAATTTACCGTTTTTAATTAATTTTTCGATCGTTGCATTTGATGCAATGTTCATTGCATAGACAGCATTTCGCTTCCAACGCTCTTACAACAAATAAAGCGTCCAAAACACACAGTTCCTTTTGTTTACTACGTATTTATTCAGTATAAGCAGTGCTCGATGCGGGGCACACGAGCACACGAGGACGGTATCTTCTTTTGTTTTTTTTTTTTTTAAATAATTCACTTTACCTCCTCTTCTAATAATTATTCAAAACGAGGCGCTAAAAACGGTACCGGCAGGTTATATACTCTTTTCAACATACCGCGGCCACGCGACAAACGACGCTGAATATTATATTAAATCGTAGGAAAAACGCCGGGAAAAATGATAAAAAAGAAATATAATTTTAATTTCGATTTATTTTCAAATAATATTGTACGCGCGGTTTTTTCTTAATGTGCAAAGGCGAAATAAGTTTGCACCGCCGCCGCGCCACTTCCTCGACATTATAATAATATAGCCTATAGGTATATATACACCCGTCACCGTGCCGTTTTCATCCTGCATATTGTCGGGAATGCAAAAAAAAAAAAAAAAGGAAAGAAAAACTTTTATAATATTACTTTTGAAACACAATGCGTATTTACCTCAACCTCACATTTATATTATAGGTACCGGCGGGATTCTTCCGCGTCACTCGTTTTTTAATCTAAAAATAATAACTCTGGTTATAATACGCATGTGTATAAGAACGAACGCATTGCGGGATTCAGTTTGCACATATTGTTATTATTATTTATAGGTTTATCCGTTTAATTTATTAGTTTTCGCATTACGTCGTCGCTTTGCGACTGCCGAAACAAAACCAGCGAGAAGAGTGACGCGCGTATACGTGTAATGGGTATTCCAGGTGCGTTTGTAATTCTTTGTATATTGCTGCACCATGGCCTCGACTACGATGGCATTCTGCACGGTCGAACGTTTTTTCAACGCTTTCTTTTAAAGCGATCTCGGTTTTATACGAGCCTCCTACGCGTTGAAAATATGCCTACCGACGTTTCTACGAAAGTTACTAATTATATATGTCATAATATACATTGAGTTTTTTAATCGAGGCGAATAATAGACAACAAAATAATAGACTCGTTTGCCGCAAATGATATGTTATTATAATAACATGGATAAAGTACACGGCGGCGGCAGCCGGGATAAAAAATTACAAACTATATTTCAGTGACACATCTACCCGCTATCTACCGATCGGTTGTTTTTTTCAATTGTTTTACAAACGATTATTACGGTTTTAAAAAGTGAAAAAATATATAAATTTCGAATCGTCAGCTCGAACGTATTATTATATTTAAACGTGGCTATTTAATTTCTCCAAAACGGTCTGTGTTTCGAATTTATAATCATTACCGTTTTCCATAGAGATATTTTACGTAGTAATTTAGAATTTGGATCGTCGAAAAATAATAAAATTAAATCTCATCAGCGTGCGACGTGTTTCTTAAATATGTAAAAAAAGAAAAAAACATCGAAATTATCGCGACGAGACGTTCTTACTCCTCTCCAGTAATGATAGGAGAGGGAGTTAAATCGCTCGAATATTAATATCCTCGCCGTATTTATTTTATAATAATTCATAATACACGTTTGCGCGACAATATAGTAACGCGACGAAAATATTTTAGTCCGAATACACCCGACCGTAATAATAATATACCTACCGCCGCCGGCCAGATAGTTTAAAAGATTTGACAAGGACTACGGGTCTAAGGACGATTTGGTTTTACAAGTGTAAATTTACATAAAAATTCCTAATACGATAGTGTACACCTCTATTGTTTATCCGAGTTCGTACCGTAAACGTTTTTTATTTCTTCGAATAGTATACCTATAATAAGTATTATAATACTCGGCCGAGTAAGAATTTAATTCGACTTTTAAAGAACATCCCCATCGGCCGAGAGACGGAACGAATTAATTTAGATTGGTAATTTAAAACTTTTCGACTACTCCGGCTCGTTAAAATTCATTACATCCCCCCGCGCGATGTTAACCGTGTGAGAATAATTTATGAGAGATACCTATTTGAAAAAAATAAATAAATAAATCTCTTTGCGCGCGATTCGTTCGCTCGCGGATTACCGAGCGGCGCGGCGGCGGCGGCGGCGGCGTACGATTTTTTCCCGATCGTAACGGTAATGTACACATCGGGTGAATAAATCGCGTTCGTTTCCGGAAAACGACGAAAACAACAAGAGCTGCAGAGCCAAACGACGACGACGTAGTAATACGTTATTAGTAGACGACACGATAACGTTCGCTTATTATTACGGCCCGTTCGCCGAGCGCGGCGAGAATTTTCATTCGGCCGATTAACGTTTTACCCCGTGACAAATGTCTACGGTTTATTATTGTTTATTGGCCGCGTGACGTGGATTCGTTACAGTCGCCGCGACATCCAGTTGAACGACTTGGGATTCCGAGACGAAACGCGCGCCTGTTCGTTTCAAGACGAAAGCTTGAACGCGACCGTTTGTTTGAAACGGTGGACCCTTTTTACAGTTTTACTGCCGACTGCCGCTCCGTTTCCGAGTTTTTTTCGGATACGAATATTGTTTTTCATAGCTATCTAAATAATTCACGTTTGAACGCGCGAAAAGAACTCGCGACAACGGTTATTTCCCGTACCCGTTTAATGATCCGACGAATTGAACGTATTCGTTTTTTTTTTTCGACGTGCACGTGAAAATACATACGAGTCGGGCACGTTTGACGTCTCACATTATCAATCGGTACAAAATGTCGTCGACACGTTTTGTAAACTCGACGGAAAATGTAATATTTTACCGCCGTTCCACGATGGTGTCGTGTGCGGGGCAAACGCCCCCCGGGGCCCTTGCCGAAATGTCTGCACATTCATTAAGTGTATACAAAAAACGATCAGAAGAATACGATAAAAGAAAACAAGAATATAAACATCCGTGTTGAGCTTGTTGGTCGCTTCCACACACTCGAGGTGGACACCACCAGGACACGTCGCCAAACCAATTTCGATCTGCCGATGGTCTTGCAGGGCAAGGGGGAATGGCGGATGAGCCCAGTGGTGGATTCGAGGAGGCCCTTTGGCAAGGACAGAATTTTGTAAATGTCGAAGATGTTTTTTTTTATAATCAAATTAATTGTAAAATTAGGATATTGATTCAATGAAAACTGAATTATATTTTATTTCAATATGCGCATTTCGAGTTGAAAATTCGACTTTATCGAGTAAAATTACATATTTTACAACTGAAAATAAACTTTTACGAGGTTTTATGCGTATTAACCATTAAATATTAACATAATTACTTTATATTTTATTTTCTATTAATTGTTTTTGAATTAGTAATTTTCCAAGTTAAATCGTCGGAGGCCCGTGAGAACTCACACCTTTATCCAAATGTAATTCCGCCAATGGACGAGCCCACCGTGGTCCTCGTCAACTCTCTTCCTGCCAAGCCGTCAATCGCCTTTGTCTGGAGTGCAGGTGGTGAGCAGGATCACCCAAGTGGCTTCACGTTCCCCCAGCTCCATCGATTGGGCATTGTGTCTGGCTGGTCGAGGTCGCTGTCGCGGCGTCCACTGTTGTGTGGTGGCATGGGGAATGGCGGGCGAGCCCACGGGGTCCGTGTGACGTCGTGTAGTAGTTTGAATTCGCTATTTTAGACGAGAACAACATAATATCCTGAAGTCCCCCAACTTAAGGACACCCCACCCCGAATACACCTGGTCCAATCGAATGTCCACCTTGACCCCCCCCCCCACCCCCATACTCTAGAGTTGAATTTATTTATTCGGCGGTTGCAAAACGGAGATCATGTTGATGCAGTTCTTTAATAATAATTATCCACGGTGTGCTGCCACGGCCGTCGCAAAAAGTGACCTCCAATTAAGAAAAAAAGATATACGATTCGGATTATATGCATTGATTTGGGCGATTGCTTTGTGAAAGTTTTCGTTTTTTATTTTTAATACGACCATTATTATATCGCTGTTGTTTGATACTGTTTTCTTGAAATTCATTAACATTACTATAATTGGTAAGAGCCAATAGGACTCGGCTCGGTAATGCGTTTCTTTCCCGACGATTTCCTGGTTACTGCAAAATATTATATTAATAATTTATGTTTTATAGTACACTCGTCGTTACATGTGTATGCACAATGCACATGTTGTTTTACCGAACAAATCTACGGATTCGTCGTCAATCCAAAACACTACGAGCTTTGCTTTCGTTTCTATAGACGTGCGTAGTAATATAATAAAGAAACATCTGTGCCTAACACGGCGGCGTCCCGTCGTCTGGACGTACACAAACGCGTCTGTCGATAAAAAAAGAGTAAAATAGAATGTTATTATATTTCAAGTACAATGAAACGGTTAGCGCCGTTACAATTATAATATCTAAACAGGTACAATTTCAGTATACACATTGTCGATGGGTTAATTTTATTATAAATCAAAATTATCGGAATAATTTCATATTGTCACATATTTTTATATTATATATCGAATCGATACAAAAAAAAATAAGCTATTTACAGTCGGTACAAAATAATAGAGAGTAGTAAAATCTAATAGTCTAGTAAAATACTATGCCAAATATTTAATAACAAATCAACTGGAATATAATATTATAATAATAATAATAAATGCAATAACATATATAACTAATTACTATGGGTTACTCTTTACGCCAGTAGCACAATCACATACACTTATTTTTAAAAAAAATTTTAGTCGATATATCGTAATACTTTAGTATTTAATTCTAAACATGTACAATAAGCGAATAACTAGGTTATTACTTACTAAATGCATGATCAAACGATTATAATAATTTCCCAATTTACAGTAAATTCACATAATATTTAAAGTCGGACGCGCGCGTCCGAACACATTAAACGATGAAAATTACTTTTGTTTACAATTCCTTTTATAAACCGCCGAAAAATTAATTTAAATATGTAATGATTTCCGAATGCGTTTGAAAAGAGTAGTTAGTAACGATTAGTCAAATTCATAGCAAATTCACTTGGTGCTGCGATCGACCGGTCTACATTGTGCGTCCGGCGGGAATCGGCCATATCGTTTTTACTTAAAAGATAAACAGCAGCGATTAAAGCAGACGCCAAGGAAATCGTTATCGAAAAACGGAAAACAAATGTCTCACAACACAATACAGAAGAAACATATATAGAGCTTAACACATTTTCGTAACAACTCACAATAATATTATTACCTGAAACAAAAATTTAAAAAAATACGATACACAAAATGTAGTAAAATATGTAAAATGAAACGCCAAAGTTAATGCAATAGTTTATATTTATTTTATTTATTTATTTATTTATTTTTTTTTTTTATGCTAAAACATAAGCTTATGCACATTAATTTATTAAATACAAAAGATATAAAATTATTGAAACACAATGAGATAATTATAATGTCAACTTATGTCTTATGCGTGTACTTGGAAAAGTTGAAATAAAATAAAATACTATCACATAATGAAAAGGCATGACAAGGGAACAATGGTAATTTTATATGTAAAAAAAAAAAACATATCACACTAAACCCTAATTATATAGTATTCCTACGTAAAAACAATCACCATAGGGTATTAGGGAAAAAAAAGAGCCCAAAAATGCCAAGTGGTTAATGTCTTTGTATACGCCACAAACCATTTACAACACCACCCATTAACAGTCCAACAATGATCAGATGTATATATATAGATATATAATATGTATATCATAGTCTGAAAATATATATTTAATTCAATGTATGTTGTTAATAATCTATAGCAGTACAAGTTAGTGTCAGCCCTTGTCATTTAAGCCTTCCCAGAATACATATATTAAAATATATATGTAAAAAAAAATTTAACTATTTACATTAGGTAAATCTTAAATAACTACTAGGTAATGTTAAAATTTTCACAGGATCCGCACAGCCAATCTCTTCAGCCGGCCAAATATTGTGCCCTCGAATGCCTCGATGGTCCCGGTCGAGGATTGTACTTATTCGGTATCCATTTGATAGCGTTTGAATCTATAAGGAATCTGGGCCTCTTGTATTGTTCCGAACTGACCAGTTGCTCGACGTTTTTCGGCGTCACACAAATAACATGTTGCCCTTTCCAATACTTGACCATGTTCATTGACTGTAGTGTTGATATGATGTCTGTTTGGGTAATACTTGTCATTCCACTACAATAAGTTATATTAATATTAATTGGTCTCATCGATTTGGACTTTCGTACCGATAACCGAATATTATTACCTTAGATCTTTAATTGATAACGATCCACAGGTATTTTTTAAAATTTCCAAGAGTACCCAAGACCAATACGATCTGTACGACAATTTTCCAAGATCGCTCAAAGGCTTCTCAGGACTGGCTACAAGTCCTTCTAACTTACTTAACTCATAGCTGAATGTTATTAATAGTTTACCATAGCCTTGTCGCTGGAAAGGTGGCATTGTCAATATACAAGCTACATTATTACAGTCGGGTGAATCTTTTTCCTAAAAGTTAAATGATGGGCAATTAATCACAACAACTTTTTCAATTTCAGTCATGACATACTTTTGAAAAATATCCAACCAAATGTGCACCGACTTTGTCAACTTCACACAGAACGTAAAACAAAAATGGTTCAACATCAAAGTATAGTGTCTTGTGGTCTAAAAATAGTTTAGCCAATAAACAAAGGTTTTGGCAATACATTTTATGGTGGCTGGAATTCACTTCCCAGATTGATAGTGTTCCTTTGTGGTATACTTCAACACCGGGCGGCTGTCTCCACGTGCATTGACTCTAAATATGCATACATTTTTTAATTAACAAAATAGGAAAATATTACTGGCGGGCCTAATTTACTACTAACCATGTGGTATTTAAATGATTTTTCTAATTTACTGTATTTCAAACAATATTCACAAATCCAAATTTTGGATTCTTTCTGATATTCTGCTGGGAATGGACTAAAATACCACGTGTCGATTTCATACTTTCCCAATTGTACCTTGTTAATGTATTTAATTTTAGTTATCGCCTCATGTTCTTTTTCTAACGCAGCTGTGGTTGGGTCCATATCGGCATACGACTAATTAAAATTAAATACAAAATTAATTACTATGTCAAATTATTTATTAAATTGTTTTACCATTTGAACATGATTAATTTCGTCATGTCTTCGTTTTTGGTTTCTAGTAATCTTTCGATCTGACTGATTTAGAAGGTCTGAAATTTTATTTACATCCTTTTGTTTCCAATTTTTTTCAGATATGTCAAATCTTGAATTCATTATCCTACATGGTTAAACAATTAGTAAATTAATTCCAATTAAAAATAAATAAAATTCAAAATAATTCTTACCTATCTCTCCGTACCCATTGGTCCAATCTTCGATTGTACCCTTCAAAGTGTACATAATACTCAAAATGATGTTCTTGATCATTAAATCTTGTATGCAAAATTTCAGCAGGATCTACAACAATACAAATTATGCATAAAACATTTTAAAAAAATTCAAAATTAATTTTATTTTATAAACATATTTAAAATTTAATATTATTTTCAATAGAAACAAAATATTTATGTTGCCTAAGTTTAAAAATAAAAGATTTTAAAGGGAATAATAAATATATCTGGATACCATTTTTTTTTTAGTACTTTCTAATTCAACTGTTCAAATATCATTATTGATAATAAACAAACAAATAGGTACTATTTTATGTCAATTAGATATAAAAGTATGAAGATTGACCAATTACAGGAAAATATGATAAAAATAAATATGACTCATAAAAGTAGAAAACAATTTAAATGTTATTTGATATGAATATTTTATACATGAGAAGAAGATACTTGTTAACTTTAAAATTATTCATAAATTCATTTTAGAAATTAAACGTTTAGCATAAAAAGACTTAATAGAGATTCAAAAATGACAGTGAGAAAAATTGAAACTCAAAAATACTTTTTGATGTCTATTTATTTTTTTTACGAAGGTGTCATATCCCATAGCTGTTAGGCTGATTTGGAATTAAGTCAAGACTATAAAGGGGTTTAGCCTCTAATGTACTGAGGAAGTTAAATAATTTGAAGCATCCTCTTGGGGACAGATAATATTATTAGGTTGTGAATAATGAATAAAAGAATAAACATAATTGATTTTATCTTGATTTACCTTCTGAATAATTTAAAATATAGACAGCGACTAAATCACCTATAGTTATTTATTTTTATTCATTAGTTATGAACCTGTATTAAAAACATCTAAAAAAATTGATTATAAAAGATAAATATTGATGAATGTCACACAAGATAATTTATATCGTGTATTAACACAGGCACTATTTGATTTGCTAATTTTTAGATGTAAAAACAAGTGTCTAATATGAGTCATTAAAATAATATTTAATCTTTATCAAAACCGAGTCAATACCCACGAGATTAAGTTAAAACTATGGGAGTTTTTCATGTTTTTATATTAATTATCTACTTTATTTCAATATAAATAAAAATGAATAATTTAAAGACAACAACAGTAGCATATTTTTTCTAGGATTTTCTTTCCAACTATTTAGAATGAAAAAAACTTAAGTTATCCATATGGCTCAATCTACCAGATCTTTTACACGTTTATTCTGTATTCTATCAATTTCTAATTACTCTGCTCTTCCATTTCAGTATCACGATTTGTTAATTTATTCTCTGTGCAATTAATAACCTTTTTATTTCAACATAGTAAAACAAATAAAATATTAAAATCGACCTACAAAAAAATACTTATATTTACTGTAAACAAGAGAACTATGATAAAAATAAAAACAAATTTATTGTAAAATATAAAAGGCAATACTTCCATAGTAGATAATATTATTCAAGATAAAAATATAGACGGGTCTAAAAGATAATAACGTATTGTTATTTATTATATTATTTATCATCACGATTTAATCTTTCCCCCGTAATTTTAATTCTGGACCAACGGGTTTCGATTCGACGGAAAACTAAAACACACGTGGTGATTGACGATAACAACGTCAATTTATCAATCAGAGCATCGTAAAGAGAATAAATCTATGGAAAACGAGAAATGTTGGTGTGGGCGCAGACGAGAAGAAACACCCGTCGTGTCGTGTCGGTGGCCGGAGGAGGGAAAAAACGCGCGGGCGAAAAAAAAATACGCTACCGGCGCTCGACGTGTGGTCGACACATCGACCGCGATTCCGAGAACGACTCGCGAGGAAAACAGTGAGGTATGATGAGGTGAGGAGGGCGCGAACGACTTCGGGCTAGAAAACGACGTCATCGCGCGCATATTTTATTTATTTATTCGCGTTGTTGTTGATCAAATTTTTTTTTCTTTTATTTTTTTCTAGAGGTCGAGGGACCGCCGCGCGCGCGGCGAACCGGCAACGAAGGACGAGGGGGGAACGGCGGCGGCGGCGGCGCTGGAGTCCCGTCGGCGCGCCGAGAACAAAAGAATAGCGCGCGCTCGCGTCGTCATCGCCGCCGCCGCACGTCGAAAAACGATTTTCCGTCCGTTCCACGACTCGGGGTAGGGAGGGAAGGGAAAAAAGACAGTCGCCGGAGAACAACTATGTATAGGTAGATATTATTATAATATTATCATTATTATTCGATTGTACGCGGAAAAAACGAGCGAGAGGAGGAGGAGAGACCGACTACGCGAAATTATAATAATAATTATATCTTATAATCACACACACACACACACACACACATGTTGCCGTAGCTCGCCGGGAGATTGCACAACATTTCGTCAGTGGCGTAGACCTGTACCTTGATTGCGGCGCAGCAACAACAACAACAAATAATAATAATAATCGTAAACCGGCGGCGGCGGCCGAGGAAACGATCGCACGCGCAGGAACGCAACTCGCGCGTAGAGTGCGCGCGCGCGCTCGCGCGTTTACGCACACACGCACAGAAATCACGTTGCGCGCACCGGCCGGGTCGGCCGCGGTAGGTCTCCGGAGCGCGGGCGCGCGCGCGCGCTCTCGCGCGACACCGCCAAACGATCGAAAACACGCCATGTTTCTCGTCGGTACTTACGCCATGTGTCGTCGTACCGGCGGACCAGGTAATGTTCGCCCACGTCCAGCGGCCCGTCTTCCGACGACTCCGAGTCCTCGGCCTTCTCGTTCTCCGACGATCCGTTCGCGGTCTTCGGGTCGTCCGGGCTGTTGGCGTTCCGCGGCGGGTCCACCTCCATGCTGACGGACGTTGCGCTGTGATGCACGACCATAATACCGTGCCGAGCGACCGCCGTGTGTTGTTGTTATTTCACCCGTTCGAATGCGGCGGCGGCGGCGACGGCGACGACGCGCGCGAGATCACACCAAACGCGCACGCACGCACGCGCGCACGGCGGGCGCGAAAAAAAAAAAAAATAATAAAAAAAAAAAAAACGGTGCAAATATCCGACGCGGAACGCGCGCGCGAATATCGCCGACGGACTGTGTGACGACTAGTCGACACGGGGGCTGCTCTCGGGCGTCATATGCGGGAACCGCGGCAGCTAACGGTAGTTCTTCCCGATCGGATTGTCGCCGGCGACCACGCGGATGACGGAGAATCGGCAACAGCGACGGCTGTTAGCACAATAAACTGGCGATCGCGACCGACACAACGCACGTCGGTTACGGGCGGTGGCGACTTTTGTTTGTGTTTAGAGCGCCCCACCTCGCCGTCCGGGCACCGCTGCGCGACGACGTAGCGCCGCCCAAACGACCTCGGTGCCGTCGTCATGGAACGGAAAATCCACGAACGCGCGACGCACATATTCCGCCGTGGAATAAACGGTCGGCCGCGATACCCACCACCGACGACTCCCTCTGCCGGGCGCACAGAAAAAAAAAAACAGTAAATAATCGAAAAACGTACGCGCCACTTACCCCGAGGGTGCCCGGGCACGTTTCTTCGTCGGTTTCCAGCACGCACGCTCCCGAGGAATGTCGTCTCGTTTGGATGTTTTTTTGGAAACGCACGCAGCACACACGTTTATTACGAAACCTATAGGTCGTCGATGGAAATATTGGAAAAAAAAAAAAAAGACACGATCAAAACAATTACAAGTTTCTGGAAAATAACAAGAATCATTGTTTTATAATCAATATAAAGTTGATAAAAATGTAAAACATTGTACCGTCTTAAAATATAACATGTCTTAAATCATAATAATTGAGGTCTGCCTTATAAAACAACACTATAACCATAGTATTATCGTACAAACACACACCGTAATAAACGATTAAATAAATTATAACCATTCTTAACGTCTTAATAATTCATACAAATATAACATCATTGGGAAAATGTACATAAAGCTACTTGACTAAAGAATAATAAGAGTATGTGCCTAATGTCATTTGATATTTAACGTCCAATAATTTTTATTATATAACTCGCATAAAAATCGTTTACGATAAAATATATGTTTTGTTCAAATTTAGCAGATATTCAAAAATATTTAAGCAATATATTTGGAATATTCGAAAACTCGTATACAAAAATGTAAATTGTTTTCAAATATCAATAGCCTTAACGAAAATAACGCACGATTGTTTCATAAAATTATCTAGGACGATGGGACAAAACTTAAAATTAAAATTTTTTTTTTTTATGAGAACATGGAAAGTTTCGGGTTTAAATAATTTATATTTCTTCATCTTGACAGTCATGCAAAAATATATGAAAAGCTCTGCGTCTGCAAGTACCATCCCGCAAAAATACATACTTGTGGAAAGTTCCATCCACACAAACAGCTGAAAAATAAACACATTCAAAATTTAACTGTGAAATTATTTGAATTTTAAAGTTTTCAAAAAGCCCATGAGACACATTAACTTGGTGATAAAATTCAATAAAATCAAACTACAGTTGGGGTAGTGCACTCTAGTCGGGCTGTATGACACGAAATAAAACCTCAGATCAGTGTGATCAGACCAGATCAAATTGAGTGAATATTTTGTCAGATAACAGTTTATAAACAATCTCCTAGAGGGAGACACTAAAGTTAGATGAAAGTTATTCAAATCAGTGCAGCAACATTATAAAGAAACCAATTACAATTATACATTTTAGTACTTTACCACTGAATAAAATATAAAATCTAATGGATTTTGCAATTATTTTATTGGAATCTGGTATGTATCAATATTCAATAGTATACACTATACAGTATCAAACACTGACAGTAGCATTATTTTATTGCGCATAAAGATTAAACAATAGCCCAATACAAAGTTACATCAAACAAAATTTTACTTTTTAATTTCAGACGTTTAGAAACGATTTAAGCATAAAATATTCAAAATTTAAACTAGACAAAATTATGATATATTATTAAATTGGTGTAGTCGAATTTCAGAGAAATGTATTTGTTGAGTAAATAGTGGATTAACAACATTTTCAACATAAAATAATTTTAATCAAATAATTTACAGATGTTTTAATGTTTATATCTGAAACTAGTCTAATTAACAATATTTTATAGTATATAAAATATATACCGAAATAAAAGTATAGCAATAATATTCATCTACTATCTTTAATAAATTTAAATGTTTTTTTTTTCTTTTTTATGTAAAGCCATGAAAGTGTATATTTTTATTCCCTAGGTTTCCCGGGTTACATTGTTTTAAAGTAAACCGATGATTATTTACATTCTTGGGCTATGCGAAAGTATGCTATTTTCATTTACATAGTCTGTAAGTACTTTTTTTGATAGTATTTTAATTATATCAATATTTCAGCTGGGTTCACAATTAAAATTTTGTTTCTACAATAATTTGTACACTGCATGCTAACTTAGTGGTCATACTGTTTTGAAATCATATAATAAGAACATATTATTTAAAAATTAAACTTTGAAGTGCAGAATTGAGTTGAAATAAACCCTTGGTTTTATTATGAAATGTGGTAAATAATCAGGTATATGTTAAGTTTTATTTTATCCATCTTTAAAACTTGAGTTGTTTTTAAATTAGGATTTAATAACAAGAGAAATGGCCGGCAGATTAATTAAGTTCATAATGATCTTACCCATAACTGTATTTCGATTCTCAAATGCGCAAATACAAGCCACTTCTGGAGGTACTGTGAACGTAGCAAGAGCCCACTGTGATTCGATGTAAGAACTGAAGAAACCTAATGTAGATAAAGTGGATCTGTTGTTTAAATTAGGATCCTTTAATGCAAAAATATGAACAGTGCCCTTGTCACTTGAACAGCACATGAATGCTGAATCTGAACTGAAGTTAACACTGTAAAAAAATACCAAAAATCAAAATTATTATACATTATTACAACATATGTCATAAATTCTTATAATCTTGAACATAATAAAAATACAGAGTTTATTAACATTATAAACTGTGATATCTTTTTTAAATAAAATGGCATTTAAATTATTGAAAAATATATTATGTAATGTACACAATAAGAGATGTAATTTATAAATATATATACATCCGGAATAACATATTCGACAAATAGAATTCTCAAAAACAAAATATAATTTATAATTTTAACAGAGATTATAATAAATTGAGACTACCTTAAACTACTCCAAAAAAATATCATACCAATATAAATTTGCAGTATCTATTCCACGTCTGACTTCAGTTACTTTAGTTTTGCGAATAGTATCCCAGACTCTAACTAACGTTCCCTTATCACTTGCACTAGCAATAAGTGTTCCATCCTGATTAATAGCCAAACAATTAATCTCTCCATTATGTGCATTTACTATGGCTGGTGCTGAGGAACTATTTTCTTCCAAGTTTGAGAGATCCTAAAATAGTATTGATTAATTTTTTTATTTTAAATAAGTTGTCGATAGAAAGTAAATTATATTCCATGTTTACAATGATGTGAATGCTTCCAATTCTCTTTCCAGGATAGACAAGGATTTGTCTTTCAGCATTTTCCATAGGAGTAACTTGCATCAAGCCCAAAGGATTTGGCCGTGTTTCCAAATTAACTATATGAACGATTGGTTCAGGAAAACCAAACACAGAGATGCGGCCAAGAGTAGCTACAAACACCCTAGTGAGAAAAAAATTAATTGTTTTAATAAAAAACAGCATAACGTAGATAGAACAAACTATATATATTCAATATATTATGTGAGTCGATAATGACACAAGTCATATAAACTGCATAACCACCATTAACAAAACCCAGATCTAAGAACTTTTGATCAATATCATAACCAATGTAGTGACATGATCAATTGGCAGTGGTATATTTCAATAACGAGCATACAATTCTATTAGTATTAATTACATGTTTCTCTTCAAACGCATGGCCTTGACAGCAGTGCGGCAGTTGATTTCCATGACAAACTTCTTCTTGATGGCATCGTGAAACAAAACGGTATTCTGAGAGTACTTTGGATATTTACCGCCGGCAATAATGGCAAACAGATTAGTGCGGTAGAGCATCTCGCACTGCCCGACACCTCCAAAATCTAGAAACCCATAAAACCAGAAACAATATTGTCGTGCAATCGATGAGCGTGCGCAATTGTGGCGACAGCGACATACCAAACCGTTCTTTCAGGGCGACGGGAGAGGTGTTGTAAATCCTGACACCAGTCTCGGTGCAGCAAGCCACGCAACCTGAAACACGAGGAGACATGTCTAGCGTTAAAACAGCCGTATGGAGAAAAAGAATAGCTTTCATCGCTCACTTTGATCCTGATTGAAGCTCAGGCTGACCACGCCTTTCTTGTTGGACATGTTTGCTGCGTTGAATGCCTCGGCGACCAAGTACTGCGACGATCTGTAACGGTGGTCGTTATTTGCATAAATCGGGAAAAAAAAAACACTCTGCTGCGCTCGGTTTTTCCGCACTGCAGCTGGTTCGCAGGAACGTCGCGCGGGACAAAAGAAAGACGTCCGTGCGTGTCGATCGTGATGGAGCGAGCCGGACGAGACAAATAAATCGGCGATCGACCGCGTAGTAAATAAAATCCCGTAGACGGCCTGCTGGTGCGGACGACAACGGCGATGACTACTTTCGGCGGGGGGGGGCAGCGGCAGTGTGCAGTGTGCTCGCACTACCGTCAAGGAGGACAGTGGCGGTACGACAATAATATTATAATATTAATAATAACAACAACAACGAGTTATACTTACTACGGCGTACGGTACTATCACAGAATAATGAAATAATTATACGAAACAATATCAAAACATACGGGGGTCTGTTATCATCGTACTATGTCGTACGAAGCGCTGGCGTAAACACGGCGCGTTATTTGCATTCTGCAATCGTCGCACGTGCGACGACGACGCGTTTTTGTAACCGCGATGTAAAAACATAAAAACAAAAGATTTTTACCCTTCCGGTCTTTCGATCCGGATCGTATTCGCCGCGGTCGAATACCGTTCCTCTGGCGTTTGCTGCGGTCTCTTCTCTGTTCCCGGATTTCCATAGCAGACGACACGAAACACGCCGACGAGAGTTTTACTACTGTTTTAGCGTTAGATCCCGAGCACTGAGAACTGTGGTCTGTCATTTCTATCCCATTGTTTCGTCGTCGTACAGGTGGTCGGTCGCCTGCACCACTCTTGCGCGGTCACTGGTTGACACCTTGGTTTTTTCGTCTCTTGAACCAGGGTCGTAACTAAGAGGAAGAGGGACAGAGGGCCCGAAGTAATAACAATTATTTTTTTCTATTACAAAATATATTTTTTAAATAATTTTAATAAGGTGAATGAATGTACCCCCTCAAATCTTCTTAATATATATTAATATTATATAATATATACCTGGATGAGGGGTGCCAGTTGAAAATTTCGCTTCCGGGCGGAAGTTACGCCGCCACCGTCTAGAGCGGTCGCCGGTCGGTCGCCGCCATCACGCTTTGTCACGTTAAATAAATAATAATATTAAATGGAATATCACTTTTTTTTTATTATTCGATAGGATAAAGATATCACAATACGGAGGAAATCAAAGTAACAGAAACGGAGAGAATAATTAGAAAAGAAGGTACAGTTGCGCGTCAGTCGTACACTCGTACTGCTGAAACGCTGGCGGCGGTGGACACCACCGGCCGCCCGGGTACGTCGCAGACTCCAAACCAATTCGGTATATACCTATAACCTGGTCACATCGCTGTATTTTTGGTAAATGTTGGTCAAAATCGGACCACCCCAACGACGACGGTGTAATTCTAGCCTGGACAAATAACCGATATCTGGATATCTGGGAATTTGGGAAATGGCGGGTGAGACCGTGTGACACAAAGAATAGAGACGTTTTATATCGTAGCGCGTCGAATGCACTTTATTGATTTACGTTTATTTTATTTTATTCTAATCGACTGGCAATTATTATTATGGACCGACCCGGTGTTTTATTTACCTGATGATAACGAAATTGTTGATTATTGCCTCAGATGGTGTTTTTAAAACAAATAATACTCGTAATAATGATAATGAATAATCATTTTGTAATTTTCGTACTTTTATATTATTTGCTTACAGTTTAAAAAAATTAGGTCGGGTTAGGTTTTTTCAAGTACTCGCGCAGATCGGTCGATATAATGCAATACGATTGCTGCACTCCAAGCTAGTTTGTACGTATTATTGATTAATAATAATCAGTACTTGTACTTAATTATTATTACATGATTTTAAATTACTTTTTACATATTGTAATATAAAAAGTTACATTCGATACGTGTATATATATATAGACAGGTCGATTCCGTTATTCCTCCGGTACGTTGCGATTTTTCTCGCCTTCGAAAATGATGTCTGAACCAGTAATCGTCGTGCACGGTGGAGCCGGAGACATACCGGACAACCGCGATCAGCCAAAGTTTGATGGTATTTTGGCTGCTCTAAGGAAGGCCTATGCCGTTTACAATGAAACGTCGTCCATAATGGACGCATGTCAAGCTGCCGTCGAGTACATGGAAGACGAAGTGGCTTTCAACGCGGGCCGCGGATCCGTGTTGAATCTACAGGGCGAAATCGAAATGGAAGCACTCGTTATGGAAGGAAAAGACATGAAGGCTGGTAAGGAATATGATGAACGTCAGTGTTTTGGCTTCATTCGAAATCAAATTGTTTGTGTAAAAAATGTTTGTGTTTTAATTTTTCTTTGCTCGTAGGAAGTGTTACCGGGGTGAGAAACATAGCACATCCAATAGCGTTAGCTAGAAAAGTGATGGAAAATACGCCTCACGTGTTTCTAATGGGTCCGAGTGCTAACAAGTTTGCTCTGGAAATGGGATTTGAAACGGTCAGTGATGAGTATCTGATGACCAGTCAAGCAAAAATAGCTTTAGACAATTTTTTGAAATCAAACGGTCAACCAATTACTACTGAAGTTGGACAGTAATGTGAAACGAATGCTATAAAATGTATTTCATTATACTGATAATATCTTTCATCTTTTAGAGGAGGTGTTGGTACTGTTGGTGCAATCGGAATGGATGTAAATGGTCATATGGTATCGTGCACGTCAACGGGAGGGATAACTGGTAAAATGGCCGGTAGGGTTGGTGATACACCTGTTCCTGGTGCGGGTGGTTACTGCGATGATCACATAGGTACTATTTCAACCACTGGACACGGTGACAGTATAATGCGCTACTGTTTGGCTCAAAAAATAATGATTAGTTTGGAAAACGGTAGGTACGAAGGGGATCATTTAAATTATATGATTTGTAACAAAGTCTTATATTATTCAGGTGAAGTTCCAGACGTTGCGGCCCAGAAATGTTGTGACGCCATGTCAGCTCGCGTGGGTGGCGGCGCAGGAGCTATAGTTATTTCCAAAGAGGGAAAGACTGGCATTGGGTTTTCATCTCAAAAAATGGCTTGGGCTTATGTAAAAAATGGCGTTATTCACTATGGAATCAAAAAAGATCAACATTTTACAGTTGATTTATAATGGAAAAATCATATTGGATTACAATAGTGAAAATCAACTTACAATATTTTTTTCCGAAAAGCATTTAATATTTTAATAATGGCCAGGAAACTTTGTTTAAAATAAGACGATCGAAACAATAATAAAAACTATATTTTTACATCTACATTCAAATTATATATTTTTAGTCAGATGAGCTTTGACACATTCGATAGCATAATTGATAATTGCCAGTTAATCACAAACATATTAAAACACTGGATGTTATAAATTTATTGTCCTATAAAAAATTTAAAGAGAAGTTCCACCGCGAGCACGACGAGCCCAATTTAACAATGTCAGTTAATTGAATTAATTGGTTTATCGATAATCATTAATGCCTACATAGATGGACCATTAGAGTTTGGTCGTAAATAAAAAGTGAGGACATAATATGTTATCACCTCTTATAGTCTATCTAAATGTTGTGTTAAGTGTTTGTGCTGCTTTAGATGTCCATTGGCGTATATTCCGAAAAGGACTAATAGATTATTTGAAAAATATTTTATTATTCTCTATTTAGTATTTACTAGACAACAGTTGTTTATGTGCAAACAGTTAATTAAAAAAACATAACTACAAATTAAACAAAAAGTATACATAAATAAATAATTATTAAATATATGTCGAGATGTGGTTAATGCTAAAAAACAACTAGCAATTGTCGTAAAAGAGTAGATTTTTAATATTATAATGGTACGAATATACACACGTATATATATCGACACGTACAATAAGAGTATAAGGTGTTCTACACTAGTAATAATAATTAGCATTCACTAGTCACACATCTTGACGTATAAAGTAAATAAATACATTTTTTTTTTTTTCAATTTGAAAAGATAAATCAATTATCTTCAAGAGAGCTATTTATATTATAGTTTCTTATCTAACAATGCAATCAAATCTTCTGGTTTGTATACCGGTAAATTGCACGTTTTGTTTTTGCATACATAAGCCGCGGCTTTTCCATTTTCAGAAGTTGCCAAACCCCGAGCTAATTCCGACTGAGAAGTGTTTTCAGCATGAGCCAATACAAGATCGGGCATATAGCGGTTTCTTATCACGGACAGTAATGCTTCCAAGTCGGGATCATCCAGTTCACCAGTGACGAATACCTGGAAAATGAGACGTAAAATTAAAAAATCTAGGCTGGAGCCTAGAGCCCAGTTTGACCTGTACTCACCGAAGTGATTGAATCACAGTGTAAGGTTAGTGCAGAGACTAATGTGGGCAGTGAACTCGAATTACTAGACAAACGACCAGCAAACGTCAAAAATAAAGGATCTATTTTAGAACTGAATTCCGACTTCTCAGTCAGTATTGACAGCCTCAACAGGTTTAAAGCAGATATAGAATTCCCTGAAGGTTCGGCTCCATCGTGATCTAAATATATGATATATATCATCTTTCAAACGTAACATTCGGGGGACAATGAACTGTTTAACCCTTACCGTTCTTGAATCTCAAAATGATACTGGGATCCTGGTCAGAAGAAGAATAGTATCCAAATTTCTCATTATCCCAGAACAACTTGTCTTGTTGTTCTTGCAATTTATCTGCCCAACATAACCATTTGGATTGCAGTGTGCATTCGTACAAATCTAAAAGACCTCGTATGAGGAAAGCATAGTCGTTGAGGAAACCCGCGATTGGTTTTTTTCTAAAAAGAGTTATAAAATATTAAAACATTTACGTATAATGTGGGCGCTGGGGTTCAGTGAAAAATTACAAGTTTATGGTATCTCCATTATCGTCTACGTAACACGAACGCAGCAATATATTAGTGTTGGGGTCCCATGCATGCGTTTCAAGGAATTCGGCAGCTTTTATAGCTTTTTGTTTGTATCCTTCCACATTCAATGCGGATGCTGCTTTTGCATAAGCTGTTATCATTAATCCTGAAAAAGACAATCTGTTTTAATCAGCTGGCCAAAAATCATTGAATGATCTCTTTTTGTTTTGTAAAAATTACAAAATATAAAATTACTGTGGGCGAAATGTACATTTTCATAAAATTTAGATGGGTGGTTTTAGAAAAATACATGTTGAGCTATATACGTATACTATATATATATACGTAGCCCGCTGTTTGCTTATATTTACCTTTTATCATAATAATATTACATATTCACACATATAAGAAGAAACTATTTTAATTTTATATCAAACATATTATGTTGGTCTTTGTATAAAGTGTTTGATGTTGAAAAGAGTTAGCCGTAGAAGATTCCAAGCAATTGATAGTTTTAATAAACTGATATGATAGATATGAAATTGTGCAGATGAGTTTATATTAGAAGTTTAAAACCCAGTATAAAATTTAAAATATTCTACACAGTCTTAATAACTGTAACTATGAGTAGTAATTTATACAAAAAAATAAAGAATTATAATCCTTACCATTCCATGAAGTAATTATTTTATTATCTAGATGTGGCCTTGGTCTTTTTTGACGAGCTTCATATAGTATGGTCTTGGCAATTTTCAGCTCTTTTTCAACATTTTCAACCGATATTCCATACTTTTTAGCAGTATTTTCTTTGCTTCTAAACTCTATTAGCACATTTTGGCCCAGCAATTCTCCGTGAGGATCCTATAAAGTAGGTAAAAATAAATAAAATGATTCTAATTCTATTGGACTTATAAGTTTTATTATTTATTAATATTGTAACTAGACTTACGGAGTCTGGTCGAACATTACCATTGGGTAAAACACTGAAATGCCAGCAAAACAATTCAGAATGTTTAATATTTGGTTTCGACTCTAAAGGTTTGTCTAAAAGAGTCATTACTTCTTCTTGTGTCCAAGTACAAAAAGCTCCTTCGCGTTTTTTATTTGAATCACTTGTAGGTAACGAATCAGCATCTTCAGCACTGTAAAATCCACCTTGCTATAAAAACATTATATAGTTACAATTTAAATAATAATATTAAGAACTGGGTTTGTGAAATAATATATTAAAGTTAATAATTATATTAGCCACATTAGCAAAAATCTGTTCATAAGTTAGTAATAAGACATTCATAATATACAATTAGAAATAGATATGAAATAATGTATTTAATATAATATATCATTAATAAATTTGAAAAACCCTAAAATATAGTTTTAGAGCAAAATAATTAAAAGTCACAGTTAAGTTAAGTTATTCGTTATTTCATTAAGTTTATAAGTAAAAATTAACTCAACCCATTAACTCTTGGACAATACTGCATATTAGAATAGAAAGAAATTTTTCAGAATTACTCGATATTAAAAATAAAACTAATTTAATGATTTTAAATTGTACCTTGTGACCTAAATCTCTATCAACGTATAGTAAAATATCGTGAACTATATCTGAATATTGTTGTTGTTTGGTTATTAGGTAAGCTGTGGTATATGAAACTGCTAACTGTGCTTGATCATACAACATTTTTTCAAAATGAGGTACATGCCATTTTTCATCTGTGGAATACCTAGCAAAACCCTGAAAGTTAACAATAATTGTAAGTCTAATGGTTATTTTAAACCTGATGCTTACTACTATGCACTCACTTGGCCAATGTGATCGTGTATGCCACCCATGGCCATTTTTTGTAGAGTTGTCAGTGTCATGTCTAAACTCTCTTTTCCCTCAGACGATGTTGGCTTTTTATAAGAAACATGGAATAGAAAATCCAAAATTGATGGTTGAGGAAATTTAGGCGGCATACCAAATCCAGCCCAATCGTCGTCATAAATTCTCTGCATTTGTGAGTAACATGTTATCCATGTTTTGGGATTAGGTTTCATGATTTGAGAAAGTTCTGATCCAAGTTGTATGTCAAAAGCAGTTGTGTCACCGAGTATTTTCATTAGTTTTGAACTGGTTTCTAACATGGATGTTGAATCACTCTTCCACTATGTAATTAAACCAATGCTATTTATATACAATTATTATAAATGTACAGCCGTACATAATAACATTATAATATTAATGAAAAATGTACTTTTTTGGCCATGTGTAAAAGAATAGTTTTAAATCCTGGACGGCCATATGCATCTTCAGGTGGATAATAAGTCCCACCACCGATTGGTTTCAAATCCGGTGTTAGAAATACACTCATTGGCCATCCTCCTTGACCAGATGCTGCCTAAACAAGAATAAATTAATACGTATTTACAAGTGATTAATAAACTACTATAATAATAATAACCATATACCATAGTTATAAGATTGATTAAACTACAAGTAATTGACATTTCTCAATAATCCACAAAAATAACTTGGATCCTACATTATATACTATAACCATTAATAATTACTAATTGGTAATGATGATAAATAAAATGATCAAATATACCCGTTTCGTAGGTATTAGCGCTACTGAAAAATATATTTCAACAGATTATTACGTTGAAGTAAATGTCTACTCCTCAGTTCAATGTGATATCGAAAACTGTGCGAATAATGACGGACCAAATTAATTAATACCTGAACAAAAGTCATGTACAACTGATCTACATCAGGCCGTTCTTCTCGATCAACTTTGATGTTCACATAATGTTCATTCATTACCGCTGCTACATCTTGATTTTCAAATGACTCGTGCTCCATGACATGGCACCAATGACAAGTGGAATAACCAACCGACAAGAAAATAAGTTTGTTCTCGGTACGAGCTTTTTCAAAAGCCTCATCGCCCCATGGGTACCTAAAATAAGGATATAAATAAATAGATTTAGAATGAAATTCATTGTACGGAATAAAATAACTCTATGTCACCAACCATTCCACGGGGTTCTCGGCGTGTTGTAAAAGGTAAGGAGACCTCTCTTGAGCCAATCGGTTCTTGATTTTCTCCATAGTTCTTGTAGAAAAACTCACAGTAGAATTATGACGACTGAAAATCAATTAGGTATTATAAGTTGTAAAAACATAAAAATAACACGACGAATGCTTACTTTAAACTATTGTCAAGACGCACTGTCGACAGACTTTTTGGGAACACTGTTCGCGGAATACTCCAAATGCGATTGAAACGACTTTTTAAACTAGTAAAGGCAAGCATAACAATAACTATGATATCTAATGGTGACAATTTTACCAAATTTAAACGTTTTTATGGCCAAACAATCGTGCGTTTAATTACTTGGAAACAAAAAAAAAAAAACGAGTAAAACAAAATCAGTTTTAATATCAGAACGACATGATATTATTTTGATTCGAGCTACCCAAAGGCGAAAACCGGGTCCACGGTCTACAGAGATAAGGATTTGATGGGCTAGTCGTTATCAATTTTCTAAATTCAAGCCATAGAGCAAATGATTGCCACAGATTTGAAATAAAAAATGATATGGAATTTTATCCGTGTTTAAGATTATACAAAAACATAACTAAAAAACTGAAAACTGAAAACCGATCCAATCACGTTGTAAAATGTATTTTATAATATCATTATGAATTTGAAAGTTTAAATTTAGCTACTTTTTACTAAATCACACTCGTATATAGATGGTAAATTATGTACTGGAAATTGTTGTAATGTGTTCTTAGAGAATGGATGTGTTTTTATATGTTCCAGTGAAGCTCTGGAACGATTGGTAAAATGTCGACCAGAATAATTGGTCCACATATTATGACCGGCGATTTTGGAAAAAAAAAAAACGCTGCGAAAAAGGAGCCGAAAAGATGACACGGTGAAACGCGTAAATAATCGAAATCGACTGAAATTATGATGAAATCCGGTGACGACTCCAATGGAATTATAAATCGTGTTTCGTCGAACAGAAAAACACGACGAATACAACTATTCTCTGACTAATTACGTATATAACCTTTGGTAATCTAATTAGTTTTATAATTTGTATACTAACGCGTGGTGATTTCGTAATTTTTGTCAAGGGTATATTATGAGCGTCAATAGGAGTCGAACTTACTTTTTGCTAAATATGTAATTCCGTTCTCCGTCATGTGGAACAAAAAAAATGCTTTCTATACACACTAGACTCGTTCGTTAGTAATTATTATTACAACACATAGGTAATTAAATAGTCAAATAATAATTATAAAAAAAAATTACCGTCAATAGCACTATATAGGTGTTATAGAAAAACAAATTTATTTGATTATTATCATTGTAAAAATCACGAGTAGATCGACTATAGGTAGATGTCGGTAAAATCGATAATCGCATAACCGTCCTGGCGATGAGTCACAATTGAAATTGTTTTGGAAACAATAAGCGTTTCATTTCACATTTTGCAGCCTTAAATTATTTTTATAAAGGTATAGTGAGGTGTAAATTAATTTAATAAAACGTTACGCTTTTAAATGAAATTTATTAATTTTTCTATTAAAATTTTTCTAAATTAAAATTTCGGATAAATTAACTCGGCTAGGTTTTTTAGGTTTCTTTGTTTTTTTATACGGAAAGAATATCTTAGGCTCGTGTGGTTGTAATAAATTTGCGATATCTATCGAGTAATATTATAAAATAGAATAAAATTGTAAATTTATAAAATTAAACCTTTGATTCTCAAGCGAAACGGGGTAATTTAGCGAATATAAAAATAGAATAGATATTTACCGTTTCGAAACATTTTATAGAGAGTCTCTGCCGGTCGTTCATCAGTGGCTCATGTTACAGAAGCAGCTGATCGGTTTTGTTTACATACTTTTGGAGGGCGAACCGTTCAACAGGTGCCGATTTCCAGATAACAGAGTTTCCTTTTCCGGGTTCAAATTGCAAGTCGGCGTATACTCATGTCGTAACTTATACGTTTTGGACCAAAGTCGAAGTGTCGACACGAGATGACGTGCAAAACAAATATAAATAATCATCATTGACGACTAATTAAGTGCCGTCAGTTTCCCATCAGACATAGTGAACGAGTAATACAGGTAACAAATATTATTTCATCAAATATCTAACGTGTACCTACATTTATTAATAATATTAGATATTTAATTAGTAGTGATAAATGATAATTGTAGGGAAATAATACATCGACGACGGCAAGAAATGGCTTCAGCGACGAAAAGACTGAGCGCTTTGATCATGGGAGCCCCGGGCTCAGGCAAAGGCACGGTGTCCGAACGCGTTGTCCGGGCGTTTGACATGCTGCACGTGTCCAGCGGCGACATACTGAGGTCCATGATACGAGAGAAGACTGAACTCGGCGTTCAGGTGGAAAAGTAGGTGTACTGAAAGCCGGTCTGCACGTTACTGGTGTGTTTGGTAAACATATGTGCCAGTCATGTGGGAGATTTCATGAATCACTAATTCATATTATAATATACATTCGTTGCTTATTGATACCGATTAAAAATCAGTACATTTTTCTCTTACCAAAAAGAACGACCAGTTTATTGGCAAATGCTCCCACACAACTTGGCAAATTTTAGCCTATAATACACCAGCGGTGTGCGACCAGCTTTGGCCCGATGTATTGTTATGTGGCATGTGTTTTATAAACTGGCCGTTTGTTGCTAAGATTTGTTTCCAACGGAAAACTCGTACCTGACGATCTTATGCTGAAAACCATCAGCACCGAGCTGAATCGTCTGTCGTCAGCCGACCGCAGCTGGTTACTGGACGGTTTCCCTAGGACCAAGCCACAAGCGTTGAGCCTGTTTCATGTAGCACCCGTCCAGGTGGTCATCAGTCTGGACGTGCCTTTTGAAGTGATCATCGAAAGGGTGAAAGGTCAGTAGTAAATTCTGAAGAAAATTAAATTAAAAGAACCTCGCGACTGATTCACAGTTTTGGTTCGATCGCAGGTAGATGGATACATCCCCCGAGTGGACGGGTTTACAACACCGATTTCAACGCACCCAAAGTGCCGGGCCGTGACGACGTGACTGGCGAACCATTGGTGCAACGCGAGGACGACAAGCCAGAATCGGTCAAGAGGCGACTGAAGATATATTCAGAGATGGCTGGTCCCATTTTAGAGTATTATTCTCAGCAAAACGTACTGGCGCAATTCTCCGGAAAGACCACCAACGAGATTTGGCCTCAGGTTTACAAATACATGGCCACTAAAATCGAACCCAAGGAAAAACTCGCATAAGACTGTATTGAAACAAATTTCCCGACAAGATGGTGTTTTGACATTCTTTTTATATTGTGTGTTGGTGCTCAAATAGGTATATTTTTTTTTAATCGACAAAAGAGTTATTTTTATATTAATGTTTTTAATCTCATAAATATATATACGAATCATTGGTGCTCTAACATTTTATTTTCGATTGAAAACTCTCGGATGATAATATTTTTCCCATTATATTCAAGGGTTGTGAAATATTTATAGTTTAAGATGAATGAAGTTTCACTATGAAAACAACTGTTGAACATTGAACTCGGTTCAAAAGACGTTATCAACACATTCAAGAACAACTATCGACCCAATTGTATTAATACAGTCCGCCGTTATATTTACAACATTATACAGCCCATATTGTAGCGAGTTCTAACAGCTGAAACTGTTGGCGAGTTGAACTGTACAAGTGAAATAATTTTAATCACATCAATGGATCTAAAATGTAGAACAATCATAAAGGTATCACAATAAATAATAATCGTATTATTATTAAATTATTAAAAATGTGCATTCGATAGTAATAATAATAATAATATTAGAATTGTATGCTAAATGGTCTTAAAAAATCAATACATATTTAGATAGAAATGATTTGATTCGACTGTATTTTAAATATTCACAACATTTCTCTGTACACGATCATGACTATTTTCATCAAAGTTGACATTTCCTTACACTTGTTTTACAGATCATATGAGGATTTCTTATACATCAAAGAAAACCAGACAATTCGTCATCATTCGTTATTGAGAATTCTTGACACTAACGATCAACAACAAAACTCAATATTCACAACAAACGTTATAAATCGTAATCAACAATGGTCTTGAGAGATTGTTAGTGAACAACATTGTAATTTCCTAAAAGTATCGAGGCAAAAATTGTAATCGATTCAATAATGAATAGCCAAGTTTTGTTAGAAAAACACTAGACATTTTTAATTTTTTTAATTTTCTTGTTAGACATAACTAATGATTTTCGTTTAGCGGGTGTTTTGATGATTTGCGTTTTCGAGTTTTCGCTATCGTCCAAGTTGTCCTCGACACTAAAATTATAGAAACATTAAATCAATTATTATGCACACGTGTTACAAGCGTCAGGTCAATAAGCGTTTTTTTTTTCTCTACACATTATAATTTTGAACATAACTATTACTTTGTTTTGACATTGTTAATTTTCTGAACAGCCTGTCGCAGTTTGTTCCAATTCTTTCGACCAGCTTGATTGAATCTACTCGTTGAGCTCTCTAAAACCTCTACGAGTTTATCCCAATCACAACAATGACGAGAGAATTTGTTACCACAAATTATGCACAAAATGTTTAACAACTCATTTATGTACCGCTGTCGTCCAGACACGTCGGGTTGGCTGTTGTCCAATGAAGTGAAAAACTAAAATAAATATTTGTTCCATAAAATATTACAATGGCGCATGATAAATTATTTATATTTATTACTTGTATAATGTAGTCCGATAAATTCTTTTCGATCTCGTCAAGTTGATTGTCATCTTTCAGTTGTTCTAAGAGTCGCGTGTTCTGATAGAATGATACCAACATACATACAGCTTGTGATCGTCTAAACCATCTGACAGAATCGTTGAAGGCGTACGGCAAAATCACCTCAATTAAATGTAAGTTACGTTTCCATGAAACTTTTGACAGTAAAGACTCGAACAGAGATACGGGTAACAAACAGTCTCTACAAGAAAAATCATTAGGTTATAAACCATTTAATTTGATATATTCTAATTTAGTGAATTTACCTTTTACTGAAGAAATCTTTAAGTGAGTCTTCTAAAATTTTGATTACTTTAGAAGATTTTTGTTTCTTCGATGGTTTACCAGAAATTATGTGGACATACGATTTTACAAGGAATGTACAACACTGTGTTATATGGGTACTAATATCCAAAAACACTGGTGTAGCTATTAAAAAATAAAATAAGTTAAGAATGGTTTATATAAAATATATATCTATGTATATAAATATTTTATTTTATAATATTGTAACACATAAATGAGGCGTTTTACGTAAATTCGGAAAATAAAAGAAGTGAATAATATTTTAATATTTGAAAACTGGAGACTATTTTGAAAGATTTAAAATTTTGTAAGAAACATTGCCACATAAAGGATTATTCATAAGGAACGATCGAGATGACTTGGGTATTTTATGTACTTACTTCGTACACCTTTGTCCATTAAAACCTTCAAAACCGTTGAAATCAATTCATCGTCGACAGAGTCTGTGTTATTAATTTTTTTGATCTGACTGATTTTCTTCAACGCTGATCGTACTCTAGTCTCAAGGGGTCGCTGTTGATTGTCCTTGATACAATACTCCAACAATGCGAACAAAGTAGGAATAGTGTCCATTATGAGACAAAGAGACGGGTTGTTATCCAGGTAAATATCAACCAAATCCATAACCCTGTAAAAATGTATTGTTTGCAATTAAATTCAATCGACTGCTATTTGAGATCAATTTCGATTTAATACCTCAATCTGAAATTAATCTTTTCTTTAATGTGCTTGGGATTTTTGCTTGAATTTTTCTTGAAGCTTTTAAACGCTTCCGATAATAAATCGTCAATCATTTTACCTTCTTCTTCGGGCATATCATCAATATCTACAGATTCCTAAAAATCAAAACAATCGACATCAATTAAATGTAATCATTTCTAAATTATGTGGTTTAAAATACATCATCTGAATGCTGATTAGCAGACATCATTGCTTTGTGTAGAGCCAACTTTAATTGTTCAGTGTTGTCTTGATCTTCGTCACTTATTTGATCTTCACTTTCTGAACCATCGGTATCTTCATCGTCGTCATTATTCATGCCATGACCATTAATTCCATTACCGTTAACTTTTGTTTCAGCGTCGCTATTTTCTTCGTCATCTTCCTCGTCGTTTTCAGACCCTGACTCTTCGTCGCTATCGTCCACTGAATTTGAAGCATTATCATACTCAGGGTTTAGAACCTAAGAGAATAAAAACAAAACATTTAGTGTACTTAAAAACAATTAAAACGGGGGATAACATACTTGTAAAATTTGATGAGATGCTTGGGGCGTTAATTCTGAACATAAATGTGAAAATATACGAGATATTAACTGTCTTAATAAATAAGATTCCCTAGCTAACAACGACAACATTAGTTCTATAACAACTTCAACCCAATTGAGTTCATTGTTTTCTTCATTTTCTTGATTGTCATTTTTATGGTGTTCGTAACAATTTTGTAATTCCTAAAAATATTTAAAAAAAAATTGTTAGTTTTATATTCTTTTTTTAAAAATCTTTATTGAACTATTTGTTTTGTCTTACATCTAAAGTGTCGATAGCTACTGAAGGCTCAACAAAAAGATAGAGCCCCATTTGTAAGAACATTGTGTGAAAAACAAAAAGAATTGACTGTTCTTTAGATTTGACCTCACAACTTTTTAATTTCTTTTCAATATCTTTAGTCGTTTTTATCATTTTTTTCCAACTATTCATGTCCTATAACATTTAAAAATATTAACACAACTTCCCTTTTAAACATTTGTGTAAACACGTACATCTTTAGACGTTTTAGGCCTTAGTTGACGGTTTTCTTTTAATAACTCATCTGTATAATGGACAAGTGTAGATAAAGTTATTCTAAGTGTTTCCATATTTGGTTGTTTGTGACTAAGCGCTTTCAAAAAAGAGTCTTTTATAATTGCTGTAAAAACACATTACAATACATATTAAGAACAATTTTCGGAAATTAATTTATAGATATTACAACAATTATTGATGTTAGCAATCATATGAATCTCACCTGCTAATTCATGACTTATGTAATATTTTTCATTTGCATTGGTAAAAAATGCGGTCTCCAACATACATTTCAACTGTTCTATTTTCCACATAACATTGGTACTAACTTGAAGACCTAATAATCTAAATAATATTAAAAGTCATAACTTCTAAATTAATACAGAATTTAAAATATTCGATAGGAATTTCAAATGTAACATACCTGGCAAGAAGTTGAGCTGCATATCCACGGTCCTGGATTTTCCAAAAATGTGTTTTTTCATTGTTACCTTTTTTTTTCATCAATATGACTTGATGGCACTGTTTAGCCAACAGTTTAATATGCTCTTCGTCCATTTTTATCAAACAATTTTGAACAATCTTTATACCTATAAAATCAAAATACTTGGGAGTTATACACTGATTTTTCGAAGATTAAAAAATTTAAATAAAAACATACCTGTTATTTTTTCCACCATCATATCTCCAGGAGGTAAAATAAACTTCAGTAACACTTTATATGCAATGTTGGCCGTAGCAGATGAACTGATACGCTCCATAACGGCAGAGATACTTAAACGAGCATAAGACACCAGTGTATCGGCGTTGGGACGAGAAAAAGATTTTAATATCATATCCATAAACCAGTTAGAAAGCAGCGAGTGTATACTATCAAGGGAACTATCTTTTACTATGTGTGTAAACAATTTCATAACTGCCATTTGTTGATAGCGATTATGTGGACCCGTGAAATGTGGTTGAAGGACAGACCAGAACGACGATACAAGCGAATCACTATTACTTGCTGATGTTAAAGCACTAGCAAAAGATTCATATGCCGGATGCTCGAGTACTTCCATGGAAGAAACGTGCTAAACATAAAAAAAAAAAAAACTAATCAGTAAGGGGAAACACTTGTGCATTTATCATAAATATTACTCACGAAAATTAATATTTTTGCAATGTCATTCATTGATTCATTACATAAAAGTTCAGTACCGGTCTCCATTACTCTAAGGATAAACGCACCATTAATCAATTTGGGATATCGGCTATGCACTTGTATTATGCAGTATAATGAATCTAAAGTTTGCTTTGTTATAGGCATTCCAATGGATTTTTTTAAATTAGGCCAAATCACTTCCTCAAAAACAACATTGTGCGACTGAAATGGTACGAAAAAAGTTTAAATATGCATAAATACGTTGATACAATTATTCGCATATGAACGGTAAAATCACTCACTGCATCAATTCCTTCGGTAAAAAACTTGTAAGTCAATAAAGGCAAATAAGACCTTGTCTTCATATTATTTAAAAGCTCGGATACAATAGCTTTTTGGGTATCCATCGATCCAGCACTGAACAGTTCACTACGTATCGTAGCACCATAACATAGCACTTTACCAGACAAAACATCGCCTTCTTCCTGTAAAATTAAATTTTCATTAACAATAAGAATAGTAGCTAGACAAATGTAAATAAGAATCAATGTCAAAAAGTTCAACATAAAAGTCTGAAGCATAAAAAGTCCAGTGCTCTAAATACTAAACTTAAGTATTAAGTATTAAGTATTTTGAATAAATACCTTTTCAAATACAAATATATTCTTGCAATAAAATCATGTTAGTTAATTTATTTAACTAATTATATTCACAAATAACAAAACAAAACAAAATTATAATTATAAGAAATATCTAGGCAAAAACTTTAGATGATATAACCTATAGTATTTAATCTAGGTCTAATTTTTATATGATGACCAATTTTGCTAAGAAAATTCTTCACTGATAGTTGAATTATTGCCTATTATTAAATTCAAAGTTTTCCGAGTGTTCAAAATATACTCATTTATATAGGCAAGTATAATGTAGAGCAGTGTTCAGGGGTTCTATGTATTTTCGTAGATAGAGATTGAAGATTGTTCAGCCCTCTCAAATTTTACATTTCTACGTTTAATTAATTTAATATTATAATACAGCTTATTAAATAGCATGTAATATCATTGGTTATGAATAATAATACATTAAATGATAATCAAAATCGATATTAGTAAGTGAATGATTTAGGAACGATTATTTTTAAATTATTTACAAAGTATATTCTATTTGGTCCATTTTTAGAGTTGATAAGTTTACAATGTACAGGGGGGTATGGTAATGGTTATACAAATAATCTTCTACTAAAGCTAAGCATTAGTTGAAAAATGAAGCCCCCCTTAAAACTCGACTAAATCTTCGCTAAACTATTTGTATCATATAATACATGTTTTATTTATTTTTAAATTAATATGCGTTAGCTAACTTTTTTTCTTTTGCTTCATTATGCCTATTATACCGGACATTTTATGCACATGAAATCTTTTACTCTCATATTCTATTTCCAGGACATGTCGGTAGTTTACCAAAGCACAAATATACGACGGGTCATGATAGGTACTTACCGCTTTGGAATCGTATTTAGTCAACTCCTTGTCGACGATATCCTTGAAGCTGTCCAGATTAAACCAGGATTGGTCTGTCAAACGCCTCAATATCAGCACCAGAATGGAAAAGTACACCGTACGGACCTGTGTCTTCGGAGACCCCAATCCACGTACCAATCTCGTCAACACGTAGAACACTTCTTTTTGCTGTTGTTCATCCAACTAAAAACACACACGGCGTGTGATGAAAATGAAATCGTCGACGGACACGTCGACCCGGGGACTTACCGTTTCGTTGCCGAACAGATGCAAATGCTTCACCAGTTGCATGAACAGTTTGGGTTGGCCATTGCGCGGCGCCTTGATTACTTTACCGAACAGATCCAAAACCGATTTGCTGGCCATGGTGGATACGAATTGGGTGAAAAAAAAAAAAGAAGACGTTCAAAACGATTTCATCGCCGAGTCAACGGTTAATTATAGATCCCGAAAGTCGCGAGCGGATTTACATGTGACAATTCAAATTTCGCACAGAAAGAAGTCCAGAACCGGACTCGAACGCAAACACGTGATAATCGTTTGTTTATCAGCTCTGATGTTAGCAACGAACGTGGCAAGAGGAGGAATTTTCTCGCGCAGTCGTCCGCGTGATAGCGGGCGTCGTGTGTTATCGCTGTGTGACTTCGCATTTTATTATCGTCGAGAGCGTGCGCACGCGCACGTCCGGGCCCAGTCGTCATGTCAGGACTCACAAAAGGTAAACACACCACCAAACAATAGTCCAAGTGAACGATTCGCTCGTAGTCGAAGTCCTCGACGATAGCATTGCAAAACGGTACGAGAATCACTCAAACGCGATGGTAAGGAACGTGAGGCTCGTCGTACACCATTTGAATAACTGTCGTGTCCGGGCGCCCCCGAGTAAAAATATGCGAAATTATGTTTCAGTTTTCTCTGAGTTTGTTCAACGACATACTCCGGCCGTTCATCACGACGTACAGATGTTGGTCGGTGTCGATGCTTCCGGGCACCGAACGCGAAGACGTCGAACGCGGTGGAAAAAGTAAACGTCATAATATAATATACGGACATTGTTTTACACTCTTCTCGTTCTTTCTATTCTTTCAGTCATTATGCCCCCGTCGGCTCTGGACACGTTGACCCGATTGAACATCAACTATCCAATGTTATTCAAGCTGTCCAACAAAAGGAACAACAGACAGACGCACTGCGGCGTGTTGGAGTTTATTGCAGACGAAGATAAAATATACATCCCGTACTGGGTAAGTGCACGTGTCACGGTTATCGCGTTAAGCGATAGTCTCCACTCGAATAACATGCCGTGGGTTTTGTTTAGATGATGAAAAATCTGCTGCTGGACGAAGGAGACATGGTGCAGATCGAGAGTGTTTCGTTAGAAGTAGCCACTTTTTCAAAGTTTCAACCTCAAAATTCTGAATTTTTAGACATTACCAATCCGAAAGCAGTCTTAGAAAATTGCTTACGTAATTTTGCTTGTCTCACCACGGGCGACGTCATAGCCATTAAGTATAACCAGAAAATTTACGAAATGTGCGTGTTAGAGACCAAACCGGGTAACGCTGTCAGTATAATTGAATGTGACATGAATGTGGAGTTTGCTGCACCAGTTGGTTATCAGGAGCCAACCCAGAAAAAAAAAGAGACCGCAGAAGAGATGATGGTTGATCCTGCAGATTTAATGCCGGAACCGACTGGTTTCATTGCATTCAAAGGTTCAGGCAATAGATTAGACGGCAAGAAGAAAAAAGATAATGCCGATGATCAATTAAATCCAGCTAAAGTAGCTTATCAGAGAGGTATACCTGATTACGATTATACTTTAGGAACCATTCAGTTCTTACGGAATATCCGTTCAGTCAACAATGAGAAAGAGGTAATTACTTTAATTTATTATTTTTTTATGCATTCACACCATGTTTATTTTTGATCATAAGTTGCATATACATTTGTGCAATAAAAGGGTCAGTACCAAAGATAGATTATGCAAGGCCTTTTATGCTTAGCAATAAAACAAACATTATATTCCTTGTTACCACTACTCCCTTCCAATAAAAATAAAAAATGTACGTTTTTCTAACATTATGTAATCATTAAAATACGTATTAATAATAATTCCTTTTTTAAATGTTTATCAATGAGAAGTAGGTAATATTACAATTACATGTCATAAATAATGAATTTATATATATTAAATATCAATAGAAAAATAAAAACTATATTAAAACTTAATTTTTTTACATTTTGTAGACATGTAGTTTTCAATAGTTTTTTTTAGAAATTTTCAGATTCCTCTTATTCAATAGTTAAAGTAGTTAATCCAAATCGGTAGTTTTATATGTCATTTATTTCTAAATAACTCTTGTCATTTATAGCCAGTATACTCTATTGAAAATAATTTAAAATGTGGAGCATAAAGATAATTTTCCTTGTATTTTTAAACCAGAAAAAATGAACCGAGTGAGAACTTATCTTATTCCTTAAATCCGGCCCAGTAGTAAAAGTATATTATTTTATATGAATAAAAATATTTAATCTATCCCTGACGTTTCAGTTTTTACAAACAATTCACATTGGATATCACGTCCTCTTGATAAATAAGAATTTTAATCGTCATTATTTTACATTTTGCATTAATTTGTATAAGCGGCTTGTGGTTTTTAAATTTTGTTGATTTATCGACTTTTGTGTAACACATGTACTTGGTTGTAACTTACCAAGTTCAAATTTTAATTCAAAATTTAATCTTATTCTTAATTAATACTCTGAACAATGTAAAATTTGTTTTATAAACAATTTTCTTTTACTTTCTGTATATATATATATATATATATATATTCAGGTGAATTTGATATTTAATAACTATTTTCATAAAATCTTCAATTGATTTAACGTTGTGACATAATATTATCTCATCAATTGTGTGATAATTGTTATTCATCGTTATATGGATAACAGTATTTTAATAATTATTTAGTTTTCTACAAACCATAATGATATAAAATCACTGTCTTTAAAATAAATCATTACTTGGTAATATAAATAAATAATTTGAAAGTTTTAACACGCCATATTTAATTTAATTGATCGATTATATTTTAATATTTCAGAATGAAAATCAAGATGGATTTAAAGCATTTGCGGGATCTGGATCAGTCCTCAAGACCAAAACTAAAAAAAAATAAAACATTTTCCCCGATCATTGAAATTTGTACATATGTTTAATATAAAAGCATTTAGTTTTTTGTAAACTTTTCGATGGAAGTTCTGTTTCCTTTTTAACTATTTTAACTTGGATTTTATTGGTATTAAAACAAGTATTGAATAATTGTAAAAACTCGATTATGAATTCAAAAACTGGGTTGTTTAAAATCCAAAGTTCGTCATATCTATTTTATTCGTGAACAATTGAGGCGCATAGAACCAGAACAGCCCAATCCACAACAAGTGTAATTATTGTACAAGATTGGCGTTTAACATTTTTTTTTATTAATTTTCTTATTAAATCCACTCCAAGGAAAATATTAATAACTCTCTAGTATATATATAAATCCTTGCCTTTTACACATCTATAAAGCACTAGTCAATATTTAAAGTCTGTAAAGTTTTAATGTGGGTTAGGCCACTCTACATTTTGAAAATTGTTCATTAAATGCAATTTCCAGTGGTTTAGGCCAACTTAGTGGAAATAAGTTATTCACTTTAATTCACACACAACATGAAAATACTATGTAAATAGAATTGTATTAGTTTATTGTTGTAACTCTTTTAAATAATATTGTAATTATTAGTTTTTAGTACAGAATGATTATTAACAATGAGATTGTTACTAAAGTTAACGAAACAAAAAAAAAATCACTTTTAATTGTATAACAATAGTTACATAGAATCTAAACAAAGAAAAACCATTCAGAGAGGCGGGAATGGATTAGCTACGAAAAAAATTGAGCAGGTTTTCTTAGAGTTGGCGGTATTTTCGGTATACCGGCCCTTACACTTGCCGGTATACCGGTCTTTCGGTATTTACCGTATGATCGGTATTTACCTAGGTGGGAAATAAAAAATCCCATGCCCTACAAAAGGGTTAAAAAGAAAATAAAACTTAAAATGTAAAATTTATACTGTAAATTTGTAATATTATGCTCTCGACTTCTCAAGTCTTAACTAGATTCCATTAATTTGTCGATTAAAAGCAGTATTAGTGGTATTTATTGTTCGAACATTTACCGAGTGAGCGATATTTACCAAACGAGCGGTATATATTGATAAATACCGACATACCGATACCGGTATGTAAATACATACCGAATACCGGTGGGAAAATTTCGAATAAAAAAATTCGATTAATCAAAACCTTGTAAAAAACCTTATTGTATTGAAGTATCGAGATGTAAGTTAGTACCTCAAAATGGGATCGATTAAAATGATATTTCAATAACTGAACAATAAGAACTAGTGGCAGAACTACATATTATAGATAAAGGTGTGATTTCACTCGGACCTTACAACGATTTAACTTGGAAAATTACAATATTTCAAAAATCAAACTGAAAACCTCGTAAAAGTTAAATTTTTTATAACAAAATATTATTAAATATATTAAATGTTTTAATACAAACTGTTGAATATATTTAAACAATAATAAAATAAAAATAAAGGACTTGCCTTGAGTATTCAATCATCTCAAGGCAAGTCCTTTATTTTTATTTTATTATCGTTTAAATATATTATATAATAGTTTTTATTAAAATAATTTAATGTATTTAATAATATTTTGTTATTATTTATGTTAATTAACCATATTAATTTAACTACTTTGTTTATTTATTTTATATTTTTTAATTTTCAGTTATAAAACATGTTATTTTACTCGATAAAGTCATTCAAGTCGAATTTTCAACTCTCGAAATGCGTATATTAAAAATAAAATACAATTTTTACCGGGTATAATTACTTAGAATTTAAAAATTTAATATCTGTTTCGATCGAATTAATATCCTAACTCGGCAGGGTAGGTTAGTTGTGTGGTCATCCAGTGGCGGAACTACATATATGTAGATAAAGGTTGAACTTGGAAAATTACAATTTAAAAAATTAATAAAAATAGATAATAAATAAATAAAGTAATTCAATGGTTAATTTCTCATAAATAATTAAAAAGAACCTCGTAAAAGATTATTTTCAGTTAAAAAATATGTTATTTTACTCGATAAAGTCATTGAAGTCTAATTTTCAACTCGAAATGCGCATAATAAAATTGTTACCGGGTATAGAATTTAAAATGTAATTCTGTTTTCATCGAATTTAATATCATAAAAGAAATTCTTCGACATTTATAAAAAAAATTCTGTCCCAGCAACAAGTTCAGCAATACTTCGACGAAAATTGTCTACGCGGGACTCCAAGAATCTAGTCCCGCCACACAGGATACCAGCCAGGACGGTGGTCGGGGCAGGAGCCGGCGCGGCGCCTGTAATATTAACCGCGTTAATTTAATAATAATCGTTTATTATTACATAATATACTGCAGATACGGATCGGCCCGGAACCGCTAGCGATGCGTGTACGTGTGCGCTTTATTGTTGTGCGGTGTGCAAGCACGACGACGACGACGACGACGACGTAGTTTCGACAATTGTTATTGCACTCGATATAATAATATAGTAATAACAATATTGTGCGCTAGAATTGTTGGGAAATAGTTGGCGGCCAAGACCGGCAAACTCTGCTTATAGTCCTTCGCCCCGCGACTTAATTATCTCCGCGTTCGTAATAATACAATAATGTTTAGACGCGCGCAAATTGTTATGAATAAAAAATGATGACCGCACTGCCGCCGACCGACGACGCGTATACATATTATATAAATAAATAAATAAATAAATAAACGACGCGGTACAACCCTCCTCTGCCTATCGAATAGTATACCCGCGTGTTGGAAAAACAGAGACACTCAAGTGATAACTTTTTAACGAAAACATTATCTTTATGATTTTATTTCATTCACATTCGACAGTCTAGCCGTGCGTTCCGTACTCGGTGTTAAAACAAACAAAAAAAGAGGACTTCCGAGAAAAGCGGGAATGTAATAATACGGTGGAGACATTGTTATTTCGTTGTTATCGTATATACAAGCGAGACGAGAAGTATAGTGTTTACTGTCGTCCGTCGTCGTCGACCCTCCGGGCCGTGCGCCGCGCCGCCGGTAAAACGGTATGAAAAAAAAACAACGAGAACACGTGGTAATGTTTTCAAAAATTAGTTCATAAAAACGAATAGTTTAAATGAATAAAACGCGTTCGGGCTCGTATAGACCGGCAGCAGAGAGGCAGGTACGCTACGCCAAGTGTGCAAAAATAGTCTGCGCAGTTTCTCCCGTAATAATTCGAGTACGGAAAATTTCGTTTGAATTACGTATATTGTTCGTTTTCCTTTCTCGTCGGCTTTGATTATTTTTTCCGTCCCGAGTTCTTTCTACTTTACCCGTCGTCGTCGGGGGGTTGGGATTTCATAGCGATTGCGTATTTCTTTCAAAATGCTTAGGAAATACATAGTAGAGCGAGAGTAAAATTTGTTCGGAGGACTAAAGTTTAATTTCGCAATATAATAATAATCAATATATTTCCGTTTTTATGCGATTTTAAGCGCTATGAAATCCCGACCATGCTTTTTTTATTTCAGTATTAAATATTAAAACACTACAAAAATGTACTATCAAAATGTTATGATGGAAGAGGAGTACCATATACGAGGAGAACGGTGATCGAAAACGATGTTGTCATAGACGCGTGTAGCTCAAGAGAATTCGTATCCGAATAAAATAGGAAAAATATAATATAATATAACATAATATTTCGATTAAAAATCGAAAACATTTTCATCGTCCCCTACGACGACGCCCGCGATAAATAATAACGATGGCTAAAAGTATCGAGAGGAAAATGAATAATTGAACAGTCGTATTGATTGCAGCAGTGTTGTGAATATTTAAAAACACATACGCTCTATATTGTTCGTTGATAATTAGCGCGTAGCGTTTTGTAATAACGCGCGATTACTACAGTATACCCCCGATCGTAATGAAATAATATTTTACGATTTCCGAAAACGTAATATCCCCGCGGGTAACAATGCAAAAAACAAAGCCAAACGTACTATTATAATATACGTATTGTTTGGGAAAAAAAACACGTAATAGGCGATTTCAAACAACGACCGGGCGTTGTTTTGCAACAAACGGACGACGGGCGGATTTTCCAAATAGCCGTGTCACACACACATTACGCCGAATTCGCTATTTGCATAATATATAATAATCGTCTTCACTGCGACGACGGCCGTTCAATTATTTTCGGTTTTATCGCGTTCAGATCGTCGCATTCAAACGAGATTAAATCGCCCGCGACGACGACGTGTTGGTACAAAACTGGTACGAAATGTTTATAAATCGTCGATGTTTGCTTTAAGCTCTGTGAAAATATTTACACCGCGCACACGCATACAATGCATACAATACGCGCGTAATAGAATAATAATAATAATAATATATGCAAGTCGCACACGACAATACAAAATGTACAATAGGAACCGAAGGATAATGCGTTTTCTTTTTTCCGACGACGCGACGTACGCGCGATGGAAATCGCTATTGCTATAACATAATATTACGACAAACAAAGCGTCATCGGATCCTGGCGAAAACGTTGTGCGCCGATTAGTGTTGGGACATACATAATATATATTCGGAATCAGGAGAAGGATCTTATGGGAAAAAAATTAAGAAAATTAACCCTAAGGGGGTAAAAAAGGGTAAAAATGGAAAAAATCCGGAGCCACTGGAGCTTTGTGGTAATAACTATTTGGTCAATAGTTTCGTTTTATATAGCAGATAAGACCCTTGAGAAAGGATTTTCCAAAATGCAACCCCTAAGGGGGTTAGAAGAGGTAAAATGTGTTGAAAATGGAAAACGTTATTTCTCGATCGGATTTTTTTTTTGAAACTTAGCATACATGTTCTGTAAATCAAGTAATGAAAACCTCTAAGGGGGTTAAAGGGGTTGAAAATGAAGAACGTTGTTTCTCCCTCATACCGAGAAAAACTTTTCACGGCTAGATTTTGAGATGCAACGATCAGCAGCGAGTGCGTGGTAATTTGCATTTTATATAAAAAGATTATTATGTCATCGAAAAAACCCGACGATCTTTACCAAGAGGTAAATTGATTTTGCAATATCATAATAATTGCATAATTTTTACCGAAATCGCGTGCGTGCGACGAACAACTGGACGAATACAATAGAACTTTTTTCATTGGACGGTCGAATACGATCGCAGGCAAATCTATCGTCATTGGTCGACAAGCTCGATGACGCATACAATTAAAGCGAAAACCCGACGCGTCGCGACGTTTACGCGAAAGGTATGGATTTTGCAACGTCATAATATATTATTACAAAACTTTTACCGAAATTGCGTTTCACTCCATTCCTCTTTCAATCACGGACGTCGAAGCCACATTACATTACAATACGAGTAAGTTGGTTATTTTTTTTACTCTACAAAATTCACTAGAATTTTATGGCAACGTTTGCCGTGTCAGCTGGTATAAAGATCAGGGTCAAAATACCAAAAACACAAAACGGCTATGGATAATATACTCATAGATTAAATATACTTATAAATCTATACTTAAATCTATATACTATAAATCTGCAGTATACTTAATCTATGATAATATACTGTACTTGCAGGGGAAGCTGACATTTCATATTATATAATGAATTCCAACAGTATATATTACTGAAATTCAGATTAACCACGATCTAGGATCTACGCATGTGGTGGAAAGAACACGAAACGATATAAGCGCGCAGAAGAATATATTTTAATATAACTTTCAGTTTGTGCGAGTGTGGGGATGGGGGGGGGGAGTAAATGCTAATTCGTTTTGACGTGTCCGCTGCCGAGTCGCGTGCGCGGGCGGTTCGTTTCGTTTATGTATTAGAAGAGACATTTTCGAAATGGTTTATCGGATGTTGATTTCAAGGGTTAATAAATATCGTGCACGCGACATTTAAAAAAATATAAATACATGCGTGATGTAGGATATACGTACGTATATGCACGTACGACGGCACGAGGAGCGCGTACGCGAAATTAACGAGAAATAAAAATTAATTATACAATCGTTAAAAATAAATAAACATCCGAGTATAATAACACACGAGTTATTTTAACGACTTAATTGCGCCGCTCGTTATTGAGGCAACCCCTCGTAACAAGGATTTCATCCGATGAAAAATTATTAATGATTATATTATACGTATATATTATTATTATTATATAAATGGTAGTCGCGAGCGTTTAGCCACGTACAATAATATATTACGTTACGTTTATAACTGTAGTAAAGAGAGTTTAAAAGTTTAAATATACGAGTATGATGTATACGTTTTTTTTTTTTTTTTTCCAGGACGAATAGAGAGAGTTTTATAGAAAAATCAAGTAAAATATGCATTGAAATTAAAATGTCAATCGACAGTGTTTGTCGTCGTTGGAAATCGTAGTGATTTCTTTTAATCAACGCACCTACCACAGCAGCTGGTATTTTATTTTTTTCACTATAAAAACCTAAGTACGTATTTATTTATTTATTTATATATAATAAACGGGATAACCCTTTTGAAAATACAGTAGAAGTGAAAAATAGAATCAATAATAATAAAAAAAATAATTACAATAAAAATATCAGTAAATCAAGAATAATACAATAATAACAAATTATATATTTGTAATTATAATTATATATTTAAATTATAACAAATGATAAATCGAATATAAAAATTAATTTGCAATTGAATTTAAACCTAAATATACATTACGATTAAAAATAATACGTGACATGAAAAAAAAGTCTACATAATTCAATACTCGTCTATATAGTCTGATAACACATCAGATTCAGTGTATCGAACGGAAAATTTCAAAAATGTACGACCGTAATACGTACATATTTTCCCCTCGTGAAAAATTGTACTCAGGTAAAACGTATTTCAAACGTAAATTAAATCTATTGCCATCTGTTCGGAATTATGTTACGTATCGCGCGTTGCATATATATAGTAAATGCGGATCTAAGGAAAACGGTTATTACAATTTTCTCGAAGTTTTCGAAGCCGTTTGCTTGTTCGCGGCATAATCAAACGGTCTTATAACAAGTTTATATTTAAAATCGTATAGACCGGCGGTTCTTAACCTTTGTGTAGTGGCGACCCAAGATATATACCAAATTTTTCACGCGACCTTTTTATAAATAATGTTCAATAGCGGAATAAAAAATAACAACCGGGTACTCTTAATTTAATAATTTTTTTTACTTTTATTACTTGTACTAGTTTAGAAACCAACGGTTTCATTTATTATTTATATTATAAGGCTTAAAAATAAAAATATTATACCAACGTTTTAAATTTTAGCCGACCAATTTCAAATTATTAACGACCCCAAATTGGGTCGCGACCCTATGGTTAAGAACCGCTGGTATAGACCAATGGAAAAAAAAATAAAATACTTTTTACCTTTTATAATTATACTTTATTAGTCGCGTAAATTATGTGTGTATTCCTTTCTCTTAAACTTTAAGGTAGTGTTAGTAATTCTTAATATTTCTATGATTCTAACGCAGGATGACTTATAATTTCATGTATACGTTTTTACGGTACACGCCGATAATTTCTATAAAAATCATATTTTTGTTACACACGCGGTTTTTTTTTTTTTTTTGCCATAAAATTCGTAATAAGATGGTCGGCGGCGCTTGCATTTTGTTCCGGGTCAAACGATTCTTTATGCCGGAAACTACCCCCCCACATATCCATACAACGAACTCATCTTCCGGGCGTCAGATAACTTATTCTTATTAAATTTTACGGAAAATGGAGCTGAAAGAGCCGACACGTGTGTTTAACACACACACACGCGCGCGCTCGCTCGCCGTTACATACATATTTTACGTTGTAAAAAAAATAAAAAAATATTAAAGTCATAAGCTATTGTTATGAGAAAAAACGCTCTCGTTTTCATCGGGTAAGATTAAAATAGGAAACGTATAAAATTCTTTGCGGGTTTTTGCACGGCACTCGTATAATATAATGTACCTTTGAAAATATCAAAATTTAAAGTCGACATTTTCGCTCGCTTCTCGTATAACGTGTTCTAGCGTTGGTTTTATTATAAAATCAACGGTTCTAGCTGATAAATAATATAATAATCCGCACGGATTGTAATATACCTATATTACGGGGTATCACGCAACGACTCGATTCACACCTATAATGCGCAACGAAATGCAATTAAATCTCAATAACGCCGTTGTCTGTTGCTCAGATTGTATTTTAACCATTTAAACACGTTGCATTATGTAACAATACAGATAGCATTATTCACTTGAATGATTTAGGTATACGATATACGCGTTGATACCGATATAGCGGGAACGTCTTGATTGTTTTCACATTTCGATTTCACTTAACCACATACTACACGACGGAGGAGATTATCATAATATTATATTGTTATTATTATACATGGTCGTCGACTTAAAAGTCAACGTTTTAGCGGATCGTACGAAATCATAATTGTATGCAACGTCCTGTGATTCTAACCGACTTGTGAAGTCAGAACGCGATGGAAATACGATTTTTCAATACGTTTTCTCGATACGGGGGTAATATAATGAGTAAATATATTTTTAATTGAACTGGCGCCAGAGATTAACCAGCCAATAGTAAGTTGTGTAAATTTTGTAAGAATTAACGATAGTTATTACTTATTATTGTATTACAGTCGACGCTCTGACATCGGACCAATGATTATTGCGAGAACGAATATGAACTATAGCTACTGTAAAACAATAAACTCGTGCCGAACGGGGAGTATGAAAAATAAAGCGATTGACAATATATTACCACGACGACGAGAAAGCCGACGACAGTGCGTATACGTATACCAACTGCGGACGTAAACTAATATTGTTCCCGTGACCTTTATGAATATTAATAATCGACTAATATTTCCGAACGCTTGGGTACTCAATATCGAATTCTCCGATCTCGTTTCGCTGCCGCCGCCCCCCCCAGTAGTGGGTCGTCCGTGATATTCGAAATCGATAAGAGACTCTCGTCGTTTTGTTTGTACTCGTATTTATCACGCCGTATCATCGTAGCCGCGAGGTGAAAATCTATTAAATAATGATCAATCTCGTTGTGATTTTTTTTGTTCTCGCCGCCGCGCCGCGCCGCGCCGTCCCGTCCTCGTCGCCAAACGGGCTCGACAATAAAACATTATTAAATCGGTTACATAAATTATTTAACGGTCGATTTGATTTAGTCGATACGGAGCAATGTACACACGCGCACTCGCGCACAAATGTAATATATTATTATATTGCGTCTTACACATTTCATTGTTAAATACTTCAAGTGTGAAAATCCTACGGCGCGGCGCGCACGTTACTTATGTATTTTTCTGCACGTGTTACGCGCCAGTGTGCGCGTACATTGATATTTATTTGTGACAATATAAATCAATGTACGTATATCTTCCATTAAAGACAAAACGTGTCGTATAAATCAATATCGAAATAAATTTATATCGGTTATGGTGTGATATGAAAATTATTACGAAATCCAAATAAATTTCAGATAATGGTCGAAGCTGTCGAAGAACCTGGTCGATAATATAGAGAAGGATGAGGTAAAAAAATGAAAAAAAAAGAGCGATAAAAATAATAACGAATAGACGAGATACGGCGTTATTATTTATTCGTTTTAAACGTATAGAAGACGCCGCCGACGCCGGTAAAACGCATTTTTGAATCGAGTGCGACGCGGTGATTCGGTGGTACATGGCGCGCGTTGTTGTTGCTCTACAACGCTTTGGCGATCGTGAAAAAATCGTCAATCGATACTTACCTATTAAAGATATAGTAAATCCAGGTCGTTGGTAGAAAGAATTACATAACTCGACTCAGCATTCAAATTTCTAGTATGAAAATACGAGATGACGTCGTTTTTTATCGAAAGAATTATGTGAAAACGTGTTACGTATACTCTCAAAATGTCTACACACTCTACACTACTCGAAATTCACAATTTTGTCAAATTAAAACCCCAGTACAAGTACTTACAATATCATTCGCTTTGGTCTGAATGACATGGTTTTTTTTTTTTTTTAATTTAAATTATTATAATATGAGTATTGCAATCTCCGTCGGGTTTATAATTTTGTATTTTATTTATGTACTTAATTTATTAGGTTATATTCAAACGCGCTGTAATATCATCGATCAATAGCAAAAACTCAACGGTAAAAGAAATACATTCCGAGAAGCAACCGATAATCCGCTCTGTTTGTCAGTAAAAGTGTGAGGCAGGTGAGTTTATTACGCAAAAATAACGCCGTCATTGTAATTTATGATTTTTTCATTATTTATTACCTACTGTTATAATATTATTACCCTTTTGAGTTTCAACGCGTTATTTATAATCTTTGTGTAAAAAAGAAAATAATAATTAATTCGATTGAAATCGTAAAATAATATTGTTTTGTGTTGTGACTTTGATCTACTCGTATATTGTGAGTGTGAGAGTATGCAATCGTCGCGTCGTGACTCGTGATGACACGCGTGTATCAACACATAAACTCAATAAATCAAGCGTCTTATCGAAAAATTATGACAGTAAAATTGCCGAGTATAAGTGACTCGCGTTATATCAAGAGTATGATATGAATGGTATATTAACATATTTAAAGGGTTTCCTATAATGTCGTAACGCCCCGCCGGGGGGTGCCATCATGCCATTAAACTATAAATATCTCACAAATTAAGTACCTATCGGAGGGTGGATCGTTAATATTTATTTCCCTTTTACTTTTTAGAAACAGCAATTCGGCCCGGACTTTTGGAATACATAATATGGTTTTTAATAAATTATATACTTGACATCGGTATCGCGATCTCGTACGCGATGAATATATTTGAATTTGACGAAACAAAACTTTTACAACGCCGAAAACTTGTTAATAATATTCCGAATTTCGTGCGGGTAATCGCGTTCAATCATGGCATAGATTTGAAAGTATTTCCCAGTGTAGATTACATAACTATAGTTATTATGGGAAAATATTAAATATCGACTGTTGTCGAAATGACACTGTAATAATAATATAAATAATATCAATTCAGGTCCGCTGGTCGAGAACGAATCAGTAATAATCACCGTGTGCGAATAATAGGTATAACGTTATCACGATTATAATTATTAATCAATATATTTAATTAATTCGTTTGTAATATTTACTTATTTATGAACACAAATAGCGTACGCGTTTGCGTAGTTATTTCAAGTTTAATTAATATTTTAATTCGGCGTGTCTAATATATACGTATAATAGTATAGTTGAAAATAACGAGAAAAAATTGCGTCGGGGTTTTATTTGAATTTATATCGTGGAATTCAGTAGTCTCTACTTTAGTAGGACAAGTTAATTTGAAATAGTAGTAAATAATGGACTTTTTCAGGGGAAGTTTTAATAACCTACAATTAAGACGGTGCAAATTAAAAAAAAAAATAAAAAAACGCAATAATAATATTATTATACGTACATAGAGCCGGTATAAAGTCTTATATACTGTTCGGTGCGAATATTTTAATCGGTCCTCTTATAATATTATAACGCGATACACTAATAATAATTATTGTTATTATTATCGCTCTAAATATTATATGTATTACCGTTGGCTAAAATGTTTCGATCGTACACGAACACACGTGACGAATAGTGCCGGACATTATACAATCGAACAAAACTGCGCGCTGCAGCTTAGTGCTGTAAAATATTAAAGTGAAACAATTATAGAAAATAATTAACTGGCCGACCGTTGAATTTCAGCATTTATACGAACTAGAGCGTTACGCTATAATATTATAGAGCACCGTTCTATAATTGAAAAACAGAAATATTATAATATTGAAAACTCGACCCGCAGCGAGAGATTTTCAATTATAGTGCATTTCTGTTTTGTTCTATAATCTATTAATAAGAGCTAATGTGACTCGTGAACTGCAGTTATTGAAAAAGATTTGACTTGTACGAGAAAACCATATACTATACGTATATATTATCTGCTTTGCCTAACCGATAAGTTGGAAATATTTTTTAATGAAATGTTAGCACACCGTGAACAAAACGCCACATCCGAGTCGCTATCAGGCCTCGTGCCAAGTTCCAATTAGACAATAGTTGTAATAATGAAAGACTGTTCGTTCCATTAAAGAAATAATATACAATGTGCCTATTTTTATCGTCGTCTCGATCCGCCGTCATCATTGTGTTGGCTGTTGGCGGCGTGCTCGTACGTATATTAATATGTGAGAGGAAGACTTTGCCGAACTTAATTTCTCTACTAAACTATGATTAGTTTTCGTAATAGTAAAAAGAATTTACTACCTAAATACCCAATGAGGTATAATATTATAATATTTTATAATGTTTTTTTTTTAGAATTTTATTAATAATAGGGTAATTGATTATGATAACACACTCTGTTACAATATCACGTATATTGTGTGATTATTATTATTTTGTTTTTTTTTTTTGATTTTGATTTAGATTTACAAATCGGATCTACTAAGCGTGTAGACGTTCAATATATTTAACTTATTACTTGAAAAAAAAAAGAAGAAAAACGTCGATTCGAAATATTATAACAAACTATAGTAAAACGCATGATATTTACAAAAATATATAAATCCTACTTCTACACAGTGTGATTTGTTCGCGTTTTACTGATACGAGTGACTTTAAAAGTGAAAATACAAATGCAAACGATTTCTTCCTTAAATAATATTACAACCGACGAATCGCACGTGTGTTATTGGATTAAGAAGTATAGAACGCTATTTTTAGGAAAAAATCTTTTTTTGAATATCAAATTTAACGTGTAGCGAAAAATATCGAATTAAAGGTTATCTCGTATAATAAATAATATCCCAATAACAAAAAAAAAACATAAATTACTTACATTTTAACAAGTATAACCTGATTCGTGCCGCCGTATAATTTGAGTTCATTGTATCGCAATGTATTATAATCAATGGTATTATTGAATATTTCGTTCGTTTATTTCGGATTTCGGTGCATTAGTTTTTATTCTCTACGTTTTATTGGCTCTTATTCTCTAACGGTCGAGTTTTCTTTTGACTTTGCCCCGCCGATACGTTTCGGAACAGCTGAATAGTTGGCATTTCCCGACCAGTATTCGGGAAATGTATCGTCCAATAAAAATAACTAAAATCGCACTGCAGACAAATGTCTAGACGTCGTCGTCGTCGTCGTTAGTCGAATGAATGCTAATTTGTTTAATAGTGTACATTATTCGAGTTTTATTCCGCGAGCCATAAGAGATCGTTGTGGTTTTTTTTTTATTCCTTTGTACGAGGAGTTTATTCTCACGAAAATATATTAATTAATTTAGGTACTTTTATTTAAGTAACACAACGGTGTTGTGTAGGTACGAGACGTTAAGTAGAACTCGAATTCGCTGAATAAATATTATTTAAAAACGCACCGTCGCGCGTCGTCGCGTCGGGGGATTTTTTCAGAAATATTTACTACGGTTTTTTTCCTTTTCCTTTTAAACAACTCGTAATTTAACATTTCAAAAACAAAACTTTGCGCGTGCTCATTTAGATACTTATATCGAGTAAACAATATGGGAATACAATTTTAGTACGGTAATTAATTATTTTCATTCGAATCGGATCGATCACTATCGTTTGGCAGTTATTATTTGATATTTGATTTCAACATGATTATTATTATTCTTTGAAAAGAAAACAATTAATATTGAATATTTTCGGGCTATTTGGTCCTGCCGTGTATATATACGAACATGTTACATATTACAACTCGCGCGTACAAATAACATAATACGACAAATATAATTTGAAAAAAGTTCTTTTATACTAGTTTATTTTATCGTAATGTTTAAAATGTACTGTCGTCGCGTATTTACTAAAATTTTTTTCCTTAATATTATTTAATATTTGTTTATTTCTACGAAAAGATAATGGGCACCGTTGAGAACGGGTCCTTGTGATTACGAGCGTACGCTTTTCCCATCGATTACTCATTATTATAATAAAAAAAAAATGTTATATAACTTATAAATTGTATTGGATTCATATAACCGATTGATTTGTCTTTGGGAATCAATCAATATTTACTTATTACGTATATAAAATAAAAAACTTTAAATTACTCGTAAATTATATATCATAAAAGACTATATTCATACGTTTGCCACGAGGTTGATTGTGTCGTGGCCGAGGAGTAAATTATTTATCCCGATAAAATATCCTCCTAAAGGATTCGTTTCGGCCGCCCGATCGATAGCCGAAATAATTCAAACAGTATATTTCCGGGAATGAAAAACAAAAGCTTTTAGGAAAATTATAGGTTTTTATTAATTTCTCGAAAGGTTAAACATACGTGTCACTTATGGGGTTTCTGCAACAAGCGATTCAATTTACAAATTACAACGCCTGCGTAAACCGCAACAACGAAATATTAAAAAAATCAACACACCGAGTACGACAATAAACGAGTATAGTATAATATCATGTATTTCGTCCTCGGAAACGTATTGCGAAATATTCAAAATTATAAAATAATAATTTATTGGCGTGCCCGTGCCGTATTCGGCGAATTCGGTGAATTCGGTTTTGATGTAAACAAAAACTTATCGCAACGACTAGTAGATTAAATAATAATAAACGATAATTGGTAATAGGCACGTGAAACGCAAAATTAGCTCGAATAAACCGCCAATGATGATTTGAAGCTTGAAATCGTTTGTCGGCCCGATGATTTATTAAAACGTCCGTTTGAGGTTTTTGAAACCGAAACGCGAGCTCGGGATTTATTTCGCTACGCAAATACGAGAGAGATAGTATCCGGCGGCGCGGCGGGGTTAATGATGATTTAATTTCAAATTCTATGGAAAATGTGTACGTCGAGTTTGTTTATTTTTTTATGCCCCCCGACTACACCATAAACATGGAAAATATTTAATTGAAATAATGTAGGTGATTATTACAAAAAGAAAGTCATAAAAACAACATCACGAAAAATAGGAATAATTACTAGTAGGTAACGTAAATATTTTTAATTCCGTAATTTTTACAATATTATTGTTACCTTAAAAAACACTGAAAATCCGAATCACTCTGCTCGTAATAACGCGTTAATTAAACGCATTAAAATCGTTTTAACTGGTTTTTAATGAGCGTAATAAACGTATTTGAAAAATGATTAAATTTACCGGGTGAATAAATCATAAAAAAAAAACAATAACAAGTAGTATAGTATGTGTATAATATTGTAAGGCTATATTATAATAGTTATGTACGAATGACGTTTATTTGTTTCGGAGTAAGAGTTCTTAATTTTTTTTCTTTTCTTTTTTTTTACGTCTAACTAAATTAAAAATTAAACTCTAATGTCGTTAAGCGAAAACCTCGGTTCTTATTATGGCACTCGTGTGAATATACATAAGTACAAGCTGTTGATAGAGACATTTCGGACTTAATTAGTGGAACAAAGATTTTTCGCGTTGCATACAAATTAGGCCGCCACAAAGGGAGAATTGTCAAAAATTCCACATCCCCCGGTTACGACTCGGAAACTGTATATTATATACGTATGCATGTATACTCGGGCAGTATGAAAATATTGTCTTTGAATCGTCCACTGTATTTGCGAATAACGTCATTAATTTAACGCGACTATAAAACCGAACACGTTACACAAACACGAAATGCGTCGTCAAAGACTTCGAATAAACTCTTTGTCGAAAGAAAGCCGAGTTGAAAACGTGAAAAAAAATCACTGAAAATCGATAAATCTTAGCGGGACACCCTCGCGTATTCTACGCGTGCATAGTGTAATTATGTCATTTTGATTGATTTATTATATTATCAGGGCCGTGTTTAAGATTTCGGCGCCCGGGGGCAACAACATTTTGGCGCCCCTCTTCTATCACATAAATGAGAACGCATGTTGCAGATGTAGTAAAATTTAATTATAATATTATAAAAATATTAACAATAGTAGATAATAATAATAAATGATGAAACATTTCATATTTTTTTCCTTTATGTACTTTTTAATTTTTAATTAAAAAGTACAATTACAAATTAAACTAACAAGTAATATGTATATAACTTTTGATGTAATCTTATCGACAATCGTAATCAATACAATCTAGTAAACAACGCCAACTCGTGACGAAACATCGCACAAATCCAAATCAAGAGATGTAGATTAATTTAAAGAAAGTTTTATGTTGCACAAAATTGCACGTTTTTGGGTTTTTTTTTATATAAAAATGTACTTTTGTACAAATATTTTTGTATTTTTGTATTATTTTTATCAGTTAAAACCACATATTAAGTGACAGAAGACATAATTTTAAAGAAAAAAACTCGGAAATGTACACGATTATAAAAATTTTAATCAAATATTGTAAAGTCGGTTATTAGTAAGTTATTAGTTATTACTCATTAGTTTATTACTTATTAGAATTAAAATGGTACAAGTACCTATAATGAAAATGTTGTTTTTGCACGTTTTTACACACATTTTAACATTTTAATTGGACATTTTTTAGATTTAAGCTCTGCACAAAGACATCCGGTCTTTAGTTATAAATATTTAAAAAAAAGGTCACGCGGGGGATCTATCCCCTTCATACACCCCCCACCCTCCGTTTGACCGCCAATGCGATAAAAGTAAAAAAAAAAACACAATAATTACAATGATTATATAACAGGGAATATATTTGCAAAACAAGGAAATACAATAATAATAAATAGAGAGAAATGAATATAAAGCTCGTCGCTCGTTTCGCCGACGACACCACCGTACACAGATCAGCGACACACTTTCGCGTGCCACCGGAGCGAGTCCGGGCGCGCGAAACGTTTGTGGCACGTCTCGCATGTCACGTGCTGCCGGCTGTCTCCGCGTCCCGGCGCCGCCGCCGCCACTGACGCGCGCGCGACACGCCGCCGTGCTTGCGCACAAAGTGCACGGCGGCCAGATCGCGGGTGGCGAACGCCTTCGGGCACGCCGAGCACCGGTGCGGCTTTACGCGCGCGCCCATGCACCGGAGCAGCACGTGCGCGATAGTGTTCCGCACCGCCGCCGCCGTCACGCCGTGGTCGTGCACCGTGGTCGCCAGTCCCGCGAAAACGTACGCGCGTTTCCTGGCCGTGCACTCGTCTTCGTCGTCGTCGTCGCCGGCTTCCCTCCGCCTCTTTGTCGCCCGCCGAATCGCCGAGCACACGGCCGCGTGTGCGTCGAGCGATTCGGGACGGGCGAACTTGACGTGGCAGTTGCCGCACGATCGCATCGTCGTCGCCGCCGCCGCGGGCCGCCGTTCCAGCCGTAGACGGTCCGCGAGCAGACGCCGCCGTCGTCTCGCCATGACACGCTGTAGACCCATATCTGATATTATTGAGATTGCTTCGATGAACGATAGAACGTCAGCCATCAAACTGATTTCACTGTAAAGAAATTTCACGATCATTGTTCAAACAGTATTTTTACCGTGGTTACGGAATATATACTCTCTTGTTTTACTTTTCAAAAAGTGTTTTATGCACTCTCGCGATTACAACACTCGAGGCAAGGACCTTTATATTTTTTTTTATTTTATTAGCGTTAAAATAATTTTATATATTTAATGTTTTGTTATTATTTACGAGTATTAACACTACGTACATTGAATATAAATATAATTACTTTGGTTATTTATTTTCTATTTGTTATGAATATAATCACTGACGTGATTTTAATTTACAGATGTTCGGTCTCACTACACTAAAACCAAGAGCGCATCGTCGGCGCTAATGCCCGACGAGCTGTCCCGCCGTCCAGTGAAAAGAGATCGCTCAAAATATCCCCCTTCAACGGACATTGGTTTACATGAAATAATATACCATTTACAATATAATATATTTACTAACACAATACAATAATATCACAATCATAATGTTGCTACTTGCAGGGGTCCCTAACACTTAAATTTAAACGTAGTATTTTTCCGAATAAATCTGAAGCATTCCAAGGAATTACAAATAATTGCTTTTTTCTCTTTTCAATAATATCAATAATTTTTAATTTACAAAAATATTAAGTAGGCATTTCTTTATCAGATTTTTATAGGAAGGATTAGATTTATAGGAATAATTCACACTCTTTCGCCATCTGCCTTTTTTTTTTATTGAATTATGTATTAATTTAATTCAATCAAATAAAATACACACATTTTCTAACTATAGTAAAAAAATCAAACTTTAAGTCTTTATTATATCATAAAGTCATTATAGTCATAAAAGTTATTATATCATTACTCAATTTTATAATATTATAAAATATTAGATAATAGTATCCAATACAATACTTAAATATAAATATTACAAATTAGTTAAAAAATTGAAACTCGTTAGAAAAATTAAAACAAGTTTAAATATCGAACACGAGTACAATATAGTTACAATACTGGTAATTTTAAGGCGGTGACAGTTTCATCTATCGTTATCGCAATAACAGAAACACCGTACGTGATCTAAATTTGATGAAAAACGTAATTTGTTGTGTATTATTTTATTTAAATTTTAAACGTTTTTCACATCATGGCTGAATCGAAGACACCAACCACATCCATCTCATTAAGATATTTATTTTCATTGTACCTATACATTATATGAATATTTATAAACAATACATTTCATTTTTCATTGCATACTTTTGTAACAATATTTTTTTTAAGCTGGCGTTTGTCGGATTTTTTTTTTGGAAGTGGGCGGTAAAGATAAAAAGTTTGGGAAACACTGGTATAGATGCACAGAGGTTAAAAAGGCATTCTTTGTAACGCGAGTTATTTGTTTCGTTATATTTTCGGCTAATGCAAATGCGTTTCAGGTCGAATGTGTAACCTCCCCCGCGCGTGCGCGCTCAACAATTTCAGTTTCCAATTAGAAACTACACACAGCAGCGCTCACGTAAATAGCTATAGGTATGTATCTATCGGCAGTATCTACATTTAACGATATAATTTGTGTTGACACTGTCAAAGTTAATAATATAGATCCGTCGTAACCACATTAATAGATATTTAAGGTAAACAAGCAGCCGGATCTGGTGGAAAATGATTTGTCCTAATCAGTGTTCGAAATGATAAATCGACTAATATTATTATATCGAATTGATCTACGAGACGCTGTAACGAGTTTCGTCTCGCGGCCAGGCAGGTCGCCCGCCGCGTAATTAATTATAATTTGCCCGTAATAATAATATGCGTATTATATAATACAGTCGAGTCGCGATAACTCCAAGTTGAAGGGGGATAAAAATTCACCTCGAGATATGTATTATTCGAGATACCTAACTCGAATTTATCGAAATAAAATCAAAACTTCGAGTTACCCATATTGTAATGAAATATAATTTAAAAATTTTACGATAAAAACGTCATGACAAATATAATAAACATTTATGTTTATACATAAATGCTATACAAAAACTAAATAAAATTAAAAAAATAATTACAATGAAATTATAAGTATGTACATAATATTATGTATTGTTTATGAGGTACAGTAGAAAAATAATTTGTTATTAATTTTTGCTTTTTTGGCTGTTTATTGACAAAATCTTCTAATTTGCTTATGGATTCGAAAATAGAAGTATCCACGCCTTCGACAGATTCCATAATCATGAAATACCCAGAATATCCAGATATAGCAGATATAAAAATATACTTCGACTAAGCTATTCATCACAATTTTATATTCGAGTTAACAAGACTTATGATACATTGAGTGTTATTATAATTTCTAGGGGAATTAAAAAAAAATCGAGTTGTCGAGTTCTTCGAGTTATCGCGACTCGACTGTATTATAATATCGTACATTATCTAACGGTCCTGAGGATTTATGGCACAACGTGTATTGTGTGCGGCCGTTATTATTTTTGCCAACTGCTCACGGGCGAAACTATTATTATCGTCACTATAATCGATATCGTTGTTTCGCGATCGAATACCGTAGTACCTATTAACCGACGACGGACCTGGTATATGATATTTAGAGAACACCGCGCGGTCGGGCTTCTAATTTAAATTAATGTCGCTACCCCACCACCCTCGGCAATTATTCTTTATTTGTTTTACTCTTAACCCATTTGTTTGGAATAGGTCTCGCTTTTCTCTTCCGCTCCCGAGTAACCTTTTCCATCAATTTCACCGGAACCCGAAATTAAACCCATTAATTCCCCACTCGAGCCGTATTATAGAAAATGTATTTTTAATGAAGCTAAATAGTATCATAACTTTCCGTCTTAATTTTTCGTCAGCGATTTTTCTTATTATTAATTTTTTTTTATCAATCCGATTATTCGACCTGTGAAAAGAGAACAATCTTCATAGCTTTTCAACGCTTGTTTTACGGCCGCGTCACGATTATTTTTTATCCCAGTGTTAATTTTCTAATAAGTTTTATGTAGGTCGAGATTTTTCGAAATACGTAGTAAAACAACTCGTTTCGCGATAAACGAATCTTCAAGATTATAAAAACTAAACGCTGATTGGACGACTTTAAAAAGGCGGTTTTCGGATTCGTTTACTTTTTTCAAAAGGTCGTTATTCGAACGATTATTGTAATTATTCAAAATAAGCATAATACTTTATAATATCACCTCCATATTTCCTTTCTTTGGGCCAATGTTACGAATATAATATTATGTATTTTAATAACCGAAATGAATATTCGAATTTAATAAACATCATTTAGTTCTATGACGTGTGCTCGTCTGTACAGACACACACACGTGTGATTTATTGATTGAAAACCGACTCCCTCGTATTGTATGCTCTATATACCATTAGCTTGAAATTATTATTATTTTTTTTTTTATTACACAGCAGGAGTTCATCCGTGAATAAAAATACGGATGAAGTACATTCAGATATTCCGACGAGTGCTCGAAGAAAAGAATTCATAAAAGAACACGAGTATATTAAAAAAAAACGAATGTGATTGAATGATTTCCAATAGGTAAGAGATTTTTTTAATGATTTTGCGAAATTTCATAAATAATACTGCCGTCCTAAACGAATTTATAAAATAATCAATAATATTTGTTCATCGACAAATATTAACAGACGCGTTTTTTTTATTTGTGAAATTTAATGATATTCTAGACTCCTCTGAACGAACCGAAGAAATGTATTGATTTCACCACGGCCGCGGCAGCACGTTGGTGAGTGTATTTTATTTTATTTTTTTAAAAATTAAAATCTAATTTTTTCCTCGTCTCACACTACGGCTTCGACTCGGAGATTCGACGAAAAAAATAAACAATAATTGTCGGAAATCGTTTAGCCGAGGACCGATTGTAGGAGCGGTAGGGTTCACTATAATTCTTTCACGCTTATAATATATCGTAAGAAAACGCAATAAATTATATTATAAAATTTAATTTTTGTTGTATTTCTAATTATTTATTTTTTTTTAATTATTTTCATTGCATAGCGTTATAAAAATGTTTAATAACGTTTCGCTGAAAAACAAAAAGAAAAGAAAGTATTGTTGAAAATTCCTGAGAACGCGTGCAGGAGGGGGTGAATGTACGTATTATAGTGTCTCGGTTTGCAACTTTTTATAAATTGCAACCCTACCGAGTTATTACTCGGTAAAATTCACGGAAGTTATAATTTGAAGTTTTTTTTACTATCGAGCGTCGTCGTAGTGAATTTAGTTGGAAACAAGACTTTTATAAAGTGACTAAAACAAACTGTTAAAAGCGTTAAAACACGATTGCCCAGTATGTTTCGTCGGTGGCGAAGAGCGACGACAATGGTAATAATAGCGACACAGTAGTCGTACGACGGTAATTTTTTTTCCTCATAAAAGAAGCGAACAACACTATTTATAGGCGTGCCTCGTTGTGGTTTTTTTTTCTTTTTCAAACCACATTGTTTCGGTGTTAATTGATTGTGTAATCATTTGAGCGTTCTCGGATACAAATTACACGGCGGCGCGGCGTGTAAAATAAAAAAAAAACTTTTTTGTTTTTATAAAACGATTTTTCACACATACATAGAACGTGCCTATATGGAACGCCTTGAAAGTAATTGATTTTATGTTAGTTGTTACAATATTATGTTCTTTCTTGGAGTACATGTTTTTTTTTTTTTTTCCATACGCGGCGTATTATATTATACTTTTATTCGGCGAAAATACAAATATTGTTAAAATACACACGCTCGTGTTATCGTTTCCACTGTGCGATCGTGTCGGTAAAATCTATCGGAATAGTTAAAAAAAATAAAATAACGTTATTATCTTATTCGGCACATGCCATAAACTCATAAACGGTATTGTGCGGTTAGTCCGGGTGACACTAAAATATTTCGACAGGATGAGAATTTTCGTCGTCGTCGTCGAATAATAAATCGTCGAGGGCGGAGGAGATAAAACACTACCTACATGCACAGAGAGAAGTCGGTGAAATACCATACGTCTTACACGTCAATATCGTACCTACGGCCGTCTCGATTATAAACAAACAAGTCTCACAGGCCATTTACAATTTGTCATCATATTATTTACTCGAATATTTTAATGTAAAGCGATTTTCGAATAATTTAAACATCGTTCGACGAAATACTCGAATCATTTATCTCACGCCATTTATCTCGTACGTTTGATATTATTATTTTTTTAAACAAATACATTTTCGGATATAATTCTAATACGGATAGACGTTTTGGGCCACCCAAGCCCGCGAAACGAATGGGTATGATACGAGTGTACCGCCGCCGTAGTAGTTACATAAAAATGTAAGCGCGTTTTTCCAACATTGACAGCCCGAAGATAATCGACACCTTTTTATCGGTCAGTGTTGGCGGTCGCCCTGAAACGAATATCGTGCCGCCTCTATAGGTTATATGAGAATTCGATTACATCGCTTAGGACAGGGATGGGCAACTCAAAGTAACTAGCGGGCCACTTTTAAGTACTTTAAAATCTAGCGGGCCGCAGTGCATAGGAGAAAGCAAAAAAAAAAAAAAAAGGTCCTTCAAATTTACTAACATTTATTTTTCATCTTTATTTATTTATATTTACAATTATTATTTAATGTGATACTTGAGGATGAGGGTTTTCAATAGACAATTTAGTAAAATCCACTTCTATGTCTGTACGTAGTTGAAACTCTTAGTAAACGTCCCATCTGTTAAACGATTTCTTTCCTTCGATTTAATATGTTTCAAGTTCGAAAATGTACATTCGCATATGTATGTGGTTCCAAACATAGAAAACATTTTTAATGCGAAATCTCTTAGAATTGGATATTTTTCAACTAATGTAATGTTTTCCAAAATGACACATCAATCTCTTTTGCAGATAAAAATGGATCTGTTTGTAACTCACATAACTCTAATTATTGAAGTGAAGGATCTTGCTTTTCAATTTCAACTGCCATAGGATTATTAAATAAATTTACTTGAGGACGCATAAGTTCAACTTCTTCAAATCGTCTTTTGAACTCTACAATTAATTCATCAATGTGGGTAATGCAATGTTCAAAATTAAATTCATTATCAAATTCTTGTTTTATAACTACACAAAACGGAAAACGTATTAATTTATTTTCAACGAATACATTTTTAAACAGTTCCAATTTTTTTCTGAATCCATCTAAAAATATATGAAGTAATTTGAAAATGTAGCGCGGGCCGCCAGTTGCCCATCCCTGGCTTAGGACGTATACTACTCCGTGCCAGTTATTAGCGTATTACTTCGACGAAATTCCGGCGAAATTATAATATTACGTATATTCGGTTGCGGACTCGATCGAGGCAAAACGTCTCCGAGGCGGTAGCGATCGATCGATGACGAACGCGCGTGTGTTTTCTGAATATAACGGGCGACGGATCATTGTTTTTTTTTTTTTTTTATCGTCACGTAGTATATATAGGTACTGCACGCGCGCCGCGACTCTCGACGGAGGGTCGGTATTTCGACACGGCGGTGGCCACGGCATTCATATGATAATTTTTTACGATCGCGAAGAATTCGGTAAAAGCTTTGGTTAGTCGAAGACCCTTTTACCGTCGTGCGTTTTAGGGTGCGAGCTGCACTGCGCGCCATCGAGCGTGCGCGCGCGTGCGTTCGAGTCGCGGGGCTTTTGCAGGGCTCTCTCGGAGCCCAGCTCGAGACTTATTTTGGCGCTCCCCCCCCACACACACACACACACTCTTGAACGTACAAACGGACATACGTAATTAGAGAAGCCGGCAAAGCTCCTCAGATAATAGTAAAAAAAAGGAAATTTGTCAAAAACGCGCATAGCCCGCCGAAAGAGTGACTATATTATTATGAAATAATTTTGGTCTCCGCTGGAAATCGAGATAATTGCTTTGAACAGTTCAATTCGTCGAACGCGTTTCTACGTTCGACACGAGCGCGAGTGGGTACAATAATATTGCGTTGTAAACCGTCGATACGGCCCAAGTCCAGGTACTTCGCGGCTAGTAATAATATGTATAATATATTATTATATTTTGAACAAGACGCAAGCTCGTCGATGACATTACAAATATGTATTAAAGAAACACTAATTTACTTAAAAAAAAACGTTTGAAAACCACAAATCGATTTATCCGACCGCAAACGTACGAGTGAAATCACAGCGGACATTGTTCGTTACACCTTATTGGAAATCCTCAGCGTGTGCTGTACTGCAAACGCGATATCGTTTAATGTCTATTTGTGTGCGCGCGCGTAATATTATTATTGTAGTAAATACGATCTAAAGAAATAATCGCTGGCCACCGCACTCGCCCTAAACATACGTCATATACATATAATATATATTTACCCTTTCACTTGCTGCTCGGCCTATATTCAATCGGCTCCCTTATTTTATACACGCGACGCGTCGTTTTTTATATTTCGAGGGTAAGATTTTTTTTTTTTTATTTTTCCCCGTCATAACGTATTCTATTATTATAATAATATCGCAGTCGCTGCCTCAGTCATTATATTGTGTTGTGTGAATGTCGTCGTCGTCGTCGTCGTCGTCGCCCCCTCCCCGCCGCCGCAGCCGTCGGTGTCCGTTTGAGCGTGCAAATTGTCGACCCTTCGGCGGGGATGATCGTCCCGGCCGAAAAGGGTTCCCTTCTGGGCGACGGCGGCGGCGGCGAGTATCGATCGATCCGCGCGCTGCTTGCCGCCGCCGCCGCCGCCGCCGCCGGTTTATCCGAAATATATTTGCTCCGAGCGAAATGAACGCTGGTACATGTGAAAACATAGAGCGAGGAGAGTGAAAAAAAAAAAAAACAAAAACGGCTCGTCCCGTTCGGAGAGGCGCGCGTGTGCATGTTCAAAAGCAATTATTATTATATTTCTTTAGTGCCGCGGGGGAGTGGAAAAATAATTTTTAAACGCGCGCGCGGCGAAGACGAGATAATGGGAAAAAAATAAAAACAAACAAACAAAAAATAACGAACGTCAACGGACGCGCGCGCTCGCGCGACATGTGCGTTCACACTCTCCACACTCTCCGTGTATAAGCGACAGTTTTTTTGGAAAACGTTTTATTTTTACGCGTCGACCCGTCCGTCACCGGGGCCCGAACACGACCGTCGTAATAATAATAATACACCGGCGCGGCGGCGTCTCGTTGATTTAAGCTCGTATAATGTCAGCGCATTTTAGTTACCTGCGTTTTTGGTTTTTTTTTTAGATTATTCCGGGTGACGCGCCATAGGGTGACGCGACAGGTCGATTTAACGTTTCACCGAGAAGTTTTCAAAAAAAAAAAAAAAAAAAAAACCTAGCCACTCGCACACATACGTCCTTATTACAATCCCAAACGACTCGCATCGATTGACTTTTCGGAAAATTAAATTAAATGTTATTCCACGCGTGCCTGACCTAACCCAACCGCGAATCGAAGGACACAATAAATTATCGTACACTCGCGCGATAGGCGTAAAGTTATTAATTATACGACGGCGCGTCGGAGCACTGGTCCAATTATTATTACTAACACTTTTAAGTCGGGGTGGCGTGCACACCCCGCGCCCTTAAATTACGCCCCTGCCCGAAGCGCAGAACACGATACATTATAATAGCGGTCAAACTCAAACCGTTATCGGTTAATAATAACACGTAGTTTTAGGAACAAGGGCGCCCTCAAGGGTGGGGGGAGCAAACGGACTTAAGACCCCCCCCCCCCGAAAATAGTTGGTAATATTTTTGTGTCGTGTGTTATACGAGTGCGGTATAGATCGTGCACGAGTGTGCTTTCAGATTTTCGTACATATTTAAAAATAAATACTATAACTGATAATTTTATTTGAGGGGTGTGCCTCTGTACGGGGGCGGATCTTGGATATTTTGATAGGGAGGGCACATATAAATTGTTTAATTTGAATTATAATAATTAATCAGTATTAACAATGTTTACATAGTGGATGGTACATATCTGGTCATTAAAAAGAAAAAAAAATGTTTAGTTTTACAGGTCGAATTGAAGTTTTCGTTTATGTGTTTTCTAGCGAAAATGTCTAGTTAGGTTCCCCCTGTAACCCCTGTTTTATTTAACCTTTTCTTATGTCTTATATAAATTTACACATTGAGAAAAAAATAAAAATAAATTCCAGTCGGTATTTTTTACCAGGCAAACCTGGTGATATAAATCAATATTTAGGACCATTTAATGAATGAACTAAATCATACTATGATATTATGTTTTAATAAGTCATTGAATTTATTTTATTTTTTTCAAAATCATTTATATTTTACAGTTTTAATCGATTATCCGAAAGTTTTAAATAATTCACTCGCATAGAGATTTCGTGAACGACGAAAACTCTAAAATTGACATTTCCTTGATAGTTGCCACTTTATCAGCTATAATAATAAAATATTTGTAGCCACTTTGGTTCAATCTCACGCGTTTACGTACCGCATAAGGCGTTCTGTACATAATGTAAAAATGTTCGTCGATGTTTATTCATCAAAAGAAATAGTGCTTTATGCATATTATAATATAGAACATCGATTTTATTTTTCATTTATTTCGCGCGCTAAAACTGTGCAGCCGCCGAGTTTTATCGACTTTTATCAAGGCGTAAGTTAATTTTTGTGATTTTAAAAAATGGCTTTCGAGCAAACTTTTTTCCTCCTCTCGGTACTACCTCGTTTTATTCTTCTTTTTTTTTTCTGCCATTACTTATTTTTGAATTTTCCCTGCGAAAGTCTATATCTTATATGTACGTAGGCGTATCACGTATTATAGATAAATCGAGAATACCCACTAAACACAATCGTCGAACCCATAAATATAGATTTCATATTAAATATTACACTTCTTTTCTTTATCCCCCATTTTATGGACGGCCGAAACGACTCTATTGCGCGCGCGGAGAGAATAGCTTCGCGCCCCCTCTTCTTGATATTTGAACATCGATTACCTACTTATATTAAAACATTTTTATTTTTATTCGGCGTTCAGATTTTGCTTGAACGAGCGGGACTTCGAGATTCAAGTGTTTTGACTTTCGAGTTTGTTTTAAACTTTGCGAAAAGGAATTTTCTTGCTCTTAAGAGGACGTCGTCGTACCGTCGTATTTCGAGAGTGAAAACATGTTTCGCGCGAACCAACACTACGCAGCGTGTATTTGGAATAATTTCACAACATTTTCAGAGTTTATAGATGAAAACTTTACGTAAGATGTAGCGTTTTTAATTTTTTGATAGCATGAATAGATTTTTTAATATTAATCTGTAAATATTTGTAAATTAGTTAGTTTTGTGTTTTAATATATAATATTATTGAGTTGAGATATTGAAAAATTAAAAACGCTACATCATAGATAAAATTCTCATAAATTTGTCTTAAAAATTTGATTCTTCTATCACAAATATATTCTGACTGGTGTTGGTTCTCGCAAAACGTTTTTTATTTGAAAAATTTGAACTTTTGTGTTTACTTGTATTTACTTTTGTAAATCAAATACTACACGAATATAAATAATTACTTATTATTTAATATTTTCAGTCATATATAAAATATACAATATTTGTGTGTAAACCGTATTAGAATGTTATTCGGAAAATGTATTCAAAAGAATTTATTCCATTTAACGACAATAGAATGAGGAGGTACTATGTAATATTTATTTATAATAATAATTATTATTCACCCTTCATAAATTCCTCTGGATAATGTTCACGTATAGACATTATTATACATAAAATATATATTACATAAATTGAATTTTTGTTCATTCAAAGCACATAAATAATATAACAACATGACATAATATGTGTGAATCAATTATGAAAAAAAAATTGAAAAGCAATTATCTATATCCAATTTGAATAACAGTCGCTATAGTACCTATGCTAATGTGACATTGAATAATTGCGTGCAAAGTGGTATTTTTCTGTTGCGATTTTGAAATGATGATGGAAGCGCGTCTAACGGAATGAAAAAATTCGAAATCATTATAAATATTATTATCTTGCACACATCTCGATCATAAATAAATTATGAAAAAAAATGTATCGATAGACGGCGGCGGCGTTTAATAATAATATTACTATAAAAACATTAAACTAATTTAATTTTTAATAATAAATAAATACGAAACAATTATTTTTATGTTCAAACCGTCGTCGTCGATGTTTTAGACTTATTAAAAAGAAGAAAAAAATGTATACGTTCTATGAACAGCGTGTTTATTTCATTAATTGTGTAGAGCGCCCCCCGGACGAGGAAGTATATTATTATAATTTTTTTCATCGTCAGTTTTTTTTTTACTCATTACGCCATTGGAATTTGAAATATGTTATATTACTCGACATCTTATCGTAACGTAATTTAATTAAATTAATATTGTGCTCTGTGTCTACGGCAGACTTGGTTTGTGTAACGTATTAAAAAATACGGTATAGCACAATAACCGACGACGGGTAGAATTTTTATTCAATAGAGTTATTACGAAAATATTTCCAAACTCTGTGGAAAAACTATTTCGTTCGAGACACGCGTTGTTTGTAAAAACGTATAGAACGTTCGCATCGCTTTCATACGCCGCGTTTGCGAATGCTTTCATTCGAATTTCCATTGGAATTCCTTGTGAATAAAGAATTTTAAAAAGTTAATTTTCTTCGATTTCAAACGGCGCGGCGCGGCGTCCAGAAGAAGCGTAGACGATACGCACTCCTCTTAAAAAAAAAAAAAAAAATCGTTCGTGCTCATGCCAAATTTTTCCCCAAACGCGTTATTTTGAACATCGGAGACAAGCGCAATATCTACACCCAGCGTTTCCCAAACTTTTGTTTGGGCTGGCCCGGTAATTTATATTTTTCACCTTCGTGACCCACCAAAATATTTTACGTTTATAAAATTGTTTAATGTAATAAAAGGCAAAATAAAACACATTTGAATATCTACATAGAATTTTATAATAAAATTAAAGCGTTATTAATTAATTAATTATAATATAATTACTAATTGTAAACAGTTGACTACTATCAGTGCGAAGTGTGAAGCTGTTTACTTTTAATTAGGAGCTCCAAATTTGCTGGAAAGGACGTTAATTTTATTCTTAAGTCCGGTTCAACTTCCAACCGATTCCTGTATATTTTGTTCTTCAGGAACACGAGTGTTGAAAATCCTGCTTCACACTTATAGGTCGTGACAAAAGGCATTAGAAATTTTATCGCTTGTTCTACTACAACTGGGTACTCTTGACGACAAGATAACCAAAAATGGCCGTTCCTTATATAATATGTCTTTGAGTGCCGTGTCACACGAGAGTTCAATAATTAATGATTCAACATTTAAGTCCGAAAAAGTTTTTTCATGAAGCCTATAGTAACTAGGCTCAATAATTATTATTATTTATGTTGTAAATAATAGTTATTCGTATTAATGAATTTATTTTTACTTAAAAAGTTTAAATTATCAAACGAAAATGATAAATAGCAAATTTAATATGAGAATTTCATTATAAATTTTGCGACCCGGTATTTGGGAAACGCTGATCTACACACCATTGAAAGTACTGTCGAGTGCTAGTAAAATTAATTAATTAAAAAAAAATTAAAACACCCCTATACGAAAGTGATACCATACTAGGCGCGCGCCGCTGCAGTTCGTGGGAATCGTCATAATAATATACAGAGCGCTTTAACCCTTACGAATATCGGCGGCACGTTGTGAGACTGCGTTTTTATATTATAAAAAAGCGGTACGTACGCGTAATTCTCGTGTATTATATTATGTAAAAGAAGTTTATTATTTTATACTCGCCATATGGTATAAACGTTATCGCGTGAAAACCGAGAAGACGTTAAAATATATACACACACACACACATTCGTGTAATAAATGACCGCCGCGCCGCGGCAGCACTATTGCTTTATCAAATCGCCTCCGGCCACATAAGAATATTATCGTACACAGAAACGAGTCGTCTCAGAAACGAGCAATTTTTTCACTCTCAAAAGTTGAATATTCCGATAAAATTACACTCGCACACAATATGTATGTATATTGTCCTTGGGACATGGGTCACATCCAGATCGCCGTCGATTATAATAATATCGAAACGAAAACGGCTCGGGTAAGTCGTAATTCTTGTAAACCGTCCCACGCGCGAGAAACGGGTGTGCGCGCGTACACGTTTCGTTTCGTTTATTTTTTTTTTTTTTCGCTTCCTCGCGACGACCAGAAAAATCCTTCGGCGACAACACGACGGCGGCGGCGTTTTCTCAATACATAATAATAATAATAATATGTATACATTATATTGTATTCATACGTATACGTACACTTGTACAGGTGAAAATTACAGGGTGACCCCACCACATACGGTGGAAGTGAAAAAATCAAGAACGTTCAAACTACCGATAATTATTATTACGACGTATTTGACAAAGAGCTGTCGTCCCGCAGAGCTATACATATGCCCACTTTGCGCCACGTCTCGGGGGGGCCCGCCGGCTGTTTGTACACCTATAACGGCTCGCTCACACAAATAATATGGAAAAAAAAAAAAAAACAACGCGTGTCCGTCGTCGTACCGCCGAATATTATAATATGTTTCCCCTAGTTATTCTTTCTCTTCGAGCGAGCCATTTTTTTTTTTCCCCGTACAGGTGCTGGACCGTGACTGCTGGATAATCAAACCATCATAATGTCTATGAAAAAACATATAATTTTACACTATATGGATAGGTATTATGCGGTGAACGCCGAGTTTTATACCGCGCCGACCGTTATTATTATTATCATTATTATTATGATTTTTATTATTACTATTATTACAGTAAGTAAGTATAGGTGGGTAACTATATAATATTGAAATATCACTTGTTTTCCGACTTTTTTTCTTCCTCTTCTAAATCGCTCATTTATGTAAATTATTATTAGACTTCATGAATTATTCGACCGTTTCCGACTTTGACTCATTATTTTTTTTTTCGTTTCGTAGAAATTCAAGCACAGGTATTTTCAACGTAACGTGTACGGCGAATATTTATTACACTCTAATATTATAAACGCTTGTAAGGATTCATTGCTCGTGGCAGTTAAGGTCCTGCCATGAGACCGTTAAGCTGAAAAGGAAAAGAAGGAGAAACATATTACACGCGCGCAAAAGTACCCATTCGGACATGTCCGAAATTCCTTTCTCGTCGCATTGAACGCGCAATGTCGAGTTGGTGAAATAGTTTTATTATGCTCTGCAGGTGTACATTATTTACATTACGTGTTCTTTGAGTTTAAAATTAAAATATCGAAACGCGAAATACACGCCGCCGTCGTCGCGGGAAGTGAAATCGAATATTATTTCTGGCGTTCAGAATTTCTTCGAACTGTGCATTGGGTCAAAATTTCAACCGGCCTAATCGTGTCGGAACAGGTATGCAATGGATTCTCGCTAAACGTGAAATTTCACATCATGCGGGCATCGTGTAGATACGTGGAACTATATGGAATAGCGATTTTGTCGAAATCACGTTCTGATATTTCCGTTTTTAATCGACGTGATTTATCGTGCCGCGCGTCGTTTCGTTTTATTTTCGAAAACGAGCGAACCCCGTACATACTACACGCCATGGGCGTCCCCAGACATTTTTCTAGGGGAGGGGGGGCAAAATTAATTTTAAAAATAAATGAAGATTTTTTTAGACATTTTATACTTTCATTTTATTTATAATACATCATTATTACACTTTGGTATTATATTATATTTATATTATATAAATTGCATTCTCCGTGGATATTTTCTACCGAATTGTGTCAGTACATTTTCAATGAATTTGTCTTTATCTAAATTTACTGGGAAACCTGCAGTACATACCCAACGATGGGAAACCAACGCGATAGCCTCACGATATTTTTAGAAAAATAAATGTAGTCGGTCCGTCTCGGAACACCAATACGCAGTACGCACACATCAATATTTATTTTTTTCTACACGCCTACATATTAAAATAATCTATATTTATTAAATTAGCGCTTTACAGATAATGTTTTGGAAAACAAATTTAAATTCTGGGGGGGGGGGCAAGTGCCCCGTCTTGCCCCCCCCAGGGTGGTGGACGCGGACGAAAGTCGAATTTTACTCGCAGACATAAAAAAAAAATTAAAATATTTTTCATCTGCCGTCCATCATGTCCGACGTCGAGTGAGAGAGACGGCGCGATACCAAGGGTTTTCCACGATTTCTCATGGAAGAAATACCTATTTGAATAATTTTGATCGTGCCGTGGAATTTGTCACGTTAAATTTGTACGATCGTCGATTTATATCACGTAACGAACTCAAACCGCGGCCGCGATTTATAATAATTAATAATACTCGTTTACGAAACAAAGTTTCGTAAGATCGAGCCTGTTCCGACAACAATGTTTATATCTATTGTTTCAATGATAATATTAATAGAATTAACAGAGACGGTGAAAATAAAAAATTCCAAATAAAACGTGACGGCGGCGAAGAGAAAATCGATTAGTTTCTTTCGTATTTGCCCCGAACTAACCTATAGCCGTGTCTCTCTCAGTCACACGACATCGGTATTAATTAATTACCGTAATTAATACGGTAAAAAACGAGCGCAAACCGCCGCCGCCGCCGCGGCGCGAAAAACGAAAACGGTCATCATCGAAACCGTCCCTGGCCGACAGAGTGCGCGTCGGTCGCCGCGCCGCCGTCGCCCGACGAGAACTCGTCTCTCGCAACGCGGGCGCTGCGGCGCGCGGCCCAATAAGAGAGATCCTCTCCAGTCGTCGCCCGCCGGTCGTCGCGTCGCGTTCGTTCCGCCGTTCCGTGTGTCGATCGTTTTCGATTTTTTTTTTTTTTTCCCCGTAACGTTTTTTTGAAAATATTTATTTTTCGTTCGCGCGAAACGTGTGCGTGTGTTTTTTTTCTCTCGTCGTCGTCGTCGTCGCGCGCGCGCGTGCCGTCCGCGTTCTCCGTGTGAATTTTACAACATGTTCTTCCGGTCTCGTCGCGCGTGCGGTCCGCCGACGCCCGCGGAATCGTCACCGTAGCGCGACAGAGATCGCCGCCGCCGCCGCCGCCGATCTTTCCGAGTGTGTTTTTCCGCGGTAATTCCTTCGCGTCCGCGTCGTCGTTTGCTACCCGTCCGCGTCCGCGCGTGTGGTGCACCTCCCCCGCACATTTGTCTCCCCTACCCGAGTGCGCGCCGGCGAGGGGAGGAGAAGACATGAAGACTCTCCGGCGACGGGATTTCGGCCGTCACGTGCTGCTGCTCTTGGCGTTCATGTTGGTCGGCGACGTTACAGGTAAGCCGTTTTATCACACGTATTCTAATAGTTAAAATAATATTATTACGATCGTCGTTATTATTATCGATTATTATCGATCGTCTCGACGGACGCGTCGCGCGCGATAAGCACGCGCACGATGCCTCCATACTTTGGACGAGATAAATCATTTTATAATGATATTTTTATCGTCTCTTCGTTATTACCCGGGCATACCTATACTAACTGTTATTAATTATTATTATTATTATATTTTTTTCTTCTTTTATTACGTTTTCATTCAATTACGTGCCGGATAACGCGTGCGCTTGTTATATTATTATACGTACCTACCTTTTAATAATAAACACATTCGTTGTGATCCGAACGGCGGCGATGCGTCCTCGTGCGCTTGTATAGGTAGGAAGAATAAATTTAAAAAAATACTGTTCCGGTATCTAATTATATATACGTATATATATATATATATATATATAAAATATTTCTATAGTGTATATAGCACGTAGCTATACTATTTGCATTCGTAAATCATGTCTGGTGAAGGGGTGACATCGGATCGGTGGCACGTTACAATTTACGATTTCGTCCGCTCGTCGCATAGAGTTTTTGGATTTATGTGGATTGTTGTGCGCGTTTCTCTCTCTCTCTCTCTCTCTCTCTCCTCTCACTATGCGTGTGTGATGGTCGGTTGTCGCGCGTTACGCTGATGACTTACTACCGTATTGTATTTCGTTGTCCCTCGACTAATTATTATTATTATTTTTTTTCATTATTATTATTATTATTACAATATTATTGCAATTTATACGATCGCCGCGCCACTACCGACTCGACTGAGGTCAACCGTAGCCAACCGGTCAACAGTAGACACGGCCGGTCGTTTGACACACGATGGTAATTTTGATGTGCGCGCACGAGACCGTGTTTGTTATTGTTATTGTCCTCCATAAGAATGCGTGGAAAATCGAGAATATAAAATTTAATAGAGAGACGGCCATAAAAGTGTTTAAAAAACGTAACCCCGTGTGGGCAGACGTATATTATAGTAACGTCAAAATATGTATTGTCGACGCTGTTAGTTTTACAGATTTCTATATTTTTTACAGTTTATTAATTCAAAGAAATATCTCGTTCGTAGTTTAAAAACGGTTTTATAACTAGGATGGTTATGACAAATATTTTATTATTTTGAGGATCAAAAGTACTTTCTATCGATTACTAATGTACATCCGAGTAAACATCTTTATAATCAATAACATTATCATAATGAAAATAAATAAATTTAAATTTAGCGTCTGTAGCCAATCTGTTGTGAGTGTTGTGGCTCATATTTTCAATATTTTTTCTAGTTTATTCACAGAATATGAAATCGTTAGTCCTACTGTTTTCGTTTTATTTTATCAATCAATAAACTTCATAAAAAAAAAAAAAATCCATAATTTTCAAAGATTATTAAAACATTTATTTATATTACATAATATACTCCTCGGTGATTTATGTATTTGTGGATTAATGTAATTTAAAATTCCACGACGTACAAATGTATAATTAATTGCTTTTTGTTGATATCAACAGTATTATTTGTTCTAAATATCACACAGAATTGTCGTTTTCGTTGAGTTTTCCACTAACTATTAAATAATACAATATAATTAATATTCTGCAGCTTACTGTACGTTTACTAAATCTAATCTAATCACTACACTCGATTGTTTATTACTTAGTTACTTTTATTTTAAACTTCACTGTTTTTCCTTCGTGGTTTAATGAAGTAGTAATGAATAAAATCTTGACTTATAAAACTTGCTTAGCTTAAAGAAATAAAATCCGATTGTCAATTTCCAACTAGATATCTAACTAATTGAGAAAAATCTATCAAACATTTTTTTTAAAAGAAGATTAAATAAAGTTTTTCCGAATTTAAAATATATATAATATATTAAGACGAGTTAAAAGTCATATAATTGATTAATATACATACACACACAATTAACGTCTATACAGTAAAAGTTTATGTATTTTTTATTTTTATGACGTTAAAGTTTAATACCATGCTTAAATTATAACTCGTAACAAAATGTTTTTACGTATTGACATTAAACCGGTGTTTTCAAGTATCTTATATGTAGGCACAGTCAGTAATTTATCATTTTCCTACATTAATATGTAACATCGATTCACGTCTAATGTAATAATGTAATTTAAACGCCATATATTATATTTGATAAATATTACTTGTTCAAGTAAAATATTTCATTTGTAACTTAACCCGCGCAAACTTTTCCAGATTTCTCATTGAAAGTTGACGATGGTTAAATAATACGTTTTGAGTTCATTCAATGCCCACACAAACTTTGTCATTGAATTTGTTTCGTCTTTGAAAATACAACTTGTCTAAACTCTGATTGTTTTAGTTTCAAGTAACATTGTGTACTTGTTTTATTTTCCAAAAATCGTTCTTTAAAGTTTAAACGATAGTACGTAGTTGTATGTATTTGAATTGGTGATTATTTTATTTTTACACCATTACTTATTTAGAGATTTCTTTTAAAGTTTGTGTGCCGAGGCTTATGTGATTAATTGGATTTCGGTTCTGGACAGGGACGTAGGGTGTATAGGTATAATAATATGTTTTGTGCATTATGTATAAATGTGTTATTTCCCCTTTCTGTATGACGTCTATCTACTTTTATTTGTACCTTATCGTCGTAGGACGCGAGTAAATACAATCGTTCGTCATAATGACACTCGGGGAAACCGATTACACCATGTATAGGTATAAAATATATAGTTAAAAAACATTTTATTAACGACACATATATTAAACATATCCCCTTCCACTCGCGATGTGTATTGATTTTCCTTTCTATTACTGAACAATATACGTACACACACGTGCATACTCGCACAATCACACACACACACACACACACACACATACACACATATATACACGCGCTCGCGCGTATACAATTAAATAAGCGCTAAGGGGGGTGTTATGACTGCGTTCAAAATTGAATACAAAATTCGATCCCTTTAGGGCAGCTAAAAAAAAAAAAAGCCGATCGTGTATAGCATATACAGTAGGTGTAAATGTACAACGCGGAGGTTAATGATTTATCGGTGGCGACGAGCCGGTTTTTACCGACTTAATTCCATACGTTGCTCCGGTTATTTAGAACACAAATTATTATTTATTGATGTGGTGCCGGAGGGAGCACGTGAGGGGAACAATCATAATCTATTCGATAGTCGATATTAAGCGAAAAAAAAATCTTCATGTCCTACCGGTAATTGGAAATCGGTATATATAGGTAGATATGTAAAAGAAAATCTAATTGGTATTGTCATAATTGGATTTATTAGATACACGTGTTTCAAAATATCAAAAAATATCGAGTGCGTTTATTTCGACGTTATTTTATTTACAGTAGGTTATGCCGTCATGTTTTTTTTTTTTCATACATAATTTATCTCTATACACAAGTCATAAAGAGGTTTGGTTTTTTAGTCAGTCTTTACACGAAAATAAAGCTACTAATAACTTCCGGGAGATGGTCCATATATTTATTATCATATTTATTATCAAATTCCAGTAAATAAACGTTTTTTATTCTTTAATTATTTACGTATAATTCTATATTGAACGGAAGTAAGCTATAGTAGTCGCAAACATTAGGTAAATATGTTATTTAAAATATTGTAGGTATTATATACATATCAATTAATAATATAATATAAATAATTGTTTCAAAATTCAAAAAAGTTTTTTTAAAAATTTTTAAACTATTTTTTAAAATTCGGAAAATTATTAGGTATTACAAAGAGTTCCATAAATTGTATTTTACTTTTAAAATAATGTTTTTACACACGAGAGTAGGTCTAGTCAATTTTCATTTGAATTTAGATATCGAATTGTTAAACATTTTTTTTTTTTTGTCGTTTTTCGTAATACTGTTCAAGTACCCTTAAATGCATTATAACTCTTTTCCCAAAACTAATGGTTTTTTTTTTTCATTTAACTTTCACCAATTACGCGTTTTTAATATTTACGTTGATAATAATATAGTAATATACGCTCATTCATATTATACATAATATATAGGCATATACCGTATACTGCCCGTATATAAACTATAAATTTTTTAACAATTCCCTAGTTTATTGTCCACACACACAATATTCGTATTACAAAAACAGCATATTATTATCATATTATGTGATCTAACGTCTCAATACGGCGGTAACTTATTACGATAACATTACAATCCCCGTGTAGACCTATTAAGATGACCTTTGATATGATTATATAAGTAGATAATATAAGATTGACACCTAACCTAATCTGATGCAGTCAAATAATTTAATATCAAAGCGATATGGCTAAAACCGAGACGAAAACGTTACAGATTTTCGTCTCGTTTGTACAACGTGTATCTCTTTTTCTCTACACACATACATACGAGTAGATATATATTATATTGCACTTAGACCTCTCACTTCCCTATGGGTTACATTAATGTAAGGTGCAACCTACCACCACCACCTTCTACTCTCTTTTTCTCACACTATTTATATACATATATTATATACGCTCGAATATCGGTTTTTACGACAGCGTCGTCGTCGGGTGCACGAGAATAGATTTTAAAGAAGACTATAGTCGGAAAATCTCCGCGAGAGCATTGATTGATGGCATAGACGGCAGTTATGTCTGTCAGGGGGTATAGGGGCGGCTATGATGATTTACATTTCCAAGTGGTGCTAGTTTCGCTTAAACGGCGACGGCACTCGCGTTTGGTACATTGTTTCCGGGCGGCAATAATTCTCCCGAGGCGACGACGACGACGACGACAACGGTGCCGCGAAAACAAGTCGTTAATGAGACTAAAGACAGATTTATACGCGACGACGACGGTATAGTGAAGCTTTACAATGAGATTTCGTGTGTGTGTGTGTGTGTGTGTGTGTGTGTGTGTGTGTGTGTGTGTTTCAATTGACGAGATTTAATTACAAGACGAAAAGAAAAAAAAAAGAAATAATATACGCACCGTGTGCGCCCGTTTTCTTACACACCGTTACACATGGCCACCGCGTAAATCCTATTAAACCTCGTGTTTTATAATGCGAGTAATATTTTATTTTTTTTTTCATCGTGTGTTGGTCTCTCAGATCGCCGCCGCCGCCGCTACCATTCTACTCATAACTCGTTTATGTTTATGCGTGTTGTATATTGTGATATACGAGTATACACCGTCGATCGCCCTTTTTCGTGTCGTGTGTGTGTGTATATATTACTATTATCGTTGTTATTATTGCCCATCCAATCAACGATGTTACGGTTTGGGCACAATATTATTGGCCGATAGCCGCGGGGAGGTTAGGTCATGGGAGAGACGAGAAATCTGGGAAATTTGTCATCGAAAAGCGTGTAACGTACGGGGACAAAACCGCCGTTTTGCCCCGCGCAGGTGTTACTTTTTTTCTTCCGTCGAAGATTCAATCGCATCGGCGGCGGCGGCGTTCAGCTGTCCCTCCCCGGTCTCTTTGTCCATTGTCGAAGCCGTGTTTATTTACCCGCGTATATATTATAAGGATAACGCGTCGTTCGTTATTATACGTACCCTCGGACGTTCGGTGTCCTTATTTTTTCCGCGACGCTTGGTCGCCGTTTCCCAGCGGTCGTTATGACCGTCTCGTTTTATCCGAATATAATTGAAATCTCGCGCAATAGGAGACTTATAGAAAAAAAAAAAAAAACCCCATTGTGCGGCGGCGGGGACGTATGACAAGAAGAAAATGTACCAAACGCGCATTGCGGATCGTTATCGTCTTATTATATTATCGAGTTGTCGGCGGATTGGCGTTACGATATTTATTAGATATAGTATAGTTTTAACGTGTGTATTTTACTCGTTGTGGTCTGTAGTGTGGTGCTACATAATAATATTATGTACGAAAAGTACAACGATTAAATCGTGTATACCGGATATAGTAATTTACCGCAGTATTGTAGCGGCGCGCGTAGTCGTGTCTAATATTATAGAGTGTACACATACACTCGAAATGCAAAATACTCGTATATTTTTTAAACGTCTTCTAAACATGGACGTTTCGATAGGAGTGTAACGCATTCGACATCGGGTTGTGTAGAACCATTGTTTAATCGTGAGAAATTCGTAATTAATAGTCTCTAGTGGAAACCAGAATATGAAACGATCGAATAGAACAACGTTTTTGTAATTTTAACATATTTTGCTAAACCGTCATTACGACGAGGTGTTTTATTAGTCATTCATTACCATATTATATACCTATTGTATATATTATGTAGTCGCATAGATTTCGGGGAAATTCAAGTTTTTTCGATCACAAAAATATATTATATATATAACTCGCAACCAAATCGTTCTTTCTTTCCAAAGTTTTCCGTTGAAATACTCGCTGATTGGACCATTTCAATTCGAAATTCAAGTACACCGGCCGACGTGTAATCAATAATGTAATCGTTTAAAATATGTAGTGGACGTTCGAGGTTACAATAATGATAGGACGCGAAAAAGAAAAATTTAACGCTTAGCGGATACGGCGAAATCTTAACCCGGGGGTAACATTAAAACGTTTTCGAAAAAATCTTTTAAATTCACGCTGGCCTTTTCACATTCCGTTTCGTTGCCTTTCTGTAATACTTTTTCTCTCGCACAAAAGGCTATATACGATGAAAGTAAAATGCCTCTCGTTCTTTTCACATCCGTATCCATGCGTGCATGCGGACACCCGTCACAGAATGTGTCGCCATTTCCATTTCCAGAACAAAAACTTACCAAGCACATAATGGGTCTTTTGATTACAAGGATCGCATACAACTACACAACGACCGTTGTCGTTCAATAGATGTTAATTTCTGATATTATGTGTTTCTCTTTGTGTCTTTTCACGCATTGCGAGCGAAATTCGATATAATTGCTAATATATTATTTTATTTTTTTTAAATCTGGTTTCGGTAGGGTTATTGTAATCGTCCTGCTAGTTTTCATGCACTCCTTTTTTATAAAATCCGTAAGATTTTTTCACCGCGCGATTCGTATCGGTCGGTTCATTCGAATTATTTAAAGTAGTTATAAATCATAATATGAAATGATTTCCCACAACTACGTACTTGATTTAATTCGTATTCAATTTACCCTTGGGTTTTTCGTTACGACTCCGTTTCTCAAAAGACACATAATTTAATCCAGCTGAATACAATAATTGGTTTGTGTGTGCGATTTCATCTCGATGTTATTAAATAATACGTATCATCTCAAATAATAATAATTTAGTGATTAGGAATAATGGCTTTCAAAATTTAATTCTATCGACATGATAGTAACTTGGCATTTTGTCGACAAATAATATTATAGATTTCATTCAAGTCTGATTTTAGTGATTTTATAGGTATCTACTATGTATTGTTGTGTAGTAGTATATGGATAGATATCTAAATCCGTGTTGAACGCAACGAATGTAGTTTGGTCGAGAATCGTACGAATTTCGGAACTTGATATAGGGAACAAAAAGCTAATCGACATTTTTATCGACCACGATTTGACACCGAGTTGTTGTAACGCAGTAAAATGTATATAGTTCTCGTAATTGTAGTGTAAGAACTTTTTCAGAATTCTCAAGTACTTCCATTATACCATCTTGGATTTGTCGAATTATCGAATAACAACCATTTTAACTATCGTTTTATTGCTGGGATATGATTATAGTTATGAAATTGTTTTACGTTAGTAAATATTTTTCAACGACTCTCTTTAAATATTTTCAAACATTTTGACAAAAAAAAAAAAAAAAAATGAAATCTCGATTTCACTTTGAATTACGACTCTCGGCGGAAAAATTGTTTTTGATTTTAATCAGTCATCTTATAACTCAAGATTACGTTGTTTTCGGTGTAATATACATGTTTTGGTGGGCTATGCGCGAGTTTTCAGTTATTGTTCATTCTATTGTGCGTAACGCCGGGTCCATTGTTCTTCTCTGGGCGATTTATCAGTTCCCAAAAAGTTTCCAAATACCCAAACTATATAATATACGCTATAGACTTTCCAAAAACAGTAAACCTTCCATAAATCTCCCGGGGGGTTATAGTTACTGGAAAAACAACGTATAAGGCAATATACTGGATGAGGAACTGCCGCCGCCGCCGCCGCCCAGGGTAGTACCGGGCATAACAAAGATAAAAATAATGTTACGTATAAAAATATCGATCGGACCGTTTTCGATAAACTTTTGACGTGTGGGTAAAATCGGAATACACTTTTTTAGAGTTGATCGACGCGAGTTCTCGTTTGTCCCGACCGAACGTCATCTTTTTATACGTATTATCCACGCGCACACGACGACGACGAGTAGTAGGTAGTATGTGTATTTTCAAAATATTAATTTGGTATTATTTCGAGGGTTTTCGTTTGTACGACTGAATCTCTTGAACACCGCGCGTGGTAGATGATATTATCTAAATATGTCCTTGGGCCTCAGAATCGCAGACTGTGGTTGAGAGGGTTATGTCTCCTGGACGTCCGGAACTCTTTTCTTTTTTTTTTTCTCTCCCCCTAACCCCCGAGACGTTGGCGTGCGGTGTATATATAAATAGATGGTGGTCGTATCCATTAACTCCTGCGAGTGTCTGTCCGCATATAAACGGATATATTAAAGGTGTTTTTTTTTTGCCTCTCGTTTAAATAAAAGAGTATACGACTCCCATAGGACAAGGTCCGGATTAAATAAGCTTTTTCGGAATATATGTATATGCGCGCGTCTACAGAGGGTTCGCCTAGACGATTTATATGTTACTTAATTTTAGGTTTTTTTTTTTTTTCCCAATGAAAAGCGAGAAAGACTCGAAAATAGAATTCCCACCGGAATAATATACCGTCGTCTAGGTTTACGTAAAATTGATATTCTCTGGATAATGTGTTTCGTTTTTATTTATACATAATAATTTCGTTTCCAAATGAAAGTTTATTTTCTCGGGTTTGTTCTCGGAGTCGCGACGAAAACATTTACGTTTTAAAACAAATTCTACTTGCTCATATACTGGCCGTATTATTTATTAATTGTATATAGTTTTAGACGTCGACGTCGTAAAATCGGCTCTCGAACGGTAATAATCAGTGTCGTTAATAAATTGATGATCGACTTGGAAAATAACAAAAAATAATATCGCGTAAATAAATTCAATTAAACGTATTGTGGTTCATAAATTTATCATTTATCATTTATCAGATGTTTCTCATAACCAGGGTTCGAGACTTATAGCACTAAAAAATCATGAAATATGCGCTATTATATGCACCGAAAAAATGTAAAATATGCGCTATAATATGCACTAAAAATATGGAAAATATGCTTTAAAAATTATTTATTTTAAATTTTTATATAATTTTACAGTTATAATTTTCTACAAATAATGACTAAAAAACTCTTTCCTGTTCTCATTAATTTGTATGTGTCGAATTTTGTCGGTCTGTAAAATATAATTATTTCAAATCAATAAATCGTTAAAAAGTAACTTACAGTTTGTACCTTCATAATTACACTGTATTATTATGTGTTTCCTCCGAATATTTTAAAACTTGAAAGATCTTCTGTTATTGCTTAATATTGTTTTGTACACGGAAAATGAGCGCTCTACATCGACCGATGGTTAGGTTAGGCGTTGGGATATTTTAGGAATATTTTTTTCAATCGACAATGAGTTTTTTAACGTCCCAAAACTGTCGATCACTTAGAGTGCCCGAAATATGTATTTTACATATGATTTTTACATTAATTAGCGCAATAAATAGCAAAATAGTCGAAAAAATAGCAAAACCTCTAGAATATGCAAAAATATGCACTAAAAACTTTTGGTATTGAGTTCATTTTCGTCTGAAATGGATTTATTGCTTACTCTGATATCTTTTTATAAACTACAAAAAAATATGCAAATGCTACAAGTCTCGAGCCCTGCTCATAACTTATCATATATCATTTATCAGATGTTTCTCATAAATACACATTTATAATAGAAAATAGATACGTATATATATATATATATATTTTACACGACAAACAAGGGGGTTGTTTCGAGAAAAGTTTTTTTTTTCGAATACGATTTACAATACGATATTTTTCGGCGGTTCATTGATTCTTTAGACTCTGTACCCCGAATTCCCAATATTCTGATCCCCGATAAATTTGTTCTTCTTATTTGTCAGCGGTTTTTCTATTGTCCGCGCGTGTAATACATATTATCTCCCGCGGGGCCGAGACAGGTGTGAAAACGGATGTGGTCCCCTCAGTATGCGCTAATCTGTCGAGACAGCGGCGGCGGCGTTTGGAAAAAAAAATCTTTCGCCCCGACCGCCGACGTACACGGTTTTTACGAAAAAGAACCCCTCCGCGAGTCTGCAAAAATATTATTTCCTCGGCTAATTATATATATTGTATGAACGTATATACATCTTTGTATGTGAGTACGCGATCGTACCATACGTGACAAGGACGATTTCTAAAACGTTTTTGACGAACACGTGTCTCCGGAGAGGGAGACGGCTCGGTGATATTATAGTGTACACCGCCAACCCCGGCCGCTGTGTTTACTCGACAAACAGGATCGTGTTGTTTCAGTTAGTGGATTCGTATGTTACCCGAATATTTACATAGCTAAACGCGTGTCACTCGTGTAATATTCTTCTGGTTTATTTTTCCTTTGGCTTCGTACCAGCCACTTTTCAAGTATATTATTCGAACGTAGCGTTTCCGGATCTGCCGAGATTTTCGCCGTAGACCAAAAATAATATCGCACGTTTGTCGTTGATACTGCAGTTGCTACTGCACCTACACGACACGATGTGTGACGTTCCGACTTGTGGCGCGAGATCGAATTTTCAAACTAGAAAAAATAACAACAATAATATTAATATACCGCTTTACGTTTTTAACTCTTGCCCCAAATAATCACGTTCAGTTTATGGAGTCGTAATTATTGAAATCAATACTGCATAAACAATGTTAAAAGTTATAAGTTTTTAGGCAAAGTATTTAGTTTTCTTACGTTTTATAAATCTTGTGTGATGTATAGTTGCCGTGAAAAACGTTTTTACACCGATAAACGATATAATATCTGAAAATCACATATTTTATGTTATACACACGAATAGTATTTTATCATGATATTATAATATATTCATTTAGAGTTTTGATAATTAATTACTAAATACGAGATTATAGGTTATCTTTGAACGCTCTGCAATAATATATTATACGTTTTCTTAGAATAAACAGTTTTCGTTATCGTTTTGTAATTATTTATTTTTATCGAAAATAGGTAGGTCACTCGCATAATATAATATTCTTTAATTAATTTCGTATTAATCATTTTATTTTTATTAGCGTTTTATCATAAATATTATTCTCGTGCTGAAATATTAAAACGTATCAAACATACCCGTCGCCCATTATTATAAATATGTTTCGGAGAGTTTTCTGAAAGATTTAAAAAAAACTTAGAAGGCTAAGCCTAGAGTACGCTTTAGATGTTATTATTACGAATGCACGGAAAGTTGAAAGATATTAAAAACGACCGTGTGCTCTGAATAGTTGATAGGAAACTGCGACAACATCGACAATCTCATTGTGAATAATAATATACTGTACACATATATCTCTTTTTTACTTATAAAAATCGTTTTAAAATCAATAATATTATAAATATCTTCTCTACCTTATGTTATACTATCAACGATGTAGGTAATGGTTATTAATAAATTAATGAAATCAAATCAAGTACTTCAGTATTAAATGTTTTTATACAAATCATAATATATTAGCCATAATTAAGCCACTAAAAAGTTGTTTTGAATTTCGTTTAATGCATTTTAAAACACGCGAGCTCTACTTATATATTATTTAATCACACTAATTTAATAATTATTTCTCTATAATTGTTTAATAATTGTATACCAATAGTTACAGCGGTTTTTGTTTAGTTTTGAATTGACATTTTATATTTTCCCGAAGTTTTCGTGAAAGTTTATTTTTTAAAATCGCCGCTACCTTCGTACTTTTAAAAACAGTCGTAAAAAAACCGAAATAAAAATAATAATAAATTAATGCAAATAATAAAGATCTTGAATTCTCTTACCTATATTCATTTGTTATCAAAAAAAAAAAAAAAAAAACGCGTTGTTTCTTATTCATCGGTCCTGCGGGACGGGTAAATGATAAACTTCCCTCCTTGGCCGCGTGTTTTGCATTTATACCCGTCACGAGTCACGGAAATTATATCTCCCCCGCACAATTTATTACGATATTATATCATAGGACTGTACGGGCAGAGGGTGGTGACCGTATAATAAAACAAAGGTACTCGGGATTTGATTACATCGTAATACTCGCACAATTTATATTGTCCTTTTATAATTATTATTTTCGTTTTTAAATAATAAAGTAAAAGAGGTAAGACGCACGAGATATTTTTCGGCGTGACGAGTGATCGTGATAATATTGGTCCGATGTTCTTATTATCGAAAGCCATTAAAACGTTTGATTTAGGTAGTTAAAATGTAATATTTGAAAAGAATAAAATTGTTGAGACTATTTTATTTCGATGATGAGAAAGAGCGAATTGTCGTAAATATACGTATATTATACCATAAGCAAAGTTAATAATAATTGGTCAAAAACGTTTTATGACGGGAGAAAAATGCACATCATATTATTAAAATTATTCACTCGATTCAAAATTTAAAACGCACGTAATAGTTATAGATAAAATCATGTTTTTTTTTTAAATTTAAGTGCTCGAGCTTTATCGTACTTTAACGATCTTAAAATAAATTTGCAATGAATTCATTTAACACTGTGTTATTATCGTATTAGTTTGAATTTTGCATTTTGATTTTAACATAATATTCGGATGTAAGGCCGTCGTCGGTCGAGGCGTTAAAGTTTAGGTTGGATTAAATTTAACACGAAAATGTACGTATTCGCCGGTTTTATTTTACGTTTTGTTTATAATGACGTGTAATCCGTTTTGATCGTAAGTAGGTGTTGATTTTGCTATGAATTTTGAATTTACAGTCACGACCGTTGGCCGTTTGGTATGCTCGCGCTTTGTTTTGCTTCAAAATTTCCAAAACGACCGGTAAACAAATTATTAATCTAGAAAATTTAAATATATCGTCGACAGCTTTTCTGGCAGGGCCGGATTATGGTCATAATTTAAGGGGGGCTATTACTTTTATTGACGCCTTTTCACCTAAAAGGTGTCGGTAATGAAGTATCCAAGTCCATAGTCCATTTTCATATGACATAAATTTAAAATTTATAAGTGTTATAATAATGTTTTGAAAAAAATGAGTTGACACACTGTGGCCCCTTTCAACTTGCGGCCCGTGGTTATAGCCCCCCCCCCCTCTAGCCCCCCTTGATCCAGCCCTGTTTTCTGGACACAGATTCTTCGGTTAGGGCCGCATCATGACGTGTATACAATTATTAGTAGGGCTCGGAAGTTGTAGGAGCTAAAAAAGGTAAAATATGCATTAAAAATGTTAAATATGAGAAAATTTAATAAATTTGCAAAAAAATTATTCTGAATTCCAAAAATAAAATACATCAGATGTTGTTAATATACATAAAAACTATTTATAACTGGTTGGCATTTCGACATGTTATTGAGCTGAAAATAAAATTAAAAATATTTTTTCAGTATTTTTTTAAAATATTTTTTTGCGTTTTATATTCAATATTAGTTGAAACATGCACTTTTTTTTTAGCTCAAATTGGCAAAATATGCAAAAGATGCATTTTCAATTTTTTAACTCGCAATTTTGTATACTTCAAATTTCTAGCTAGTTCTGCTATAAATCGAGATCACACGGAACAATATTATGCAATTCCTACGACTTCCGAGCCCTAAATTGAGGCTATGAGAGCAAAAGTGGCCTAACCCACCAAATTTTGATAACGCGAATATTGATTTTATCGACTCATATACGTATATGACTCTAATGGTGTTTAGAAATAATTGCAGTTGGTAACTGTTAATCACACTTCTAAACAATAACACAATTTTATGAGGAAAAAATCATTGAAAACAAACGTAATAATAAAACGCATATAACACAATTACGCCGTTTAACTCTATCACGCTACAGGGTTAAGCCAATTTTGCTCTCATAGCCTCAATTATTAGTAACATTGTTCGAAAACGCGTCCGATACGCTTTTTTTTCTTCTTATATTTATGTATTCTTTAATTTATGTCGATTAAAAAAAAAAAAAAAAACAACTTAACAAAACGTTTGTAACGTCGTAGTCACGCTCGTGCGGGTCGGTCGGTCGGCGTGTGTTTGCAGATAACCGCGGTTTACACGGTCCGCGAAGTACTACGTGTATGTAAAATGATAACGCAGATACCTGCAGTACCCACCCTCGCGCACGTGCGTCCGGGGGGCTCCCACGTCGCATCCGTATTAGGGCATCTCGCGCGAACGTTTCGTCCGCAGACGAGTAGTAGTACTCTCGTATAATACGTATATCGTATATAGTACGCTTTTACGAGGACGCGGGGAAAATAAAAAAAAATCAAAATCAAACACGCGCGCGGCTCGCGAAAGACCACCTGGATGTCGGACGTCGTTGCAGGACTTATATATTATGCAAATGCGCGTACAACTATATATACACGATTACGACGCGGTTAATTCGTGCAATGCGCGCGCGCACGTAACGTATATAGATCTCTGTGTGTTTTTTTTTCTTTTTCAAATATCCGAGCGCGCACAGATAATAATATTATAAGCGTCATTAGTATCTGTCGTGTGTGTTAAATATAATACATTGTTTATACCGTAATAGTGTGTATATTATTATAATAATGTGATGTTGTGTATACCTACTCGCAGAGCATTCCCATCGGACCTGCCGCCGCCGCCGCCGCCCCCCCACCACGCGCACGTGTAGGTACGGTTTCGGTGTGAACGTAAAACAACGTGAAATAAATGATGAGTTGTTGTTGTTGTTCGGGTAGGTTTGAGATACTACGCGGTAATTGTCTGACGATGTCCTGGGGGGTGATTGCGCGTAATAAAATAAGTGTTATGATTGCACGGTACACAATCTCTATACGTGTACAAATTATTACGTATAAATCGCATAATCATAATATTAAATAATATCACAACAACGATATCCTTTGGATTTCCCGTAACATTTGAAATTTCCCCTCCGGATTGGAAAAAACCACCGGTAAACAGGTCGGCTTCGTTTAAGCGTACGTGTTAACCTTTTTTTTTTTTTTCTCCGGATTACCCTGGTATACAGTGTGTTTCTTTTTAAAGGTAACACTAAATAATTCTGTCCAGAGAGGAGACATCAGATTGATAATATGCGGTTTTCGGGGGAGGAGGAGATAGGGAATACATAAATACACGTCATTTCTCGATGATTTTTACATTTTTAGATCTTTCCGATGGCGCTTTTTAAATGGCAACAGGTGTTTTCAATACCAAATTCAGACGGACCGAATTTTTTTTCAGTCAATTTGGTCCTTTTTACCATTGCTCTAAAATCAAAATTGACCAAATGACAACGAGTGAGAGTTTCGATTAAATAAACGATTGAATTTTTCAACAATCATACTAGAATTTTATTAATTATTATGAAATTTCAAGTATTTTTTCTTAAATTCCTTGAAATTAAATTTAAATGATTTAATAATGTCTGCAAACGCACGGATACAAAAAAAAAAATACTTGAAATTTCATAATAATTAATAAAATTCTAGTATGATTGTTGAAAAATTCAATCGTTTTAATCGAAACTTTCACTCGTTGTCATTTGGTCAATTTTGATTTTAGAGCTATGGTAAAAAGGACCAAATCGACTTAAAAAAATTCGTTCTATCTGAATTTGGTATTCAAAACACACGTTGTGAAAAAGAAACACACTGTATGTTATAAACTCGGCGGTATTTCTACTTTTATTCGAAAATAATACTATAATAACAATACACCGGCCGGTATTAATGGGTAATGTTTCGTTTACGGTACATTTTTAGTCTATATAAATATAATAATGTAATGGTTTATAATATATAATTCGTCGCGCTTCGTTTAATTTATCAGAATTATCGCGAGACTTTGTAAAGAAAAAAACGAGTTTTATGATCGGTATTTAAAATCCACGTAGGTATTATTGTTATTATTTGTAACTACTTTATAACTACTACTAATTAATATTTTTAATAATAGTAAAAATAAAAATAGGATTATAACAAAACGGTTTTCGAATAAAATTCAACTCATCGGGTATAAAGGACGCACTTTTTTTTTTGCCAAGCAACCGTCGCGCGTCGTCGTCGAGTTGATTTTATTTGTTTTCGGTGAAATAAGTTTACACGCGAATTTATTATTATAAATAATACGTAAAGTCACTCGCGAAAATCGTACAATCGGTTACTTTTGTTTATATTTATTATAATATTTTTATCAATACAATTATTATAATTAATTGGTTACGCACCGCGTGTAATCCTTTGCGATTTGTCAGGCATTATTAAACTCACCTCGAGCCCGTGGGCGGTCGTTTTAATTTAATATGTTAGGGGGTTTCCAGATACGACAGTGTCCGACCGGCAAACACTACCGCAAGACCCTTTTGCGGGATATCCCTCTAAATTAGATAACGTATTGTCGTGTGTATAGGATTTCTTTCGGGTTGAAACCATTCGAACGGCTAGGCAGCTACGTAATATTTAATTAGGCAAAACCGGCGATCCGACAGCGGATTAAATAAAAACATTATATTTTAATAGTTTTTCTTAAATCGGAGAAAATAAAAAAAAAAAACCGACCGACCCGTCTACATTTAATTTTCAATTTAATTTATCGGCGCGGTAAACATCGTATGTTCGTTTTTGAATAACTATAAAAATACAAAAAAAAAATTGTCGCCGTTTAATTATTAAATGTTTAAAAGGTTACATAAAGTAAATTAATAACATTAAGTGAAATAGTATGTCCTCCACCACGCCTTCCGATTCAATTATTTTATGGTTACCACTTTTCACCTGCCAAATTGATTACTATACGTATAGTCAACCGTTTCGATGTTATTTATTTTAATACTCACTTATTTTATTACCTCAAGAGTACTATTAAAAAAAACGTCAAACAAATAGATTTCGGCTCGATTTTCGGCCTGCGAATAGTCCTATTGTCGAATTTAGGCGTAAACAGTTATTATTACATTTGATTGATTTTGAAACGATTATTTTCATAGATATTTTCCCCTTTTTTTCGCTTTTTTCGCTCGAAATTAATACTCTCGACGCTTTTATAGATATATGAGTGAAAAATCGATTACTCCGAGTATGTTTATTATTATTTATACTCGTTCGTTCGGAAATAATATTAGAATATCTCGCGGAAATCAATCGATCGTAGGAAAAAAAATAAAAAAAAAATGTTAGGTTCGAAAATGGCTACTGGTTTTTTTTTATCTCGTAAGTGTTACACCTACAGGACGTTGACAAAGCGCGAGTTTTTTTTCTTTTTTTTTTTTCGTGGAAATACTTCTTTCCTTTTTTTTTCATTTCGCGCGTGAAAAACAGCTAGCAGTTCATTTTTATGGGAGCCATAAGTTGAGTTTCTTCGACTGAATTCGGTTTCGGATTGGAAAACATATAAAACACATATACCATACACGCCTTTGTTGTTGTCGAGCACACCAAAAAAAATTGGTGAAGGACTGTGATGGGATATCAAACAATGAAAAAAGGAGAAACCTTTACTCCAACAAGTCTTGATTTATTGGATTATTTTTCTACGGTACCTTTTGAATCGATTACCCAACATAAACGTGTTTTAGGGGAAATAAATTCACGAAAAATAAATTCCAATATTCAAATATGATATATACGATTTCGTTTATCATATTATTTTAAACTTTAGTCGAATGAACTCGAAATTTTACTCCTTTACCAATTCAATTCATTTAATCGGAATTATTTTATGTTATCGATTGCGTGGACGGAATCGCACACTCGAGAGTACAGATTTTCGTTTGTACGTTTCGACCGTTTTAACGACTGTTTCGTTCGGAAAATACTCGTAATCTCGCGACGACGGCAATAAATGTTTCGTAAAACTTTTAATAAAAGTTATTATAATATTATCTGGTATATTTACTCGATTAATCACCAGTAGCACAAACGCGCGGTATTGTGTAAATATATTTTTAATTAAGTTAATTTTGGAACGTAATTTATTTCCGTAGTATAGTAGAGTAAGGTGATAATATATATATTACGAGCGCAACTCGTAAACATATACACTATTGTGTTGTGTATTCTTAATTACACGAATACGTGGTTATTTTTAAATTGGAATATTTATTTAATTTTCGTGTTTATAATAAATCTTTCGGCGATCATCTACCGTTTTGAAATATATATTATCGTTTAATATTTTGAAAGTCATTGATGCTCGTATATAAAAAATTTTTAATTCGTTTTCTTCGAATAATAATTATCATAATATGTCGGAATGTTCGTTGACCGTTTTAAAACAATAAGAAACGTTGATAATTATTAATATACCGGGGGATGTCTCATTGTGTATCGCGGGCCCCTCGCCTAAAATGTCTTTTCCAATTAACTATTTTTAAACATCGGGTTACTAAAAAAAAAACAAAAAATTTAATAAAAACTGATAAGTGAAGACAAAGACGTTGTTGAAAAACGTCATTTTCTCGAAAACTGTTGCCATTTTACCCCGGCCGTTTCGTCGTTTTAAAGAGACTTTAAAATATAATAACATGCTATAGTAAGAAAATCAATTTTATTTAACGGCTAATTATTATTATTATCACGCGAGACGTTAGACGAGTTTTATAAACGGATTTTATTTGTTGAATTCGGTTTTTTTTTCCCGCTGTCCGTAAAGTGCGTTTTGTGTTATTTTGGATCGATTCGCCGTCGATGCCGTCGTGTAGATGGGGTTCTGAAGATACGTGCGAAAATGTAAGGCTACTCATATATTATATTTTATTACGTACGATACGAAATGCTCGTTTCGATTTGCATTCGAAACAATCGATACAATTAACCAATTGTGTGTCGACTCGTTTCGGTCGGGTGGATAGAAATGGAACAACACTGGCCTGCAAAGTGCACAAAACAAATGAGAAAACATATTGTTTTACGTCGTCGTTGAACACGGTCTCGAAGAAATACAATAAACGATCGGTTGGAATTTCAAAATTTCAAAAAAGATTAGTGACGTGTTTTTCCTTGAATTACGTATTTACTAATCGAAAATTTTTATAAAAGTCAACCCTCCTTTTTCGTCGTTACGTACACGTAAATAATTATTATTAAATATTAAGGCCAATAATTGCTCTCTTTCGAAAACGTTTATATATTTCCGAAATTTGTTCGTTAAAAATCAAAGTATATAAGGAACTTTTTTTTATTACAATTCTCGAGAGTTTTTTTTTGACGAGCTAAAAATTATTTTATCGACATTTTACGTAAATAAAAACTAATTTAAAAACTATTTTCAGGATAATCCGGTACAAAATATACTTTGCAGGGCGTATCGAAACATACGGTTTTGTTACTCGAAATTCGTTTTCTTTTAATACGTATTATTTTCGAGTTCGAGGGCGCCTTATTTTTGGGGTGGCAAAATGTCGACACGAAACGTTTCGACACGGCGCCGAAACCACCTGGCAAAGGGTGTTGTTTGGTTTGGCCGAACCAGTTGTGTGTTCCCGAGACCTTGAAACGAGTCTCCCACAAAGACGCCGACGTTGTTTCCGTAGCACACGATTATTCATAACATAGCGCAGGCTCATAAATGTATATAGAGGAACGTATTTATAGTGTGTGTGTGCCGTTTTTATTATTATTTTTTCATTTCTCTCGCGTATAATAATAATAATAATAATAATTGTCGGATTTGAAAACAAAGCGCCCGCCAGCGCCGAGTGACTACCGCATTATAATATCGAATAAACGTATCGGATTAAAAATCCATTCCCATAGGGGGGGGGGGGGTTTTCATCAAGTCGAGCATTATATATTATTATATAAATCATTCGAAACGCATAATCGTGTTTAACAGTCTTTTGAATTACACCGATTATTATTTTTATACGCACTGACGTTTAAACCAAAACTATTTTTTATTTTTTCCGTTCCAATAATGCTCGGATTCTTGGTACTCGACGATTCACTTAATAGCTCACTGTTTAGCGTGTGCTAAACACGACGTATTTGTATAAACGTTTGGAAATCAAATCAATCTCGGCGGCGGCGGCGGCGGCGCGATTGTTTTAAATTCGATTCCAAAAAAAAAACTAATAATAAATATTTAATTTTCATGCCGGCGGTTCGTTTGGTTAAATATTCAAACTATTTATAGTCAACTCCTCTACGTGTTGTTTATTCGTTTATTACCTTATAATATTATTCACAGTGCAACAATATCGTAATATCTCGAACTCTTATTTTTTTAAATTAAAATTTACATAATATTCCCGACCGTCGGAGAAAATAATAATAATAATAATTATAAAGCGATTTGTATTATTGATTGAATAATAAATTATTTTCAAATACGTTTATTTTCCCACTTTTAATATCGCGAATCGCTTAGATTAATTATTTATTCCGCGTACAGTGTATATATAATAATTATTGCACGACGCCGTTGTCGTGAAATCCATTAACGACGGGAACGTTAAAAAACAAAAAAAAAAAACCACGACGTGTACTACATTATTATTATTATTATTATTTTATAATATTGTCGTTGAAAAAATCGCAACACAATGTGATTTGCTTAATAAAATATTTCTCGTAGTGAACGATGAAATCCGTCGTCGGATCGATAGTTTTCCGATGACGTTGTAGCCGACGCGACGTAATAAAAAAAATAAAAATAAAAAACGCAAATCCTGCTCGTATTAGGCTCGTAAAAGCATTTCGACGGCCTATACGCGTACGCGCGCATCTTGGGCACATCGAATGTGTGGATATTTTATTAAAAAAAACATCGCTCTCGGCGATTCCTCGGAACTACAAAATCAATTCGTATGCGTCACCGACAAAACATCGCGCGTTTATTATATTATTATTACATTGTTATTGTATTTTAAAATTACGAGAATGAATATAATATAATGTCTTTCAAACGTGTGCCGTCGTCGCCATGCCACACAGGCACCGTGCCAACTGTATGACAATGGTCGTGTTTAACATTATTATTAAAAGGAGTATTATTCTTCTTTTACGTTTCACCACATAATATACGAGTACTCGCGTAGAAGACCGCCGATTATTTAAAAACACGTATGTTTATACTTAATAATACAGTAGAGTCTCGCTAATCCGGACTCTATCCGGATTAAACGGAATGGCGTTTTTTTTTTTTTAACTTACTAATAAATATTTTTCAAAAAAAAAAAACACTTTATTTATACGAATTCAAAATGTATTGATTTACAAATTATATTTATTAGTTTATTACATATATTGTATATCAATACAACTTTATAGACAATTGTATATGTATGTATAATGTGTCCGGATTAGCGAGGCTCTACTGAAATATTATCTTTTGTTCGTGATTTCATTTAACACGAACGTTTCGACTAAATTCGCCGACGATCCTCTGGCGCGTGTGACGTTAAGCGGTGGCCTGAAAACCCGATTTTCGCTTCGGGGTGAAAAAGCTACGATTAAATAATAAACACACCGGGTAGTTTAAAGGGTTCTTCCGGGGGGGTGGGGGTGGGGGGCTAAACGAGAATCGCTGAATAATAAATTCGACTACTAGTAATGTGAAAAGTGTGAATAATGTATAGGACTGCCGAGGGAAACCGCGCGATGTGATCAACGTTACATAAAATCTAATAGGAACGCGTCGTAGTATTTATAGCCGTGAAAAAAAATAAAAAAAAATAAACGGTCTAGTGTTCAAAGAAAAATAAAAAGAAAAAATCGCACTTACGCGGCCTACTATCTACGCGTAATTGGTTTTTTTTTTGTGCACAAAAAAAAAAACACGTTTTCAAAGAGACGCCCACGCGTGGATATTGTCTATCTGCATGGACGTTTAATTTGTTGCCCCATTAAATCCCGATGGAATTTTTTCCAAACACTCGAGTTTTCTAAATACATACACGAAACTCCCCCCCCCCCCCCCCGCGTTGTTTCCCGCCAGAGTTTATACGTCTCGTGTCTCGGAGAATTTATCGTCAGATCGAAACGTCAGTGTTCCGTATTTATTTTGATATTTATGCGCTCGGTCCGTTTCGACCGAGATTTTAATATTATTATTATAGCGCGCGCGCGCGCGGCTCGTAACAAACGGCAATATCGTTTAAAATCGATTTTCGAAATTATACTTGTGAATATTATTATTCAATTAAATTATCAGACGAGAAACATAGTCGTATAGTTATGGTTTTATCGTATTTCCCCTCGGCCGTAATTATTAACCGTTTATTAAAAAACGATTTTAATCAAAGGACACGCCGCGCCGCGCCGCCGAGCGACGACGCTCGTCATTTTATATATTATTATGTTATTTTAATCGTTACGTTTCCTTGTGTTTCAGGTAAATCGATGTTTTTTTTAAGAAAGGAAAATATATATTTTCCGTCAATCGAGTTTTGTTTAGTGAAAATAAGGAAAAAATCCGTGAGTACCTACTGTCCGTTTGGTGTTTGTCCTTGAAACAATTATTAGTATTTATAGAGTTTTAAACGATCAATTTGTTGTTGTTTTAATTATTATATGGTAACGAGAACGATCAATAACGGGGTAACAATAGTCGTACTTGGTAGTAGTGTATGATTATAGCAGCGTCGATATTCGATATCGGAATTGTACGTCTCGACGACGTGCCGCGGTCGTAGCGTGTCAAATATTTGTTTTTATGTAGATTAATGTAGTTATTGTCTCTGTCGTCGATAAATATCACACCTAACGAGATACCGATGCTTTTTTTTACAAGTTATATTACAGCGGTTCTTCCCGACAGAGGCGTATTTAGGATTGTGTCGAGGGGGGGGGGGGGGTGAGGTGTACCATCACAACCGTTTAAACTTATTATTAGGGTTCGGGACTTATTGCACACAAATTGTAGGAAATATGCATGCACATATGCACTTGAAATAACCGAAATATGCGCAAAAATATATGACTTAAAAAAAGTTATGACTTAAAACAAATTTAAATCTTACTTGGACTATTCTGCAGTCATTATTAAGCAATATGCAAATGCAACAATAATTAAGCAGTGCTTAATAAGCACACGCATAAATTTATAAAACTGTATTCTTTTAAGTACCAAGTTAATTATTTTTATATACATAATCAATAATTTTGTTTTGTACATTATTATACCTATCGGTAAAAAAAAAAGGGGCCAAGGGGGGGGTCTATCCCCCTATCGCCCCCCCCCCGTAAATACGCCACTGGTTCCCAACCTCTTCGCGAGACTATTATAATATAATTTATATAATCAGGTTAGATATTAACAAATACTACCCCTCCGAGCGAAAAAAAGTCGAGTAAAATATTAACGAAAACAAAATATTGATATATTATTGTGATTATATTTAGAATTTATTTTAATTTTTCAAACAAAAGAGTTTTGATTACGACCGATACGCAATGATAAACGTTATAGTTAAATGAGACCGTCTCATTGCTTACGTATTTCTAACAATTTGTCTTATTACATTTTTATTAAATTTTTCTTAATTTTCATATAATATTATAAATTATTATTTGAAGGTACGTAATACAATATTATCAGTGTCATTGGGACATACGATAAAGTAATAATTCCCGAAACTATAAAATAACAATTTTATTATTACAATTATTACTTTTGAAATCGTAGTGCACATGACTGATGCGGATACGTATAATAACAATAGATATCGAGTACATAAAATAAAAATAAATAGTTTAATCTTTACCCCTAAAAAAAAATCGCGTTTTACCCCTTTATTACCTCCAGGTTGGGAACCGCTGTTATATTACGTACACATTGTATTTATACAACGTCATTACTTTTTTTTTGTCATTTTGTCACTAAACTATTGAGTATATTATTATCATTTACTCGATTACAAGACGACGTATATAGTGATTTTTTCCAATCGAATAATATTGCCAAATAAAAATACTCAATATCGTGATGTCCCTCGCTCGTCGGTCACTACTCATTACTAGGGCTCGGATTTCAATGCATTTGCATCTTTTTTTGGGGATATCTTATGCGATGCTTTCCAAGCTACAAATATGTTTCAAGTACTTCGCGATCTAACCACAATAATTTTTTGGGGCATCTTTTTGCTCTTTTTGCATTTTTAGCGGATTTCATCATTTTTAGGGCATTTTTTGACGGTTTTCATGCATTTTTTAATTTTTTAGGACATTTTTGACCTATCTGTCGTATTATGACTAAAAAAATTGACCTCATTGAAATATAAGTACTACATAGTAGTATAGTACTACGTAATAAAAATTATTTTCATTTTGAACTATTTTAACTAATTTAACATCAGGTTTTCCGGTTTTTACAATCTTTATGTCACACCATCCAATTAGCCGATATTATTGCACACAACTAAACTTTTATCAGATTATTTTCTTATCGAGCGATGATATCGGTGGTGCGCGTGAATGTTTTGAAACGTCATTTTTTGATATTTTTAGGGCATTTTTTTGATATTTTTAGGGCATTTAAATCCGAGCCCTACTCATTACTATATAGTTATCAGCTAGTATTACTGCTTGTTTATTTACCATATCAATTTGAGACGATCTAGTTTTATTTGAATAAACCAAAACTATTATTGGCTAATCCAGTCGTGAATATTTATTATATTACGTGTTTTTGGAATTATCGGAAATGATCAGTAGTTGAATTGGGGGGGGGGGGGATGCAAGGGGACGCAAGGGGGCTCTTCATTGTTTCCCCATATTTATATTCGTCCCCCACGGGGGGACATTTAGATTCGCGCGCTTTCGAACGCTAATTGTTTAACTATACTCTTAGAGTCCGTACTTATTTTTTTTCATACCACTTTTCTAACCACTGGAAATGCTATTTACGAAATATCACTAATCGGCGACCTAAAATACATCAACGTAGTTCAATGCGAAACAGTTTCACGTGTACTACTCGTGTATTTATCCCAAACGCGAAATCCGGTCGAAAGCAGACGCGTTTAATTTCGTATTTATTTTGCGTTTTCATTTTACTTTTAATAATATTTAAATACAACACCGTTCGTTCGGGTCTGCCATTATTTTATCGCTTTGAAATATTATACACTCCTTTTTTTTTTTTTTTTTTTTTAATGATATAGTACTGTTGTACGAGTAATTGAAAGTTCCCGTTTTCGCATCATTTAGTCTTTTGTTTTCGCACTCGGACGCGGGGACACATTCTCCGAGGACGATTCTCGATTAATCATTCTGCCAATTATCCTCGGTCAACTTTACTCTTTTTTAATTAAACGACGACGATTACTTCGATTAGTGATATCGAATTATTATTATATTCCATTCGATCGTTTCGAAATCGATTTGATTATTCGATTTGATCATCGTACCTACACAGAGTATAGATGATATCACCTAATTTATATTTAATTATTCAATATACGATATGTCCTCCTCTAAATATTTCTCCATGTTGTTTGGCGACGTTTATTTATTTGCTCATAAACGGCAACAAATTTGATTCAACGACTCGATAAATTATTAGTATTTTTAAATCCGTCGATTTAAAATAAAATATATACTTTATAAGAACATTTTTTTTTGTATATTCGTGTTAAAGCAATATTATTAAAAAAAAAAAAAACAAACTCAAAAATCAAGTTTATTCGGTTATATTCCCTCGCCGAATTATCAATTTTATAATAATTGTTATCATTATCTCTTCAGTTATACACGTCGTAATTTTGAAAACTATAACTATTTAAAACGATATGTTTTTTCATCTTTTCGCTTTATAAATCACGGATATTCCTTTGCGTTGCGAACGTTAAATATTACTACTCGTCTTGCGAAAACTTATTGTTTTCGTTCGTATTGTAAATAAGCGAATATGAATATTGAGATAAATAACAACGAGACAAAACAATGGCACGAAAACAAACCGTTTAAATAAGATTCCTATCGTTTGCGGTTTTGAACTCGAGAATTTGCATTTCTAATAATCTACTTTAATACACGCCCGCAAATGCTGTAAAGTACAATAACAGTCGATTTTTTCCAAATTCAATCGTTCGCCATGATACGTGTTTTATTAATAATTTCATATTCTCCGGTACGTTTTCAAATGTTTTTTGGTGAAAAAAAAAAATCAATCGTTTTAGATGTTATAATTATTTAACTACAGTGTCTACTTGCAGAGATCGAATTCGGTTCTGGTTAAAATTTCCTTATCTAAAAGCGCACGTGGTTTTTCACAAAAGAAAATCGAAAGATTAATTATTTATTAGTAAAGTCCGGATTTGTATGCACTCAAAAAGGCCAAAATAATATGCATTTATGCATCGAAAAACTTCAAAATATGCACTTGATATTATGCTCTTATTTTTTTTTAATAATATGCAAAAATATGCTCTTATACCCAAAATATATGCATTTTAATATTTATTTTTTTTTAATTTCTTCCATAAATAATAATTCGACATTGTTGAAAAACTTAATTTTTAATATTATAGACATCGACTTAAAACATTTATTAAAGAACTACAAAATATAAATCTAATAATAAAAGCAGTCAGCATTGTTGCCGATGACCGTGTTGCGACTTGCGATAAACGAGATATAATTTTAACATAAACTGTCCAAAAATATAACATAATATGGAGAATAGCATTTATTTCCCAACAATACGTAATGAACTAATAATTTCTACGATGAAATTGAAACAAAATAATTGGCTTAGTAAACTCTTATACAAAATATGCTTGAATATGCAGTCATCTCTAAAATATGCATTTATATGCAAAATAAACTTTTTTCTATGCATTATCTGTGACACAAATCGTCCACATTTCTTACTCCCATCGAAATGCATACACTCATTACAAATATGAAAATGCATACAAATCCGGACTCTAGTTATTATACACCGAGATCGATAATAATATTATTATTTCCAACAGTTTTATCGCACGACAATACTGTTTTTATTAGTATTCGCGCGAGCCGTTTGATTATGATTATTCGGGAAAAACTAAAACACCGTCGTCGTTTGAGGTATGATATTCGAAAGCTTATTTTTTCCGACCTAAAGTCTTTAAATAGTAGTAAAAGAAAAAAATAAAAGATTGTGTATTGTGAATATCAAATGAAATTTTCAAATTAACATAATATGGAGAATAGCATTTATTTCCCAACAATACGTAATGAACTAATAATTTCTACGATGAAATTGAAACAAAATAATTGGCTTAGTAAACTTTTATACAAAATATGCTTGAATATGCAGTCATCTCTAAAATATGCATTTATATGCAAAATAAACTTTTTTCCATGCATTATCTGTGACACAAATCGTCCACATTTCTTACTCCCATCGAAATGCATACACTCATTAGTCATTACAAATATGAAAATGCATACAAATCCGGACTCTATTTATTAGGAACATCCAATCCTTCTCTTTCGTACGATTTACGTGTTGAACGATTTTTTTCTCGTCGTCGACGGCGCGGCGGCGCGAATCCACGTATTATTTTATAAATATTTTACACCGCGGTATAAAATATTTATTGTGTCTTTATCTGTAAATTCTTTGTACGAGTTTGTAGATTTTTTTCCGTTCCGTTCGTAAGGCGTACACACACACACACACACACTATAGCGTGCGTTATTGAAACAAGATATGAATTCGAGATTGCTGATAGTTTATGAGGTTGGAGGGTTAGAGTAGTGTGTACGTAGTAGTGGGAAATAGTCGCTGTGTTGCAATAAAATGCCACCGCATGTATCCACTGAAAAGGGTGTAGGTAGAGAGAATAATTACAAAAAATAAAAATAAAATAAAAATAAATACTCGAGCGCGTATTTATACGCGTATAAAACAATATATATTATATATAATTAATGAACAAAAGACTTGTGTAAATGCGATAAGAGCGCGGCTATGCACGACACTTTGCATGCGGCAAACCTTGGCATTTACCATATTATAATAATATAGTTATGATAAATAAAGAGAGAGAGAGAGAGAAAAATATGTTACACTCGACGACGACGGAAGGAGGAAAATTTGCCACCGAATTATTTAACGGTTCTATCGCGACGTTCTCGAAACGGGATGTTTTTTTGTCGATCGGCGGTCCGATAGAATTTTCTATAAAAAAAAACAGAGAACATATTTCATATTTTTTACGTTTCGAAAAATTACGGAGCCCCGAAAATCAGAAATGTCTAATTGAGACGACAATAATTCATAAAAAATCATGTCAATTGTAAATGATTATTGCTTTTTATTTAAAAAATTAACTAAATTATCGTACAATATGTCAAACGATCGAAAAACCCGACTCTTATCTGATCTCATATCGACTATGACACAAAATAATACCATATGTGTATTTATAAATAGTTTAAACGTTTGAAATAATACATATTGGTATAACTGTTCAAATAATATTGAATATAATTAATATAAAAATTAAAAATGTAACTAAGAAATATAATGGGGCTCCGCGGAGCACAGTTTGAGAACCGCTATTTATCGTTCGGACCAGCTGGAATTCGACACTTTCGGTTTTTAAAACGCACGGTTTCACGTCGAGAATTATTCTACATAAACGAATCGACGCGAATTCTACCTACTACTCTACTACGCCTCGACCTGTAGTAAATTACACGGTATAAAGGACAGTGTATATTAATGAGATTTATCTTTTGGAATTTTTTTTTTTTTTTTTTGGTTCTCAATCACTCGACTTTAGTACGGTTTTTTAACGAATTAATAATAATAATAATTATAAAGACCTTTGATATTGCGCGGAATTAAAAACAAACACAGTACCGGTTTACGCAGTCCATTCTCACTTTGAATAAGTAATCGTTGTACTAATATCGTGTTTTATGCGTTTTCACCGGAATTTTTTGAAAAAAAAATAAATAGTCGAACCTTTATTTCGTTGTCAGTAGAAATACGAGAGTTTCTACTGTACGTACTCGTATTTACTGTCAACTCAAAGACGACGAATATCGACTTTCATTTCGGTTTGGCGTTTTTTCATCGTCTTTATGCCACTTCTTGTAAAATTAAGATTTAATGTATTATAAAATATCCTTATGACACGCTTATGCAACCGTGTCTCGTGGTGGTGCTGCTCTATTGACGAGCATCTTCTGCTTCGGAGGAATAATATGAATTCCGTAAACAAGCAATTTCTATTTAAATAATACAGCTGATTATGGCCGACAACTATCGAATGTAGGACAACTATGAATTTACAATCATTATTTTAACTTTTATTACGCGTCAGATTAGTAGTGGTTTATTTTCTACACTGTTTTTTTTTTTGAACGAACGAATCGTCCGAACTGGTTACAATAATAAAACGCTCCCGAAGTTTAATTCGTTTTGATAAATGAAAAAATAAATAAATATTCATAATTATTTTATTACGATAAACGATTTGATAATAATAATAATTATTAACGATTGATTTTTCGGAACGCGTCTCTTGTTACGCGATATTTTTTTTAAATTGAAACGCTAGAAAAGCCGATCGTAATAATTATTACGTAAATTATATAAAATATAACAATATGATGATGAAAAATCGGGCGAAATAAAATTAGAATATATTTTATTACCGATACAACGATAACCATTAACGTCGCCTTCTAATTGGCGCGCGCGGCTTTCTAAACGGATTGCTCTGCTTACCGTGATTAATTACTATTACGGTGTCAACTCTGATATCAGATAATGGACGATAAAATATATTTACTGGATTTTCACTCGGATGAAAAAAAAGTAATGATGAAAAAAATGGGTAGTTTTTTGGCTCGTCGTACACATAACGCTTTAAAAGCGTTCGATATCACGTGTTTACGATTACACGGTATACGGTAGTCATGCATTCGTACACGTGTGGATATATCGTTTCCCTTCTGCTGTTTAGGACTTTTAATAATCCGCTTGATGACAGCAAGTCGTCGTCGTCGTCGTCGTCGTCGTCGTCCGTCTAATTTTGGAACCTTGCCGGCGACATGGTCCTCTACGCGGACCCTTTTATTACGGGCTGAAATAGAAACCTGACATCTAGCGAGAAGGACTCGTACATTCCGTCCTTTTTCACTCATAACGGGAATTTTCTCCGTTGTTTAGTTTATATTATTTCACCGCGGGCGCGCGGTGAACGACAGCGTTGTGAATTCCATGTTTGGCGCGTTATCGCGAAACCGATAAATGCGCCGGAGACCTTTGTGTTTCATTGTGATTTACAATTTGTATTATCGTTTTGGAAAAAATATTTCGTTACTGGTTTAATATTTTATTTACAACCGAATTTTTTTGGCGCGCTGCCCGCGCAAACAAGTTTCTTTCTATTCGAGACGGCGCGGCGTATAATACCGATCAATACTCAAAATAAACGGCATATCGCGTTGCAATAAAAAAAAAAAAAACTAAATGTTTATACAAATTACATTTATAATTGAAAATTGTTTACGCTCGTAAATGTATATATTCTTCTAAACGTGTAACGTCCGTCTCGTTAAGTCATTATCAAAACAATAATATATATTTATAGTTTGAATGATTACATTCAATGACCGGAAAAAGGTTTGATCCTGAGAGTTTGCATAACGTTTTTCTTTAATATTGTCCACCGTGTTTCCCAGTGGGTATTTTAACCTGTAGGCAGGCCGTGAAATATTATTGTTATTTTTAAATAAACCTGAACATTGGCCCACGAGTGGCGGCTACTTATCACCTTGTTCGCCAGCTGCTGCTGCTGCTGCTGCTGCATTATCGGGGTGGTACAAATGAAACGCACACGGTCCTCACGTGTTCATTGTACCGAATATATTTTGTACAATTATTGTTGATTTCATAATAATTTCCACTATGGTCTACATATTATGGGCGGTTTGTTATGTGTGTCTGAAGTATATAATGCTTTCAGTTCGTTTGGTTATTACTAGGGCTGGGATTTCGATGCACTTTGCATTGTTTTCCAAAGCTTACTGTGCAATGCTCGTCTTGTCACAAATTCGTTTTATGTACATTTAAATGAGAATAAGAAAGTTTATTTTGCATTTTTTTGCATTTTTTAGTTTTTAGGTAATTTTCTTAATTTTTTAGGGCATTTTAGAGTTTTTGGAGCATTTTTCGAGTTTTTTTAAACTAAGTGTATGAATTTGAAATTTTATTTTAAGATTTTAACACCAACAGGGTTTTTAAATAAATATAACAGATTATAAGTAGGTATTCGTAATTCGTATTATATAATGTATTTACAGTTTACACTTGTAATAGATTTTTATACCTAATGCATTTTTAAAACTTTTTATTGTAATTTATACTAAAATTATTAAAAAAAAAAAAATTTTTAGATAATAAAAGCATTTTTTTAGGGCATTATTTAGAGTTTTAAGGTCATAAAGGCATTTTTTTTTAGGACATTTTTCGGGGTTTTTTAGGGCATTAAATGCCCAGCCCTAGTTATAGCTTATTAGACCATATTTGACTTTGCGAGGGGTGTGTTAGTTTGTTGTTGTTTCACGTTGTTGCACTGATGATAAACGACCTCGACATTTTTCGTGTCGATTTTCCAATAATTATAATATAATATTTAACTGTCGTTAATCGAACGATTCTAGCAATACGATCTAAATAATAGTACGCGATTCTTTACTTTTCTTATTGTTCAACACCCCGCGATCGATTCGTTCGATTCTCGCGTAAAAGTATTTATTTATTTTCCACCGATAATCTCTGGATCGACGAATAAAATATCTAGGTAAATAACATACCGTCGTCGTCGTCGGAATACATTCACAAATACGTATAATTTATGCCATCGATGTCTTTTATATAATATCACATTAATTATTGACATGTTAAAATATCTTTAATCGATACATTTAAACAATTAGTGGTTTGACATCGCGCAAGAATATATACTTAAATTTAGACTAATTATTAATATACCGTTTTACGGATTCGGTCGGAATTTTCTTTATTGGATTTTAGTTTTCTTAGATTCTAAAATCGTCAACACGATATTAATACGAGACCATTAAATTCCCGTCCCGCGTGGTCACGGTTCTAGTTTACTTTGGAAACAGGTCGCGTTTTAATTAAGACCCTTTGTTATAACTCTGACAAATTGTCCATTGTCAATGTAAAATGGGGTTATCGGCGAGGGATGGACGCGGCCATTAGGATAGTAACCGATAGTTATACGGACTGGTTTATTGACGAGGTTTCGATTGTGTTTGGTTGGAATAAATTTCCAAAGTTATCCGATTGTCGTGATAAATGTGTGTGTGTGTGTGAGTGTGATTTAATTTTCACTGTCGAAGCAATATCGAATGTTGCACGTTTCGTTCTCAAATCGATATGAAAATGCCGACGACGACGGTAAAAATCATTAAACGCGGACGATAGAATCGATAATGTGATTTATAATATTAAGTTCGTAAGACAAACGAGTTAGAAGAGTAATAGTTTAAGTAAAACGCCCGAGCCGGTGAAATAAAATAAAAACAGTGTTTTATTAACGATATTAAAAGTGCCAACTAATATTACATCTATAGAAGCTATAATAGTGCCGTGTAATAATAAAATCCGCAATAGTAACACATTTGGTCTATTCGAAGTAGACAATATCAAATGATTTTATCGTTTTAAACCAGTGGCGGAGATAAAAAGTTTTTCTGTGGGGTTGTCGATTCATAATCACAGGTCAATTGAAATAAGTTGTTTTATTAATTTCAATATTGTCATGTACGTGTATTTACAATGAAAATATCATTTAAAACGAAAAAAAATCCGGTTTAAACCGATTATAATAATAATGTATCTCTCGACGACGACGTATAATATCATGTTATTCGATTTGACGTGGATTTCATTGTAAACGGGACTGGTGCGCGCGCACGGGAAAACGTTCTGGTTTTTATTTTAACCTCTGACGACGCGGATTTTGTCACTTTTGAACGGTCGTTAATAATATGTATTTTCGGTAGCGTCGTCTGATGAGCGACATGATGTTTCTTTCTGCCGCGCGCGTTGCCATATGGCCGTCGACGAGTCGGTGGTAAAACGCTCTTCCAAGTACGTGCTGCGGGATCATCGCCGCGTCGTGTTTTCCATACGAACCCCCATTTAATATCCAACCATCCGGTGCAAAACGTGTGCCCCATAAGCCTATTGATCATACGCTCGATCGGTGTAAATCCATACGTCAAACGTTTAGTCTCGTAGTAAAAAAAGAAAAGAAAAGAAAAGAAGTAGGTATTATACGCAGTAGTACATTTGACTATAATTGGATATTTTTATTTACGCGATTTTTTCCCCGAGTTAGGATTCACAAAGTCGGTTGGCATATACAGCGACCTATATATAAGCTTTTTGAAAATATGTGTTTGCACTTGAATTAAAAAAAAAAAAAAAAAAAAAAACCAACGTCGTCGTCGGATGTATAAAATGTAACTAGAAATGTCATTATCACTCGGTCACGCGGGGGGGGGAAAAAAAAAAATCATACTTTTAATTAAATTATAAATGTTACGTGGGTAATTATGAGTAAAGTGTGGTTTCCTTGCCGTCTCGGTATCAGAAAAACAGGCTTTTTTCATGACGTATATTATTAGATATATAAATAAAATATAATTCCGGTATAAATTTCTACTCTTTTCGTTAGTTTTTAATGAATTTAATAAAAGCCATTTTCAGATTTTCGATTTTCCCTCGTACGCGCCGCTGCTGCGATATTCTTTTGTAGTTAAATTTTTTAGTAAAAGTTTTCGTAGAGTTTTTGTAAAAGTATTATACGAGGTGATGTGTTCTCGTCGGTCGTTCGGATATTACGATATTAATAATATTACATTTTTTGTGGCATTTGAGTGACGTTCGGCTCGCGCGTCGTCGGTGGATTATTTCGATTTCGAAGAAATAATTGTAATCGTTCATCAGACGATTGTTAATTTTTATAAATTAGCAGTGCTTTCGATTAGAAAAATACCTTTATTATAGAAACGCAACATTATCAATGGCTGAATTTATTAATGAGTCTAAAATATTATACGTTCGTCGATCATGACGTTTATTTTTACGCGTCAATCATTTATAATATTACATTATTTATCGAATAAAACGGAACGTTAAAGAAAAAAGAAAGGTTTAAAATATATATTAACCTATAATTTCCATATTTATAAAATAATATACGAGAGAGAGAGAGAGAGAGACGTGTCGGACAAGATCAAAGCAACCTTTATTTATTTTTTTTTTTTATAGGATACGCGCGAGACTTTGGGACGGAGCAGCAGCGGCAGTGCTATTATTATTATTATTATACGAGTACCTATATTGTATGATATTAAATATTTGTGGTGCGCCCGGTTGGTTGCCTATAAATTAAATGCGGTTTTTTGATGAATAATCTTTAGATATAAATATCATAATAATTTCGTATGCAAAACGAAAGGTATACGTATAATACCTATAACTCTTTTGTACCTATAACATGTACGTATATACTTAAAATTAATATTTTCAACTCTGAGAGGTTTTTCGGTCGAAATTGAATTAAACGATCGATTTTAATATTTATTATATATTATAACATACGTATTACGAGGCGAACCTTTTAAAACGAAATAATAAACGAATAATGTATAGGGTAATGAAAACAAAGTCGTTTTTGTAAGCCGAGTTTACGACGACAAATCGTTGTTCTACAAACAACGGAATTAATAATAATTATATTATCACAATAGCAATTAATGGTACAGCTCACCGATCTTAAAGTTTTCAAGTGTTCGTGTTTTATTTACGGTTCATAAATGTTAGTGAACAACAACAACGATAATAATACTAACTCGCGCGAGTTTATACCAGAGGGGTGTACATATATACTATTCTATTACTGCACACGTCGTCGTCAATACGAGTATTTCTACAGTTTTATTTTTCATATTTTTCATTGAAATTTCCTCCGTGTACATTGAATATTGTGTAAATACGTATTCTTTGAACATCTACTAAGACCGGGCTCTTTTTTTTCTCAACTAAATCGTTTACTCTTTTGTGAGCTATAAAGAATATTTATTTTGTAATTACCGTGTAGCTTATAAAAATGTATAATACGCGTATACGTAATTCGTTTAGAAAACTTAATAAGATTACGAAAAAACAAAACGTATAGTTATATTAACGCGTTTATTCTTTAAACATTACGTCGTCGTCGATTCAACGGGTATTTTGTTTTTTTTTTTCAAATTAAACTGCTTCGAGGTAATAATGACGGTCGTTTTTCGAAAACCGATTTGACGAAAAAATCGGTTTCCTCGAATAAATCCCCAAATGTCCAATAAAAAAAACTCGAATTTTCTCCATGTAAATACTATAAATATGAATCGCTGCGGAAAAACGATAGAATATAAATAAAAGTTCTATTCCCCGTAATATATACGTGGGTTTCTCGTCGAAAGCTCTTCTGCAAATTCTTTTCGCTCACAATCGAAACTATTTTTAATAGCCGACGACGAACATTGCTCGTAGAAAAAAAAAACGATTTTCAAGTGCACACAATATAACCATTAAAACGTTGGGCTATTTATATCTTTTCAATAGTATTCTCCTTTAGAAACTAAATAGTATCTATAAAGAAAGAGAAATGAAAAAAAAAAAAAACTATCGATCTGTGTAGGTCTTCCCGTTTCGACGCCATAACTTAGAAACGTATGCTTCAAACAAACACGCCGGATGTAGTGACACTTGACAAATCCTCGGGTAAACGAAAATAATACACGACGACGGAGGCATATTCTCATTTTTTTTTTTTTTTTTTTCCATACGAATAAAGTAGTTTACATTAAATTCTTATTATGAAAAATACATTAAACAGAACGAACTCTGCTGTGTCTGTACAGGACGCGTCGTGTAATTTTAGATAACATTTGGCTTACAATTATTCATAAACCGCGTGACGAATCGCTTTAATTTTCCGTCAGTGCGCCTTATTTCGCGTGACATTCGGTTTGAAATTTTAATTATTTACAACTCAATTTAGACGTGATTTCTTAACCGTTCAAATCGACTGCGTGCGATGGCGACGACGATCGTATTTTTCGATCACATCCGCTTTTTATCTGTCCTAAATATGTAACAATAATTGATCAATGCGATATTGACAATAATACACTAAAACCGTTTGACCGTTGTTCCACTTGGAATCAGTCGTTGTGAACTCGAGGTTTTTGTGTTTTGCAAAAACCATTTCAAATCGAACGACGACGACGTCCACGAGCCGTTATTATTTCTTATTTATACGACTGATTTTGTATAATATGTAGAAAGGCCATTATTTGGCATTAGCTATGCGGCGTTCGTTTTTGTTTCTTTTCACGTCGGACCGAACGAAAATATTGCTCCGGGGGTGGGTTCTCCTTAGCTTTTGGGTTGTTTTACAAAAGATACGTTTCGGCATCGTAATCACACGACCTCTCGCCGTAGTAGAGAATCCAATTACAGTTACGGTAACAGAGGCGAACGCCGCGCACATAAAGAACAATGCGCCCAACTACCGACCACCGCCGCCGCCTCTCGCTGCACTGCCAAAAACTAACTTTTCTCCCTCACCCCCCCCATGGTAATAAACGCCAACTATATAATACTACCCATAGGCGGGTCTATTGATCCGCAGGAGAGTTGCATGTGAGGCCACGTGACGCCGCCGCCGAGGTAGTTATACCGGAGGTGTTATTAACGTTTCTCGGAGAATTCAACCCCTCTCCGGTTTTACTGCCGGTCGGCGGCGTGTTATTATACGGCACAGTCGTCGCAGTACGTTTTTCCACGCCGTTTTCCCCATAAATCAATAACATCATGCGTATGATATTATTATTATTATTTATTTGCGTACGGTTTTTGTTTTCTCCTACAACGACATTCTCGGCTGATTACACTGATATTACAATTTTCCCGTAACGTGCCGACGACGTTTTGTGATTTTAGCATTTACATTCGTTCCGGGGCTAGATTATATAACAACAAAAATATTATTTTTCCTCCCCCCGCGTCGTCGGACGGATAGAAATAATAAGATTGAAACGTATAGGTACGGAGAGAGAAATTAAATTGAAACATTTCTACTCGTACGCAGCAAGTGTTGTGTGCAAGAGTGAGAGGCCGGGCGGGGTAGGTATATATTATTTTTGTCGGGGTACTTTTCGTTTTACCTCGGGGGGAGGGGGCGGGTTGAAAATAATAAATCTCATTTATTATACGCACTCCCTTCGGCTGGGCGGGGAGGGGGGGATATTTAATACATTAATACCTGTTTACGTTTCGCTGCAGCGCGAGATATACGTATATATTGCTTTTGAACGTTGCACATTTGTACACTCGCTCGCACGGTATACTAACGTCATTATGACGTCATAATAAGAACGTTATGAAATAAGATGGTTGAAAATTATTCAAACCTAATTGTGTGTTTGTCGGGGTATACGTATGGTGACCAGATATTAAAAAAAAAAGAAGAAGTACATCGGTATAATATAATATATAAATGGATAACAATTATAATGGAACATAAATTTAAACTCCTTTATTACTTTATTTTAATACTTACATAAAGTATCATAGATTTTTAATCTAACAGTTAAAAATAAAATATATATATATATTATAAAACTTTTTTGATACTGCTGCGCGACCACTATTTGAAATATCAACTTCACTTTTACATATTTGACAGTAAACAATATGAATGGATATTGGAGTTGGCTTCAAAAACGGAAATTCTTTTTGTAAATCACTATTGAAATGACACTTCCTGCGAGGCGGATTCATTTAAAAATAAGTTACACGGTTGAAACGAGTTACAAAACTTCAAACAAATATAAAACTATAAAAACGCGAAAACAATTGATTATAATAATTACTATTCATTATTAAAACTATTACAATTACATGAGATAACAAGTAAAAATACTCTTAAACTCTTATCATTCGTTCTTTATCTTTTACAACATTATATTAATTTTACTTTTTTTTTCGACCATTTTGACGAATTTGGGTAACTTTAACATTATTTCATTTACAGTTATTACATCATTACAAAGAAGTACATTTTAGTGTACTTTATCGATTTACGTAGGACAGTAGGACAAGTATTTAAAAATCAGTACTGTCCTTATAAAATAAGTACGTCTGGTCACCATAGGTAAACGACGCAAAAAAGTCGTGTACTTGTAACGGTGTAGTGTATTGACGAAGCGCACGCGCGTTGAAATGAAAAATTCGAGTCGACTACAACTCTCTTTCATCGGAAACAAAAATAAGTGCGTCCCGCGATGATTCGTTTCGGTCGGTGGTTTATTTTTCCGCCAAACAAATCATCAGTACGACCGACTCGCGCCGCGCATACGCAATTATTCGCCTATTACTAACATTCGACCGTCTGTCGAGCGAGAAATATTAACCTTTTTTATTTCCGAAGACGTGCCAACGTGTTCTTTGACGTTTCCACTCGCCGAGGCGGGCGCGCGATAAATTTAGAAAAAAATCCACGAGGGAAAAGATAAACGACTCAAACGATCTCGGACTTTTCCGAGTGTTTTTGAACACGTCTCCTGAACCGCCGCCGCCCCAGACGGTCGGACAATTGGTTTTTAATTTATTTCTTTCGAGATTACGAGCGAGCTCGAAAAATATACGTTCTTGTGCGCGACGACTACTGACGGACGGACAATGGACATTTTGACGCGCCGACTAATTGGCGGCGAGTCGTGTGAAAAATTAGGTCGAGCGAGTGAGAATAAAAATCAATTATTTGCGCGCCGACACGACGCGACGACGAGAGACCTTCTTTTTTTTTTTCTCCTTGCGCGCCGAGTACGAGTTTTCGATTGGAAAAAAAATATTTACTCTTTGCGAATCGACGAAAACGTTTGGTTCAAGTCGAATTCGTCGGAATCGGCCAAACGTTTTTTTCACTCGTCAACCCTGCGTGCGTTTAAAACGTATACGACGAGTAAGTGTTTTTACTAAACAACACACGTTGCAGTGCAGTCGGCCAAACGTGTATACGATACGCCGACAACGTTGTGCTAATCCAAAACTCGTAGCCAGTGACGTGTGAAATAACTCGAGTATAATATTATTATTGTGCCATTATCGTCGGGCTATCATCGGCAGTGCGTGTAATAATAATCGGACGGGGCGCGCATTGTCGTTTTGGCCCGGAGATCGCGTGCGCCACCGGATGGATGTGCACGCGCGCTCGGCCGAAAGGGTTGGTCTATTCGGACACATCCGGAAAGGTTATTAAGGGGCACAGCTGTCCCGTTCGCCTTAGGTATTCGCCGCCGTGCACAACTGCAAGGGTCAACGGCCACGCGACCAGATCAAATTGTGTTGTTTTGAAAGTATAACGATTGTCGTCGATCGTCTAATTTGAAAATAAATTCAATATTTAAGAACCGACGCGAAGATTTGAAAACATTATTATTATTGTTTCGCCGAAGAACGAAATTCACAGCGAGAAACTATTTCTATAGTACTGCGCGTTTCCGGTTTAGGGTACACGCGACGACCCTCGCGGAAAGAACACTGGCCTTAATCATCGTTCGCCCCATTACGCCGAATTCGTTTCTGCGTTTCACTAGTCGAACCCCCTTTCGTCGCGGTCCAGGTGGACGTATTCTCTTCGAGAATTGAGTCGTTATGACGGGCCGCGGCCGTATCGATTTCCCCTCGATGATAATAATTAACTACGACGACGACGACGACGACGACGCTATTCGTGTCTAATGGCAATATTCAAAAATAAATTATGTCATAATTTAAACGATCCGCGAAATCGTTATTATTATTATTATTCGTTTCGAGCGGCCATAATCGAACTATTCGGAAAACGCAACGTCGTCGTTGTTTCATAGTATTTCGTATTATGTACGCGCGCATATTATTATAATCCACTGTAATGTAAATTATTTATTTACGGCTCAGGTCAATAGTCTTCCTTCCAATGAACGTCAAACGACGTTCATTGTGCTGCTCATCTCCTGTCGGCGTGCGTACGGCAAAATTTTTAGACGATATTGACAGTGGCCGTCTTATTAGAAACACGTACGAATATCATTATAGAACACCGCTTGTTCTTTGCGTACGAAAAACGCGTACATTGTACATCATTTGCATGGAAACCACGAGTTGGCCGAGTTAGAGAAAACGTCCGTACAAACGTAGACGTGTTGTTCGATTCCGTTTTCATTTCGATCGATGGATATGATGTAATGCTAAACAACATAATATTTATTGCTATTTAATGGTCAATACTCATAGATAACAAAATAACAAAACGTTATTGAATATTATATTAAATTATTTTCATACAGACTATTGCATTTTTAAGCACACTTAATAATTATAATACTCGAGGCAAGTCACTTATTTTTATATTTTATTATTGTTTAATAATATTTCGTTAATATATATTTATTGCGTATCGCGGTTTGTGATTTTATTCGTTTTCCTATGACGAAACGTTTGTCGTCGCCGAGTGATGAAATAAATCATAAAACAAAATAAATGTATTTTTCAATGATTTTGTGTGTAGAAAATCGTAGAGAATCGCTTGGTGATTTCGGTTTGATTTTACTGGGGTTTAAAATTGCGTTACAAACGAGTAGTTGAGAATACTAATTTTTCAAGTTTCGCATCCGATTATAGAAATCAGAGTCGTATAGGTATAAAAAAAACGGCAATAAGAATATTAAACGTATCTAGGCGCAAATTTGACATTTGTGTTTCAGCGTCGAGTCAGTGTTGTGGGGGGGGGGGTTTATGTACACACATTTACATAATATTATACTTAGACTTTATATGTCGCGTTATAGACACGTTTAGTATCCACAGCGTGTGTCATTAAGACGTATATTATAAATTTATAAACACCTCGTGAACCGTGCTTAATGCGTTATGATGCTTATTAAGGATTTTCTCTACGTTTTAGTTTCTCGCAGGTGAACGCATACATTTTTTATGAGGACATAGCATTTTCAACCTTTATTTGATTCGAGGAGATAACTTTTAATTTATTAATGATATGTATACGTATTAATTTAAAAGCTAAAAAAAAAAAAAACAAAAAAAAAAACACACACGTATATATATGGCAAACGTTTGTTTTTTTTTCTATAGAATTTAATACTGCTTTTTTTTTCTCTCTATAACATTTGCATAATAGATTCTATTCGAATTTCTCCGATCGTCTCCTAGAAATTTATAATTATCTAACGGGAATGATAATAATATTAATCTACGCGTCGTTGGACACTTTGATCTGGTGTTTTTTTCATATCTCCTTCATATCATAATCGTTTTACGATTTTCATTGATTTAGTTTGACGGAACCATAATACGTAATGTGAATAAACAATGGCTGTAACGCCAAACAAAAAAAAATAAATAAATAAATAAATAAACCTACTCGGAATCTCGTCACTTAATATTATTGTCACTGTTTTTTTATTTCATTTTTAAAAGCCAAACTATAAAAAAACTATTCTCGGATTGATTATATTATTATTCGCGTGCAAACGAAAAAGAAAAAAAAATTCTCCACATTATTATATTCTCCATTGTTGAACAAACGTGTAACGGTGTTAATTAAAAACGCGATCGTGTTGTCGATAGTATTATCTTAATTGTATAATTGTTATACGAACAACGCGAAACGGAACTATAACTGAAAACTACGCGAGTATATAGTATCGTCGTCTAAACTCTAAACTCTAAAGCATCGAATAAATGCGGCGAAAGATAAATGTGTAACTAAAGCGACTTTATATCCACGTTGTTTATTACCCGCGCTGCTCGGCTCTCGTACATTCTAATCATAATTATTACAAAACGTATTTATTAAACGTATTTTAAGTGGTTGTAATTTAGAAGTAGGAAATACGAGGAATAATTATTAGTACTTTTTTTCTCGTCGTTCAACGACCGCATTGTTGTTCGAACGTACGTTTCGTGTAGAAGACACTTTCTTCTCGGCCTCTGGACGATTCCCACTCGCAGCAATCGTTTTACTCGCGTATTATTTGTCAAAACGACGTGGTATTTTGTATTTATTGACCAAACTTTTGCAGGTTGTGATTTTGTATTCCCTCGGGCGATTCCGCCGCCGCCGCCGTCGTTACTCATTGTATCCAATCGAAGTGTGTAATTTTCTATGAAATGCGTTTTTCTTTTGTTGCCGTCTACAACAAAGAGAGAATATTCTTCTTCGCTGTTCACGTGCGCGAAAGCCCATAACAAACATGTCGAAGAATTGAATTTGAGATTAGAAAAAAAAAAAAAAAAAAAAAAAGTAGACAAAATAAGCGGGTACTCTCGCCGCTGTTTAAAAAAATAAATAAAAAAAAATACGTTTGCATTTTGATTATGACGAAGAAGAAACCCGCGTATTAATATGTCTTTTCGATGTGGTTGTGTTTACTACCTACAAACGAAACGTGGTTTTTTTTACGTACGGTTATATTATATACCTATATCGACTGTCCCGACGAAAAAGGTCGTCGGGTATCTCGTTTTTTCCAACTTTTCGGGATGAATAAAATAAACATTCAAACTTATATTGTTATTCTGTTTTTTTAACATACGTTTCCGAAAACGCGGTCGCTCGTAGAATTAAGGAAACCTTTGTAAATTATTGGGTTATAGTTTTTGGAAAAGAAAATCGCAGGTTTTTCCAGAGATACACTTGAGTTGGAAAAAAAAGTAATATCTATATACTTACGACCTTTTTCGTCGATGCCTACCAGAAGCAAAAAGTAAAGTATGAAATTAATAGGTACGACTTTATTCGCCGGTTAATCTCTACATACAGCTGTTTTAATTAATGAATTTCTTATCTCCTTTGGAGATACGACCTTTTTCGTTGGCGATACAGAAAAAAACTCCTCCTCTAATAACTCGAAATGCAAAAAAAATCGAGACACTACCTTCGGGACGGCGTAATGCAGTGGCGGCTCGTGCCTAGGTGTGCAGGTGTGCGCACACCACATAGATTAATATAGATATAATAGTAAAAATGTATAATAATAATGTATGCTAATTTATTAATTTAATTTAATTTTATTTTATTTTATTTGTATAATAAACGGGTATTACCCTTTAGTAGTAGAAAAAAAAATATAAGTACAGTAAAATAATTGACAATGATGATATAAATTTAACAGATAACTATATAATGAATAAGAAATAAAAATAAGAAAAAATTAACAAAAATGAATTAAATTAAAAATGATCAAACAATAGAATTTAAATTTAGAGCATAATATACATTACGTTTGAATACAAGACGCGACATATAAAAAAAATCAACATAATCTGTTATACTGTTTGCCAAAAGCAGAGCTCTGGGGAAAAACGAGGTAGAGGTGTAGTTATTTGAATACAATATCTGTTAAACTTTAGGTATTTATTATATGAAAAAAATTAAATTTTAAAAACAAAAACGACAATTTATTATTATTATACTCCTAAAATTTAATTGAGTTAAGTAACAAATACACATCAATTATTGGTGTGCAGCTCCTACTGCACACTCGTCAAGCGGTCGCACGCGATAAACACACACACGGTGAAAGATATCTTTTCTATTTTTAATATTTTTTATCATTACTATTGTTGCGATTAAAGTATTATTAATTCATTTTACCAAATTAAATGATGTTGGTTGTCAGTTGTTGTTTGCCAGTGACACTGATTATATTGTGTACTGCAGTTTTCTTTTGCGTTACCCAGGCTATTATTTTATTTTTATTATATTTTAATTATGAATTCGGTCGAGTGTCTTTTAGAAAAAAAGTTTTCTTTACATACTCTAGATGAAAAAATTAATATGAAAACATTAGGAAGGCCTATATGCCTGATTTAAAATTAACTCGAGTTATTAAAAAAAAAAAAACACGCCAATTTACTCGTACATTTACAAATGACACTCACGCAAAATATAATAATAATTGGTTATGTGGTTGTGATAAAAGAAATGCAGTTTTTTGTTTAATCAACTTTTGAAATAATTGCACACCACGAGCCGCCACTGGTGTAATGTGTAAAAAACGTCGTCGATCGCTAATTACAATTTCGTTTGATAAATCGACGAGACCAACGGCGGCGGGCGTATTTTTTCCCCCGAGTATTGTTTTGTAAAATCGCACGGATCGAGAACGAGCGAAAATAAACACGTGAGCGAATTTAATCTCGCTCGAGAGAAGAAGAGTGGACAATTTTTTTCCGCTGCACAAAGTTTTCTAGGTATTTCGCGGTACGTTTAACCTCGGTCGCGGCGGTATAATAATATATAAAGCGAGGTGGGTATTAAATAATGTTCGCGTCCGAGAAATCGAGCGCGACGTAAAAACTCGTTGCAGTCGGCGGGTTGTAGAGGTTTTATCGATTTTCTCGTCTCGTTCACTTCCTCGAGGTGAATCCCTTTATTGCCCCGTGTTCATTCATTTATATATATATATACGTATATATGATGTCCTCTTTTTGGCCACAACAACTGGGGTCGACGTTAGATCCCTTGTTCGGAGTTCCGAGCACGTTCGTTTGTCGTCTAAGAACGAGGGCCGCGAATGCACCCTTCAAGATAATTCGCCTAGCACACCCCTCGCCCCGGCGGCGTGTCCGAAACGCGTCGCGCTCGCGGACCTTTCGCGGATTTCGCGTGTGTATTGTTTACTACGCGTTTGGGCGAAGAATTCACCCCGACCGACTAATAACACCCGATCGTTTCGGATTCTTTCCCCGCACAGGTAATCACTACTATTCGTTTGACTTTCGAGAGAAGGAATTTCCGCCGATATATAATATACAGCTGGTGCGTTTGACGATTTAGTTTTACACATAGTCGTTGACAAAAAAAACCGTGTCGTATAAATATTCCTCGACGACACTGGAAAATATATTTTATCGAACGCGTTTGTTTCGGCTTTGACTTTTGACAAATATTAGGAATTTTTCTATTTCGCATTGTTGTTTCGGTACGCGATTTCCGGACGAAAACGCATTTCGACGTATTCCTAAAACGGAAATAGACCTAACCTCACCGTCGTCGGTGGCAACAATAAAATAAAACCGCCGACAAACGAATTTATTCGTTTCTTTTTGGTACCGCACCACAAATATACGTGTACGAAAAACCTAAACCGAATTATGTGTACCCTTGAGAACGACCGATTGAATACCGTTCGACGAATAATAATGAGTAAGGCAGTTACCGCGGGGGGGGGGGGGCAACGTTCTTAAAAATGTATAATTCGATTGGTCTTTTTTCTCTCTCTCCGTATTTCGCGTCCACGTGTAAAATGCGATTTTACAGCAGTCATTGTTTACGCGTTAGGAAACGCCAATTTTTCGTTTTTAGAAATATTAATTTGAATACAATATATTAGATAAACCTATTGGCGACGTTATGGCACGCACGAACGAACGAATCCTCGGTCGTACTTTTGTTGGAGGAAAAAAAAAACATTTCTCGACGTAATAATAATTAATAACACGGCTCCCTCGTTTCCTATATTTCGTGTAAAACCCGAAGAGATTAAAATAATCAAGTTGTTTAGGAAATCCGGCGCGTTAATATTTTGTCGGCACCACGGACGAGAGAAAAAAACAACAACTTCTTTTCAAAAGTCAAACAAACGATTTTTTATATATATTTTTATTTGTGTAGTATTTACGTGATAAAAATTATGAAACTTTTTCCAAACGCAAAATTACTGACATGACTTTCACTCTGTGTGTCTCGTTAGACTACTAGCTACTATAGGTACGTCTGACTCGCGACGATCGCGAATCGTCTCAAATGTTTCTTAAAAACATTATTGTCTCTCAAATTATTATTCTTAAACGATTTAAAAGAAAAACGACAATAATTATTATAATTTGCGCTCGACTCGTCGCGATGATTCATTTCTGCCGTCGTATTATTACAATATTACGACTTTATTACTTTTCTACGAAAATAATTTAACGATTTGTCGATGACACTATAATGGCCCGTAGATAGTCAGCTCAGACTGAAAATTTCAGGTATATATTATTATATAATAACTCAATAGAAACATTCTAGAACAGTGGTTCCCAATTAGTATGAAACTCTAGCCAAAATTTAAATCGGTCCGGGGACGTGTTATTTGCCAATTGTACTTACTTTTCTGCAATTTTGTTTAACTATGAAAATTAAAAAAAGAAAACGATTTTTTTTTATGATTTGTTTTAATTTTACTCGAGTTTACCTTTTTGTAACACTATAAATACGAGATTTATTCGATTTATCAATGCAATTATTACCTTTTACGATTTACTCAAATTAGTTATTGCACTGAAATTTTCGAACCGTATGAGACGAGTGCGATTTAAATAATTATTATTGATTATTTGATAATTTGAAAAACCATTATGATACGAGCGCGTCGTATTTTTTCAAGCGCACAAGTGCACGCAAATTCAACGTATTTTTGTAAGAGCATTAAAAAGTGCTACGCGAGTATTATTGGCGCGAGAATTCTCGACGACAGACGGCACACGTGATTTAGATGATTTCTTTTGTTGTAATAACTATTTTTGCGAAACGTTTTTTTTTTTTTGAATCGATCGACGCGGTCGTCCGGAAATTTCACGCGTAAATGCGTACTCGTATATATAAATCCAAACGAAAATGACGAAAATCGATTGGAAAAAAAAATGTTTTGTCGAATGAGAAAAAATCGTCTGTATACGTACAGTTAACTATAGTTTGAAAAAATTCGGTGATGATGTCGTCTAACGCAAACAAATACGGTGTGGACTTTTAATTAATTTCGTGTTTTTTTTTTTTTTTTTTCGTTTCAGGTTAGTTCAACATGAAATTATTAAAAACCAAACACGGAATCGTTTTCTCTTCTCGAAAACACATTGTCCCGAGTAAAATGTGTTATGTTTGTTGGAATACTGCGGCGGCGGCGCGGCGTGGTGATTATATTCCGTGAGGTTACGAGTACGTATATTATACTTGATTCGTATGCGACCTTGATCGCGGTGATTAATTGGTAGCGCGCCTCATTGTTTGGGTTTGATATTGTCTAGACCTTTAACTCGCGCGCAATAACGAAAGGATCTATATATACGAGTATGTACGGAATAATAATAACGCGTTTGGAAAAAAAAAAAAAAAAAACCGAATCGATAAATACGTGTTGAATAAATCGACGTGTTTATTGAAAAATATCGAACAATACCGACGACGACGTGACGTTTTAATTACCGATCGTTTTTTTTTTTTTAGCGGCGTACACGTTTATTGTTGTTTTCCCTAGGTCGTATCGAAATATTTCGGAACAGTCATTTATATTTTCAAGTACAAAAAACAACAAATTGCTAATGTTTTTTACATATTATTATCTTTGACGCTTTGATGTACACAACTCGAGTCGAAAACGTCTAGTTTTCAAAAATGTTGTCAAATGTCGTGAGTGAATTAACGAGTGACTTTACGTGGTTAGAGTCGACACTGTAGGACTGATAATGTATTCGAGTGGTATTCAATGCGATTCGTTTAAAATTTAAGGTTTTTTTAATGACTCGAGACAATAATATTATCTGACTTGGTACTTTTAGACCACACTTTTACCGATCGATATTATTATTGGGTATAACGACTCGACTGGATTATCAATACGACTTGAGAGTATAGTAGCAAAAAAAAAAAAAAAAATATACATTTTTCTCTGAATTTTTCGACGTATTAAAAATGACCATTTTCGAGTTGTTTGTACCAAGCATCAGAGATATATCGTGAAAGTTCAAGTTCGGACGAAGAACATATTTTATGACCTACTGTTAGCAGACGACGTAGAACAAAAAAGGTACCGTAGGCTTAGGGATTAGGGCCCGGATTTAAATGCACTTAAAACCATACGAATATGCTCTAAAAAATGGCCAAAAATGCCCTTAAAAAAGGAAAAAATGACGTATATTTTTTTTTATACAATTTGTAATTTATAAATAAGATTAAGTTATTTTTTACTAAATTTTATTGAAAAAAAAAAAAACTGAAAATTCGATCGATGTCGACTCGCATATTATATTTTGGCCGTAATTGACCGAATACGGGTCAATAATAAATTAAGATAAAAACCTAATCGAATAATTTATTTTTAGATAATATTTTGAATTGGCTAAATTTGTATATTGAACGTACGTGTATTAAAAACCAACAAAACGACCGAATAATGCTAAAAATGCTCTAAAAAAATGTAATATATCTGATATATTATATTTGATATCTCTCAACACTAGACGAGAGTTGTTAGACGCATCCTTTCTTACTAAACTTGTAAAAGGTACCGTTGCTTGCTCAGACCTGTTACACCTACTTAATTTCTACATCCCCTCATTCAATTTTCGGTCCTTTCCTATATTTGCAATTCCATTTCACCGCACTTCTTATGGTTCCAATAACCCTATCGATCGTATATCTGCTGTGTGTAACCCAGTGGCGTATCCAGGATTTTTTTTAGGGGGGGGGCACACACTGTCTAAAATTTTACCATATATACTACCTACTACCAAAAATAAAAAAATAAAATAAACCAAATATTTAATGTTTTTAATGCAAATAATTTGTTTATATTTTCAGTCAGTCAGATTTAAGTTAATATATATATAAATAATAATAAATAGTAATAGTACCTAATTTAATAATAAAAACGGTTTAATCCCAGAAAAATTATAAGTGTATAAAATTATACTCAAAATTACACACAAATTATACAATTGTATAAAATTATTTTGACCAATCTATGAGTTGCAATTTTCTTGGTGCTTTTTCTGCAAAATCCTCAATAATTTCAGTTTCTGAAATGACCTCTTTTTTATTTATGTTTACTAAAGCTAATCCATTTAGTCTATTTTCAGTCATTGTTGATCTTAAGTAGGTTTTCAGTCGTTTTAAGGTAGAATACGGTCAACGAGGGGGGGGGGGCCATGGCCCCCGTGGCCCCCCCCCTGGATACGCCACTGGTGTAACCGGCTCAATAATCGTGATAATTATGATTTTTTTGCTCATTGTTAATCTTACGTATTGTTATTTATAGTGTTATTTACTCATAAATTATAAAGCATTGTTATTTACCGTTAACTTAATATAATGTACTGTACTTGAGCCTTCGGGCGTTTATTCAATAAATAAATAAATAAATAAATATAAAATTTGTAGCTATGAAACCCTCGTTACATGAAACGAATTATGTCAGATGAACCAAAAAAAATAATATGCACTTTGCATTGAAATCCGGGCCCTACTTGCGACTGTTTTGGGCTGTTAAAAATAACAAAATAATAAACAAAAAACTCGTGTGATATTTAATTTTTAGACGTGAAAATAAAAAACTACACTCTGTCGCGCGTTCGCCTAACTGCAGTTCCGCCGGGCCATTACACGCGCGCCGTGTAGCTCTATACCGACTGCTGCTGCTGCTGCTGCAGAGCTTCAAAGAGGTCGTATCGAAACAATATCGTTTTACTCGTGCTCGCGCCGGGGAATATCAAACGAACCCTTTAAAAGAAGTCTCGCGTGCGCGTGTTTTTATTTCATCCAGTCGTTTTTGTTACTCTAATATCAGCGTGGCTGCTCCGCGCGTTTGATGATGTAGTATATACCATATACGTATATACGCGGTTCGCCTATTCTAAAATTCCGTTTGGAAAGCGCATTGAAATTCCCGGGCAAGATAAACACACAAAAGACGAGCGCCAGCCCTCCGTCGTCGTCGTTCGAGTTACGTCAAGCAAAACCAAACCCCCGGGGGGGGGGGGGATTAAATTTGCCGACGGACTTGCCCGCACTGCAGGCGGGGGAGAAAAACGGGATTACCACGTTTCGGCGTGATATTCTAAAACGGATTCTTCGTCGCCGCCCCCCCCATCCTGCGAGCGCTTTAAAAGGACTCCTCCCTCCTCAAACAAACTAATTACGGGCCTCGAAAATACTCTCTGTTTTTGACGATAAAACCGTCAAAAGCCGCCGCCGCCGCCGCCGCCGCCGCGGGTACGTATAGTGTCATAAAATATTATCCGCAGCTTATTCCATTCTCGACGCGCGAACTTTCGTCCAACGATTTAATTAGACGACAATAGTCGTCGAATAGTAGAGTATTGTGAAATCGTGAGACCGCTGTCCGTTTTATTGTGTTGAGCGCCGTGGCGATCCAAATATCGTATCCTGCAAACAATCCGTTGGAACCGGTCACGAGCGACGCGTTTATAAAAATATACGTGTTCACCGTGACCACAAAGCGCGCCTTCTCGGCCGCGGCAGTCCTCAAAACGAGACGGATTATAATATTAATAATTTTTATATTTCTTCTGGACGGATTATCGCGATGACCGTCGAGTCTTCGTCATCGCCGCACTTGGATGATTTATATATTGAAATAATTATCAATCGTTTTAAAATACGTAGTTTTACTGATACGATAGAACCGATTACATTTCAGTAGTGAATATACGAACACTCCGTGTCGATAAATTCGACGGAATCGTAACTATATAATACTAGCTGAATAACCCGGCTTCGCCCGTGTGCAGTATAACTTTTTATTTTATCAGTTTTTTTTTTCATTTTTACCCCTTTTACCCCTTTTAACTCCGGTAGGTGTCGAATTTCGAAAAATCCTTTCCAATGGGGTCTCCACTATATAAAACGAAACTGCTGCCCAAATTTCATACTCAAAGCTCCAGCAGTTCCAGCCAGGCGAATTTTTCTAGTTTCACCCTTTTTACCCCTTTTAACCCCCTTAGGGGTCGAATTTCGAAAAATCCTTTCCCATGGGGCCTCTGCTATATTAAATGAAACTATTGACAAAATTTAATACCACAAAGCTCCATTGACTCGGGATTTTTTCCATTTTTACCCTTTTTAACCCCTTAGGGTTAATTTTCTCCATAATTTATGCTATAAACCCGCTCCCCGACATTCTCTATCATTTAAAAAAAATTTGAGCCAAATCGGCCCAGCCGTTCTCAACTGATTCAATTTCCAATTTTTTGTCTCCATTTTTATATAATATATAGATTATTCTACTTTAATAACGCGATACAAAAAAATGAAAAAAAGTTTAGTAGATGGATTTTTTTGTTCATATATTTATGGCTTTTCGACAGGAGCACACAGCTCTATAATTTGAACGTATTTTTCGCAATTATTTTATTTACGTCGTACCGACGACGATTATTATTTACCCCGTCGAAAACGTAAAGGCACACGAATTCGAAATTAAAAACCGAAACTGCCAACGGCAAATGATTAAATTATACGAGTGTTAAACGATATTGTTGTCATCAAAAAAATGTTCCGACTCGTCGAAAAATGAAATTCTTTTTCACGCACAATCGTGTGCGTTATTCGAAAGTTTTCAAAGCGTGTTGTCTATAAGCTGTTTTTGGTGCAATACAAACGATTATTAACGAGTACAATTTCATAAAATACAATTTCAATCGATTATCCAAGTAAACAGAGTATATTACTTTTGACATTTTCGTTTCATTATTAAAACGCCAATATTGTAACAGTTTGAATAATAATATAATCGTTTCCGCACGCGGGTAAGGAGATAATAACATGCTCCGGGTAAATATTTTGGGTATTTGTCCTCGGGTATATGTTTAAAATTACCTTCCTCTAAAACGTCGGTAAATGTATATTTTTCTCTAGTAATACGCGTTTACAAATTTTTTTTGCCGACATTATAGTTTCTTTTAACGAGTTTTTTATTTTTTTTTATTAAATCTGCAGACACTGATTGTTTTAAATAACGAGAATTGAACAAATACATTTTGTTATTTATTTTTTTAAGATTAATATTGTTATTCTATTTTATACATTGGTACAACGCGTATAATTATTAAATAAACTGTTGACCGAAATTATCGACTAAAATACACATCCGATATTTACTTCGAATATTACGAAATCGCGTAATTTTGTGGGGCTTTTCGTTGTACACATTGTCGTATAGTAATTATAGTTTTTATCTCTGTTGTTTTGGATTTTTATTAATTTCAGTCGGATTTTTCCTTTTTCTTTTCACATAATATACATTTTCATAAAACTGTCGGTGAATACAATAACGATCTCGATTCGATTGATTATTCAAACAGTATTGTAAATTAACATTTCACTATAGTTTTTTTTTTTTTTTAATACATTATTCATACGTGGTCGTAAATATTTTATTGTAATTTACATCTCCGCAGTGTTACCATATTACGTATACCATACTGTTGGTCGGTAACCTATTATCAACCGACGACGATTCGTTTGTAATAATAATTGTCGAGCTAATATTATTATATCTGTTGAAAAAAAAAAAAAACTTTTTCGCGGTATCACATAGCTATCGCGAGTCAATAAAGTAATTACACTAATAATTTCACTGGTCAATACACATAAATATTACACAAAATATTATTAAATATATAAAATTATTTCGATACAAACTATTAAATATGTTTAAACAATAATTAAATAAAGGTCTCTCGCCTCGAGTATTATTATATCATTACACCCGATGATGATTTTCAATCGAAACCGGTCGTGACTTTTTAGCACTCTTTGTTTTGATCAGGGCTCATAACTTATAGCTCTAAAAAGTATTCATATAAGCGCTTAAATATGCACTAAAAATACTAAAATATGCAAAAAAAAAACACGTTTGTATACAAAAATTATTATTTTATTATTATTATTTATTATATTATTTTAGCTTCTATTATTAAAAAAAAAAAAATTGAATAATATTACGTCGGAATTATTGTACTTTATCGTATATCATGAACAACTTGTGGTACTCATTTATTCTGCGATTGTTCTGTTAAAAAAAAAAATGTTTTAGGATAGTAAAAAAAATTTTAAAAAAATAAATGATAAAAATCATGCAAAAATAAGCAAAAAAAAAGCAAAACAGCTCTTATACTCCGAAATATGCAACATAAAATTTCGTATGTAGCTTCTGGGTTATCTGAAACAAATGTATAGCTCACATAGATACCTACCTCTAGGACAGTGGTTCCCAACCTTTTTTATTCTACGCCCCCCTTTGTATATTTTCGAAACTCTCGCGCCCCCCCCACCCCCCCACCTTCTATAACGTGAAAAATATATCACTTTTTTGTGTACTTTACGAAGAAATTATAAAATATCCGGGATGAATTCAATTTTATCGATGATAATAATTATAATTTTTCATATTTTCCCTACATTTTAAAATAAAAATAATTTAATCAATAAAAATTGTATTTCATAATAACTGCTTGCGCCTCCCCAGCAATGTGTACACGCCCCCCCCCCCAGTTTGGGAACCAGTGCTCTAGGACCTCTCAAAAAAAAAAATAATATGCAAACGCTAGAAGTTAGGAGCCCTGGTTATAAATACTCGAGGCGAGACCTTTATTTAATAGTTTGTATTGAGATAATTTTGTATATTTAATACGATTTTGTTATTATTAAGTCGTTATCGGAAATGATCGACGAGTTTTTTTTCCGTCAACAATTATTATTGAAATACTCTTGTTCTATATTTTGTATACAATATAATACAGACGAGAAGCACCGCGATATCAATAGTTAATTATATCGTCGTCGTCGTCGTCGTCGTTCGTACAAGGTCTTTGCGCGCTGTTACCGTGTATATAAAACATACAATCCGACGGTATAAGCTCGCCGCAAGATTTATGCAGTCCGAACTGAATATTCCGAGCGAAAAAAGTACACGCACGCGTAACTATAAATTCTCCACGTATTCTCCTGTATAGTGTTTGGGATTGTATTTGTGACGGTCTGTTTGCATTCCATAATCTTGTGCATTATTCTGCCGGGGAGGAGAGCGTAAAGACTGTCGGCGGCGTAAATAAATTACCGGGGCCTTCGTTCTAGACGCCTTGGGAAATTGGTCGTGCGGCGGCGGCGGCGGCGGCGGCGTGTCTCTCAAACGTTTCCCAATATCGTGTAATGGGTTTTCTTTCGCAGGAGATTGGACGGGCGGGGAGGACGGGAGCGCGGAGTTCGCTTCCTTAAACTGTAATAAAGGGGCCTTGTCGCGGAAGGGAGAGAAAATCGAATGCGCCGCGTACGTTTCGCGCCCGTCTCCTACCTTTGTGCGCCGCCGCCGCCGCCGCTCTCGCGAATATGCCAAAGCTCGCGTGTCTGGCAAAGGCCATTACTCAACGACACGCTCGTGACCGAAGACTTAGACAATCGAGTATTAGACACTTGACGGCGACCGGATGATGCTGGCACGATTCGTGTTTATAATATACGTAGGTACTATTACGTGTCGTAATGTCGAGTGCAGACTTTGGGGCCGTCCAGCAATAAGCCGCTCGTTATTATTGTTTCACGTGCGTTATCGAATTAGATCAAAGTCGCGCGTAATAATAATATGCATTAATCACTCGCGCGAAACGTCGACCGCCAGTTCACCGGCGCAATCCAGTCGTATCGTCGTTGCTCGTCATTTTCATTTGACGTATATACGTATATTGTAATACGATGCTTTCCGAAATTCGTATCACGCTTGTGCACGATTTTAACGTCACTTTTTTCATCATGAAATTAACAATAATGTGCAGCCCGCAGCGTTAAACACTGCACTTGTAACCAGTGGCGTACTTAGACCTGAACTTTGGGGGGGGGGTTTTAATTTTTTTAATTAACATATTAGATGACGTGACACCTGAACAAACAAAACATATCGTACATTTTAATAGATTACTAATTTTTATTCGTGATATTATTTTTCATTGACATGTGATAATTAATAAATATGTTATTACTACTTAACCATATATATATAAAAAAAAAAAAAATGTTAAATTATATAATAATAATAATAAAAAAATAATAATTTAGATCCCTAAAATCAGGAATCTAGATTCCTGTTTTGTTCGATTGTCGCTAAACGGGCTGTATTAAGCTGAAGGCTAATATCATAGCTATCTACATCTATAAAATTCTGAGCAACTATACAAGAAGTTTTATGATATTCTAAATTTGTGTGATAACGGAATTGCTCTTTTGCATCTTTCCAACGACAGAATGGAGTCACTACGAGGGACTTTGTAGAGATATGACTTCCTTTTCCCACTTCTTTAGAACAAAATAAAAAACAGAATACGCAAAAAGCACCGTCTAATTTTTCTGAATACGAAAGCCAAGGGAATTCTAGTAACCAGTTTCTTTGGAATTTGAGTTTTCTTGTTCCACCGATTGGAAATTTATAAAATTCATTTGGTATCCATCGATTTTTCAAAATCTTATACTTTTCATCATTAGTACACGTTTTTTCTACATAGACACCAATATCATAATCATAAGTTTGCGAGTGTATTTGTGTACTGGTACTAAGTGCTGACTCATTTAAACCTATTAAGTATTAATAATAGTTTTAGTCTAACATTCGTTAAAATTCTCGAAGGGGCAAAAAAACTACTTTTAAAATCGCTTTTAATGAACATTTGAAATACACAGTTCAATTTTAGAGTTCAATAGTAGGTAATAATAATAATTATATTATATTATAATAATAATAATAACAATAGCCTTACCTGAACTAATTTCATTTATTTCTGATTTCTCGTAGTTTGGTTCGTTATTATGATCACGATCATGCTGGTTCTCCACATCAAGTTTAGGTTTTTTTACCATCCACTTATCCATTGTTAAATGTTAATATACTTAAACTCTTTAATACAAATATACAATAGTTCGTACTTCGACACTTCGTATGAAACTGTAGTTTTGTTTGTCACTATAAGTTTAATATAGTTCAATGGTTGATAAAATAACATGTAGGCAATAGGCACTGTCTCGGTAATACATGAAAACGACGTTAACGATTGTCGATTACAAATTGTAACACAATAATATTACCGACTATTTTTTTTGGGGAGGCTCAAGCCCGTTAGCCCCTCCCCCCCTTGTTTTCGACTGCGTTCGGTTTTTTTTCCACGTCGCGTCGGCTGCTCGCGCGGAACGATCGATTCGAAAACGTCAACGTCGACCGTCGAAATAAAAGCCCACGCGCGCGGACGGATATTTGAATGATTTCGGTCACAATGGGCTGGTTTTCAGAACGGTTTTTCTATTATTTCGCGGCGTACGCTCCTCCGCGAGAGTCGTCGAGGCGGCGCGGCGGCCGTCGTCGTTAGCACGCGCAAACACGTCCGTCTGCCGATGATTGATGTCGTTCAATTTTAACCGCGCATCGCCCGCGGCGGCGGTTTCTAATACAACATGCGGTCCTCCGTTGGGTATTGTTCGCCGGATAAATCTCGGCGTGGCTCAAAATTGTCGTGTGAAAAACGAGCCTCGGCTCGGGCGAACGATTTCCCCGTGATCGGGCCACACGTCTCACCTGTGTTTGCTTGCACCACGTCATATACAGCGCGATCGAGGTTTCGGGCACGCGTTTTTGGAAAGAAAAAAAAACCATTAAAATGTTTTTAACTCTTTCGGTGCGTATTGACCAGTGGCGTAGATAGAATTTTTCCCGGAGGGGTGTTTAAGAGTCAATTCTCATAATCACAGGTTAATGTACATAAGTTATTTTATTAATTTTAATTTGTATATATATAATATACTAGCTGAATAACCCGGCTTCGCCCGTGTGCAGTATAACTTTTTATTTTATCAGTTTTTTTTTTCATTTTTACCCCTTTTACCCCTTTGAACCCCCTTAGGGGTCGAATTTTGAAAATCGGGCGACGACGTGACGACACTCAGAAAGGTATTTGAAACAACAATTTGGTGAAAAAAAATTGTTATATTGTATATTTTATATTTATAATGGAAATATCACTTTACTATAATATGTACATAGGTACATAACAATTAAATATTATTGAAAAAAATTAATATCTGGGAGGGGGGGAAACCTCTTACACCCCCACCCCCGTAACTACGCCACTGATCGAAGCAGTAATGTCACGGATTTCCGTAAAAGTTCATACAATACCGCGGACGACACGTCGAGACCGTGTACCTTTATAACCCGGCTTCGCCCGTGTGCAGTAAAAATTTTTATTTATTTTTTCAATTTTTACCCCTTTCAACTCCGGCAGGGGTCGAATTTCGGAAAATCAGAGGACCACCCCTCCACTATACAAAACGAAACTGCCGACCAAATTTCACATACACTCTTTCCGGCCAGGCGAATTTTTCTAGTTTCACCCTTTTTACCCCCTTTTAACAACCCCCTCGACACTCGAGAAGGTATTTGGAATAACTCTGTGAAATATTTATCAAATTGACATCGTCATGACGCGTGAAACATCGGTAATTGCGTGACGTGCGATTACGAAACTAACGACGACGACGACGATGACGTAACGATATTGTAGTAATTATTATGTAATGTAATAGTAAAGGAAATAACAACAATCTCGGAGTGTGTGTGTTTCCGGTACACGTGTGAAAGTTCACGTCAGCACAATGAACGGCAAGCCGCTCGGCCAATGACGGCCGAGCTGCGCACGCAACAGGACGACGACGATCGAACGTCGCGCGAAAGCACGGGGCTCGTCAGTCTAGTGTCGGTATCGGTTCGGGAAACGTTTCGCTCGGTCTTAAATTTTTCAGTTATTATTTTTCTCCGCAAACGTTCGATTATACGTAATAAATAATAATATATATATTATATTAGTTTCGACAAATAAAAAAATCGCGATTTTCGATTGTTTTTTCTCGCGTTCCGTTACTCTTCCCGTTTCACAAATCAATGGAAAATGCGAAAAGTCAGCAGCGACCCGTCGCCGGGGGTAAGTAGTATCGATTATATTTATTTACAGTCTATTTACAGTAGGTTTTCACGTACGTATTACTCGATTTATGATAATTCGGATTGTCTACTTCGTCGTCGCGCTTGAGTTTTCGACTTTGGTACGACAACGAGATTTTAAGAGATTATAGTTCTTATAACGACTAGGCGGTTGGCCGCAGACGATATTTTACAACTTCGGTATATTATTAACCCCTTCAGTCACGTATTTACAATTTTTTTTCCACCCAAAATTATAATACTCGGGATTCGCGATACTTACATTTTTAGATATATTTATTTACAGTCTATTACAGTTGGTTTTCACGTACGTATTGCTCGATTTATGATAATTCGGATTGTCTACTTCGTCGTCGCGCTTGAGTTTTCGACTTTGGTACGACAACGAGATTTTAAGAGATTATAGTTCTTATAACGACTAGACGGTTGGCCGCAGACGATATTTTACAACTTCGGTATATTATTAACCCCTTCAGTCACGTATTTACAATTTTTTTTCCACCCAAAATTATGATATTTGGGATTCGCGATACTTACATTTTTAGATATATATTTTATTTACAGTCTATTACAGTTGGTTTTCACGTACGTATTGCTCTATTTATTATAATTCGGATTGTCTACGTCGCGCGTCGTCGCGCTTGAGTTTTCGACTTTGGTACGACAACGGGATTTTAAGAGATTATAATAGTTCTTATAACGACTAGGCGGTTGGCCGCAGACGATATTTTACAACTTCGGTGTATTATTAACCCTTTCAGTCACGTATTTACAATTTTTTTTCCACCCAAAAAATTATAATACTCGGGATTCGCAATACTTACATTTTTAGAAAATTTTTGGCAAAAACTTTATCCGTTAAGGACTTGTGAAGGAAAATACATAACAATGGTAAAACTTAAGGAAATCGTATAGTTTATGAGTAGGAATTACATTAATTGCATTATTAATAGTTCAATCCGAATCGGGCGTGTTATAACAAGTGCTTTTGTTGCCGCTTCTAAAATTACCACCGAAAGAATTAAAAATTGACGTGATAATCATTCACTACTGTGATGTATATTTTTTTTTATAGATTGCTCGAAATTACTCTCGTGTACGTTTATCGCACGGTTTACACCACGGGTACGCGCGTTTTCAAACGGTCTTTTATTATTTATTAAAAACAATTATCGATATAAAACCGATAAATATCGTCGACACAACGGCGCGCAAACATCGAAACGACAATATTATTACTATTTTACGACACTGTTTGCCTTGTATTATTATTTACCGCCGCGAGTTTAATCCCTCTTGAAATTACGTCGGGTTTTTGCCGCCGCCGTTTCCGCGAAAAGGTGGACGTAAATACACACGCGCGCGCGGGGAGGGGGGGGAGATCGCGTAAATCACATAGCCCGGGGTAGCGCCGATCCGGGGGTAGTTTGTGTTGCGCGCGAGGACACGCCAAGGCGACAGCTGTTGGAAAGAAATGCCAAAACAGGGCAAACAGGAGGAGACAGACACCCCTCTTCTCGTGCGTTTTTAATGTTGACAGAAAACCGAGTCGGTCGCGGTCCGCCGACTCGCTGCCGGTATTATACGCGCGTCTTCGGCCCGGTGCTGAATTATTATTATTATTTATTCTTTTTCCTACGGGGACACGCCTGATTAGCAACATAAATACTCGCGCCGCACATGTCGGCACGCCGCCGGCCGGCGACGATTAGATACGGGGGGGGGGGAGAAAGAAATAAAATAAATATTCCAAAACTCCCGTGCGTAAAACCGCGCCGGGGCGACGCGATTTCTTAAGGATACTGTACCTATATATTCAATACCGGTTTCGATTTCTTTGGCCCGAGTCCTGCTGCTGGCGGCGCGTAACGATATTGCACCATAAATGTGTGGTGTCCAACGCCATTATTAATATTATCGAATCTAGAATATCTAAAAATAAGGACAATAATTATTCATCTCTATTTCACTTTTAAATTATTAAACGCTTAAATGAATCGTTCCGAGTTACTATCCAAATTTCATTTTCAAATACCCAATACAAAAACTAGGTACTCGGTTACATTTTATGTGCCATTTCATCGCACGAATTATCCTAAAAATAAATAGACTAATGAGCTATGTAAACAAATATGGTATTGATTTAAAAAAAAAATATTAAAAATAATGACAAATTTGTCTAATTGTACTAAATCTGTTGTATATATTGGGCTTGGCCCGTTTAAAATTTCTAAATTTCTAAATAAATATCGATTATATTATTTTCGTTCGATAAACGCGACGACGACGACCAGACCAAACGGCTCGTCGACTTTTTATTTATCAAATAAATTATGTACGTTTTTGTTCTTTGAACTTTTTATAAACACGACTTTTCTTCTTTTTTTTTCCCTCCCCTTTTAAAAGACGAAATACTATAATGACACCTTTAGAGAATATATTAAGCAATTAAAGAACAAAAGTTAAAAAACCCCGCCGCCGCGCCGCCGCGCCGTTTAGTCCCGTTTAAAAAGAAATATAAAGGAAGACGAAAAAAAAAATTTAAACTTCGCAGAATTATTTAGCGTTTCTCGTTCAATAGGTACGCGATTTATTTTTACCGATGGCTCGAGTATTTTTTTCATCCCGAGTTCTAAAAAAAAAAAAAAAAAAATACAAAGCCCCTTCACTTAATCAAACGTGTGGTCAGACTATATTATGAATTTTATGTTTTTCCATCATCGTTAACCAAACGGGTTTCTCGAATTTCGCCGACATTTTAATAAATAAAAAATGTATTTTGCCGACCGTAATGATATTATGTCGTTCGAATTGAAAATCGAAATAAAATAAAAATACGTAATACATAATATTATTACACATCATTTATTTATTAGAATAAACGCCGTTAGGCTCAAGTACAGTATTTACATTTTAATTATTTATTATTTACACCTTTATATTATAACATTTAATATGGACAAAATTAATGTTAACACTTAAAAATACAATAGAAATGACAAATAATAATCACATTAATCAAAGACTTGGCTTACTATTAATCATACAACAGACCTGAAAAAAAAAAAAAAACACACGTCGTCGTCCGTAAACTGTGTCCGAATAATAATAACAATTATTACCGACTCGATCGGCGCGAGTAGTTTCGACGGTTTTCATTGTGCTTTTGAGATTTCGCGCGCGTCGCCAATGATTTACGCGTATAACGCGTGGCAATGAAACCAAAACGAATAAATCATAACGTACGTAGAAAATATAACTGTATGTGGGAACGCGTCGTCGTCGCTCGTATTTTTTCCGTCTATTTTTCAAAATACGTCTGTATTTTTTTTTTTTTTTCGTTATTTTACGGTCGTTTTTATATTTTATCGTATACACGCGACGTATCCGATCGGAAATATTTCGAGAACGGCGGCGGAGAGACAAACCAAATATTTTGTTTTATGGATCCCCCCCCCCCTAGTCGACCAACTCTCCGACGACGACGAATTTATATTATTATGATCGTATTCATAAAGACGGCGGCGCGGCGGTAGAACGGCGACCGATAAATTCAGATTCTCAATAAAATCCCCCTCGCCCAGATGACGCGAATAATTTCGATACACCTCCGCAAATATTTTCGATTCAATGTGTACACAAATAACAACGTATGCATGTGTCGCGTACGAGCTCGTAGACTGAGATTTATTTTTATTGCTCTAAATCGTGTACGCGTTCTATTGGATCATAAAACATATAACCTGCAGCGGAGTATCCCGTCCCCGCCACCCCGCGCGCGTCTTTCGCCGTTTTCGGAAATATGCATAAATGGTAGTAGCCGCGATTGACCCGTCGACCGTGTATGTACACGACGCATATGTAATGCGTACATCTGGTCGACCGGATAAATCGCTCTGTTTCACGACGAGAGATTTATCGCGACGTGCGTGTTTTGTAATTCGAGACGGCCGAATTCGTTTTCGTTTTTCGGGTCTCTAATCGTTTTAGGCGCATTTAGTCGGTTACTTATGCGATGCGTATGCGCTACCGGTGATTATTGTGCGTGGCAAATGTTCGGTTCGTGGAAATGACACGCCGCCGCCGCGTTGAAACACACGCGCGTTTGCACGAGGTGCTGCTGCTGAACGATACTCTATAAAATTTACGTATTAAAAGAGCGTCGAAGAATTCGATGAAAACTACAAATATACAGTAGTCACTCGATAATTCGAAAAACTCCATAAATCGAACTAAACGCCAAGTCGCCTGAGAAAACCTCTATAATTAGAAAAAAATACATGTATTCCGGTGCCCTCGATAATTCGAAATGTCTGTCGGTGGCCGGCACACTCTACAATTCGAATTTTTTTTTCACGAATCTCTATAATTCGAATTTCTTTAAACACGAATAATCGTGTTATACGTACATATTATATCGTACATATAATATGTACGTTCATATGTATAAAGATTATGTATACAATCTATTTAACGTACTCGTATTGAAACTAATAATGACTAAATATTATCGTAGTTTAATGTTATCGTATCGTAACCTACCTAATCTATACCAAAATAAAGCAAAATAAATTATGTCAGGATTACGTCGATTTTTTGAGCAATCTGAAATGGACGAAAAAAAATGCGATACAATTTTCAATGCCATCAGTAAGTTAGACAACGCTATGGACCACAGATTGTGACCAAAAATTTTTCACGAAAAAAAATAACAGATTTCTTCTTTAATATGTAATATGTATGTAAAATATAATAATATTAAAAATAAATGTAAAATATAATAATAATGTGTATGTATAATAAATAAATAATATATCATCTCTCTTTAATTCGAATTAATTTTTTTTTCCCTCGATTATTCGAACACTCGGTAAATCGAAAAAAAATCGAATTTTTAACTCGGTCCCCTGAATTTCGAATTATCGAGTGACTACTGTATAATTTTCGCGCACGACTTCTCAAAAACACAATCGGCTAGGTACGAACTGGTGTTGTAACTATCCGGATATTCGGATATTTTACGCGAGCTCTTATTTTATATCTTTTTTGATTGCCATTAATTCATTATTCAGTTGCATATTTTCGCGCATATACGAAGACACGCGCGCGCCTGCGTATTTTCATATTTCCGTTTTGAAATCGTTTAATTTTTATTTTAACGAGTTCTCCGGTTGTTAACGTAATAAATATATATATATATTATTCGAAATGTGGTCGGGACGGTCGTAAAGTCAGGTGTCGGCAGATATACGTATTACGATGTCGTACGCGGGCTCCGGGGACCCCGGACCCATTAAAACCGTTATTATTATTACTGCTATCACTGTCCCTGTACATTTTCCGTCAGGAAGACGAGACCCCCTACAGGCGGAACTCGACGACGATTATCTTCCGAGACCTATTAACCGCCGCGTGGACCCGCACGATCTTTCGCCAGACGACGACGGCTTGTTAATGGTCTGTCGGCAATATAAATATGACCCGCTAAACTTTAAAACTTCAATTAACATACTCCCGAGCCGCGCGTGTATAACGTGTCTCGCGCACGCCGCGAAACCGTGAATAATCGCCGCGAAGCCCGTAACTCGAATAATAACGATAGAAACGAATAAAAACTAATGGCCATTAGTGTGTGTGTGTGTGTGTGTCTAGAAGATCAGACGCAAAAGACCGTCGTCACGTCTTGAGCGTTGTTACTTATTTTTAAACGATAAGAAAAAAACACGTACTTCTCTCGATCGAGTGTATAATATGTTAATGTGATATTATGGCTTATCGTCGTTATAGTATAATATCATTCATTGTAGGATATAGTTGAATCGCTTATTGTAGAAACCACCCCACGAGTGACAGAAATATTGTAAAACAACTTTTATTTTCTTATACTCTCTATACCCCTTCCCTTCTTCAACCTTGTTGAGTATATTCGGCGTGTCGTGTATAGAACCTTCCCCTCTACTTCCAGGAATGAAAAAAAAAAAAGAAGCTTTTAGGAAAACGATAGGTTTTTATTAATTACGAGTATTTCTCGAAAGTTTAAACTTATGCGTCACTTATGGGGTTTCTGCAATAAGCGATTCAATAATATGTTCTCTATGGCAGCGTTTCTTAAACTTTTTTTTATCCGTGGAACCCTTTTTGACGTCCATTTTTATCGTGGAACCCCTACTTTGTTTTTTAGCTTTTAAGCTTTTTTAGGATTATTTGCAAAAAAAAAATAAATATAATTATTTCATACACTAATATTGTGTATTAAGGGTAAAAAATATGCTTTAGTTAGACGTTTTTAAGTGATTTTCATGAAAATTTTGAAAAAATTACTCTTGAGCTTCGCGGAACACAGTTTAAGAAACGCTGCTCTATGGCGGCGTGGACATTTTTATTCGCTTTTGGTCGTTTCGTAAAACGCAGTCAAACACGCGTACAATAATTGGAAAAATCGACTCGTATACAGATAAACACATCACGAGTTGAATTTATTGCGATTTACGGCGCGACGAATATCAAATATTAATACGTTCGTAAATTTCAAACCAAACTCGAATCCCCAAAACCGACGCGACGCGCTTCCCGCGAACGTTTAATCTCGTCTAAAGTCGCGTTTGATTTCATCGATCCGTCCGACTACTTTTTTAATACGATTGTATTTATTTATTGTTATCGATCGCGGTCGAACGTGTATATTATCACTAGAGCTAGGATTTTAATGACCAAAAAACTCTAAAAAATGAACTTAAAAAATGCTTAAAATAAACAAAAATTAGTTAAAATACACAAAGTGAACGTAATATTTGTAATATTTGTAATATTACGTAAAAATGACCTTAAAAATGCAATAAAATGCATTTAACACAAAAAATACACAAAAATGCACTAAAAGAAATTGGAATTGTATAGCACTTGAAGAAAAAAATGCAAAAGTCACCAAAATCCCAGGGGCGTAGCTAGGATTTTTTTTTTGGGTAGGCCCACTATAAAACTTTTACTCACCGACGGTAATTGGGACTTTTTCTGATTTTTTTTATTAGCCTACCGTAATTTCAAAGTTTTCAATGATTATTCTTATCAATAAATGAATAATTAATTACTTAAAAATTAAAACAAATTGAACCAAAAAAGAAGCATAGGCACATATAGTTTCAAAAGATGCAATTTTTATTTAAGTACCTAAATACTGATATTTTTACAAAATACAACTATAAATATTAATTTATGTAATCTAAATCTCTAACTCACCGGAGTTAGGTCCATAATTTATGCTATAAACCCGCTCCCCGACATTCTCTATCATTTAAAAAAAATTTGAGCCAAATCGGCCCAGCCGTTCTCAACTGATGCAATTTCGAATTTTTTGTCTCCATTTTTATATATATATAGATTATACTGTTGTAAAAACGTGTATAAGTGTCTGATATATTATTTTTAATATTATTGGTATTTTTTTAAATGAGAAAATCTGGGTAGGCCCGGGCCTACCAGGCCTACCTACTGGCTACGCCCCTGCAAAATCCTAGCTCTAATTATCACGATTACATAATATTACGATGTCATTGTTTTGCGCGTCGACTCTGAAAGTTTATATTTTAGAATTTCGATCGTCTTTCTCTCCCTCTCTTTGGGGGGGGGGGGGAGGAGATATACTCGCGCGTTTGACTTTATTTTTAGTCTGCACTATATCAGACGGATTGAATCGCGTATATATATAGGTAATAAAAATCGTGTCATCAAACGAGAGCTGCTGCGCGCGCGCCAGCGTTTGTTTTTTTTTTTTTTGTTTTCTTCTCGACTCTGCGGGGACACGTCGCATATGTGCCGCGCACTCTCGTATCGTACAATCCTGGACCGTGTTTTTCCCTTTATACGTTATAGTTTACGCTCGGAAAAAAAATTAAATAATATTTCAAACGTAACGTAACGGTTTTTTACTATCGTCGCGATAAAACTCCTCGAGAATCTTTGAAACGAGCTCGCCGCCGCCGCCGCCGCGTTTGATACGAAAATATTCAGCCCCGTTTAATGAGCGCCGCGTGCACGTATTATTATTATTGTATTACGGCATGATCCAAACTCGTCCCGCGTGTGTCCACGAACAGATGCCCCAGAGAGCGAAACAAAATATTACATAATATATATAATAAAACGTCTCCGTCCGGCACATGTTACGCACATCACACAGACGCGCGCGATTCTGCGCTACGCTAATTTACGACGTCTGTTCGGCCACCAACTAAATATATACGTATATATTGTCTGCGACACCGTGATGTACAGGGTGTGGGCTCGTCGCGTGACGTTCCGACGGAAATGTCTCGGTAAATGTTACAATTTTTTTTTCCTCGTCGACGTAAAATTCTCGATCATTGCTTTCAGACCGTAAAATCGGCTCGATTAAATTTTCCCGTTTGAGATTGCAAAATTCGGCGGCGCGGCGGCACGAGTTGCGACGTGAACGTTTCGTCGCGATGAAAATCGAACCTGTACGGCTAATGTATAGTAACGTTTGCGGGCAGGACGAGCGTGTAGTCGCGTCGTCGCGGCTGTTGCAATAAGATGTCGCTAGTGAAATATTATTCTACTCCAACAGCCCGAGAACGTCGAATTTTTAGCTGAAAATCGAACGCGACGAGCGGTTTTGTCCTCTCTACGACCCACATCGAAAATTGAAAGGTATTCAGATAATTTCAGACGGCGCGGCGGCGTCGTCGTGTTTGAAGATTTATCTTGGATTTGAAAATGGTGTGCTTTTCACGGCGGCGGCGCTTCGGCTCGTTGAGATTTCGCGGATCGCAAGCCACTGTCAGTTACAATACGAGATCGTTTATAATATGACTTGTCCAACTAATTCTTATCACAACGTCGTCGGCCGACGCGACTGCCCGCCGAGCGAGTAGTTTTCGGTCGGAAAAGGCAAATCGCACCGTTTAAGCGCGTTTACCGTGACCGGTTAAATGATTGAACTGTACCGAATCATCGACGCCGGGTCACCCTGTATACGCATAGTATAGTAGCCGGCCTCCGATGACGACATCGGACCTAGAAATAACTTGCCGCGGAGAACGAGAACTGTGCGCGGGCGTGCGTTTACGACGAGTCGTCGTATATAAACGAATCGAACCGTTGTTTGTTTTCGAAATCCCCCCTACACACACACACACATCGTCACCACCTATGGTTTTTAAATCGAAGTATTTATTTTTCCTATTACGAGAGTGTAGTGTGGAGAGAGAGAGAAAATTGATAGGCAGGCCGTGGAAAAGATTTTCAATTAGTATTGAACCGTCCGCAGACGCCGAGAATAATGGAAAGCCCGTGTCGTACAGTGTTTTTATAATATGCGTGGCGGCGGCGGCGGTTCCTGTTGAATTATTCAATATGTGATTGCCGTGTATATATTATTATAATATCGTCTCGCCGCCGCCGAGAGCGCGGAGAGCCGATGGCGCAGATAGACACCTACCTACCATCTCTGTGCCCGCTGTGCCGGACACGAGAAATACACCCAGTCGTGTCGACCGCCGAACTCGGAAATTTACGTTTCCATTGTGGAATGAAAAAAAAAAACACACTGCGTATGATTTATACTCGCTCTCGAGGATGGCGGGGACCCGAAAATCGTTCTATTTATTGGGCATTGTGTGACGGAACTCCGGATGCGCGCGGTTGCCCACCTCCGTAGATAACGTCGTCATCGTTCGGACTGCTCGCCGAAGACGAGCCGCTGTGATCGATCGGCCGGACGACGCGATGATTATCGCCGCAACAGACGTTACACAAAATATTATCGTGTACTTATTATAATAAACGTATTTCCGAACGACGACGACGCGGCGTACACGACAATTATATTATGATGATATGATATCTCGGATTGAGTCGTCCGTTCGGGATTGAAACGTTTGCGATAATCGACGTTATTATCACGTTCCACGTACACCTGGCGGGGCAGGACTCTGAGGGGGGGGGGAGCACCGTACAAGGTCGAGTTGTGAACAAATCATTCCGGCACGTGTGTGTATATTATATTTTCTACGCAGCTATAATATATGCCGAGTATACCAGTGTTGTATGTGTTGTATGAGTCCGGTTTCTATTCGGTGAAATAAAAATACTGATTCACGCAATCGTAGAGTAGTCTGGTGTATATTATTATATGACGTATTTCGCGGTAACACTTGGTTTTAACCATGCGATTCGATTTCATTCCCCCCCCCCTTTCGATATTTAAACTCTGTCCGGTCTCGGTCTAGAAATAGGAAAATATTATTATCGCTCCGGTCTGGGTCTTTTCTTTTTTTTTTATACGAAAAAATGGACCCGATTTGGGTCTGACCGGTTGTCGTCTGGTTTTATCGGTCCGGGTTTTATAGTTTGATTGAATTTCACCGGCCCGTAAAGTACCCCCCGACGGACCGCGCGCGCGCGCGCGCAGGGCTCCGCGAGTGCCCGAGTTATATAATAATAATTTATCAACGCGTAAACACGATAAATCAATTAACGAAAAAACTCGTCGACCCATATCGTACGTACGTGTGTGTGTGCGCGCGCGCGTACTGAAATAATACCGGAGAGAAAGGGATAGCATTGACCGGAAATCTTAATACGTTTTAGATCCATCATCTCGCGCGACACCCGGCGCGTCTATATTTATTTATATATATAACGAAACGCAGCCGACGAGAATACGGGCTAAAAAGCTAATTCTTCATTTCCTACGTGCGCGCAGCGTGCTCGGCCAACCGCCATCTGTCCTTGTCGTCGTTCCCGAGTGATTTTTATTCTCTCTCTCGTCTCTTATTATCGCGCGGGGCCCCCTTTTTTTATTCGTCGATTCGTCGTAAACGATTTTCCGAACGCGTTCGCTTTAATAAAATATCAAAATCGCCCGAGTATTATTTATTTATTTATTTTTTCATCGACCAAATCATCCGAACGTTCTAGTCGGAACAGCGGAACTTTCGATAATACCAGGGTGGCGGAGCGAAAATTTGACCGCATTTGAAATTAACGCCACACTTTTAATATTCGAGGTACTGAGGTGGAAAAAAAAAAACCAGTTTTAGCAAATTACGGGAAGTTTTTTTTATTGAATATGCAAAAAAACCTATGTGTGAAACAAAATGTCCCGCAAATGGCGTCCGCGCATGGCGATGCGTTCTTGGAGGCGATGCAATTTCGATGCAATTTCACTTCTTATTGAATCTCATAAATCGGGCTAATGTTCGTGGCTTATTCACATAAACTTTTGCCCTTGAAACACCCCCACAGGAAAAAGTGTCGTAGGGAGCGAGATCGGGCGAGCGAGGTGGCCCGTGAATGTCACCGTTTCGAAATTCCTCGTGCTTGAGCGCGACGTCTCGTTGACCGTCGTCGAGGGCTTTCTTCGACAGAAACTTGAACACGTGCTATATTTTCTGGTGCCACTATATGGGGAACACGTCTTGGAATCTTCGGGGCCACATTACCATGTTCCCAAAAAATTTTAACCAAATCGTGTGACATATTGTATGACAACCCCTCCCAAAGTTACGCTTATCTCAAACGTGGTCGTTTTCGCTCCGCCACCCCCCTGTATATATTCGAATACGTTTCTATTTTCGTCGAGTGCAAGTGTGCAAACCGACGACGACGACTTGTATTGTTTTGATTTCGAGTCATTGTGAATATTACATAGACGTGTTACACGTTGGTGTAGTGTAACTCTCGGCGCACACAATATAATGTGATACGAGCCGTGTGCGTTGTGAAAGTCTTCGTGTTCGCGTTGACCTTTCCCGCCGCGCGCGTACCTGTTTTCATACGTATACTAAACACACAATTTTAACACCCTCTCGCGCGCGCGCGCCAGTGTACGATACACGTAGTTTCGGAATCGCCCTGTACGGGGGGGAGTTACGACACTCTCGCCGCGCCAGACACGCACGCTTTGGCTCGCGCAAAAAAAAAAAAAAACACGGCGGTCGCCGACGGTTCGGCGTCGTCTGGCCGGTTAAGGATGTCGTGCACCCCGAGCGAACACAATAGCGTCGTCTCGCATACGACGGCGTCCTGCGATTATAATAATATTATATATAATAGCCGCGGCGTGTTTTTATTGGGCGCGTGACGATTGCAGGTCGAGCGAGTGCACTCGAGATACAAATAAGTGCATTGTGTTTTATACGTATCGGAAAGGACAGCGCCGCGCCGCATAACTGCAGTTTTTCGGAGCTACTGTCGTCACGTCGTCGAGATAGTTTTGTTACGTTTCTGTAGACGTAAAACGTCTTACTCATATTATAATATAATTCGCGGCGTTTGCAAAATCCGTTTCCCCTTTTACTTGGCCCGTAAAATTTGAACTGATTCATATAATATACCGATGTTGAAATTTTGTCGTTTAGTTTTAAATACATTTTTACACCCCCGAAAAAATTTTCGTTGATAATTCGTTCGTCGACTAGCGAACTAAAATAGGATTCGTAAAAAAAGTGCAGTATTGTTGTTTTTCTGCTACTGCACAACATCAAAGCCAAACATGATAGGAAAGAGAAAGAACGTTTTACGCGATTGTGGATATTGAAATTCCTCGGTTTTTCTGAAAAACTTTATTTTAAAATTAAAAGTGTACTCAACGTGTCTCGGTTATGCACGATTATATAATATTATATTCGACGGAGAAATTTCTTTCCTAAATCGAAGAAAATAACATTCCTTTTGTTCTTCGAGAAAACCTTTGCAGGTACAATATTTAATTTTAACCAAACAAATATTTATTAATAACAATTAATTATTAAGCTTAATATATTTATGAGTATTATCGATTAAATATTAATATAATTATTTTATTTATTTTCCGTTTTTTTTTTAAAAGTATTTATACTATTTTCTTCTACACATATTAAAGTCGAATATAAAATATAATCGTGTGCTCACAGTGAGTGACAGCAATGTGATTGGGCGAAACCCTTGTGGACGTTTCAAATGTACGCGTTGTCGATTAGGAAATAATAACGCCGATACTGTCGAACTGGCATTTCGGCTAATAATAATTATACGTTTTACCGTCGTCGACGGAATTCGACGGCATCGCGTTAGGCAGATGTTTTTTTTTTTCTTTCAATGTGAATTAAATCGACTACTAGCGATCGGACAGGAATGTTACTGTGAATTTGTGTCGGTATCTCGCGGTCAGGTATAATATGAGCGTTCTCGTAATGTTTCCGAGCCCCATTTTACGTGGGAAAAATTGCTCGGTCCCGGTGGAATTTGCGGTAGAAATTCCGAAATCGATTAGTAAAAAAAAACCAAATCCGCCGACGGTGCCAGAACAACCCATTACTGTAGTGTGAATATAGATTCGAAAAGGATATTTCGTCGTCCTGTTGTTTTAGAAAGACACGCTATTATTTACGCGTATATCCGTGTCGCGGTCGTTTGAATTTCGATTTTAAGGTAAAATAATAAAAAAGTAAATTATCCGTTATTTTTTCTCTCGCGTAATTTATTTGAAAACACGCGCGAAAAAATATAATTTTCCAAAAGACTTGGCTCCGCGAACCGAGGCCCTTCGAAATCTGGTCCGCGCCTTATATAATATTATATACTTTGGCGGCGGCGGCGTTATGCATCAAGAAATTCTCCAGACTAATGCGGATTTCGCAGCACCGGTGTGCATTCACCGTGAACGCATTATTATTATTATTATTATTATTATAAAACGGAATTAGAATAACTGAAACAAACTGCTGCACACTTCTATCCGGAATAGAAGATTAAATATGACTTTGTATTATACGTATACGCCGCCGCCGCACGGAATAATACGTAAATAATAACGCGATATTATTGTTATTATTTACCCACGCCCCCGAGTACGACGCGCGTTTCCTAATGTCGCGAGTTTAATTTTACTATATTTTCCCGGCGGTCGACCTTTGTAAATATTATGAGAGAAAATCCATTAGGACGCAATAACAATAACAATAATAACGATCTCGCCGATCGAGAGCAAAACGGTTATAATATCCGTTTTGGAAACGTCGTTCGACGTAAATCCAATAATTATAGAGTATATTTTTTCTCCCGAGGTAAACGATTTTTTTGGTTTTTCGTCACGCCCACGTGAGAAAAATCGTTTGATTCGACTTCGTTCTGGCGGGGTGACGATGAGCCGCGACGCTAATAAATCGTTGTCGTATGGGGTTTTCTCGGGCCGACGACGACGGGGAAAAATATGAAAACGTTATGTTTTTCATTTTTTATCGTCACACTTCCTACGCGACGCCGAGTTCGCGCGTTCGCTCGCCGCGCGGAAACAATAATTCGACACACTGTCCGGTATTGATTTATTAACTGTAAACAATAATAATATTATTCTATCGACGACGACGACGATAAAACGCGCGCGGGGTCCGTGTTAAAAGTGGAATTTATTTGACGACCGCGTTCGTTTACCACCACATCCCGTCCCGTGTCTTGTCGCGCGCGCGTCTATATTATTATTATAACCGGACGGGCAGGCAGAGAGGAAAAACAGAAAAAAATTTGCGCGACCCACGCTCTACGATGAGTCGTAAAAAACCAACACACTCCGATTTCTTAATTCCGACACGGCTACTCGGCCACGGTCATTTGTTATTGGGTTTACTGCGACACCTGTCCGACTGTGCCGTCTGTGGTGCGTCTGCTTTCAATATACGTACGTATATTATAATATTATGTGTCCCGCCGATGACTTTTGGAAAATCACTTTGATTAATAACATTTTTAGAACATCTATTGTTATCGTTTTGCGTTCGAGAGTCTATTAGAAGAACTTGGTCTACGAATGTGGCGTATAAAATGCACAGCGTGTTTCCGATCGTTTTACGAACATTTTTTTTATACATTCCAAAGCGTCGAGTGAGTGGTTGTTGTCCGTCTTTGTTCGTGTGGCTCTTCCAAAGATGTCCTTCCAAAATTTCAACTCGACCGTTCGCACGAGTGTAATTAGGGAGGCTTTACACGTAGGCTCACTTCGGAGTCGTCTCAGATTTGTCGAATAAATCATAAATACCGGTAGGTACTCGTATTATCAATAGTGTTTACTTTATTTAAATATTGCCGGCGTTTTGCGATAAATCGTAACGAACACGTTACACGCGTAGATCTCTACATGGAGAGGTTCCCAAACTGTGGGTCGCGATTGTATTTTTAGCGGGTCGCGTTATATTTTGTAATAATACATTTTTCAATCGTCTATTACTTTTCTAATTCGGATTGATCGAACTTTTTGAAGATAGTGTATTTAAAATGAATTTCAATCGAACAAATTTAATACATTTCTATAATATAATATAGGAGTCTATATTATAGTATTACGACGGATTATTAGAACGCGTTTGCAGACGCGTCCGTTGTGTGTAGTACGTATACCGAGAGGGACATTTCAAATACAGTCGACTCCGCTTTATTGGGACACATCGGTTGCATGACGTTATTTGTCCCAATAAAGCGGTTGTCCCAATAATCCGAAATGAAAAAAAAACATCCAAATTTATTGAAAAACTGATTTTTCATGTTTTTATTATTACAAATACGTCATATTAGTTATTACAATAACACAATTATGGAAATTTTTTAACTATACAAAAAGAAAAACATGGTATTATAATCTAAATATAACTAAATGGTCATAGCGTTGCACATTTGAATCCCCAGATGTTCAAATCCTACGTTGTTCAGTACTCTTACAATATCATATTCTTCGGAATTTGGTTCTAATAATTGTTGATCGATGGTATGATTTTCTTACTGATGAAAAATGTCCCAATTATCCAGATTCGTGGCCCAGATAAGCGTTGAACGTTTACCCTACAAATATATACATTTGTTTTCGTAATAATTGAAGAATTGTCCCTATTCAGAAGCGGTTGTCCTTATTAACCGGTGTCTCTTATTAAGCGGATTCGACTGTATTTACGAATCGGGAAATAATAACTTAATCGAAAATTGAAATCGCATTGAAAAACGTACTCGAAAGTCGTCGTAACGTATGGGTACTTGTTTTGTGCGAGTATATTTTTGCAATGCGTTTGTACGACGCGTCACATATAATCGTGTACAACCGTTACGCGATTGAAATATAATTTTCGTACAGTATTTACTATAATCGACGATACGTTACTATTTTATATCTATTTAGTCGGTTTAAACACCGATAGTGGAACCACTTTTAATGTTGAAAAAAAAAGAAAAAACGTTAGAATTTCAGCCCCCCCCCCCCCCGCTAGGATCACGCCTACGACTATAAAATTATGCTCCGAGTATAGTAAAATACAATATTATATCACATCGGTCGCGTGCGTTATATAATTGCGCGACGATTATTATTTATATTGGCAATAATAAGTCGTATTTCACGATATTCTCATTCCGCGCGCGCGTGTGTGTGTGTGTGTGTGTGTGATGTGTATCAGACACCGGCGGCGTGGTATAATAATTAACGACCCGCATGCACCGGAGTACCGCGTTTGTTTCCACCGATTCTCTCATGCAAATTCGATCGACACCTACTCGATAATAATAATAATAATATGGTTTTCTCTCGTTCGCCACCGTCGCATTGTAAAACGCTTTGTTTTATCACACTCGGCTTTTTCTCTATTTTTTTTTTCAAATCTACTCTTCTCTCTCTCTCTCTCTCTCTCTCTCTCTCTCTCTCTCTCTCCACATAGCCATGTTTATTTCACACTCGTGTTGTAGTACATATCACGTGGTTTTTTTTTTCTTTCGCTATCATCGTCTGAGATCAATAATAATTTTATTTTTTATTTTTGCGCGCCCACTGCAGCAGCAGCAGCATGCAATCCGTTTTATAACAGTAGCGGAGGTTGCTCGACCGACACAACAAATGCTTTTTACAATAATCGATAGGCTTCGTCGGTATATAATATTATTATTATTCCAGTCACGGCAGTGTCGTGCACTACACTACACTCGATATCGGAACGAGTTAACGACGATTCAAAGGGTGTTTTTTTTTTTTTTTTACGCGTGTAAACGCCGAAAGGCGATTCAGCGATAGCTATCGAAATATTTTACTTAACCTAAAGCGCGTTGTAACGTTAAACACTAGACACATGGATGGCCAAACTGCGGCACGCGTGCCATTTGTGGCACATTTGTTTTATGGAATGGCACACTAGAGTCGGATAAAATAATATATAATTTTCAAAAATAAGTATTATTAAATTATATTATCGCAGTGGAATTTTCCGATTATTATTCCGATAAGAGAATTGTTACGTGTGTACTAGATTACTACAATAAAGTTAGTCGTATTAGAATCGCCGTGCCCGTGCGTTAACGAGTAGTTTGTGTCGTTGTGTGTGTGTGATCGTGAAATGGCATCTTATAAACCAGGAACTTCAGGTTTAGGCGCAAAACGAAGTTATAAAGATGATATTTCTTCGCGAATTTTTAATACAGAATGGATAGAAAAATTTTTATGTATAGAAGGGAAAAAATCTAGACCGACATGTTTAGCGTATGTAACTCTGTAATCGCAGTTCCAAAAAAATTCAATGTTCAACGGCACTATAATAATCACACAATGATATTATTGAAAAATACCCCGAGGGTTCTGTAAAGAGGACAGAATATTATATTAAAAAGAAGACTAATTCGTTGTTAACTCGGAAATCGATTTTTACTAAACAATCGAATGAAAAAAAAGACATGGTGTTGACGTCTTATGAAATCGCATTTTTGCAAAAAATTGCAAATGATTCAAAAATTTCTACGTACGTAAATGACATTTCTTTATCACGTAATACAATATTATGAGAAGAATTGACGAAATTTCCTCAGATATTTCAAAACAAATTTCGTCGTATAGTACCACTAATTCTAAATATTTTTCTCTTGCGCTTGATGAAAACTGTGATATTACGGACAATCCGCAATTAAGTCTATATTTATTCGAAGTGACTAGACGAACACACACAATGTGTATTGCGATAAAAAAAAAAGAAAAAAAAAAAGAAGAAATTCCTATATTTTTTCGCGCAACGTGTTTGTGTCGGATGTTTGCAGCCGGCGGAATTTAACTTAACGCTTTACACAAATAAGCGCGCGCTATAATCTATTTCGTTAAAAAGAAGAAGAAGGTAATTCTTACATAAGACGACGATTTCACTCAACACGCTCGTGTAAAAAGGTTTTTTTCGACATTTTTTTTTTTTTCTTTTTGCGCCACAGACAAACGGAATTTTCTAGAATTGAGATCGATAATAATAATTGATGCCCGATTTCAATGGCGTTAATAAAACGATAAATAACGAATATTATTACACACACGTATTGCTTTTTATTTCGTTAGTAAATACTTTTAATTTATGTAGTTTTTTTTTTGTTCCATTACGATCGCTGTAATCGTTACGTGATCGATTGACGACATAAATTATTATCAGTAATTATCGCTCGTATTTTTTTTTCCACCGAGCGTGAAAAAATCACGCGAGACAAAATCCGTACGCCGCGCCCCGGCGTACTTAAAATACACATTATGTTGGGGATGGCGAACCTATGTCGCGCGCGCATTATTTCAGTGACACGCCAATTTAAATATAATTCATAATTTTCACTTCACTTTCCAAACAAATTACTGATATTTTTAACTTATTATTTGTAATATATTATCAACGTAAAGTCGTAATTGCCGTGTAATATGTACTTTCCATTTCCCAATCTCGTAAACTAAAATCATGTTTATACGTTTGATTAATTATTTTTTAAGCAAAATAAAGGTCTAAAAAGTACACAAAACCAAACATTTCGATTTGACGCGCAGTTATCGAAAGGTTCGCCATCCCCGGCCTAGTTCGTATTCGTTTATTTAGTTTTAAACGCGAAATCGATTCTCAGATCGTATATAATGACATTTTTATCCCGTCATAATCAATTGTCTCACCAGTTGGTTTTCATCGTCCGAAAATCCTCTCTAAACGTGGAATATTTTATTAAACGGCAGGTGACCGCCGCCGCCGCCGCCGAGGGTTACTCGAAAACGGATTATTATTAAACCGCACACGTTTCATGACTGATATTATATGTATTTTTCTATCATTTTTTCCCCCTTCCCTCTTGATATATATATATATTTCAGGGTGGTCTGTCGAGTGTATGCAAAGCGTGAAATAGCTCCTAAAGACGCTGAAAAAAAAAAAATAAAAAACGTGCCTACCGTGTATAGTGCGACGACGACGATTGTTGTCGTGCGCGCGCTAGTGTAGGCGACATTGATGGATTGCCATTTGCGCTTCCCCTTTGAAAATTCCGTTTTTTTTTTTATTCTTTCTCGCGCCGGCGAACGTTCGTGTTTCCCTTCTTTTTTAAAACGGATAAGACTTTCATCCGGTAAACTGTACAAAATAATGTATACACGCGATTTTCAAAGCGACCGACGACGACTAGCCCGGTGTTTTATCGAAAAACGTTTGAAAAGTGTCAAAACACTTGTATCGATACGCGTAGAGTTGTTTTTCCTACTCTGTTGGCCCCAAGGATTCGCAGACGTTCGCGAGATCCTCGAAGTGTTGTCGCCTGCAGCTAATCGGGTCGATTAGCTTTTGGATAATTTCGATTTGCAATAATTATAGAAACGTATCGATTTTACTACGACTTGTAGTGTCACTGATCCGAGATTCGTACGTTTTTTTCTGTTCTTTCTTTTAACGTGTCGTCGAAACTTTCGCCGCAACTAGAACTCTCGAGCAAAGGCCCGAAACAACGGGTGTTATCGACGACGGCGGTGTGTCGCCCATTGTGTGTACGGCACACGCGGTGCCGCGGGCGAAACAGCTTTGTTCGGTCGGTCGCGAAAGCCACAGGGAGGGTTTCCGCCGCATGCAAATTTCGTTGACAAATCGACGCGATATAGCGTATTGCCCAACAAATCGAGTTTGCCCGACTCGCGTCGCCGCGGCACATTAATTCGCAGTACTTAAACGACCCGACCGCGCTGTCCCCCATTAGATTAGGGGAAATAAAGGCTCTCTGTCCTGCCGCCGCCGCCGCCGCCGCCGCTCGCTTCCAAGTCCTTCGCGCCACTACGTCTGTCTACTGCGCCACCGCTATTTATCCCGCGTGTTCATTATTGTATAATTGCCGGCGGATCCGCGCGCTTAAAATAAAAACTCTCTCTCCTCTCGCGCGACCCGCAGTTTGCGCCGCCGCTTTTGTGTCGTCCCGCCGCAGGAAACAGCCGTGCACATAACACGTCATACGCGAATTATGATATTATACGCGCGTATATTATAGTCATACTCTCTACCTGTACCGAACCGGCTCCGTTCTTCGAACCTCGCGTTCTCGGAACAATGCGCGCGCAATTGGGTTTGTTCGCCGATTGTTCTCGATATGAATTAATAATAATATTATAATATCTAGGGTTCGGGACTTATTGCACACAAATTGTAGGAAATATGCACTTAAAATGACCGAAATATGCAACTAAAAATAATTTGATTTATTCATTTAAATTTAGACAATTTTTTGTAATTAGTGTTATTTTTTGACAACAATAACACAACATTATACGTATTACTGAAGTGTATATTCGATTTCATTTTCTTCGTTTTCTCCTACAGTGAAAAATCGTAATATTGGTTCAGGCGGCAGTGATCGATAATGGAGCAATATCTTTAAAAATCTGAACGCGGGATGGAGCTTTTTTAAAGATTTTTTTTACGTTAGCAATAATTTTATCAACTTTAGGATTTAGAATGCGGACTGTTTCAGCCACTCTGTGTAGACCGAGCTATACGGAGTAACTGATTACTAAAAACTGATTAGGTATGCGATTGAACAACGCATGAAAGTAGAAAAAAAATAAATAAAGTTATAAAATAAAGTTATAAAATATTGAAAATAAATGTACTTGATAGAAAACAAAAACTGTGTAAATATGCTATAAATAACAATTAAACTGCCAAAATTGGCAAATATGCATTTTGCTCAGAAAACGGCCAAATATGCGAAAATATGCGATTAAAATTTTTGTATTTCAATCCGTTATTATGACTTAAAACAAATTTAAATCTTACTTGGACTATTCATTGCAGTCATTATTAAGCAATATGCAAATGCAACAAGTCCCGAACCCTAATTATATCATCCATAGCGATTATCATCGTCGTCGTCTTACGCGTTTAGACGCGGTCGACTCCCAGGAATTCGATTTGAAACGAACGCGCGTCATGCGAGAGTATTATTATTATTATTATTATTATTATTTGTTTTTGACGAGCGTTTTTTTGGATTGGGGGGGGGGGCATGATTTCACCACATTATCGTTTCGTCGTTGTCGCAAGGATGGTTTTTTTTATATTTACCCGTCATGTTATAAAACATAATATCGCACTGCTAGAACAAGACTGCCACAACTCAAAATTTATAGTTTTGAGAAAAATCGATTTGAAGTTTGGACCTAGGATGTTTTGATGAGTTTTTTACTTATGCGTTTGAAATTTAACACTTAAATACTTACAATCATACTTTACAATATTATTTTTTCAAATATTATGAAATTCACTCTTAAACCCAAAAATTTAGACTTGTGGCCATTTACAATTTTTCAAGTAAATGCAAGACTGCCATATTTTGAGATATGTGACTGTATTGCATACAGAAATTGATTTTTAGATGGCCACTTTATAGTCATATTTCGTGTTCGTGGCTGCACTATCACAAATTATAAAATGCAATACTGCCACAACTCTAAATATTGCTGTTTTGCACTCAACATATCACGCGATAATTAGTTTTTATTCAGTGCAAGAACGCCACAAGTCGAAATAAGGCAGTCTTGAATTTTGACTTTAGTGATAATTTGGATAAATTAAAATAAGTATACAGCCATACAGTAAACATGGCATTGTATATTCAATTGCATTGAAAATTAACTAACATTTAAATAGTTCAATACTGACACATCTCTATAGTGGCTAAATGAAAAATGATATTGAATGTGGCGTTATTGCATTTTATAGAGCTTATTTTTCTCTATTCAACAGTAGTCATAACTGAAAATTGATGAATTTTGAGTTGTGGCAGTTTTGTTCTAGGAGTGCGAATTATATTATAATATTATTTCGTATAAAATCCATCTGTACCGCTCGCGTTTTCATTGAACACGTTTAACCGAATATTATAATATTAAAACTATACTTTAACGATCAAAAGCAATGTCATTACTGCTAGTTAAACTTTGGCTTATGGCCTCGTCGAATGATTTACGCGCGCGCGCGCGGGCATTGTAAATCGGCCCGACCGTAGTCGCGATGACCAATTAAAACTCTCCGCGGGTTTATCTTTGGCAATAAGTTATTATAGTTTTTTTTTTTTTTTTTTCATATATAACCGAACGCACTTTAATGTGGCAATTATTATTGCGCGCAACGGTTAGATAATACTATATTATTATAGACACTATGACGCGCTCTCATTAAAACATCGCACCGTTCGTTCCGTCGGAAACGTTCTCGTCGCGCGCGTTATTGCCTGCCTATATTATACCGATCGCGCGCTGCTCTGTTATAATGAATATTCGCTATCGCGAAAACAAAACCCCCCGCAACCGTTTAGTAGTCTACATCAAACGAAACGAAATTATATACGTTTCAATTATTACGTCATTCCTCGGTTGTTTTTCCCTCCGCGCGCGAACATTTTCGTAATACGTGTACGTTTTACGCGTACAATGTGTGTATGTACACGCATGCGATTCCGTCGATTATAACGAGTCAAAGTCCTAATAAAACACGCTCGTCCGAAACGCTCAAAACACCTTTCCCGTCGTTCGAGTATACGCGTGCGGCCTAAAAGAAACACTCGTTTTATTCTCACAGACCCGTTCCATATTATATTATAATATTATATATACAGGGTGTTCACCAATTGCATCGCTTATTGCACGAACCCCCATAAGCGACACATGAGTTGAAACTTTCGAGAAAGTCGTCGCTTCTCTGATCATACAACGATGACGTCCAAAATTACTACTAATAATAATAATAATAATAATAATATATTCGGCCCGGTAGTTTATTCGGCGTGTTTCTCTCGTACGCTGTAAAAAATAAATAAATAAATACACTTAAATACGACGACGTAAAAAAATCGGCGCAACAATAAATTAAACCTGTTGTATAATAGTAATAGTTATTGAAATGAGTATTTATTTCGGTTTAGCAATACGTCTAGTTTAAATCGATCCGTTAAAAGTTATGAGATCCGTCCGTGATGCGAGTTTATCGTCACGTCCGAGTAATTTATTTTTATTTTCCCGTCGTATCCGATATAAAATCGAAAATCGTTAGAAAGCTTGTCCAGCCCGTCGTACTAGCTTTTGTGTGCGGATTTAAGTTTTTAATTTTTCCCCGTCGTGAAATACTCAACGAATCGTATGGATTATTTCGACCAATCGTACGCAATCGTCGCGTCGTCGCCCTTATGTTTTACTTTATTTTATTTTATTTATTATTATTATTAACGCCCTTTCGGGCAATCGAACAAATCGCTTATTGCAGAAACCCCATGAGTGACACACATAAGTTTAAACTTTCGAGAAATTAATAAAAACTTATCGTTTTCCTAAAAGCTTTTTTTTTTTCATTTCTGGAAGTAGAGGAAGGTTCTATAGACAACACCGAATATACTCATATATTCGTTAAGGTCGAAGGGAAGGGGTATAGAATATAAGAAAATAAAAAAAAAAATTTCCAATTTCTGTCACTTATTGTGTTTCTGCAATAAGCGATTCGATTTAGGGAACGCTGAATTATTTCTCGGCCGGATATTTTTACGTATTTATTTATTTGACAAGTGTTATATAAACACGACATGGGTATAAAATTATTTACTTACAAAAATAAAAAATAAATACGTAAAAATATTCGAAAAGTAACCGATAATAAATAATAATAATAATTATTATAAATGATTTTATGCAAAAACAAAAAATAATAGTAAAAAAAAAAATCGAATATTTATTAAAATTAAAACGGCTCTTGTTCGGTCAGTTTTGAATTTAGAACCATAGTCGATACGTCAAAATTACTTAAAAAAAATAGGTCTATCCGAATGCGGCGTGCGCAGACCGAAACTGATGAAATTTTTTTGTAAACGTATCTTAAAAAACGTGTATTGATATACCACCAGTTTAAAAATAAAAAAAAATCGATTTGTTCCAAAATAATCCGGCCGAGAAATTCAGTGTTCCCCTAAATCGGCGGAACACCCTGTATATATATATTGTTGAGTTTTTATCGTCGTCGTTGCAGGCGAATCCTTACCGTCGTCGTCGTATATACTCGTGTGTTTTTTTCGTCCTCGTTCCTTTTTTTCTTTTCCTCTTTTCCGAATAAATTATCGATAAACACGGTTTGCAACACATTTTTTTATTATTATACACACGCGGTCTTTTAGATTTCGCGCACTGTTAGCGAAAAACGACTGTATATATGGATGTTTATTTACACGACGACGACGACGACGGGACGCGCGTGCATTGTGGCGTTTTATTTTATTACACCTGGTGTTTAGTGCACGCGAGGGGATATACGGCGAATGTTATTTTTTTTATTTCACATACGCGCACATATTTTTATTTCCCTAACGACCCTCGTCTAATGAATGGTTATTGTCTCATTAACGATCTGGACACATTGTCGGTGCAATATCGGCGGTTTTATTATTGTTATTGGCCGGCTGTATACCGTCGGCGATATAATATATACTATACTCGATAAACGCGTGGTTTAAATAAATTTAAATAAATGTTCGACGCCAATCACGTCGTCGTACAAAATGATTCGATTGTACACAAATCATCGTGGCGCGCGGGTGTCGTTATTATTTTCAAACGCCGTTCTCTCCAGCACGTGTGCGTATAATGTGTTGTTACAACTATTATACGTTTACGTCGAAAACGCGTGCAAATCGTCGCCGATACGTATTATAATACTTTTCTCTCGCCGCGTTTGTGAGATTTAATTTGTATTCGAAAACGAGAGACGACAACGACGACGACGACGAAAAAACGAAATGTTTGCGATTTTCCATTGTTCGTCCGTCGTTTTTTTTTTTTTTTATACGTGTTCGAGATAAATCTTGCGTGTAAAAATGCACTCTTTTTTTTTTTTTCAACGTTCTCCTCTTTATCATCTGTTTGCCGACTGAAACTTTTAATATTACGCTTTGAATCGTTCCCGTATACGAAAGTTTAAAAACTACTTAAATCATTTTATTCCTCTTTTAATCAAGACTACTTAAAAGAAAAGTATAATAGAATTTTAAACTATTAATTGTTTTACCTTTTTTTTCTTCTTTTTTCGATCGATGAAATACCCGCAATACTCTTTAACAACGCTGCGGCGGTTTTCGCACAGAAATATATATCGCCGCCGCCGCCGCCGCGCGCCGTCTGAATTTGATTTTTTCCAATTCCACGTTTTTTTTTTTTTTTTTTTGTCATCGAGTTTATTTATTCTTTATTTTCTCTTCTTCGGAGTTGTTCGTTTGGGATTTAAAACAAACCCCGCGTGTCGCCGCGCAGCATTTAAATAATAGAAAAAACGTTTTTTTCCTCTCTCTCTCTCTGTAGGTAAAACATTTTTCAGGTGTAATTGATACGGGGAAACCTGTTTTTCTACTTGTTAAACTACGTTACTACCGTCATCCCGATCTCAATACCCGTTACTCGAATGTGTATTTAGTTTATCTTTATACGTAATATCGTTCGAGAAACGCGCATAGTGGTCCTTCCCAAAGTCACCGATATCATCTACCGAGTATTTTTCGAACGGCGCCTCTGAAATTTATCTGTAATAAATACGTGAAATTTATATGAATATATTTTTCGTCCGCAGTCGTTTTTTCGTTATCGTTTGATCAAGTTTTTTTTCGCGTGCACTCGCACACGACAACACGAGAAGTTATTGCACTTTAAACATTCATAATCGAATATCATTAGTTCAGACGACTCGTTAAATATTTCTTAAATCGTATTCGTCGAATGGAATTTAATACTGAAAAATATTGATATAATTACCATCTGTTGTTTGGTAGCGTATATTAAAAAATATATACTCTCGACGAGAGTGAAATTTCGCGAGAATAAACAGAAACAATGATGATTTATCGAGTGATGACTGATTATGAAATTAATGTCTTGGTTTTGATCCGACGAATATCGCGAGGGTACATTTTTGAGTAGGTTTTTGCCTACAAAACTCTCAAATCAAACTAATATCACTAATATACAAACATCCGGATCGTATACTATATATACCAGGGGTGGTCACTAACCTTAACTTTGAGAGCCGAAAATTTATAAAGCTGATTCGAGGCGAGTCACGTTGTAAAGCGATGTTTATAAAATGAATACACATTTTTCATTTGAAATCAAATTAAGTGCCAATCCAAACCTAATAACGACGACTGTGACGATAAAAACACTATCTAACGTTTCTAACGATTCTAACAGAATTTTATATTTATTTATTTTAGTCTAGATTTGGTTCAAGAGCCGCGTGCGGCTCGCGAGCCTCGTTGTGGCCACCCCTGCTATATACCATAGACGTGAAAGACATTGTGTTGTGTCTTTTATCCAAATAATTAGTTCGGTCGAATAATTGATTTCCTCGGGTTTTGTGTCTGTATCGCCGCCGCCGGATTAATTGAAATTTGTTTAACGTTAAATTATAATGGTTTTAAAGTCGTTTCTTAAGACTGTCCGACGTCAGTGCAGTTTAACACAATGGGCGTGTACAATAACTCGGGCGTTGTTTGAAATTCCTCGACGGAGTAAACAAAGTTTCGGGTGCCAAAAAAAAACTCAATACAAAGCCGCGAAATCTGTCGACTTCATTGAACGCGGCCGTGAGAATTTCACGATAGATCGAGCGTTGAAAATTAATAATTTTCGCGCTCGATGCGATTGGTATTTTATCGTTTTAAAAAAAGCGATGTAGTGTAGTTCGAAAAGTAGCGTAGATATTGATTTTTACAAGACGGCTACCGAAAATGCTGTCCTATCAAATCAATTACACAACGTCAGACGATTCGGTAGACATAAATAATAATATTTTTCTTTTACTACCTAGTTTAATCGTTTCATCGACGTACTTAATGTTTTTACAACGTCGCGTCGTACGAATTTACGCGGTCGGAATATTTTACAACAAGTATTTTTAATAGTCGTCCTAGCGAGCTTCCAGGAAGATATAGGCGTGCAGGTTGTTTTAATCGGAGGTTTCATCGTCGATTTTGACGTGACGACAGTGCTGCTCCTCAACTTTTGTTTAATCGGAAGTTTTGAAATCGGTTTATTATTCATGTCGATAGGAGGTAGTATACAAAGGTTCTTTAGTGTGCGTCAGACATTTATTTTGGGGAATTTGTATTTTTCGTCCGGGAGGCGGCGACTCTCGTGCAACAGTCGTCTCGAACGAAATGTAATATTTTATTCGCGCACACGCGTAGGTGCATCGACATCGGCCGAAATCATAAATTAAACGCGCGGCTGTAGTGTAGTATACGTATATAAATGACCGCAATCTTTAATTTGTCAACATCGGTTGATTTCGGTCGTGTCGACATTTATCGGCGACAGTCGCGCACATTCATAATAAACTCGTATAATTTATAATTCACATTGCGATCCCTTCAAATATTACTGCACTCTCGACACCGGGGTGACGCGTGATAATTATGTTTATTGGCGGTGCCGCGGTTTCTGCACGTGTCGCGATTAATATCGACGCGGAAATTAGTCTCTCCAAATAAAACATAATATGAAGGGTACAGCCGTACAGGGGGGAAAAACGGTAATAGTCCATTTTTGTAAATTTTTCAGGAGAGCAAAAACAAAGTTTATAGTCTCCTCCTGCCCATATAATAATTTAACAAAAAAATGCCTTATGATTAGTATTAGCATTATAGCAACAGCGAAACAACAACAGCAATGACGAAAACGTAATAACGAAAAATATTAATGTTATCGTAAATACTGTAGGCATAGTTGAAACGCGATAGTGGTAAACCCATGGGCCGTGGTACAATAATATTAGAATAACACGATAAACAATAATTCGTAATAAGACAGACTGTCTTATTTCGGAGTCGGACTTCAACCTGTTTTCCCCACAACCGCGTGGACTACAATCTTTCTTCACCAGTATACTTAATTTTCTCTCGTTTATAATAGCGGACACAAAACTTTTTTCACTGAATCGATTTCAGCATTCACTAATACTCTCTCAATGTGCTATCGAATCAAACTATAAAATCGATATTGAAAAAAAAAATGGACTACTACCGTTATTCCCCAGTACCCTTCATATTGCTAGTACTGAAAACGCGAGTACATCACCTAAAAACGAAAAACACTCTTAAGAAGTTGGTTTTTATTGTTGCGATTTTCAATCAATAATAATTGTCCACACTATGCCATCGAAAACGACAGAAAACGACTTGAAAATCGGAAAAAACTGCCACAAAATTCAAAGTGTACTCGTCGAAATTTCTATGACGCGTCATCGAAACACATTAATAGCAGCCTGCGAAACGTCGTCGTCTCGGGCGTTGCAGAAGAAAACGAAAAACGCAAGTCATCAAAGTCGTCCTATATTACACATATTATGTCACTATATACAGGGTGGTTCACGGGGATAGGGACAAAAACAAATAGATATAACTCATGATGTTTTAGACGTACAATTATTTTATTAATATTTTATCATACACAAATAAGCGCCATTTTAAGTTTTGAATAGAACATCGAGCATATGACGTCCATCTTGTTCGTAGCACGAAGAAAGTCGGTCCAACAAATTTGAGTGAACGCGTTGAAGCAATTTTTCTGCAATTTCCGTTTTTATTGCGTCCTTAAGTTCGTCTAGTGTACGTGGTTTTGACTCGTAAACACGTGACTTCAGATAGCCCCAAAGGAAAAAATCGCACACCGTCAAGTCAGGTGACCTAGGAGGCCAATGCATATCCCCAAAACGTGAAATGAGTCGTACGCGAACACACGGTCAACGACACTCCACTGCTCCATTGTGGAAACTAAATGGCATTATCTAACGGATCGAATGAGACCTTTCCGACTTACTCACACTCAGCCTACGTCGAGAAAAACCCATCTATTTTTAGCCCTATTCCCGTGATCCACCCTGTATTATCATCACAAACGCGCGCGGTCTTTGTTTCACGGTATACGGTTTTAAATCTCCCGTGAGCGCGCGCGCGCGCACAGCGGCATCCGGTTACTACGCAAATAGGGTAGTGCGACCTCGCACCCCCCCGGGGGTTTACTCGAAACTACGAGTATATACATATACATCTGGGTGCGAAAATAAGGGTGCGATGACAATATAACGCCGAAATACGATCGGGAACAAATTGACCGGCCCGCGCCGGTTCGGGATAAATTATATACACACACGTATGTACATGTATAAGTACGTATATATATATACGCATCTGACAAGAAACGAGGACGACGGACGAATTAAATTTTATAGACCCAAGCGACGAGTTCACGTGTGTTAAAACGAGCGGCAGCCAGTTTTGTTTACGTTCCGCAATGCGATAATAACAATAATAATATATCGTATATGGTTTGACAATCGAGTACGACAATAATCGTTTACCGGTCGGCGTTTAACGATCGAAATTCCAAATCGTTCATGTTCTCCGGAGTCTTTTCGACCTCGTCGCGCGCGCGCGTTAATAATACACGCGAGTGTCCCGCGTCGTCGTGACAGTACTTTTATAACACTATTATTATAAAATGTACGTATACGTATCGGTCGAGCTGATATTAGCTGATTATAGATCGGCGGCGGCGGTCGTCGTCGTCGTGTAATACGGTAATATAATTATTATTAAAACGTTATGTTGTGTAAACGACGGACGGAAATCATTTGCATATCACGTTTGGGATAAAAATCGTTAATTAAATCCTATCGCGGTTTCGGCGGTGTGTGTGTGTGTGTGTGCGCGCGCGCCACTCGTTTCATTAGTATAATTGAATCGTGGCGAAGACCGAAGAAGACGCGCGCGTATAGGATCGGCGGCGCATTGATTAAATTACAAACGAAATTGGACTACTATCACTATGATATGCTGCCGCCGCCGCCGCCGTCGTGTGGTCCCCTCCAAACGTTCACGTTTTTTATTATTATTTTTTTTTTCCACCGCCATCATATCTTGACCTTAAACGGGATATCATTGCACAACGGCGCGTGGCATTGAAATTTCACGGCACACAGATTATCGTGTAGTCGAACGCGCCTAACTTGTTCGATTCTCCTGTCCTGTATGATATAATAATATATACAGTGCGATCGCTTAGAGTAGACAAACGTAATTTTATTCGAATTGTTTTTTCCTTTCTGGCAAACTATATCAGAAATAATTATACGGAAAGAAAGAAAATCAACTCTTTCGGCGCGCGCAGTACCTACAACTCGTATTTGTTTAAAGAGGGGACTTTGGTTGTTTTAGCATCGGAATTTGTGTATTTTTTTCGAATAATTTTCGCCGATCGACCGTGTTCTTTCATCTGAAATCGATGGCGTTTTAAACCAGCTAAATTAAATTTAAAAACGCGATCTCAACATTTTTTTTTCTATTCAATTACTTGTGTACAATAATTACTTTGTGCGTAGACTCGTTAAATTCGAATTATTTTTTTCTTTTTTTCAAACGTTTTATTCCATTTTCGGGAACCCCGAAAAGTTTATTTCGACACAAGGTCGCGTCGTCTGACTGAAATATTATAATACTTGTTGTCGATCGAAAACATAAAAATTGTTTTCGAATTTAAAACGGCCCGTGACTTAATTAATAGTTTACCGGTGCAAAAATTATTTTAAAAATACAAAATCGCCCGCGCTAAAAGTGACCACCAAGTAATCGGAAAAATTTTTCATGTCCACACTCGCGTCTGTCAAATAGAAAACAACCGAATTCGAATACGAGCGTTTCTACGACGCGATCGCGCTGTAGTATAAACGCTAGATATCGTTTCGAACGTCATCGCCGCGGTCGGTCGGTAAAACGAAACTGTTTCGAATCGCTTTCGAAACACACGCGCGGCGGCGGCGGCGTTACGAGAGCTCGATGTACCGAGTGCTGCCCGACTGGACGCCGCCGTCGTCTCGCGTTATTATTCGCAGGACGGCGAAGAAAATAAAAACGTAAGGGGGCGAGTAGTACACGCCGACACTGCAGTTAACGGTCGTAAAGTTAATGCCGCGCGCGCGAGAGACGAGCGGCTGGTAAACAACACGCGGTCGATTGCCGGAGAGCACAGACAGCGGTTATGGGAGGTTTCGATGTGATAAAAATTAATGTGCGCCCCCGCGACGGCGGAATCGCTAAAATATTGTTGCGCCGCCGACCCGAGAGCAAAGTGTACGTGCTCAAACGGTTCCGGGGAAATTGAAAAGTTGTATAAATATTTTATTGTTTTCGAAAGATTATGATCGCACACGGAGAGAATAATGCGAAAATACTCTTATAATAATAAAATAATATATGCAGCTCGCCCGCCGTTTCACAATTATTATATTGCTCTTCTGCAAATACGATATAATATTATTATGCGCGCGCGCGCGCGCGCCTATACGTCGAACGTCGCGGGAAAATATTTTTTATTCGCAAAGTTTCTCGCGCGATAAAAATAACTTCTCACCGCCGCCGCGCCGCCTCGAGTATCGTATAGCTGGGGGAATCGTCGCGAACAAATTTATGCGATCGTTGCGCGTATTAACGATATATGATATGTGATACGATTTTTCTCCGAGTAAACTCGATCGTCGTTTTCTTACACTCGAGTGTGTGTGAAATCGTCATGAGGTTTGATCGTCTGCACGAATTTATTGAAATCCAACCTACTACGGTAGAGACGATCGATATTATTGATCAATAGGGCTCGGAAGTTATTGCACTAAAAAACGTTGAAAATTGATTGCATTATTGCGTTAAAGAATACCCAAAATTGCACTTAAAAATTGCGCTTAAAATTTGTTTTTATTAATGGTTTTTAGTTATAAGTTAGCTATTTTTTTTTTTTATAGACATTGATTGCTTATTTTTCGGAATTTTCGACTTCAATACGAAATAATAAGACACAAACGTATAATACGACGAAACACGCGACACACTAAACGACTGACTACTGTAGACTGAAGAAGTGAAGACTAAACTAAAGTTCTATAATAAACTTAAAACTACAATTTAGTACAATCTACAAATCACGATATACCGTCATATTTACCCCAATATTTCTAGATTAGTTTCTGAAAAATAATATGGGTATTAATAATAACCGCGGCATCGTCTTATCGCATTTCTGGTCGATCTAAATCTCTAAATAACAAAAAAATTGTCAAAATTGCAACCAAATTGAAAAAATAGCTAAAATTGCAAAACGTTGCACTAAAAACTTTTAGATTTAAATTCCTCCTCCCACGAAATGAATTTAAAACCTACTTAGCAATAAATCCAAGCAATGGAAAAAAAGTTGCAAATGCAACAACTTCCGAGCCCTATTGATCAATATTCGATATTGATCGTGTACGGGTCGTATTGAAGACGTGTTGAATATATTGAACACTATTTTGATATTTATTGATAGGATTATTCTTTGATTCGCCGGTATAGCTTCTTGCATAGATGTATTTTGTTTCTTAACCAAAGTTCTGTTGTCAAACTCTGTTTGTAGAGGTTCTGCGTTTTTTTTTTACATTCACCAAGTGACATTGCAATAATCGTAACTTTGCAATATTTCGATGAATGTTATCGAACTTTAAGAATAGACTCGCGGTGTTATTTTCCAAAAAAACGTACCTTTAATATCGATTTCGTCGTCGTTTCGATACGCGCGTAACAGAGAGAACGTTTAAATGAAAACCTAATGTGTAGATTTGAAATAAACGATATCCAAACGCCCAGTAAGCGCCTTTAGTCACGTCGCGGTTATTGTTTTTTTTTTTTGTTTTGTTTGTTTTGCGTTCGTTCGAACACGTGAAAAATCTCGACGAGATATTCAAGTTTTCGATTTGCCATAATATTGTTTCGCGGCGTAGTTTTTTTCGTCGGCTAGACACTCTCCGACGCGTGTGAATCGTTTCGAAATGTTAAACGGATTACGCCGCTAAATGTATAACGATGCCGTCGTAAATGGTCTAACGATGATCCCGAGTAATATCTTATACATACGCGCGCGCGCGCGAGTTAAGAGGATTACGAGCCAGAACTTATATAGTAGCGCGCATATATACGCGGTGTGTAAGAATAGTATTTAGTATCCCTCGGGGATTTCACGAGGAAATGACGTCTGCTCTCGGGGCTAATGACGTTAATTCCGTAAAACGGATGTACACACTCTATTCGTCGAATTCGAGCGATTCGTCTAACGTCAAGGCGGCGGCGGCGGCGGCGGCGAGGTTCGCCTAAACTTTTGGGCCCGTTGCGTTTGGCGTATTATTAAATAATATCGCCACGTGCTCCGCGATGGGTTTCTAGAGACGGCCGTTTCCTGTGCGAGAACGACGCGTCCTTCGATCGATAACGGACGCGCGGTAATCCTTTTCGCAGAAATACAGAAATGAAAAAATAATTTCGCTTATCTATTGTGTATTATTGCGTATATTGTATTTTACGAATCCGTTTTCCAATATAAGCGACGGCGGCGGATATTATAATATTCGACGTTCGAGTCATAAATACGGTTTCTTCCCCGCCGAAGGAATAAACTCGCGGCAGCTGTTGTTTTCCGACTTTTTCGGCTGCACTCGGAGTGAGGGACCACCGGCGGCGTGTTCTTACCGCCGGCGCCCCGGTTTCCTTCTAACCGTTCGTCGTCTCGCGATATCAAAGCGAATAATATCAATTCAACACGGACGATATTGAAACGAACGCGTGTATACTTCGGGGCGGGTCGATCGTGCGCGGTCGTGCTTTTTACGAGGTATACCTGTTTAGTGTTATGATAAAATTAGGGCTTTGACGCTCCGAAGAACACCGTAAAAACGTGCTAAAACAATTAGTTTATAACCCCGTAAAAAATAAAACTAAACGGATACTCGTAAATTGTCTAAATTATTCGTTCGGTTTTAAATCGATAATTACCCGTTCGTATTATGTAGTTATTCGTATTATTATTTTCGTATAAATGTCGTATTTCGACGGGTCGACGATAAATATTGCGCTGAAAATGATTGTCAACAGTTAAAAACGCTCTAAAAAAAAAGAAAGTAAGAAGCCATAAAGTGTGAAAAAAGCGAAATTAACTCGTTTAGATTCCTTTGCTATCGAAACCGCCGAATTGTTTAGAAACGGGTCCCGAAAAAATCATCGTATTTATTATAATAGGTCAGGGCGGACAGTGTGTATCGTCGACTTCCCGGTAGTCTCGCGGGTGTGTCACATGTCACAATAATATGTTTTCATCGTCGTCGTATTATCATTACCAGGGTTCGTATTTTCTGGCAGTAAAAATTCTAAAATATGCGCTTTCATATGACCAAAAAAACCGTAAAATATGCGCTAAAAACATCAAAAATAGCAAATATAATTAATAAATACAAATCAAAATATTACAGTCGATGGTATATTATAGAATCTACAATCATATGGAACAATAAGAGATAAGAAGGTGTAAATGAAAAAATATATTCAACTTTAAAAAGAGATTATGACGTCGTGTTAAATAATATACCATATTATTTATCAGTTTTCAATATGAAACGAAAATGTGGGCATTTTTCTTATGGATTCACGTAAATTAATACTATTTGTCATTCAATATAAACGAGATTTATGAAAAATACAAAATAAAGCGTAGAATTAAGAATATTAGCGAAAAATAGCACCAAAACTTCAAAAATAGCACTAAAAATCTAAAATTCTTCAAATATGCAAAAAACAGCAAAATTAAATTTCATATTTAGAGTCCCTGATGCGTAAAACAAATGTATAGCCCACTCTGCTATTTTTATCTCTATCCTATAATAAGTAGCAAATGCTATAAAATCCGAACCCTGATCATTACAGTATTAAAGATTAACGAATTGCAACGTAACGTCTCGGTCAAGTGACACTATATTTTAGTATACAGTCTACAAAATGTTTCGGTTTCGCGCGCGAGTTGAAAATCCATGAAAATCGTAAAGACGACGATAGTATATTTCAATGATAATAATATATTATATACTACGTCGCGTCGCCGTAGACCCGTTGCGAAATTTACGGCTCTCGCGCGCGCGCGCGCGGTTTTAAATAGTTGTATACCGTATTGTGCTATTAATTACCGGTGTAATTTTCCTCTCGGGTTACGGGCGGCGGGACCTCGTCCCGTAACGGCTCGCGTGTCGTTATTGCCCGCCGTAGACGTTGCCGAGCGCGCAGATATTACACATTTTATCGCCGTCGCGGATTAATTAAATACCGAAACCGAATATGCGTAAAACCTAAAATTACGGGGCCGCGAGACGAGACGAAACGCCGACGGACTGCGGAGAAGAGACGCCGCCGCCGCCGTACCTACGTGCACACCGCGTAGGCCGCTATAAATAATAAAACGAGCAATAATTTGTGCGTCTGGCTAATCCCAGACCGCGTATAATATAATAGCATCATCCTTCAGGATGGAAATACCTGCGCGCAGGACTCGCAGGACACTCGAGTGGCGGTGCTCTCGTCGCCGAATCGCGTCATTGTTTTCGGGGGGGGGGGGGGGTCGATGTTGGAAATCGAACGATTAATGGGCGAGGTTGAAAATATAAAAACACCGTCGTCGTCGTCGTGCTTTTACGAGTACGATCCTCGTGTTTCTACCGTCCACTTGGTCGTCGCGCGCATTGTTCTCGGGCCGGTCGGAGGTCAAGAAGACAAATAGCAAATTAAATCCCCGAAAATACGTAATGCGATTATGTTTTAATGTCTAACCGTATTAAAACTTTTTGCACGTCGCAAACAGAAAGCAGCGTGTTATAAGTTAATTTCGTTATACTCGCGCGGTCCGAAATCGCTAATAAACTCCTCGGAAAAACGTTCTTAACGATACAACTATACGTTTTGGATTTCCGTCCGACAGAGACGTGTATTGATTTTACGATAACGACGTGTGCTTTTTTTCTTTATTAGTTTTTACGTTTGTTTTTGTTCGTTTTGTTTCGTGTAACGTTGTCCGCGAGGGACAACTCTCTTTCGCTCTACAGATGTAGTTCTAATAATAATAAGTTGGACAAATATCAATTTGCAATTTTCTCCGTTTATAATTGATAATCGTTTTGTTTTCCGCAGGACAATATAGAAAACCGAGAATCACAGAGCACCCGACCGACATAACGGTGCCGAAAAACGAGCCCATCACGTTGGGATGCAAGGCCGAGGGCCGGCCGGAGCCGACGATCGAGTGGTACAAGGACGGCGAACTGTTGAAAATCCCGCCCAACGGGGCGGCGGCCGGCGGTGGCAACGACAACGGAGCCAGGTCTCAGAAGGTCATCCTCTCCGACGGTTCGCTGTTCTTCCTGCGGGTGGCGCACAACAAAAAGGAACAGGACAGCGGGGTCTATTGGTGCGTGGCCAGGAACGTGGCCGGCACGGAAGTCAGCCGAAACGCCACTCTACAAGTAGCAGGTAATTTACATTTTTTATAATTCTCGAATTTCCCACTACTACTTGTTAATTAATATATAGGCGCTGCTACTCACGTCATCGTAATATAGGTGCTGAAAAATGGGAACACGCCCTATACGTACACTCTCGTTCGTATATACGCGTATAATTGGCGGTCTCGTTATTGTGCTAATGTTCGTTCGTTCATTACATAATTGACAATTTCAATATAAAAACGCATTTAAAACGTGTCACACATTATTAAATCTCATAGTGAAAACATAAAAAAAGCGTCGAAAGTTATAGAAACCTCGGCGTTTCGTACGCACTCGTGTACGGGCACTTTCGACTACTATACTGTCCGTAAACAATTTCAAACCGGGTATAAAAACGAAATGCAAATTACGCGTAAAAAACTTTAAGACTATATCGATTCGGCGCGCAGTATTATGGCCGCGGGAAATCGAAACAGATTTAAATAATAGTCATTACGATTTAAGTTTATTTTTTTTTACTCGCGACGGGCGGGCGGGTGTATTGAAAATTCAACGAGATTTACGGCATAAAAATGGCCGCTAGGTTGTCGGTGGCGCGTGTGTGCCGACGCGCCGGTCTTAATTTTTTTTCGGGACGTCTTTTTTTTTCGTTTTTTTACGACTTTGTGTCTTTTATTTACACGCGCTCTCGGATTTTTACGAACCAAGTCACCCTTCGCGCGCGCGCGCGCGCGCCTCCTTTCCATTTTCTCTCTCTCTCTCTTTTTTTCTTTTTTTTACGACGAAAACTTTTCCCTTCTTTCCCTTTCGCTTAGTGGAATTCACTTTTACTGCCCCAAAGACAGCCTGTAGCACATAAAGGCGACCTTAGTCGGACTCGCCGATACCCAAACTTTTTGCGACTTGTAGATTTTACATGCGATAAACATGACGCAATGTCTAAAAATACGAATCGCGTACCGAACAGCAGCGGCGGCAGTAGGCATTTACCTGATATAAAAAGTCGCGCCGCACTGTGAAAAAATAAACTTTTCCAAACGAGATTTCGCGTGCGATTTGTCTTGTTTTTTTCAATTCGAAAAAGTGCAAACGTCAAATCGTAAATTTACCGACGACGACGCACACTTTTCAACGATTTCGTGTCCGAATAAATATCGTATGGAACACGCGCGTAAACACGAGTACATTATTACAACAATATGCACGCGAGACTTCTCCGAGTGATAATGGTTTTTTCGAACGATATTACGTTTCGCGACGACGACGTACCTCGAATTCAATATTAAAAAAACACTAATAATTATTTGTCACTCCTCCGTCCCCGCGAAACCGCTTCGTTTTTATTGTACGCCCGTTTTTCTCGAACACGACCGGTTTCGATTAGTCCGCCGCGAGCATTGTTTTTTCGCGTCCACCCCTCAGCTCGCTCGCCGGGTACACGCAGCCACTATGCAAATGTTTTTTTTTTTTTCCGTTTTCGCCGTTTTCTGTATCGCCGCGTAATATATCGCGTGTGTTTCGAAATAAAAAACCGCGGTCGTTTTTATTCGTTCGACGTTAATCGTTCGAATCGCCGCGTCCCCCTCCGCTCGTTATATTAAAATATCGTCGGGGATAAAAATCGCGTTTATATGCAAAACAACGCCACATTATAATAATAGTAAATACCATTTGTTGTATTTATACACACGTACCGCGGGCGGCCCGCCGTGATTGGCCGACGGATATATAATATCTCCTCGGATATACTAATTTTTCTCTTTGTTTTAGTCCGATTTTTTTAAATTTTTTGATCTAGTAACATACAACCCGGCATCTATGATGGCCATTAGTTTCGGTTATGGAAAAACAAGAGTGATTTACATTGGGTGTACATTATGTTCTTGCGTATTCTAGTAATTAAAAAGTAATAATATATATAAAAAAAAAAAGAAAAGGCACGCATCATTTTTAAATTTCGTTATATAAGTTGGTAGACTTTAGGAAGTCGATTATCTCGGTATTGTTATCAGGTTCTGGTCCAAGTGCAGTGTCCGGTGTCTCGTCGATTCCAATTCTTTGTCTGTCCCTGTTCGTACTCGAGGCATTCGGTTAATAAGTGTTTCACGGTAATTTTTACACCGCAGGTATCGCATATCATTAGTCCGATTTTATAGTATACAAAAGTACACGACACAAAGTTTTACCTCCCTCTTTCTTTTAAACGGTTGAATTTGTTGTTTCTATAATGTATATTTTCGTGCAATCCGTATTGTTCGACAAATATTGAACGTTTCCTGGTCGTTCCATCTGCAGTCGTAATCGCAGTGTTTTGTCGCGGTTAAGACGTGTTGTTGAAAAGGTTTATCTAATTGAAACTAATTCGTCACTGAGACTGCGGTTTGTGCGTACCTCGTCCGCCGTAAACGTCGCGCGTTAGACACCTACTCGTTCATAATTGTATAATCTATTATTCGATTTTCGCGATATTTTATAGTGACGGAGAATTCGATCGTTTCTGGCTTGGCCGTATCGAGGTAAAAATAATTTAGAATTCGACCGGGAGACGAAAACTCTTCTGAGATAATACCGATATTATTTGCCAGTTTCGCGGCGGGCCACCCTGTATGACGTGTGTGTACGTGTCGCATCGATGATTGGCATGCGCGACGTGTCCCCTGAAATACGCGAGTTGCCGTCCCTAATCGCCGGCACGGCCGCGCATAATATTATATTTATACGCGTACGCGACGGGAGGAAAGAGAAGAGCTGTCGAACATGACGAGGATCGCGCGTTATCCGACCGCGCGCGCGCGCGTTAAAATCACAAATTCGTCGTTAATTCGATTAAAACCGTCCGCCGGACCTATCAAAATCAATTACTGCCGACGACGTGGTACACGACTTTCGCGTGTACTACGCGCGCGCGCGCGCGTCGGTTGTTTAAGCCGAGTTTTTCCCTCGCCCGTACAGCGAAACGATTTTATTATTATTATTATTCATCCCCTTCGTCGGCCTCGGTTTGTTCGTTTATTTTCCAACGATCGCCGCGCGCCGCCGCCGCCGCTCCCCTGAAAATAACGTCTAATTAATGCCCCGGCTTTGTGTTGCACGTGTACGTTACGTATATATATATGCCTACACTCGGTTCGATATTTCGCAACCGCACGCCGCCGCGGGAGAGGAAATATTTTACAGCGGAACATTTCGTTTCATCTTCTTCTTCTCTCGGAGCAGTGCTCACAGTCGATCGGGGCAGCGTCCACGTGTCTGCAGGTGAGAAAGAGATGGAAAGAGAGAGAGAGAGAGAGAGATGATTAATGGCATATCAGTGAGAAAAGATGGTTTCAATTATTTCGCGGTTTCCCCCCTCTGCCCCCCTCATTTTTTTCAATTCCGGGAAAATCGATTTTTTTTTTCCCCCCCGGACGTCCGTTTATGATATATGATCGGAAAGAACGCACGTATATTACGATCGCCGCGTGGCTTTTTGTGTAAAGTGTCGCGCTTACGATTTTTCGAGTCGTTTCTCCGTTTCTGGAAAACCAATCGCTTTACGAATCATTAAACACTATATTATTATTATTTTTTTTATTTTTTTTAATTAAATCGCGTTTTCCCGTATAGTAGAGCTTTCCAACGGAAAACCATTCGACGTATTTGATAAAAATAACTGTATTGTGTACGGTTGTAAATTAAAAAACGAACGAACGATACAGTGGTGCGATATTTATCACGGTTTTACGACCGCCGCCGCCGGGCTTTACATTCAGTATTGATTTTTTTCGAACAATTTTTCTCCTCCGTCGAAAACTTTTGTGTGAAAATCATTATTATATTAAAATTTTTTCTCCCCCGACGAAGAGTGCCGCCGACTGCCGCGCGAACGCTTTGTTTTCGCGCGTTTGAAACAACTCGCGGATGTTTTCATTAAAATAAAATCGCCGACGCCGCCGCGTCTAAGACCGGAATTTCTAGAAATCGCGTAGCAATTTTTCCATGTACCGGCGTACGACGAATAAATACTTTTTCCCGAAAGTTGCTTTGCGGAAAAACGCCGGCAAACGTTTTAACAACTCCGCCGCCGCCGCCGCCGCCGCCGCCGCCGCCGCCGCGCCGTCGTTATTAAAATATCGTTCAAAGAAAATCAAATTAAAATCATATTTCATTACGGTATGTACGTAATATACGCAATGCAAATATTATTTACGAGGGATTTTTCAAATATTTCACGCGAATTATAAACATAACTCGCCCCGAACTCACGTGCGAGAGGAGCCGTTGCTCGATGCCGCGCGCGCAGATTTTACGCGACGAAATTAATAATAATCGCGTTTCAGTTTTACTATATTTTAATTAAATTCCAAACTTCTAGCTCGCTCATTATCATTATCATTATCATTATTATTATTAAATCTCCCGTTCGTCATCAGATATTCTAAAGAACGCTGTCACACGACAAACAGTATTAAATGTCAACACACGTATACTTGTGTCACCTGTTAGACTCGAGCGGTTGAAATGTTTACGACAGACGTTAGTCTAGTCGATCCGGACGCGATAGTTTTAATTAAATTGCGCGCGCATATCGTGATTTATTTCGCTTATCGACGTTTTCGCGGGCTATATTATTATAGTTTAATTATGTAATAAATAATAATGCCTGATTAACGAGTCGGCTTAAAACTCGCGCGCGCGCGCGTTGAATATCAAAAAGTTCATTATGCGCCGGCCGAAAAATTACATTATCTCCTTAGAATACGCTCGCGAGTTTTCGAAACCCCGAATAATTACTACGACGGCGGCGCGCAGAGGGGGACCGGCCGTATAATATCATAATAATATGACATCGCCCTTCCGGAAAAACAAAAAGGGGGTTGCGAGAACAAACCGACGAGAATATACCTGTCCGGGAGACGGGTCAATCGAAACGCGCCATAATAATGCTCTTCGTTTAAAAGCTCTCGTCGACGACGACGTTCGAAAGCAATAATAGGTATACTCATCATTAGGGCTCGGATTTTGTAGCAAAATAAATCCTTAAAAAAGCATTTAATAAATTTAATTCTAAAAAAAAAAAAACAAATTTCAATTACACATAAAATTAAATATTAAAAAAGGAATTTACGACCACGTCATATTTGGTCAAGATACTTTCGTTAGAACTCATTCTATTGGTTACTGCTAATATATTACATTTATATATAATCATTTAAATCATACTGTTATGATTATTCATTACAATTTCGGCACAATAACGATGGTTATTTTATCATTCATACGTTTATTACTGGTTTTAAAATTTCTGGTAATAATGATTTATAGTCCAAGTATAATATACATAAAAATATGTGTAAAAATTAAGAAAAAATAACCAAATAGGGTAAAAAGCAATAAAAAGCAAGTTTTGTGGAAAAAAGCAAAAAAAAGTTTACTTCATTGAAATCAGAACGATTCGAAACGTATTTATCGATGAGAATTATCTTTCTATCACACACCCCTCAAAAGAAGCATTTGCTACAAAATCCGAGCCCTACTCATCATAATAATTACCGTTGGATTTCTTCTAAACGTATTGCCCGAGCGGCGTAATTGGTTCCGTTTTTAAAGCGACTTATTTGTTCCGGTTTAATCCGGTCAATTCAACGACAAACGACGAGCGAGTTTTCGCTTTCGGGTAATTTCTGATCGAAAGCCTATTGAGTTTTCGATCGACATGAAAAACGATCGTTTCGCCTTTTATTTTCACTGTGAATTTCCCGAGAACCGTCGCGCGTCGCGTCGGAGAAATCATACGATTCGCATCACTCGGCAATAATAATTGCCAAAGCAATATGGTGTTACGAATGACGCGTATTACTTTTATAATATTACATAAACGTTTCGACAGTATTAGAAGTTATATATTATGTGATTTACGCGAAATCGAATGGTATTTCTCTTCTCTCTTTAAACAGCACGCAATTTCTAACGCTTTTTCCGGCGAGAAAATTTCCCCTTTGAACTTCTTTACACACACAATATTATATAATCGCCACTATAGTAAAACGATTACGGGAAAATTCGGTAACGCGCGCGCGCGGCCGATTACGTGAGAAAGTACGGGCGCGAAAGGTGCGAAATTCGTTTTATATCGTCGACAACGCTTACAAATATTTCGCGAGACGTCCGTAGAGAGATTACGAAAGAATGAAAAACCCTTTTTGTTAACAATTGATGTTGTTTCCTCTCCTCGCGCGCGCGCGCGCACACTACAAACGACCCGTCGTCTGACTGTATGTATACGGTGTATATATTATTATTATATACGTATTATTCCATTAAGAAATATTCATGGAACACACCCTTACCCGCTGTTTGGCATGCGTGCGTCTAAGAGAGGAAGGAAGTAATGGATAGTACGTATATCGCGTGTGCAGCGCGGCGCGGTGAAGTGGGTATCGCTTTTGACAGTAAAATCTGCAACGGAGAGAAAGCGCACTGTGGTGGTATACACAGGGCTCCTGTGTGCGCGCGTACCTGCTGCGGAAAGCTTTGTGGGGGAAGTTTTTCGGTCGCCCGGGCAACCGGCTCCCTCTTTTTGTTACCACACACACACACACACACACATATATACGTATATACGTAGCTTCGCGGCCTTTGCTACCTTGTGTATTAATTGAACTTGAACCACTACAGACTTTGCGTGTTGATGTTTTCACGCCAAAGGACTTTTCGATAACTACGTAAAAAAAAACCACCCACCCCGCCATCCCTTCCCCGCCCTTTTTTTTGTTGTCGGGCCCGCGAACGCTTTTTGGCGAACAAATAGAAATCGTAGTGTGTTTTCGTATATTATTACTATATGAATGACATCGACAAACCACCGCCGCCGCCGGTAAACGCGCGCGCAAAACAAACAAAGAAAATTCAACCCTTCGACGACAATAATAATTGACGCGCGATCGCACGTGGCATTTCGTTACTCCGCGGCAGTGCGAAAATAAATGTTTTTACTTCACACGTCATATATCACACGTTTTCAAAACGGTATTTGTATTGCTTTTCGTAATCTCAAAACCAGTCACCAGTCGGAGACAAAATACAAATAAAAATTATGTTTCCTTCGAAAACGAGAGAAACCATATTCTGATCGAAAAAACGAAGCGCGCGTTTACAATGCCGTGCGGTGGTGTGGTGTGACGACGTATAGTTTTTTTTTTTTTTCAAATACAAACGAACGCGCGCGCGGAGAGCGACGAAATGAATATTTTCCTCGCTTATCATAAACGTCGTCGTCGGTTGTTCGTCGGAAACGCGTACATTATACGAGTGTGTTTGTTCTGTCAGAAAGGACAATATCCGAGTACCGTCGCGCCGCCGCCGCCGCGTAGACCTGAGAAAGTATATAGCTGATATTCCAACAATAAACATAAGTGATTACGGCCGACACCTCCCTAGTTAGCACTTGAAATATGCGCATAATGATGCGCGATCGTAAAATAGTTTCCTACGCTCAGTTATTTCATATCAAACAATGACAAATGTTTAGAGCGCGCCGCGCGTATGTATATATTACGAAATATAGCGGGACGACGACGACGACGCTCGGTGTTATTATAATCGAAGAGACGCGAACGTTTGAACGATAGAAAATATAATAGCATACGACGAGAATCGTCGATTTCTCTCGCTGCGCAGGACAAAGGCCAAAGGACGATTTGTTTTTTTTTTTCCCCCCGTCGTCGTCGTCGTCGTCGTATATTGATTTACACGGCGATTATTGTTTCACATTACTAGAACCGCGGTATCGAGGCGGACCCCATGCCAAGGACCTGCAGGAGCGTGGGACGGGGCACCGCCGCCGAGGTGGCTACTTATTTTGAGTAATTGCGTTTTTTTTTACGCCCGGCGTTCAATTATTATCGGCGCGTACCGATAAATCATGTGTCCGATTCATTAGACCGGCAATAATTCAAATAATATATACCGCTGGCATTCCGAATATAAGTACTCGTACACAACATAATATTGTATACGTATATATACCGGTGTGAAAAGGTGTGTCCCATCTTTATATTATATTTATCCGGCGTGGGCGATTTATATATATATATTATGTGCCCTAAAAGTCTCTGCGACGACAAAGCCTGTTTTCCTTACGCCTTCTCCGTCGAAAAACCAGTGTCGAGCGCGCGTGCCCGTATAGAAAATAATATTCTTCTAACCTTCCCGTTCGACTTACGCGTCCGAGTTTTTTCTTTCTTCTCGACGCGACGTCTTGTTGTCAAATTACGTAATGTATATAATTATTAGGACTCGAATAATGTATAGGATTTCGAGGGGTCTACAGGAGCGAGCAGCACAAAATGTGATTTATTCGTCGTCGACGAGTTTTGAAAGAATATGATTTTTATTTTTCGGTCCGATTGTTTTTTAAATCTCAAAGATATTTTACTTTCTTTTTTATTAAATACGAGTAATTTTTTCGTCTGCTTTTATTTTCGAGTAAAACATTTTATATCAACGCCGCGCCGCCGGTTCTATAATAATAATAATAAAAATACACTTTTCGTAACATATTTTCATAGAGATTATGTCTGAAACGCGAAAAAAAAAAATCGCTCGTACTCTTCGCCGTCGTGTCGCGACGATATTATCGACAGACGGACAATAAACAACGACTTTTTATTTTTTTGAAAAACGATTTTTATGCAGTGTTTTCGTAAACGTTTTTAACGTTTCGTTTTCGACGCGATAACGCGAGCACGACAAACGAAACGTTCGAAAAATACAAATCTTAAGGTGTGGACGCACACCTCCTAACAAACATTTGAAAAACGTTCGTCGAACGTCTGTTTGACGTGTTTCCAAACCAATTCACTCGCTCGTTCACCGAGCGAACATTTTGCACGTCTGTTTTTATAAATTTAGTTATAAGTAGGGATGAGAAGTTATAGGAGCTAAAATAGACAAAATATGCATGGAAAAATTATGATATATGCATCGAAAATTTGAAAATATGCAACTTTTTCTATAAATAAAAAACACATTTACAAGAAATTAATATAAATAATATTTCGTTAAATTTGAATCTATTAAAATATAAATAATTTTCAACTGAGTGATAAAAAATTAATACTAGGTATAAATATGAGGTGTATCGATTATAATATATTGATAGTCGGGTGATTTAATCTAAAAAAATACAATTTTATAAGTTTTTCAATATATTTAATAATTATTTTACACGTTATATTTTACATTGACAATTCTACAATAATTGTCAAATTTGCCATCTGCATTTTTATTTTATTGATTATCGACTACAAACTACATAAAATTACATAAAACAATACATTTTTCATGTCAATTTAATGCACATAATTTTACTAAATATGCATTTTTGTGCACAAAAAAAAAACACGAATATGCAACTTTTAAGAAAACTACCGATATATGCAAAAATATGGAAAATTTAAATACCAAATTTCCATTCATCAGGTTAAAGAACAGATTTTTAGCTCACCTATCTATATAAGTAGAAGATACAGAAAAAAATATGCAAATCCTTTACTACTTCTCATCCCTATAGTCATAACTTATGAAACCAAACGAACGCTCTATATCCACCCAAGTGATCGGTGCATACTTCATGCAAGAGGTTTCGTTTAAATCAAACCCGTGATAATTAAATTCGATTGATGAAACACCAGACAGTATATTATTAATGTCCAGTAATATTGTTTCTAGCCTTTGTTTTTCATAAGAACACGATTTAGTTTACCTGAAATTGCAGTCGCAATGTCTCCATTTGCACATTATTTATAAATGTTGTCAACGATTTGCCTAAAATTATACATATAATTTAGTATTTTGATGTTAAATTGTAAATACTTTGTTAAAAGTTACCTTTTCCCTCTAATGTCGTAATAATATCTGATAGAATTGCGGGTTTTCACATTTCTTTTTCAATTTTAAAATTCCACTGCTAGAATAACCGAAAAAAGCAATAATAAAGCAAAAAAAGCAAAAATAAATTCGTTTATTTGAAATCAGATTAACGTGAAACGAATTTATGTATAAAAATTAGATTTCTATCTTGAATATATAAAAAGAAGCATTTGCTTTAAAATCCGAGCCCTAGTCATAAGTAATTGAAATACGTAGTTTCAAAACATAATATTATGATATAGCGAACAAGCAAATGACGAACAAACGTCATTAATAAAACGTGTGACGAACAATGTTTGCCCAAACAAATGTGCACCTTAACGAGGGCGTTTTTTCGAGGCTTAGTCGGCTTTTACCCTATCCCTAGCGATAATAATAATTATATATTTATACGCGTCGTGTCACGGCGACCGCCGCGTAGTATATAGTATAACATCTGCCCGCGGCAGCTGTATCTTCGTCTCGAAATGACATTCGATCCGACGGCGACGCGTCCGACATTCGCATCGCCGCGAAAAATTGATCCCTCGTCCGCGCGCGCGCACACTATAATAGAATATTATTACGACCCGGTCTTTATTATTATTATTGCCGGCGAGGACTCTCTTCCGCACCGAAACACTCGGTTAATCCGGATAACGCGGCGCGGATAAATTGAAAAAAAAAAAAGGAAGAAAAACGACGAGAGTCTTTGACGAGCCGATGTCGTCGAGTATTTCTGCTAAACGGACCATGAACGGGCGCGCGCGCGCGCGGGAGGGTTACGAATTTAATCCGTATCTGCTGCAGGCGTTTATCGGACGACGAACGAAACTTAGTTCGGTTATTATCAGAGCCGTTCGCCCCCCGCCCGAGACTTCACGGTAGACTTGAGCCACGTCGACCGTGAGCGACACAACCTTTGGTCGCGTGTCTGTTATTTATCATCTTCTATACTTTTCGTGCAGTGTTAGTATAGCTCCGAGTCACGGGCGACGCGCGACAACGACGACGATCCTCTGCTCTCCGAGTCTCCCAATTATATTCAGTTATTATATGATACAGTCGACCAGGGGCGGATTTAACAATTTGCTGCCCCTATCAAAATCTATTTATCAATTCATTTTTTTAATTTAAGATAACTAAAAAAAATTCCGATTCAAATATAATATCTTCTATTTTTTTTTTTTTTTCAGTAACAACGTTTATGAGAAAAACATAATGTAATGAATATAACAAAACAAATTAAATAATTTGATACATTTAATTTAATTTTAATATTTAAATTTTGTAGTTTACATAGCTTTTTTTCTAGATTTAATTCTTGAGAAGTCATCAATAATGTCTTCATACTCTAATGATGATGTTAAATCACTTTCTATAGTTAGTATGGCCAAGGAATTTAACCTTTCTTGTGACATAGTTGACCGTAAATAATTTTTCGTTCTTTTTAACACCGAAAACGAACGTTCGGCAGTACAATATTAGTAGCAGGTGTTGAGACAAATATTCGAAGGGCAATTTCAATATTTGGATATAGATCCTTCATATTACGTTCGTATATTAAATAAATATTCAACATAATTTGCCGCCCTTCAAAATTTGCCGCCCTATGCGGCCGCATAGTTCGCAGTGCCTTAAATCCGCCCCTGCAGTCGACTCCGCTTTATTGGGACACATCGGTTGCATGTTGTTTGTCCCAATAAAGCGGTTGTCCCAATAATCCGAAATGAAAACTGATTTTTTATGTTTTTATTATTACAAATACGTCATATTAGTTATTACAATAACACAATTATAGAAATTTTTTAATTATACAAAAAGAAAAACATAGTATAATAACCTAAATATAACTAAATGGTCATAGCGTTGCACATTTGAATCCCCAGATGTTCAAATTCTACGTTGTTCAGTACTCTTACAATATCATATTATTCTTCGGAATTTGGTTCTAATTTTTGATCGATTTTCTTACTGATCTATTAATATACTCGATAAAAATGTCCCAAGTATCCAGATTCGTGGCCCAGATAAGCGTTGAACGTTTACCCTACAAATATATACATTTGTTTTCGTAATAATTGAAGAATTGTCCCTATTAAGAAGCGGTTGTCCTTATTAACCGGTGTCTCTATTAAGCGGATTCGACTGTATATTATAATATCGCGCGCGTCACCAAACGATGGCATAAATCAAACGTTTAATTGGTCTTGACAATAATATTATACCGTCGTCGTCTTGTTTGGGTAACGTGTATATAATATTATGTGAATACAAATAATAATAAAAACGCGCGTTTCGGTTTTTTTCCCCCCCCCCCCCCCGGGGGTGCGGCGAGCGTCTTTCGAGTTCATTACAATCGATTGTTCGGTCCCCGGGGGGTGAAACGGTCACCGATCTAATTGCCATCTTTGTTGTACGGATTTGCCCCCAAACAATGATTCATTAGAAACATCCTCGTCGGGGGTGCCACAGCGAACGGGGGTTCCCAAAAAAACCAAAAAAAAAAAAACCGACGAAAAAACCGTCCGTCCGTCACGTCATTATCATAACGAGACGAACGTGCGCGCTTAAATTACAAATTACTATCGAATAGCGCGTGATAATTTGCGATTAATCCGCCGGCCTAATGACCCGGAAAACGGATTTCGCATTTTTTCGTCTCTTCTCCCTAAAGAGCTCGACGATATTATTAATCTCGGTTGCTTTTTTCTCCTCTTCTGCGTTTTTTAAAACGCGATTTTAACGAGACAACGACTCGAAATTATGCGCGTCCAGTCGGTTCCTTTTCCTTTTTCTCGTCCACAGCGTCGTTTCGCTTTGTTTATTCCTCTTGTGTAAGTGTTATTATTTTGATAACCAATGGTTATGTTGCGGCGGCGGCGGCGGCGGCGGCGGCGGCAGCCCCGGCACTAAATTGGTCACGTGCCTCGGAGTTATCTCGGTGTTTGCCGACGGCAGCGCGCGGGGCCGATGCAGTGATTGATACGCTTGTTACTCGACTTATTAGTTCGGTGCGTGGCGATATGTTCGATTTATATAGCGCGCGCGCGTCCCCTTAAACGTCGCCGTTTTGTTTGCCCCCCGCCGCATTGCTGTCCGCCCAAAACGTTTATAAAAACTAGATATTTGTCTCTGGACGATACGGAAATCGAGCGACGTTCGTTACGACCTCGCGGGGAGTTCGTTTCGAATGAAAATATTACACTCGACTTTGGAAATACTTGCTTAGTTTGAGGTACTATGTATTTTGTATCAAAACTTTAAACTTACCTGATCATACAATTTAAGGTTATACATAATATTATTTTGTTAACTTTCAAATTTTATAGATTGTTAATGCGTATTATACGGATAAATTAAATAAGCTTTCGTAGTTACGTATATACGGCCGACGACGTGATTCTCGTCGCGTACCTCACGTTTTATTATTACGACGGCGCGGCGTGCGTCGCGTGTTCTCGAAAATCAAATGTAATAGAAACGACGAAAAGCAAACGGTCGGGGGGGGGGTAGGGGAAGGATACGGAAAGGAAATTATATAAAAACGGGTCGTACCGTATTCGTTTCTCGTGAGAACTCAATCGCGTTCGGTTTTTTCTCTCTCCATACGACGACGACGACGACGACGTTCGAAGCGCGCGCCAGCGAAAACAATATTTAACGTACACGCGAGTATTTCGTTTCGAGACGTGTGGTGATCGGAAATTATTTCCATATCGTGCGCGCGTCGTCGCGAAGATCGAACGAACTCGTCGCGATTTCCGAACACGCGACCCGACGACGCGCGACGTTTCTTTATAAAATGTTTTCATATCGTATCTTTCGGTACCTAACCGAACTTTCGCGTCGTTCGTCGCATGTTTCGAATCGATTATATTATGTAATTGACTACGGTTTTTTGTGCAATAATATATAAACGTCGAACGAGACGACGACGCGCGACGTATCCAGTGCCGCAATTATGAATTCTGAGGCCCGTGTGCAAGGATTTATTTAGAGGCCCCAAATTAATAATATATATTTATTACTTGATCTTTGTATTACTACAGAAATTTTTTAGTATTTTTTAGTACTATAACTTAAATATTTGACGGATTCGCGTCTAATAACTAATAAATTAGTATAACGAATAATCAAAAAAATAAACTTAATTCAGTGATCCGAGTCTAGTATCCATACAATAATTATTTGAAATATTTCGCAATAACAGAGAGGGGCCCCTGCGATAATGAATATGATATTCTACAAATTATGTCATACTTTATAATATCATTTTCGTAATTTTATTCCTATAATAATTTGTACGTTTTACTATAAAACCGAACTATTTACATGATATTAATTATCATCTACTTATGCTAGTAATAAATTCATTGAAAACAATTACAAAAAAATCAAAAAACTTTCGAGGTACGAGCCACGAGGAAGTAAAGAATACCAATATAGGCTAAATTCATTTTGAAACGGACAATTTTCAATTTTTAGCTTATGGTTTGGGAGGCCCCTAAGAACCGGAGGCCCGTGTGCATCGCACACCTTGCACACCCAATTGTTGCGGCACTGGACGTATCGAATTTTATTTTATATCCGTGCGCTTTACCTAACAGCTATCGCGCTCTACAGTCGACCGGCCACGAGTACCGTTTACGACCGAGTCCCATAAGTTTTTCCCAAAATAAATCCATAATTTCTAACCCCGCGGGTCCGTCATCCTTAATGCTAAAAAAGAGCAAGGGGGAAACACGAAATAATTGTCCTCGTCGTCGACATTTCGAAAGAAAAATAATAATATTTTTTTTGTGTACGCATCGAACGGTTTAATTTAGTTTCGCTCTCGAATTGTTGTAATTTTTCGTCGTCGTCGTCGTCGTTTTTACCTCTCGTGACGTGAAAAATATATAATATGAAACCGACGGCCGCCGCCGCCGGGGTCGTCGGGTCGAAAATTAACACTAGCTCGCTAAAATTATCGTCTCATTACATTTCTTGTTAACATGTCGCGCGCGCGCGCTTGTGTGCGGAGGTTGTAATGGGCTCGGAACGACTTGACCGGAGTATAAATAAAAACCACCGCGCGTTGTTTATTTGTTTATATCAAACAAACTCTTTGTGCGATAGGATATTTTATTGTCGACGGTCTATTATTTTTTTTTTTGTTTTCCTCTGCGATAAATTTTCAAGCGATATTGAAAAATTAATTAAAATGCGCCATAAACCATTTCCGCCCTCGCGACTGTTGTATGCCTACGTGGTCGTGGCGGTCTTTTTTTTATTTTTTTCGAAACGAAATCATCGATACGGTTTAAAATATTATTTCTCGTTGTGACAATGCCTTTTGGCTCGATGCCCGTGTGGTGTCCGTCAAACAACGGTAACACAGTGGCGTAATTTAAAAATCTCAGCCCGCGAGCGAAATTTTCAACGGGCCCCCCTCATCATCCAGGTAAATATATATTAAGAAGATTCTTCACCTTACTAAAATTAATTAAAAAAAAATGTTTTTAAATATTACTAAACACGCATCTTATCGTCTTAGAATAATAATTTAGGTAGTTACAATATGTATATACAGAAAAACCAGTAAATAGTCACAGTTGTGACAAATAACAATAATTAAAATAAATAAAAGACTCGAGAAATTTTTCTGGACTCTTTATTCGCTCAAGTAGAAACTAATTATCTGACGCGTAGGAAAAAAATAAATAGTTTTTATTAATTAATAATAGGAATCGCGTTACTTCGGTGCGACTACACCCCCTCTGATCCTTCTTACGCCACCGCGGTAACTCGCGAGTTTGTCGTCGTTTTTGTAAACTATTTTTACAGCCGCCGAACCGTTCGTTAGTCCTGCGGGACGTTCTCGTATGATATTCATGTAGGGTATGTGTAAAATGAAAACTATTGAAATATCAAACGCGCCAAACGGCGAATGTTTCACGGTCTCGCGCGGGCGCGCGTATGATCTATCAACGTCCGACGGCGTCGCACGTGAATGTATAAATCGCACTTTGAAGTGATATATAATTAATTCGGTATTAAAAATAAATGCGCCGCCGCCGCCGCCGCCGCCGGTAGCGCGTCGTACCGGTGTGATAAATCGTTGCCGGGACGAATCGTCCTGTACCCATTAATCCTGGCCGCTCTAGACCGAAATGCAAGAAAAACCGCGGCCGAGCGTTTATATCATAATAGACGTGAAATAATTATTCGAAAAGCACCCCCGGGGGCGAGCCACGCGTAATGTGATACCGCGACCGCGGTTCTGGCGACGGTCGCGTGTTTCCTGTTTAGGAGCTGCGTTTCGAACTGTGCGACGATCGTTGTCGTCGTCGTTTTAATAATAATTGCGTTTGTTTTCGAACGTAGGCGGCGCTCGACTCGGGGTGACTGAGTGCCCTTTTTTTTCTAGCTGTTTGTAAACTTACTCCTCTTCGAGGAGTACCTCTTCTAAACGTCGCGTCGCTAAAAGAAGTAAAAAAAAAAAAAAAACGGCGTGCCGTCGTACGCGCGACGAATACATAATACTATACTTACTGCTGGAAAATCACTCGAAAATCAAACTAATCGTCCCCGTCTTAATTTTCGGAATGTCATACCGTCGTCGTAACAATACGGGCAATGTTTTCATATATATATCGACCGAGTCTAGCGCATAATATTATTATGACTGGACGTTATTGGAGACATTTCGCGTTTGATTTTCGACTTTCGGTGCGCGGCGAATTTCTCGGAACGGTTTCGTACGCGTTATCGGTCACGCGAAAGAAGAACGAGAAAAAGACGTTTACGACGTTCGAAAAAATGGCCGAATCCTGTTCTATAATACCTTATCGACGACCGTCACTTCGGTGTGTGTGTGTCGTCGCCGGAGAAAATAAGTACGTTTTCGAGTTTTCCGTCTTTTTGACGAGACAAAAGAACGAAGTCCATTTTCGTCCGGTCCGTGTTCGACAAATGACCATTTCTACACTCATACCTTGTGCGTGCGCGTGTTCTCGAGATATTACACGAATGGTATTTATCACCGTCGTCGTCGCACAACACCTCTGTTTTATATATACAGAGCGATTCTTTTACCGGACAGACCAACTCGGAACGCGTTTTTACATTTCACTTTTGCGACACGCGCGTTTAAACTACCCTTATTTTTCCCACCCTTATTATTACGGGTTAGACCCGTGTGTTGACAATTTTGGAAATCCATAGACCCGAATCTATTTTCGAAATCGTTATTTCTCGTCGATCCGTCGCAGTTACAGTGTTTGTATATATTATCGCGTCGTCTTTCCGAAGAATTTCATATTAAAAAGTGCGTGCGTGCGCGCGACGCGGCGGCGACGACGACGCTGTGTCGTTCAATTGCCAACAATTAGATTAGCAATATGAATTTCATAACGATTACTATATTTCCCGAAGCGCGACGACGACGACGACGGTAGTGACCAATCGTGGCGCGTAACGAATTTAACGGGGAGAAAAAAGTGTAATACTTTTGGAAAAATCTAGCGCTTTTTTTTTTGTTTCGTTTTTAAAGAATCGCTCTGTATATTATATTATATATACTACGCGCGCGCGCGCGCCGTATACTCGGAAAACATATTGTACTCGTAAATATACTCGTATATATATATATATATATTTGCTCAGAAGTCGTTGTTTGTACTGCACTCGTGTGTGTGTGTGGCTTACAACTCCCACGCATGCACGGCCGATTCACCGGTTTCGTTATTTATTTTATTATTTTTCATTTATTCTTTTTTCGAGTGGTGGTACGTGGTAGTTTTCTACCGCCGCGCCGGACAAACATTCGAAATATGCCGGTCGTAGTGTAAAGTCGACTTGCAGCCGACCCGGTGTATACGTACGTACACGTGGTAGTGGTCCGTCTGTCTGCGACGGTCGTGGGTTTATAATATACTAATCAACATAAAATAACTATACTTTACTCGCGTTAACCGCGCACGCGATGTATACGGAAACGCCGCCGGACGTGTATTTTATTTCAACGCCGCCGCCGCCGCCGCCGCGTTATCGAAGAGTACGGCAGAAACGTCAAGAGTGCAGTCCCTACGAGAGTTGACGTTTGACAAAAAAATAAATAATACGTACGAATTTAGTCTGTCGTTTTGGGAACTAGCGTTGAAATTACAGATTACAATCGCCCCGACTACTTTTAGGTACCGAAAATACCGGGCCTAGTGTAAATTCAATACTTTCTAATAAAACGAGGACATGCTTGAGTGGTCGTATAAAAAAAAAAAAAAAAACGAAGACGTCCAGAATTATCCGGCGGCGTGTTAAATTATTTACAGAATCCTCATGACTATGATTAAATCGCGTATATTTGAAAGATTTGTTTTTTATCCCTGAAAACGATTTTATTAGAGAACAAATTTTTAAAATTAATTGAAAGGATACACGACGTAATCCTATTGGTCCCGACGAAGAAGAAAACAAAACTGTTTTGAACGAAAAGAACAATAATTATTATTGATCTTGAAACACGAAAGAAACTGATTCGATTAAAATAATCAAAAAAGAAATGAATCTATTTGAAAATGCATCTACGTATTTCAACTTGAAAAATAAAAAAATAAAAATACAATAACGTAATTCGCGTCGTATTAGTTTGTGATTCACATCGTCCGGGGCACCACCAGGTATACGTTTCCAACACTGGTCGTCTACATTTTTTTTTTTTGCAAAACTTTTTATACTTGGAAAAAAACGTCGGGGCGCGGGGCCGGGGTAATGTAGTCTGTGTAAAGTTCAATTGGCTTTTGATCGATCGGGAAAAATTCTCGGAACGAGCAGCCCCGCGACGACGACGACGACGGTTAAATTGAAAATGAAATATACCTACTGCGATTCACCGTAATCGTGAACATCGTCAATAATAATAATATGAAATCGTATCTATAATATACGTTATGCTAATGCGATATTATAATGTACAAGACATTTTGTAATAAATTAATTACAAACATAAAATATATTATATATAACACGAATAATTAAAAAAAAAAAAAAACAACAATAATTAAAGTATTAAATTTGAATAGTTAACAAACGTAAATATAATATATGTAAATATTATGCTCTCGTATTCGCTATACACGTACATTTAATATTATTCTCCTCCGAGTTTACAAAAATTAGTCGCATACATAATTACGTCGTCGTCCACGGAGTTAATTGTGTATTCGAATAAATATATTATATTATATTTCGTCTGCGGACTATAAAAGAAAAGTTATTTAAAAAACGCAATTAATAACAATTGCGAAGAAGAGTGATATTAATAACAAAAGCTAATAATCAAAACGACTTTGCGCGCCGGCGGCGGCGAATGTTATAAATGAAAACACTGTCGCCAAGTTGATTTATTTAAAAAGTTCCTTCATAATAATATATTAAATTTAAAGTTTCGTGTAATAATAACTGTAATTTATAATATTTAAATAGATGTCTTGTCTCGCGTTAGAGTTACGATTTTCTTTATAATTTATAATCCTTTATTATAGGTTATCTAGCGAGAGATTATAGATGTGTTTTTCTCAAAAAAAAACAAAACAAATATTTCAAACAATAATACAACTCGGCGGTGGCGCGCGGAGAGTCGTGTAAAGTTACTACACATTATATTTGACTTTTTCAATCGTATCGTTTACGTCGTATAATATTATTATCAATATCGTTAGTTGGCATTCGTAAAAACGAACTCTCGCGAAACACGGTTATTATTAAAGCTTTGTATGCACTCAAAAAGGCCAAAATAATATGCATTTATGTATCAAAAAACTTCAAAATATGCACTTGATATGCTCTTATACCCAAAATATAATATGCATTTTAATATTTTATTTTTTTAATTTCTTCCATAAATGATAATTCGACATTGTTGAAAAACTTAATTTTTTAATATTATAGACATCGACTTTAAACATTTATTTAAAGAACTACAAAATATAAATCTAATAATAAAAGCAGTCAGCATTGTTGCCGATGACCGTGTTGCGACTTGCGATAAACGAAGTATGATTTTAACATAAACTGTTCAAAATTATAACATACGGAGAATAACATATTTTATTTCCCAACAATACGTAATGAACTAATAATTTCTACGATGAAATTGAAACAAAATAATAGGCTTAATAAACTTTTATACAAAATATTATGCTTGAATATGCAAAAATGTTCAAATGTGCAGTCGTCATCTCTAAAACAATAAACTTTTTTCTATGCATTATCTATGACACAAATCGTCCACATTTCTTACTCCCATCGTAATGCATACACTCATTACAAATATGAAAATGCATACAAATCCGGACTCTAGTTATTATACGCCGAGATCGATAATAATATTATTATTTCCAACCGTTTTATCGCACGACAATACTGTTTTTATTAGCATTCGCGCGAGCCGTTTGATTATGATTATTCGGGAAAAAACTAAAACACCGTCGTCGTCGTTTGAGGTATGATATTCGAAAGCTTATTTTTTCCGACCTAAAGTCTTTAAATAGTAGTAAAAGAAAAAAATAAAAGATTGTGTATTGTGAATATCAAATGAAATTTTCAAATTAAATCCGTTGTCACGGAGTGAGTTTAACGAATGTCATCCGGTTCGGTTCGAACTCTTAGTGCCGCGCACGTACGTATAATAAAAAATAGTCTGGTCTTTAAAAATTAACGACCGTGTTTTATTTTCAGCGGGAATTTGACTTGAAAAACAATCCGATACGAAACGTATTACGTATATATCGCGTACGCGGAGAAAGGAAATTATCACTCGAAATCCGTATTTATTTTCGCACGGCGCGGCGTAATATCTATAAAATACGTATAGCCCTTTCGTCGTCGCCGCAGTGACGTAATATTGTGACACCGATTATTGTAATCGAAAGCGCTGTCGTTTTGCGAATTAAATAATCCGCTCGTCGCCGTTTTGTTTGTCAAACCGTTTTACAAAAACAATAAATGCCACACATACGTCGTGCAATTTTTTATTTCTCGTCCGTTAATCCTCCGCCGCAATACGCCCCCGGTGCTCCGCGCGCTCGTATTGTTATAATAATACGAGTAATTCCAGTCGTTTTTGCTAGTGATGCACATTTGATATCGTATTTCGATATCGATGTGACTGATTTATTGAAAGTACATCGATAATCGATAATCGATTCATTCTATTTTCTATTTATTTAAGTTTTGACAGTAAATCAATATCAAAGAACGATAAATATTATACGATGAGCAATACTAAAACGATAAAGCCCTCATAATGAACATATTATATCGCAATACAATTGAACGGCTGATTAGAAGAAGGATAATATTCCAAAAACCCAATTTTCGGAAAATTAAAAAAAAAAAACACTTTATTTCCTTAATTTTTACTTGGATCGAAAACTCGTCTTTACAATATACGTTACCCAGTACTTAAAACCTAATGGAATATCATCATTTATACGCTCGTAATATAATTTTTACCTTTCAGCAACGAAATCGCTATTTCAGTTTATTTTACGTATTTTTGGAACATTATCCTTCTTCTAATCAGCCGTTCAATTTCAGTCTCGTTATTTCCGTCGATCGTCTATGTCAATTTTAGGCTTTAATTTAAAGTCTATATACCAATGGTATAATTTTAAATAAAAAAAACAAGTCCATTGTCGCGCGTATCGATATATCGTATATTGATATCGATATCGTTTGTTATACGACATCGTGATACGATATCGATAATTGAAAACATATCGTTGTGCAACACTAGTTTTTGCATCGTCGTCGGCGCGCCCACTTCCCGGCACAGCGATATGTGCACGAGAAATGCACAAACGGATCAATCGGATTTTAATTTCATATTTATACACGTCGTCGTCGGCGCGCAATTCGCATTTATAAACGAGTACACACGATCGTGTATAGTCTGCGCGCTCGTGTTTTACGCGGACGACGACGACGGGAAATGTAAATATAATATTATTTTCCCCTCGTATTATACACGCACATAATATATTTTGTATTTATTATGTTTATTCCTTCGCGATAATGGCGATTTACAGAAATGAAATATATTGCTTTTAGTTGTTTAACACAACAACGCGATATAATCGATAACGAGTAATACGATTAATTGAATAAAAAGAGAGAGAGAGGGGGGGGGCTGAAATTAATTTCGTAAGCTAAAAATTCTAATTTTACTCTAATATTGTATAGGTAATTTTTACATGGCATACATTTCATAATATTTCTGATACATTATCAGTTATTAGAAATTTACATTTGAAAATGTCTAAAATAATTATCAGACTTAATTCTATAAGTTATATTTCTTTGTTTTCACGTTACGAGTGTGTACGAACTGCGTTCGATTCGACTGGCTCTACGTTTCCATAGTGAATCGATTGTTATCGGCGTTTCCTCGGCGGTCGGCTATTGTTATCGATCTCTATCGAATTTCATTTTTGTTCGTTGAAATCCCGTACGAACTTTTATCTCCGAGCAGACGCGCACGACCGGCGCGGCGCGGCGTGTAATTAGTTTGAACTTTTAACGTCGTCGTCGGAGTAAATCGCGGCCTATCCGCAAAAGGTCGCCAACTTCGCCCGCGTTCCGTCCCGTCCTCGTAATTTTCCGTTAATTATTTTTTAAGGCTAGCAGTAGTTTAATCGTACCTGATATATCGGTAGTTTTATACTACTATAAACGTCGTCACGAGAATTTAGTTTTGACATTTTATATCATAACAATATTGCTGTACGCGTCCCGTATTGATCGCGGCGGTCGAGTAGGATCGTATCTGAACCATCGCGGAGAAAATAGCATTTTTTTTCCCCCCCTCGTCGTCGATTCGAGTAATTTTAAGTGATCGCAGGGGTGCTAAGGGTGATTAGTAACACCCTGAATTGTAATGCTCGCACCCCGAATCCTGTGATTATAATTTAAAGTAGGTACAACTACCATAATATTTCCACAATTTATAGACTTGTTTTGGTGCTTAAGCCCTCCTAATTTTTTTGGCGCCTATGGTGATAACTAGGGCCCGGATTTCAATGCAAAGTGCATATTTTTTTGGTTGATCATACACAATGCTTTCTAAGTACATAATTCGTTTCATGTAACGAGGGTTTGAAAACTACAAATTTTATTTTGCATTTTTTTGCATATTTCGACGTTTTTACATTTTTAGGGCATTTTTAGCATTATTGGGTCATTTTGTTGGTTTTTAATGCATATTTATATGCATATAAAATATATTTTTGGCTTTTTTCTAGAGCATATCTGTATGGTTTTAATAGTGATAACTAGCCCTAGTGATAACTAGTGAACGGATTTTAATGCCATAAAAAATAAGAAAAATGTCCTAAAAAAATACGCACTTAATGCCTTAAAAAAATGCCCTAAAAACCTTTAAAATATGTATTTAAAATCAATAAAAACACAATTTTGAATTTGAAACTTATAAAAAAACACATTATTATGAAAAATGTATCTTATAAAAAATATTTAAATACAATAAAACCTTCTCTTGTCTTCTCAATTGTCTTCTACACGTGTCAACAATAATTTCGTAATTTCGTAACATAATAAATATTTATTTTTATTTTTATTCATATATTTTTATCGAATTTTACCCTTTCCTATATATATAAAAATGACTTAAAAACATAAAAAAATGCAAAATAAAAGTTACATTTTTTAATTCCTTGATGTATGAAATGAACTTTGTGCTTGGAAAGCAATGTTTTTTCGGACATTCAGAATTATAACACTTGAAATATGTAGTAAATAACAGGTAAATTCGTATTTATTGCATAAAACGTAGAGAGAAAAAAAACCGTTTGTTTGCAAAAACCCAATACGAAATGCATTCGGAATAAAATTACAAACTCGTTTCGCGTGTTATTAACGCACATTTAACGCGACTGATAATATTTCAGTGTGTGTGTGTGTGTTCAGGGGTGAAAAGCTTTGGCGACAAAAAAAAAAAAGGAAAATCACGTCGGAAAATATCGCGGGCGTGGTATTTTTTTTTTCTTTGGTTTTGGCAAACGTTTTTAGTTTCGCCCGACCTAACCGGCGGCGGTGCGGTGGCGGGGAGAGGGCTCTGCGGGGGCGGCGGCGGATATATTATTATAAAAGATATTTCATTATAATATTACTTTTAAGAATAAGCCGGGGATCTCGCCGGTTGAACGAAAACTCCCGGTTCCCGGGATTTCATCATAGTCCGACAAAACAACTGATCTCCGAACTTTGACCGGAAAGTTTTGTTTCTTTTGAGAATTATTTTTTCTCCCCGTCGCGCGTTCGCATCGGAATGCAGCTGTTTCCCAAACGTCTGACGCGTGACAGCAATGCCGGATTTCCATTCGGGAAGTTGGCCAAAACTTCTACCACCGCTCCCCGCCGACGCGACGACGCGACGCGACGACTGTGTGCGCCACGTGTATACATGTATATCGTAGTAAAAAGAATTAGCCAAATGATTCGTCAAAAATGTGGTCGTGTTTTTTTTTTTCTTCTTCTCTCTTTCTTTCCACTCCTCCACTCGTACGCCACCCGAGCGCGGGGTAGAAGGAAAGCCAACAAAACAGTGTCGTTAATCAGCCCGAACGAAAATCTACTGGGTGTCGTTTCCAGGACAAACCGACGGGACCCTCTCCCGTGATTAATGAACACGGACGGCGAGAAACGTGTCAGAATTTTCGCCGACTTCCTCCCTTGAATATACAGACGTTCTTTAACCCGCCCCCCTCCCACCAACCCCGGAGGAGCTATTCTCGTTCGCCGCGCCGTTTCGACAATAATAATAATATCGTTTTCCGATAGTTCGTCGGGCGACTTTGTGTGCTGCTCGTAAATAAGATCGCCGCGCCGCCGTTTAGAATCGATTTAGACTATTTAGAGTTATACAAAATGCGTTACGCGATATTGTCGAAACACTCGAGCACTGTAGTGAGTTTTACTTCCCCTCGAAATAATCACTCGTTACTGTGAAAAATCGAAGGGAAAAAAAATAATCGTTTTCATAGTCATCAAAACATAGGAAAATACGTATTAAGGATAATATACGTATTTATAAAAAGGATACTTATCGACGGGTGACTTTCCCCGTCGCGTTATATTATGCGTCTCCACTTGGCGCGAGCACTCCATGTGCGTTTATTGTTGTACATAATATCGTGTTTTATTTATGTAGAAAAAAACGTGTAGGCGTTCTATTATACTAACGTGTTAAATTATACGTTACAGGCGGGGAATTAATTTTTTTTCATTCGTATTATTAAAGATTTGATTCGACGGTTTAATTAGTATAGGAACGAGCTATTGTATTTGATAAAATCCAAAACGTTCGTTATTATAATACGTATAATATGTGAGTCCTCGTATACTCGGCGGAACAAAAGTCGTATAATTATTTTTTTCTTCTCTATTTGCACGAGAAACGAAACGCAACGAAAGTTTCGGAATTTCATTACGCGACGAAATTCGATCGTTTTATAAACCTTCAAAGCTTTTCGAAGCTCGTGAAACTCGGGCGTATAGTACGTATAATGTGTACCGCGATCTGAAACGTATACCGAATAGACTCTCGCGTCATATTAATTGATATTAATCCGGAGGGCTTAATTAATTAATACTAAAGGATTTGCAATATTATGCACTTTGTTCGCGTAAAAGGTCACCGACACTCGAGGTTTTAAGCATTTACTGTCTCGTACCCCTTTGGTCTTTGTCCTTTGATCGTACGCGTTGGGGAACGAAAATATTTTTATTTCATTTAAACGCGATTTTCTATTCGAAGACGTGTCTTGGCGGCGATATTTTAATTCATTTCGTACACATCGCACGTGTTTTCAAAACGGGGTTTTGAATAATCGCGTGAACGTGCCCGTGATCAAATCGTCAAATTAGAATTCAGAGAAAACAAAAGGCTCCCTTCCTCCCCCCCCCACCCCCGTTTGCAGGCTCGGGCGTCTAATAATCGATAGTTTGTTGGTTTTTTTTTTTTTTTTTTTGTTTTCTTCGGCCTTACAGTACGTCTAATATTATATCGTGTTGTCCGTCGTCGTCCGGGCGTGCTCGCCCGGTAAATATAATTTAAAACCGTCGTCCCGTGTTATGACAAATCGCACTAAACCGAGTCGGCCGCACGCGATTGTATTACAACACACACACCCCAACCCACAAATTACAAGAGGAGAGAAAGATAGACATAGAGAGAGAGAGAGAGACTGACGCGGCATAGAGGGTGGGAAAAAAAAGGAAGAAAAAAAAGAGACTATTGTTTTCGACGCACTCACAATTCCAAATCCTCTTTGCTCGACACATAATCCTTTACCTAGGGTCTGTTTGCATTAAAGGAAAACGAGACGAGGGAAAGGGAGAGAGCGGGAGGGAGGGAGGAACGAGCGGAGGAGGCGAAATAATTTAAACCTCCCCCACCCACCCACCCACCCACCCGTTCTTTCCTCGATTGAATTCGACAAAATATTCCGTCCGTTTTTTGTTTTTTGTAGCGTGTGCACGGGGGGGTTCGTATAATCCATCAAAGCCGGGATCTTTTTGTATACCGAATTACCGCGGACAAAACGTATTTGAAATAAAAAAAAAAAAAAAAAACTAAAAATAATAATAATAATATATTTAATCAGAGAGCAGCGCGAGTGGACGGGGGGGAGGGGGAGGGTAGGGTGGAAAGAATTCTATTAAAACCCAATTATTTCGGGTAAAAAAAAAAAAAAACTTTGGCGAGAAAAACGGGTGCGTTTTTTTTTTTTTTTATATACATCGCGAAACAATAATAATCAGATTACGTGTCTCGAAACGTCTTATCGCGGAGTATACGAAACCGCGCCGCCGCCGGAATAAAATATTACGTCTCGAGAACAACCGCCCCCGCGCGGGTGTGTGTTCGCATCACGCGACCGAAAACGTTCGAATTAATTTATTTCGAAAACAACTGAAAATACGCTCTTCCGACATGGCAGTAGTATAATAATTTATATACGTATACATACATACAGGGTGGTGGGGCAGTGAATCGGGCGATTTTAAAATAACTATAAAAACCCAACGAGTATTTTTTTTAACAAATATATTATTTCTTTGAAAACTGGTCGTGACGTTTCGCAGAATTTCCGGTGAGATTTGTGTCACCTCTTCTCGTATTCTTTGTGTTAAGATCATCAAGTGTCCTTAGTGTGGTGTTTGGTATACTCTACTTTTGATATACCCTCACAGAAAAAAATCACAGGCCGTTAAATCAGGCGAACCTGGTGGAGGCCATGGAATATTCCCATTTCGAGAAATTATTTTTAATGCTATTTTATATACTTTCAGGTTATATGAATATATTTGTTAAAAAAAATACTCGTCGGGTTTTTATAGTTATTTTAAAATCGCCCGATTCACTGCCCCACCCTGTATATGCACAGTGCTACAGTGTTTTGAAATATTTATTCGCAAAACGTTCCGAACGTTTTCTCATCGTTACGCGGGCGTCGTCACACGTTAAGCCGAAAACAACTAACCCCTCTGGGATTATGAATTGAAAAAATCACGATTTTGCAAAAATAATACTCTCGTCCGATCTAAGAACAAGTCTTCGCCGCGTATACAAATTTAATAAAGAGTGTTTTTTTTTATATGATAATTCGGACGATTCAGATTACTTGAACACAAAGTAATAATTCGTTTTTTCGTTTATCGTGGATTTTTAATCAAACGGTCGTCCGGTTGTTTGCACTTGTTTATGGATAAATATCCGAAACAGATTTAACATTCGCGCGAACCCGTAACAATTCATAACTTTGTTTATGATGAAATCCAATGCGGCCAACTCAAATATTTGTGGAAACCCGTCGTCGGGTTATTCTCGTCATAACTCTCATCCGGCGGCATTCGGATTCGCGTTTATCGACGACCGCGTTTGAATTTAAATACCGCGAACAGAGGTCGATTATTATTATTATTATTATTATTAGATCGTCGTGCAAATGCGATGTTTGCGTTCCTGCGCGAATAACGTACAATATGCGTTACGGCGCGGCGGCGGCGTCTCCTTCGCGTGCACATCAAACGTTTTCTCGGATTCCTGCAGCGCGTTTTATAATAATTATAATAATAAAATTACCGATACGAGAAAATAACGATTTTATTAAAACGTACGTAAAATAAACTTTTCGTTTTCTCTCGCTGTCTCGTTACGAAGCAAAAACATTTAAACTGCGGCCCCACTGAGAGCGATTTGCGATTTTGCGATAGCGTGTAGCGATTTTGCGTTTTAGCGATTTTAACAATAGAATCAATATATTAATATAATATGCATTTTTTTTTTAAATGTTTAAAATAAGCAAAAATATGTAAAAAATATGGAGCTTATGACTTATATTTTTAATAATATCTTGGTTTGCTATGAAATAGAGGCTCAGAAAAAAACATGCGAATCCTATAACTTCTCTGCCCCGTTGATGACGTTTTCACGGTTGACTCGACGACGAATATATAGTATGTTTTATTTTATATTTCGTTTCGGCCGCGGTAGTAGTAGCAGTAGTAGTACACTCGAATCGTAAACACGCGCTTTTATACAATATACGGATCGAATAGTTTTTTATATTTTCCGCGCGCGTAAATCAAACGGGTTCTCTCTCTCTCTCTCCGTGCAAAATATACGAGCGTATATATATTTCTTCTTCTCATTTCGTTCGGCCCGTCGTCGTCGTCGTCGATATTTACAATTTACACCGTTCGCCCACCGAGACATTAGTGCTGCCAAATGCCTCCGGACACACAATTGACCGCTTCCATTCGGCGGCAATAAGTCACATCCGTCGCCGCACGACCCAATCAACCGGTCCAGTGATATTTCGTGCGCCTGCAATAAAAAAAAAAAATAAAAAAAAATAAAAAACCAACGACATTTTAACAACGATTGTGTCCGACGACTGTGCAACGATTGCTGTTGCTGCTGCTCGGGCCGTCACGAAAAGCGTCTCTTTATAGCGGCACGTAAAAAAATTAAATAAATACTAAAAAAACACGTACTAAACGTAACGTCATAATATAATTGGAATCGGTACGTCGCGCGTCGCGCCGTTTTTTTGCCTTCTATTTATTTACACGCGCTCGGACTATAAAAAAAAATACCCAACTACATAATACCAAAGCCTCACCGTCGTCGTCGTCGACCGGCTCTCGGAGTTTATTAGTTTATTGCGCATCTATCTGTTCCGTTTTTTAAAACATCGACAAACGACGACGACGTTACGGCGGCGGCGGCGGCGGTTTAGCCGGCCCATAACTATTACTCTTTATATCGGTCGCGACCGCTCGACGTATCTCTATTAACGTCGTGTTGTTTTCGAATAATATATCGCCGACCGCCCGTTTCACCGGTAAACGCGTAATAAAAACGGTCGAGTAAGATTATCCGCCGATTGTCGATATTATTTTATCTCTCGAATGTTTGTGTTTGAAGGAGAAGGGAAAAAAAAACGTTTCGGGTTTAAACGCTTGAAATCGCGGGAAGTAATCACGTCGGCGATTTATTGATATTGCGTGCGCCGCGCCGCGCCGTAGGTAAATGGTATACCGATTTCCTAATTTTTATAAGATTTTCCGAGCGATCGCATCGCTCACGTTCTTTCAGTTCGGCGCGGCAGCGGCGCGGCGGCGGCATTTGAATGTTTATTTTTTTCACCGTGTTGGACGTATTTAAAAAAAAAAAAAAAAAACCGCGCTAAATATACGTAGTATAAAGATCCTTAAAACGAAGGAACACACATTACGTAATAAATGGTTTTTTTTTTTAAAAATCATAAAACACACGCATTGTAAAACAAACGATTTTAAGGGGTCCTCGACGTAAACAAATAAAAAAAAAAAAAAAAAACCCCAAACGGCGGACGAGTATTATTGTATACAAATCGAACAGAACGATCTCACACGTCTCGGACGGCAGCAGTTCGAAAACCAACGCAGCAGAAATGCGATAAATAGCAAATCTAACAAACGAGTGCACTGCGATTTTCAACGAAATTCCGTAGCCTCCGACGAGTAAAAAGCGCAATTCGAAAATCGAGCAAGAGCTACGGATCGAGAAAAACCGCACGTACGTTCTCTCGTCTTACGCGCCGCGTGGGAAAAATCGTGGCGAAAAAACAAAAGTAAAAGATCGTAAATTTGTGCTCGCTCTCGAAAAACCCAGTTTCTCCGTCCAACCGTCCGCCGGCTCTGTGTACGCGTAAAAAAACGTATATATTCGCTGCTATTTAAACGCCGCCGCCGCCGTGCGAATCGAAACGTGTCGATCGACGATCTGCGTGTAGGTTTTTCGACGGCCCCGGGGCCGGTTCGTTAGCGAATAATAAATAATAATAATAATAATAATAATGAAAAGGAGAGGAGATGAAGAGAGAAGAAGAAAAAAAAAATAAAAAAACAAATCGCTAGCCCGCAGCAACGCGACCTTCCGATATCCCCGACGATCCTATATACTCGCGTCGTCGTCGCGCGCTCAAATATAATAATAATTATAATATGCGCGCGCGTACACGGGCGCGTATATAATATTTTAATATGTGATATCATTATATTCGGGTTAATTGAACCCGCGAACAGCAGAAGCCGTGTAACCCTCGGGCGTTATGAATAAAATAACGATTTTCAGCCAGGTAGGCTAACCTCACCGCCGCCGCCGCGCCGCTACAGGTGTACGTACGCGGTTTTTTTTTTCCTCTTCTCGTAATAATAATATACGTCGTCGTGTAAAACCAGCGGTATTATACCCGGTGTTATGCGGTATAAATCGAATATATTAAAGTTTTATTATTCCGTTTAATTTGTAACGGAGACGTCTGCAGCAGAGCGAGTGTTACGCCGAAAAAACGCCGCCGCCGCCGCCGTTTAGTCGTTTTCGCTGGCTTTCTTTATTTTCCAAGTCGACGACGGAGGGGAGAGTGGCTGTTTTGTACGTTCCGAATCCATTTTAACAGTCGGTAGAAATCGACTGATTAGAGTAAAGGTACGATTTCCCTTGCGCGATCGCGAACGCAAACTACGAATTAAGATCGCGTTCGCGTCATGTTGGTTTGCTCTAGACGATTCTTCGTTGCGACCGAAAGATTTATAATTTATATTTTAACAGTCGTCCGTCAGTCGTATTCGATATTTTCAAGTGCCAAGTTCACGGTGCAGGAGTAGGTACTATTCGTTTTTAAAAATTATCATAATGGATACAGTCGATAAAGAAATCTTAAAAATTATTTTGCTAGAAGAAGAAAAAGACGATGAGTTTTATTGCTTTGGTGAACTCACGTTTGAATAACCGATGTCAACGAGTGTTCAAACACAAATGAAAACATTGCATGATTGTATAATAATAATTATTATTATTATTCATATCAAAACAACATGTCGATCGCGGCGGCGCGAACAAATTTAAATCGCCGACCGCGATCGCGCAAGGAAAATCGTACCTTAAGTGAAAACGGCGGTGTTTACGTCGAAATTCCCAATGTGAAAATGGACTAGGAACATATTTTAAATTTCGATATTTTTTTTGACTCGCTGGGGAAACGTCGCTGGGAGCTCGGAGGTAGAAAACGTATGGATATTTCTTAAAATTTCTATTGTATCATCTGGCGATGACACCGAAATTCGTTTGTTTTCAGAGTGTTTCAGACCGCCGAAACTGATTTATATTGGTTTATGTTTTTCTCGCGCCGCCGTTCGTTATTATTCGTTTTCGATTTATTACGATGAGATGTCGTGTTCGACGATCTCGGCGCAGTTATCGCTCGTGCGCGAGACGCGCCGCCCGCCCGGACACGAGAGAGTTATTATTTCCAAGCGCACTTCTCGCGCCGCCACTTATTTATAGCCGTAATAATGGACACCCCAAACTACCCCTACGCCGCGACGTACGGCCATTTGGTTAAATTAATATTGCAGACGACACGACTGTTCTCGGACATAACTTATCATAATATAACGGCGGCGGCGGCGTCCATTAGCCCGTACTTGCACGGTATAATAATGTTCGTTCAAAAAACAACAAATATCAGCGGCGCGGCGGCTCGCGGGGTGGTAGTTTTGACGCGGCCGTGGCGATAAAACGCATTTCCGAGGAGCGGTAGAAGCCGGTGAATTCTAAACGTGCGTGTTGTTATCGACGACGTGAATAATATCGTCAAAGTAATAATGATTATCGTCGCAGGGTGTCGAATATTTCCCGGGACACAGTGTTCCGAATGCGACGAGTATTATGATGACGATACTTGCAAATTTCATTTTATTTCAAAACGTCGGAGCGCACGTCGGCCCCGGCCGGGGTGTCCCCGGAGTGTCTGGAAAAATAGCGTTACCCCGCGGGCCGGTCGCGGAAATAACGAGATTTATGTCACATCGCCCGTAGTCGTGTCGGGTGACACAAACGGTCAGTTACACAGACATTTTCCCCCCGGAGTGTCCGCCACAGCGCGATTGAAGTGCGCCAGCCGTATTATATAAATATATATTATATTATACGCTGCCATACTTACATTATTACGCGCGCGCTAAGCCGTCCGGATTACCGTTTGAAATGTTTAGTGCCCCGTAATGTGTTTTATGTCGCCGCCCGCGTCTGCGATCTTTAAATAATAACCGCGCGCGATAATACGACGACGGCGATATATTACGACGTTACGTCGTCGTCGTGTAAACCCATCGCGTGAACGAAACGCGACTTTGCGCCGCAGTAAATCGCCTTAATCCCCTTTAAACACTCTTGATTTTTATTGCCCGAGTGATTACCCCCGACTGTGTGTATAATATACACGACGTGTGTATGTATGTATCGTCGCGTTAAACGGAACGTTCCGATCGGTTTTCGGATTCCGAGCGAAGCTCTGGTACAATGATAATCGTTACGGCGTGTGTTTTTGTTATTTCCGGGTCTACCGCGTTCTGGACCGGAAGAAACGGTCCTGTTTTCGACTCCGGGCAGGGTTTCCGGTATGGCAAATGTCGTCGTCGGAAGGACTATATACTCGATTTAGCTCTCTCCGGAGTCGCTACAAAACTAGAAAATAACCGACGACTGAAAAAAAAAAAAAAAATAAACAATTAATATATCGTACGCAAACAAAACGCTCGTGTCCGTTTGCGCTCTACTCGCCCCCAGTTGGACGCAATATATTATTCGTGTTCGTCATCACTTGCGTATTTGCGTTGTGATATTAATCTCGTGTGTTTTCGTTTGTTCCAGGTAAGACGGATGTTTTGTGCATAACTGAGTTTTGTAAGTCCTCCGGAAGTTCTCGGACAGGACGAAAATTAAAAACGGTAATTGTCATTTTTAAGAAATTTTTTATCCGGTATGTAAATAAGTGTTAGCTGTATAAACAGCTCGATTTTTCCCGGCCATGGTTTTGGTTAGGTTTCTAAGAAAATCAGAAACGTTTGTTTTTCAATAATTGATTTTATAAGTTTTCTATCGAAAACTAATACTACTGCTGGGTTTGGGTTTTAAAATTATTAAAATAAAAGTTCCGGCAAAGTTTCGGCTTCTACAAGACGTCGTTGGCGCGGTTCCCAAATCTTTTTAAAGGATCTCGTTTCCAACGGAACCGGTTCTGTTCCAGTCGGACGGAAAAATTAAATTAAAATTAAAAAAAAAAAAGTCTTCGCCCCGTTCTCAAAGTACAAAGTTCTTTAGCCCCCTCGCGGCGGCGTTTACTACGGTCGGATAAAGCTGCCATGTCTGGTGAAAATAAAAGATCAATACCGCGGTTGCTCGCCCCTATAGAGTGGTGCACGTCCCTAAAACTATTATCGCGGTAGACACTATGCGATTATATTATATGTAGCTGAAACTATTACGTTTTCTCGCGTGGACATAATCGCGACGTAAAATAAATTTTTAAATTCCCGTCGCGGATCGAGTGTAAACCAACAACGTCTTCTTTATTGATAAAAAGAAAAAAAAAAACCGAGCGCGCCGTTAATAACACGTGTCTGAAAAAAAACGCAGCGGTATGTTGTAAATATATCGTAAACGTGAAATTACTATGGAAAAAAATGTTTCGCTTTTTTAATTCGACGAAGGAGTTCGAAGAATGAAAAGAATGAATATCATCGGGTGTTTTTTTCCTGCCGGGTATATCTATCTTCGGTATTCGATCTCGAGTGAACGCGCGGGTAAATATTTCTATTTTCAATTTCCACCACACGACTAATTACCAACAGCAATTTAGAACCGAAGACTGTTATTTTTCAATCTGTCGTTCGTCATTAGACCGATCGATGTGATTTCATTTCGAAAGCGGTTATTTTTCTAATATTTTCCAATACAAGGCCTATGCAATTTTCAACTTTTCTCGCTACAAATTTCATTTTAAACTCCAGTCCGTAGCCAATCATTTCCTGTAAAAAAAAAACCGATTTAAACATAATAATATTGTAGAAATTATGTAAATTTTCTTTTATCAAAATCGATTTCACAATTTCTTCTCTCTCTCTTTTAACACATAATATAACGATATGTTTGCACGATAATAATATACTAAAATATAAATAAATTGCAAGTGCTTTATTGCGCGTTCGACGTCTGTTATTTTTTTTTTTTAAATCTCCGTGAGCAGCCGTTGGTTTTTTTTCGTTTTAACGTGTTTCTTTGAGTAAAAAAATATGAATTTCGAACGCGAACGCTACCGGAATTCAGTGTTTAAACGGACTTTTCAGTATAAATTTGACCCCCCCCCAGGTAAACCCCTCTCTCGCTTTCTAAATCCGACTCCGGCGCGGAGGCTACGGGTTTCGCCGAGACCGCGACGACGTCGTTCTCGAGTATAATAACAATAATCCGCGGTCAACGTTTTACTCGCGGAAAAAAAGGTCGTCAGCCGTTTCGCGAGGCCGTGCGTGTAACGAGCCGCCGCCGCCGCCGGGGCGCGCACGTATTGAACGGAGACGGGTCCAGCTGCGTCCGTTAAAATCCCCCCCGTCGGCCGCCGCCGGTTATTAGCGATGTTTGGCGGACCTAAGCCCGTTTCGGTAGAAACTCGCGCGCACATACAGGGTGGGCTCGTCTCGGTATCTCGACGTCGACGTCGTCAGCCATCTCCGGAGGCGATGCGCGAATTTCTTTCTTTTCTTTTTCCAAAAATTTTCGTTTCGGTACGACTACTGTTCGTGTACGGGCGCGTCCACTCCTAACGAACATTTGGGCCAACATTGTTCGTCGAACGTTTGTCATACATTTTATTAATGACAACAAACGTTTGTTGATAATTTAGTTGTTCGCAATAATATGTTTGCCAACAATCGTGACGAAACATAGTATATTGTTTAAACAGTCTGTCACGTATATTGATACGTATTATTCGCTCAGTGAGCGAACATTTTTGTTGTTTGGATTATTGACAAACAAATTTGTTTGGAAACACGTCGAAACCAGTGCCGCAATTATGAATTCTGAGGCCCGTGTGCAAGGATTTATTTAGAGGCCCCAAATTAATAATATATTTATTACTTGATCTTTGCAGTATTACTACAGAAATTTTTTAGTATTTTTTAGTACTATAACTTGAATTGAATCATCTGTAATCTGATACATATTATACTATACTAATTTATTACATCATAAATTGTCAATAGATACATTATCAATTTTAATAGTGGAATCACCAATTTAAACTTATGCATTCATCATTTTTTTTAATGATATCAACTGTTATTGGCACGATGGGCTTTCATACAAATTAAAAAAATTCTTACATCTTATTTATTACCTGATTAATCCTATTTCTCTGATCGCCACTTCAGCATTTGCTTAAAAATCCAATACTAACAAAATACAATGCTTTCAAAATATAAGTTAACTTTTAAATACCCTTCCTTAAGTCTCAAATTCGGACAATCTTCAATTTTTAGCTTATGGTTTGGGAGGCCCCTAAGAACCGGAGGCCCGTGCGTGCATCGCACACCTTGCACACCCAATTGTTGCGGCACTGGTCGAAACAAACGTTCGACGAACGTTTTTCAAATTTTTGTTAGGCGTGGACGCACCTTAGGAGTATTAGCATCGTGTTTTCTCAACCGGTCGACGAAAAATTTGGTTTGTTTTCCGCGAAATCGCCGTGTAAATCGACGCAATCGAATATAATCGCACGTCTCGTGACCGAATCAAACGCGTGGCCCGCAATAAAAATACATTTTTCTCATTTTCCTTTCAACGATCGTCGTATTTTTTCAACGATAATTTCGTAGTAATGTAATAAGTAAAATAAACAACTCTAAACTTTGTCTATATTTTTATAAATAATTTCATAACGTATTAAGTCATTTAGATAAATGCATTTTGTGTGTGTGTAATGTGTATCTTTGCCTTCGGTTTTTAGTGCATATAAGTAAAAACAGGACACTTGTAACGATTGAGATCGTGCGTATAAACGAGACGTTCCGAAAAGTTAAATACGAGTATATATTATATTATTGAATCGACACTAATTTCAGCCGAGACGATTGCGTACGAATCTTTGTTGTCTTGCTTTCGTGATGTGCTCTGTTCGACGCGACGACGATCACCCTGTATACGATAATAAACGTACGTCGGAAGTTGCACCGCTCTTTGGTTTTCCGCAAACGATACTATTACAAAGCGGCGGTGGTTCGCGCGTTCCTTCGCCGTCGTTGTTGCTCTCATTAATTCAATATTGAAAACTTTAAAAGCAATTTCGTTATGAGGTCGGCCGCCGCCGACGACGTTTTCGCGTTTAATCTTCCCTGCGTCGTGCCTTATTACTCGTGACGAAAGGTTATATATATATACGTATATGTGTTCGCGTCGTCCCCTCGATTTTGTTTTTCGAAATATATCACGCGCGCTATTCGCTCGAAAGACAAAAAAAAGAAAACCATTACGTATTCCGATCACGGTTTGCCAGGTAATTTTTTTCCTCCTCTTCTTTCGGCGTCGAAAGAGTTGTGCGCGGTAGGAGCTTTGGAATTGAATTACAGACCCGCGTATAGCCGGCGGCGGTAAAAGAATAAGTAGAAATCCCGTCTTTCGGCCGATTTCGTATTTCGCTCAGAATTCCGCGTGTTTGGTTGCGGGCGTGTTTTTTTTTTCTTTCTTTCTTTCTTTTCTCCTTTTCGTCCTCGCTCAATTTATTTATTATCTTTTTTTCCCCCCCCCCTTCTCTCGTTTTGTTTCGCGTCTATGCGGACCGTCGTCGTACAACACGCGGTGTATTTTTCAAAACGTCGTCGACCGAAAAGCAAACTTTTTTTTTTATTATTATTTTGTCCGTGAATCACATAACACGCAGTGATGTTCATTACCCGAATTGGCCGTATAATAATTCCCGAGCACATTAGACACGGTCCCGAGGGACGGACACGCACCGCCTGCAGTTCCCCGGGGACCGGCGGCGTAATGCGTGCGGTCGTGTCACTTATTCGAACGCCACTGCGCTTTTATATACTCGCGCGTGTACATAATATACGTATATATGTGTGTAAATGCACATAAAACCGCCGTCGTCGTGGTATTTTTATAATAAAACTGCTTTTAAAAAACGGCCGTTCGGCTCGTCGTTTTGTAGATAATAATGGCGCGTGGAATTTACGTTTCGCGAATAAATAACGTGTGTTCGAACGAGGACGCGTTCGATAAATCAGTCGTTCGACTTTGGTGAGAGACGGGCAGAGGTATCTGGAGCTACTCTTCTACCTATCGTCTACGCCGCGCCGCCGCGACATAATATTTTTTAAAATTAAAAAAAAAGTTTTCCAACTGATAGGTGTTTTCGGGCAGACCTAGTCACTTTTTATAGTAACGTTTTTTTGGATTTAATTTAAAAAAAAAAAAAAAACTACAACGGTAATCGAAACTTTTCGCATTTAATTGGAAAGAACTGTGTTGAAATTCGTCGTCGCAAACGTTTACGACCAAGGCCACTACGTTTTTGTTCCTCTTTTGATTTTTTTCGAGCTCTGCATATGAATCTACGGTTTCGTTCATTTTCAAATTTTCCTTTTCGCCGCATTGTTTCGTCTTGTCCACTCGACGCGCGACGGCTGGTTTTCGAATCGTTTAATCGAGATCGAGTTTGAAAATGTTTTTGTTTATTATTTTTTTTTCGCACACCGACTCCGTTTTGAGGAATTCCTCTCGTTCCGAATTTTTCCCAGCCCGTGCACGACGATCGGAATTCAAAAGGATTGCCGAGAAAATCGTTAGAAAAACGCCGCGACACGAAGTAGATTTTCGCTTTCTTTTTTTTTCTTTCGATCGTCTCGTCTTCGAGCCGAATTGTTGGAATAACATTTTAGTGTGTTTCTCGATAACAGACACGAGATTATTATTATTATTATGCGGGCACTGTATATTACTGCGCGGAATGTATCCTTCGCATTTAATGCGTTTTTTCCCTCTTCTCTTCTCTTCTCTTCTCTTCTCTTCTCTCCTTTACAAAAGAAAAAATTTCCCGCGCCGCCCGGAACGACTTTTTATTCCGTCTCGAAATTTTCCCTTTGTGTTCGTACGAACTGTAAAGATAATGATTTTACAACGCGTCGTGCGACGCGCATCGTTGCGCTCCGCGCGTCGGCCATCGATTTAAAAACGTTGCGACGACGTCATAATCCGAGCTTTGAACGTCTGCATATTCGAAATCTCATTCGAAACGCTCGTACTCGTGTGTATACAGTCGGAACACGGAAACTCGAGTCGCATATTATATTATCGCGTGTTCACACCATAGTGAAAATCATATTCTATAAGCTAAAACGAAATAATAATAAGAATTAAAAATCGATAAGATTTGTCGAGGACCGCCGCCGCGCCGCACACCGGCGCATATTTTTATTTATTTTAATATCGGAAAAGATTACTGGGCGCCGCCGCCGCCGCTGAGAGTTTAGAACTCGCGTGGAGTTATCTTGTATACAACTTTTAAATTGAAACACACGAAAAACATAAAAAAAATTCAATTTTTTTTTTTTTTTACATTAAAACGGCAAAATCAGATAAAACATATTAAGCGAAAATGAAAACGTACAGATTATTTTTAATCGTACTGTTTTGTCGCATCGTATTGCTTTCACACGGCGGTGCCCAACTTTTTCGAGACTATTACCCATAAATCAGGTTAGATGATATTAAAAAATATCCCAAAAAAGTCGAGTAAAAAATTAACGAAAACAATTTGATTATTACAATTACTTTTGTAAAATCGTATAGTGCACATGACTGAAGCGGATATAATAATAATAATAGATATTAATAGTACACGAAATAAATAGTTTAATCTCTACCCTTAAAAAAATCACCCCTTGAGGGGTAATTTAATGCTTTTTTTTAATACTCTTTCAATAGTAAAATATATCGACATTTTAATGAAAAATAATTTCAAACGATAAGAGCGCGTCCTTTTTTTAAAAATCGTTACGATTTTTAAATAATCATCGTGCATTTTTTAAGCTTCCCCGGTTTATAAATATGCATCAGACGCCACTAGGCGGCTATTTTTTTTTCGCGCACACGTCTCGTTGTTTTTTTCACGCGTAGAAGTCTCTTCCGGCGAGACCGCTGAATTTATAATCGTATAATATTATAGGCCCAAAGTGTTTGTCTATTCACTCGGATGTGAATTGTATTCGGCGTTTGTTTATTAGAATATCGCATTCTTGCCGTTAGGTTTTCACCGGGATTTTCTTTTTTTTTGATTTCCGAAACACATATCTGCAAGTTCACAAAAGGACACGCGTCCAGGTCGGAACGTCTACTCCGATCAATCGTGCCGAACGGATTACAGTCGGATATGTACGCTTATAAACGTTATTTATTTCGCCTTCCGACTATTATTATTAGGGCTGAGATCGTAGAAAAATTCTAGTGAATAACAAATGTGTTTCATAATACCACCAGGAGATCAAATTAAAAATTTTATTTTGCATATTTTTGCATATTTGAGTATATTAGAAAAATCAACATCATATTTGGCAATTTTCGAATTAAGTTCTTAAATTAGCTTAGACGAAGTGGTAAATTTTCGAAAAAAGGAGATGAAAAATAAATATTATATAATAACTTATAAGATAAAATAATAAAATAAAATAATTTTCAGAGCATATTTTAAGTGGATATTTCTTGATTTTTAAGTGCATAAATGCGTGCATATTATTAGATTTTTAAGTACTAGAAGTCCTCTCAGCCCTAATTATTATAAATTATAATAATATTATTATTGTCTCCGAAGGTTTCCGGGGGGAAAAATACAGAACAAAAAAAACGCGTGCGCGAGAAAACGTTGGGCTTTTGATATTTTCGATGATTTATAACGCCGCCGAGACTCGATCTACTACACATTGTTATATTATTATTATGTGCGCGTAGTATTCGCGCGACGAGACGTGGGACGTATTATGCACGTTTTATTGTCGTAAACCATCGTTTGCGCCGCGTGTGTGACTAAACGGTTTCTTTATTTTTCGTCGCGTTTTTCGCAAACGTCGAGTGGTGTTTTTTTTTAATTCCATCCAACGTGTTTCGCGTAGGTTTTATATACGCGTGTGCATGAGACGATATCTGAAATACCGGCGGCGGCGGCGGCGGCGGCGCGAGAGTGTAATCGCAGAAATCTAAAAAACACGTATTTTCACTACTCCTCGAATATTATAATAAAACGCTATTAATCATTAACAACAACCGTCGTCGTCGTCGTCGGGGGGGAAGAGGTGGAATTCTGCGCTTTTTTCTCTCTCTCTCCTCTTTTCTGCTCGACCGTATTTCAACGTTAAAACCGTTATTACAATATATATATGTATAATATACGCCGCCGCCGAGTCGTCGTCGTCGTCGTCGCGGTCGCGGTCGCGGTTTTCCGTCTTATTCGGGAGAAATAATACTTTTCATGAAATATTATTATATAACATTATTCCGCGCGTCGACGACGACGGTTCGCTTTTTAATTTATTACAGTTAATTTGCGAAAAAACCCCCGTCGAGTTTTCCAGTCGCCCCGAGAACGTAATCAATTTTAATTTAAAACAAATTCAAAATTCATTATTTTATAATCGTTCCGGGGGTTTAATAACGTCGTTTTAAATTAATGATCGATAACGATTTCGTACGATATTACGACGACTCCGAGTTAATTATTTTTCGTTTCACCTTTTTTTTTTTGTGTTTTATCGCGCGATTAAAAAAAAAAAATAGACGATCGAAAGCTTATTCCGAACCGTGCTAAAAAAAAACGATTTTAATACGGCGAAACGCGCGCGATAGCCATATAAAAAAAAAAAAACATTAAAAGAATAAAAAAAATTGTGAATTATTTTCTATTTAAATTTTCCTAACGCGCGAATAAATTATCGTCGATGATTGACCCCGACGCGTCGTGTGCGATAAAACAAAGATCGGATGAGTAGGGGGGGGGAGGAGTAGATTAAAAACCGTTTTATTTACAATGAAAATAGACGCGCGTCGTCGATGGGCTATAAACACATTTTTTCCCCGAGTAAACAACGCGTACGCCGTGAAATAAATAATAGAAGAAGAAGAAGAAGAAAAATTGATACGACGACGATCGTTCTCGTGTGGCTGCAACGAGCCGGGCTCGGTGGCGCCGTTGCTTTTAATGAAAAGAAGTGTTTTTCGATAGTATCGTATACGTAAACTCTCCGACAAGCTGCTGTGTTACACGCTCGGCGTAAGACAAAAAAGAGTAACACCCGCCGTTGTGTGTGTATACGTTCTCGAATACAAACTGTTGTAAATACGTTTGAAAGCGAAAAAAACAACACGGCCGTAATATCTTATCGGAAACGTTGTAATAATTATAATATGTACAGGGTGGGGCAGTGAATCGGGTGATTTTAAAATAACTATAAAAACCCAACGAGTATTTTTTTTAACAAATATATTTATATAACCTGAAAGTATATAAAATCAGAAGTGTGTTAAATTTGTTATTTAATTTTTATAAATGATATCTGCTCGATGGGGCTACGAGTCATACAGCTAGAGCGAGTATTCTAAAAGATTTGTTTCCGAACCGCATAATTTCTCGAAATGGGAATATTCCATGGCCTCCACGTTCGCCTGATTTAACGGCCTGTGATTTTTTTCTGTGGGGTATATCAAAAGTAGAGTATACCAAACACCACTTGATGATCTTAAACAAAGAATACGAGAAGAGGTGACACAAATCTCACCGGAAATTCTGCGAAACGTCATGAGCAGTTTTCAAAGACTCCTTCACGAATTCTTGCTTCTAAATGGACGCCATCTTGCAGATATCATTTATATAAAAACTAGCTGAATAACCCGGCTTCGCCCGTGTGCAGTATAACTTTTTATTTTATCAGTTTTTTTTTCATTTTTACCCCTTTTACCCCTTTTAACTCCGGTAGGTGTCGAATTTCGAAAAATCCTTTCCCATGGGGCCTCTGCTATATTAAATGAAACTATTGACAAAATTTAATACCACAAAGCTCCATTGACTCAGGATTTTTTCCATTTTTACCCCTTTTAACCCCCTTAGGGTTAATTTTCTCCATAATTTATGCTATAAACCCGCTCCCCGACATTCTCTATCATTAAAAAAAAATTTGAGCCAAATCGGCCCAGCCGTTCTCAACTGATTCAATTTCCAATTTTTTGTCTCCATTTTTATATATTATATAGATTAAATAACAAATTAACACGTCTTCTTTAATGCTATTTTATATACTTTCAGGTTATATAAATAATATATTTGTTAAAAAAAATACTTGTTGGGTTTTTATAGTTATTTTAAAATCGCCCGATTCACTGCCCCACCCTGTATATAGGAAACGCACACAATGGATTCGAGAGAATATAATAATTGCGAGAAATATCAATAAAATACGGGTGTGTTTTATTTTTATTTTTGCTCCCTACTCGTGAAGAATGTTTTTGTCGTCGTCGTCGTCGTCGTCGTGATGGAGACGTTTTTCAGACCTCTTCATCTCCATCGCCATCATATTACGCGCGCGCGGCACTCTCGTATTTAAAATAATGAACACGTTTACGAGTACAAAAGCCTTTTCGAAAATCTCGACTTTTGAATGATATAATTAAAAGAAAGAGGAAGAAAAAAATAAATAAAAATACCCGACGACGTTTTATTTTACGAAAGAAAACAAGCCAATTCTAATATACGTATATTTATACACGCTACGGCATACTCTCGTCTTATTATTTTTCCCCTCTCTGCTTTGCTTCCCATATTTCCCTCGGAGGCTGTTTGCGCATCGGAATCCGGCATATTCTCCGGCGGCGGCGGCGGCGGCCGGAACACAGTCTCCGAGGAAACTATAAAGCTCAACGGTTCGAAAACCCGATAGCGAAATAAAAAAATAAATAAATAAACGGGGAATTGAATTTTTACGGTGTGCCGAGCCGAATGAGCCCCGGCCGGGATTAGGACGATAAATAAGCCGAGCGAACGCACTTGAAATTCGTGCTGTGCGCATATAATAATGTACGTATATAATATTACGTGTTTTCCTTCTAAAACTTATTTCTCGAAATTTTATATTATACAGGGTGGCGGAGCAAAAACGACCGCATTTGAAATTATCGCTACACTTTTAATATTTGAGGTAGTGAGGTGGAAAAAAAAAAAACCAGTTTTAGCAAATTACGGGAAGTTTTTTTTATTGAATATGAAAAAAACTTATGTGTGAAACAAAATGTCCGACAAATGGCGTCCGCGCATGGATGCATTCTTGGAGGCGATGCAATTTCGATGCAATTTCACTTCTTATTGAATCTCATAAATCGGGCTAATGTTCGTGGCTTATTCACATAAACTTTTGACTTGAAATACCCCCACAGGAAGAAGTCGTAGGGAGCGAGATCGGGCCAGCGAGGTGGCCCGTGAATGTCACCGTTTCGAAATTCCGAGAGCTTGAGCGCGACGTCTCGTTGACCGTCGTCGAGGGCTTTCTTCAACAGAAACTTGAACACGTGCTGTATTTTCTGGTGCCACTATATGGGGAACACGTCTTGGAATCTTCGGGGCCACATTACCATCATGTTTCCAAAAATTTTCAACCCGATCGGCGGCGGTTGGAAACGTGGAGAAAGTCCGAATCGCGTGCGGATTGCGCGTTGTGTAGTCACGATTGACTGAATTTGTTTCGGATGAAAATGTCTGTACGGCGAACGAACGTTATGTTAAATACTCCACTGCGCCCCATTGCAACAAAACTTCCCGTCACGTACCTACCACATAATGAGACGATCCACGATATTGTGTGACAACCCCTCCCAAAGTTACGCTTATCTCAAACGTGGTCGTTTTCGCTCCGCCACCCTGTATATTGTATTAGGTGAATATAATATACGATATTATATTGTGTTTTTATGATGACGGTTGTGCGGCAAACGCGCAAACGTCGTCGTCGTCGTCGTCGTTATGATTATTATTTATTCCGCGACGGAACTGCAACGGATATTATGTGTGTGTAGAAAATACAATATCGTGCGAACGCGCGTGCATATTTCACGCTAAACCGTGTGCGCGCGGTGTAACGGTCGCACGGCGATAAACAAACGGGCGAATTTCAACAAACCGAAACGTGTAATCGGAATAAACAACAAAATAAATCCGACGCGGCAATGCTGATATACAAAAAACATTTCTATCTAATGCGTTTACGTTTTTTTACTGTCGATTACTAAACCATCGACTATAAATAATTAAGAACAACGACTACTAAACGTAGGGATTATACGTTTCACGAAAAACAAAAATCATATCGGTAAAATCGCTAAAGACGATATAAGTAGACACACGTTATAATAGGGATTTTTCTCGAGAAAAACGTGCCTTGTAGAGTTCTAAACGGAACAAACGACCGTCTGTCGTGTCTATCGCAAAGTGAAACTTACCCAAGCGGACGGGCGTTTGCCGCTACTCTCGGCGGCGGTCCGAAAATCTTACTTGAAAAATAGCGGGCGTGTTCTACACGCGTCCGATTTTAATCACAAACCTTTAAATGTGTGTGTGTGTGAGCGCGCGCGTTTTCATTTAATTTTAATCTCGCGATACATGTACGGTACATGTATGGACACGCCGCCGGGGGGGGGGATGCTTGACAAATGTTACGGGATTAGCGAGCTTTGTGCAGCTTTCTAACGCGGCGGCGGCCGCACTTCCGGCATCGAACTTGCCCCTCGTACACCCGCCACTATAACCGTTCGTCTCGTTTCGGTCCGGAAGACGTATGACCTCCAGACGGTCCGGAGCCTTTACCGCGGGTGGCTGTGCTCGTCTCTGCTATAACTCACCCGCCCCCGCCCGTGTGCGATACCTGCGGTGTGTGTGTGTAGTAGTATAAAGAGCAGCAAACTTTTGACCGTTGCCAATTCGTTTACTCGCTCGCCGCCGCCGCCCGGAGGGTATACCCTTTCCACCGCTTTGATTTACCGGCTTTTATCGTGTGTTTGTGCCCGGTGAACGACTACTACGCACACAGATCACATACGTATACTACACCAACGCCGGGCGAAATAATATTGGCTCGATGAAAAGGATTACCGCCCGGCCGTTTGTTACGCCGGTAGTACCCTACTAACCCCCATGTAGCGTGCGCGATGTGATTGATCTCGAACGTGCGTCGTCGTATCGCTTTCCGGAGCACTAGACGCCGCACTATCCCTTAATGGCGTCTGAAGCTAATGAAAAAAAAAACCCGAAACGAAAAAAAATAAAATAAAAATACACACTACTAAGACGTTCCCCGTTCAGACGACAGCCCGGTTGACTGATATTCTTCCAATCCCGCTAATGGATAGCCGTCGGTCGTATACACACATATAGTGCGCGAGCAAACAACACAACCCTCGTCGAAGTCGCCGTCGGCGTTACGAACGAGGCGTGTTTCTCCTTTTTTTTTTTCTTCGTTTTCTTTTTTTCTCTCTTTGCTTTTTTTCTCCCGTTTGTTTTTTCCTTTCTAAATAGGTACCGCCGATACGCGTAACCGATACAATATATTTTATACACTTAATATACGGGGGGGGGGGGAGCAAGAACAACGTTTCGGGTATACGCAATATATGTTGTCCGACGTAATATATTATATTTTAAAAACGAGTATCTCACGAAATCGTTTATTCTTCCTTCGGGGTACTTTTATATAAACCGGTGGTTCCCGATCGGTTTGAAGCCGCGGCGGCGGAGGACACCCCTCGGCTAAAATTTAAATCGGTCCCCGGGCACCCCATTATTTGCGCGAATAATTACTTTCCGATTTCGTCTAATTATGAAAATGAAACAATGTCAACAAGATTTTCTCAATAAATACAATAAATATACAATATGACTGTTACAATTTAACAATATGATTTACTAAATTTTCTACGAGTTTTCTTCTTCGTTCATCATCTCGTCCAGTCTTCGGCTTGATATTAACGTCTATGACGATATCGGTTTTTCGCGTAGCAGTAGGTGGACAAAGCTTGTCCACATCGATGTGTTGTGAAAAAGAGGATCGAATTGCTTTGATATTTTAATGATTTCACTAGAATAAAATTTTAGGTCAGCACCGTACCTAGTAAGTAGTAGGTAATAAGTACTGTATAGTTAGTACTTACCCGCGGACCACGAATTGGCCGGTATCGCTGTTTTAAAACCGAAAAGCGTTTGTTGGAAAAAAAAAAATCGAGTAAAGGAAAACGTCGTCGTTCACGCGTGCTGCTCGTTTATTATTAGGTCTAACTCGTATGCACTCGGCAATTATTATGGCTATAAATAAAAATATGGTTTTCATATACACACCGACGAATGCGTTATTTTCATATAAAACGACTTGAAAATATTACAAAATACCACGTGGGTTTGCAGGGGCGTAGCTAGGATTTTTTTTTTGGGTAGGCCCACTATAAAACTTTTACTCACCGACGGTAATTGGGACTTTTTCTGATTTTTTTTATTAGCCTACCGTAATTTCAAAGTTTTCAATGATTATTCTTATCAATAAATGAATAATTAATTACTTAAAAATTAAAACAAATTGAACCAAAAAAGAAGCATAGGCACATATAGTTTCAAAAGATGCAATTTTTATTTAAGTACCTAAATACTGATATTTTTACAAAATACAACTATAAATATTAATTTATGTACTCGTAAAGTTGTGACTAATAATATACTTATTGTTAATTTATAATATATTTTCAAAGTAAAAATTCTAATCTTCTTTTCTTCATAACAGCAAACTCGTCAATAACAGGTGATTTTTGTCTCTAAATCTCTAACTCACAGGAGTTAGGTCCATAATTTATGCTATAAACCCGCTCCCCGACATTCTCTATCATTTAAAAAAAATTTGAGCCAAATCGGCCCAGCCGTTCTCAACTGATGCAATTTCGAATTTTTTGTCTCCATTTTTATATATATAGATTATACTGTTGTAAAAACGTGTATAAGTGTCTGATATATTATTTTTAATATTATTGGTATTTTTTTAAATGAGAAAATCTGGGTAGGCCCGGGCCTACCAGGCCTACCTACTGGCTACGCCCCTGGGGTTTTGTCGAGACATAAACAATGGAAAACCGTTTCGGTTTTTCGTATGCACGCCGCACGTCGTACGCATTGACGAGTCGACAAAAGTTACCCGACGAATTTTTGTGACTTGGTCAACTCGCGGCGCGTTCGAGGCTAACGTTAATTATATTATCGTACACACATACGTACATATTGCGTGTCGTAAACTAGGGGGGAAAAAACGCACCGATTTATGAAAATAACACCCAACTCCGATGCAAACGGAACTACTGCGTGCAGTCGGCGAGCAGGTCGGCGCCACTCACCGCGGAAGCGTGTGAAATCTTACGTGTCCCTAGATGCGCTTGCAATTCACTTTTGATTTCGCGGAAATTTGGTTTGCTGCGCGGCGTTTTTCGAAATCTCCTGAACGATAGTATAGATATAAATGCGTAACGCGTCGTCGTCGGTTATAGTAAAACCAATAATAATTATTATAATCGAGTGGTAACACTTTTACAGAAAGTATAATGATAATAATTATCATATTTCCGCGCGTGTTGTTTCGAATCGCTAAAGTGTAGGTACGCGCTATTATAATATTTTAGTAAACGAGAGTTTAATAATCGGTTTTAAATGCGTCGGAAACGACGCAATACCGGCGGCGCGAGTTTACGGGGATAATATGAAAACGCGAGAGGGAAAAAAAAAAAAACTGAAAAGGTCGTTATGAAATCATTCGATCGCGTTTGATGTGAACACTATATTATAATACACTGCGCGCGGTGTCTGACGGATAGACTTTTTAAGTGCGCCCGCGTCATAATAATGAGCGGCGCATAAATTTATCGGAAATTTACGGCGTGAAAAAAAATATAAAAATATTATAATGGCCGTCGTCGGCGTGTTAGACTCGACACGACGATTTTCAATCGGTTTCTATAGTTATTATTATTTTTTTCACCGACCTAGTCGTCCGGCGGCACACCACTCTCGTTTCGAATTTTCATGATGCCGACATCGAAAATCGTTGCTCAATCGATTCTCCAACGCATTTATTTTCGTTATTAGCCTTTTGTCGAAATATTTGCGAAACTTCTCTTGGAATTTCAGTCACACTTTCGATAAAAACCGGGTTTTTCTTTTTCAAAACGCCTCGATTTCGTCGTTCGGAATAAAAATTGGCTTACGCATATCGCACTCCTAGAACAAAACTGCCCAAAAATTGATGAATTTTGAGTTGTGACTACTGTTGAATAGAGAAAAATAAGCTCTATAAAATGCAATGACGCCACATTCAATATCATTTTTCATTTAGCCACTATAGAGATGTGTCAGTATTGAATTATTTAAAATGTTAGTTAATTTTCAATGCAAGAGAGCCATATTTACTTTATGGCTGTATACTTATTTTAATTTATCCAAATTATCACTCAAGTCAAAATTCAAGACTGCCTTATTTCGACTTGCATCGGCGTTCTTGCACTGAATAAAAACTAATTATCGTGTGATATGTTGAGTGCAAAACAGCGATATTTAGAGTTGTGGCAGTATTGCATTTTATAATTTGTGATAGTGCAGCCACAACACGAAATATGACTATAAAGTGGCCATCTAAAAATCAATTTCTGTAAGCAATCTGTATAGTCACATCTGAAAATATGGCAGTCTTGCATTTACTTGAAAAATTGTAAATGGCCACAAGTCTAAATTGTTGGGTTTAAGAGTGAATTTCATAATATTTGAAAAAATAATATTGTAAAGTATGATTGTAAGTATTTAAGTGTTAAATTTCAAACGCATAAGTAAAAAACTCATCAAAATATCCTAGGTGCAAACTTCAAATCGATTTTTCTCAAAACTATAAATTTTGAGTTGTGGCAGTCTTGTTCTAGCAGTGCGATATTATATCTCTAACTCGTCGAGAACTGAAAATAGAAAAATATTATAAAAATAACACGCTGACCGTTTATATTTTCTCTTCGGAGTATCTCGCGAGCAGCCGGGGATCGGTCGAAAATAAACATTTTTCTTTCTTTCTTTCTTTCTCTTCTCTCTCGATTGATTTAAATCGTACGTCGGCGGCGGGCTACCCTCGGGACGAGAACCGTCGCCGTCGCAGAGTGCTAAACGGGACGACAGTAATATTATGTTTATACTCAAGTGCGTTTGGGAAAATAATAAAATATCGCGTGCGCGTTCGATTCGAAAACGCCGAGCGACGTGTTTTTTTCTTCTTTTCTTTTATAAAAGACGAATTGTTTTCCATAACGCTCGCGCGCCGTACATAATATTATACCATCGACGACGACGTCGTTTCGAATATTATTTTATATTTTCGAAACGCCGCCGCGCCGCGCGCGGTCACGGTGTAATATAGTTTTCACGTCGTCGATTCGGTAAGCGCACGGATGATAAAATGTACTCATATACTCTAGTACCTTTTCGCAGGAAAGAGCCATTTTTTTCAAAAAAAAATTACAAAACTATGATATCCAGGGGGAGCCGCGCAGGTTTGAACAAGCTCCTTTTTTTTTCATTTGGTAGGCAATAAATACGTCTTAAATTTAGAAAATATAGAAAAACTTTATTTCGTTAATTCGTTATTATTATTATTATTATTATTGTTTATACAAAAAATATAATATTATTTAATCGAGCGCAATAACACACGAAAAAACGTATCTGCTTAATCAAGGCCGTAGCCAAGGGGGGGAGGGGGGTTCAGGGTTCAAACCCCCCCCGAAATTTTTTCTTTATACACAATACACATAAGTAAATAACTGCAATTTTTATTATTGAAATTATTATATCAAACAGATTTTTTAGAGATTTTTTTCGTCATAATACATATCTTTATAATTTAAATCCCCTCCAAAATTGTATGCTGGCTACGGCCTCGTACTTAATATCAGTGGGATTTTCGACACTGAATTTCTCCACGTTAAAGATAAGATATATTGAATTTCAAACAGAGTCTATTGCTGCTCTTTTTTCCTTTCTCGGCCCGCTGTCCCGTAGAGTTTTCGGTGTACAGAACGCGCAGGATTATCTCGTAAGTCGACGCGGCAATATTATTGAAAACCTCGCCGAATCCGCGCGCTGTTCATTATTAATATTATTATTATAATTCCTCGCCGGCGCGGCGACCGTCCCGGAAACCCGGCGTGTGACTTATCGAACTCGCGAATGCGTTTAAGCCTTGTTTAATGATTGCGCGGTAGGCGGAGGGGTAAAGGATTCGTCCTTTACCCCCGCGAGAGAGTCGTGTATTATAGTATACGCGTATAACATTGTGAAATACTAAAGGCGAGAACGTTCGGAGCGGCGAAATAGCGACCCAGGTGGTACGACCGTCGTCGTCGCGGGAAAATAGCGCGTCTGTTGCCAACCGGTGTGTAATTATACGAAACAAGGAGCGCTCGCGCACACCTATATCATCGCGCGTAAACCCGTACAAAGTGCGCCGAATAACAATAATAATAATAACAATTAGTTTGGCGGGCCGGAACGAGCAGGAGAACGCGAGGGGGAGGGCACGCGTATGGTTTTCGCCGAACGTTCGCGCTTCTTTTCGCCACACAACCGCTTATTATTTTAATACGTACTCATCGCGGCGAAAACAGACGAAACGATCGCGCGGTTTCATACAATAATGGCCAGGGCTCGCGGGACTTTATGCACTAAAAAACAATGAAACATGACGTGCTACGTGCGCACTAAAAAAACTCAAATATCCTGCAGTATAATATGCATTTATTATTTTATAGAAAAGATACGTATATTTTTAAGTATAATCATAATTTATTAACCCGTCATGACGCGCGTAGAGAGATTCGCTCACCTTGTATATTTTATCATAAATGTAATATTTTAAGAACAAATAATTAACAAATCATAAAATAAACTAATTTTGAATGTTTTTTTATAAATATATTGAAAAAAATGTAAATAATTATATGAAAAATTATTAGAAAAATGTAATTTTATGAACTCAATATTTCCTCAATATTTCGTTCTCCAGTTATCGTATTGTCATCATTTTCACTATCATCACTACACGAATCATTTAGTGATTCTATATCTTTATTTAACCACGAAATAATTGCCTCGCTCATACTTTTGAAAAATAGAATAAACGGCAAAAAAAAGTAAAATATTGAATAAAAAATAACAATAACAAGTAAAAACGAAAATATGAACGCGAAATTCAAACGCCATTACTCGCGCGTAGAGGAAATCGCTCACAAAACACGACTAGCTGATTTCAGAATGCAATAGGTTTCCTCATCGCAACGATTAAGTACCCCTCAAATGATAAATCTGTTTTTAAATATTTCGTCATAAGGTACTATGAATTTGGGAAAAATATAACAACAAACAAGCCAGTGGTTACCGACTTAAAAACAATGTGAGGGAAATTCTCACACGCGAGCAATGACGGGTTAAGTGGTATATTAGCAGAGACCATAGCTTTGCATAAATCCAGGTTGAACTTTGATTTTTCAGACGATAAATCATTGGTTAATAGTGGTTGGCACTTGGTCTCTTTTCGATCTTCTTTACGTTCAACAGAACGCAAATGTTTTTCTGTTTTCGAGTGCTGGATCGACTTTCGTTTCGCAATATTTTTGCAAAATAATACCCAAGTGTCAATACTAAAAACATTTGTACCGAACTCGGTATTTAAACGACTGCTTAAATTTTTTTTTATAATACATAAAATGCATTTATATACTCAAAATGTTTAAACACGCAAAAATATGCAACGTAAATTTTTGTATTTCAATTGTGTATGGTCCATGAAACCAATTTGTATGAAATCAGATTTGAAATATGCAGCTTCCTGAGAAAGACTCAATTGCATAAAGTTCCGAGCCCTGATGATGGCGTATCTGCCCTGCGAGTTTTGAGTTTGCGAGAAAAAGGAAAGCCGTACAGCGCGCGGACGAGGCGACTGGCGACAACAATACGAGTATATGATATGGACGTCGTCGAGTTTCTATACGATTGTTGTGTTCGATTCTGAGTCGCGGCGACGGTGAAAAGTGTTGGAAAAGCCGTCGAGGACATTTCAAAATCGATCCCGCTTAGAGATCTACTCGTTACTACGTATACGACAAACCACCCCGTCTTCCCGTTCGACAAACGCAATGACAGATGTACGACAGAAATAAAACCAATATAATAATATTCTCTTCGATTCGTTGGATGATCGAAAAACGATAACTCGAGAACGGACGGGACGTGACGCAGGTGCTGAAAGGTGCTGCTCAAAAGTGCAGAACAGGCTGGTCATAGACGTTTATAGTCACGTAGAGTCCACAATAATTAATAATAAACTCCAACAACGCGTCGTATTTATAGCGAAATCAAAAGTTCGACTGACTTCTCGCGATCGAATACTTATAATAGTTTATTATACTCGCTGAACTTTTTTGGAACTTTTCGAGCAATTGAATATCGTGAACAATTTTTCGGTCCGGATTAAATAACTATAATTATTACGTCGTGGAAAACCCGATAGGATTTTTAATTACTACTGGAGTTTGTCGATTGCGTTTGGTATGGAAAAAGAAAAAAAAACGCTCGCGCATAAATAATTCGGTTTGATTTTAAATTTAAAACAACGATTGTTCTGTTCGATTTGTTGTCGTTACATATTTATGGCCTAATACTTTAAGCCTTTTTTTCCCCTTTTTTTTCGCAAATTGTGATACTGAAAATAAAACCGTATATAGTCGACACACGACTGCCGACCGACGACGGTGCGCCGTTTTAATTAAAAATCCAATTACCATGCTAAATCTAGTTGTTTGTGATTTTATTTTTTATAATTACCGCGCGCGCGCGCGTATATAAATAGTCATTTAAAACACCACACGTTCAGCGTACCGCCGACGATAATGAATACGGTGACAGACGTTCTCAGACGGTAAAAAACGACTGCGAGTAAAGTCTCTCTCTTCTCTCGGACGACGACGACGACGCGTATAATAATAATAATAATACGTAATAACGTTCTCGCGCGCGGTTAAATATACGTATACCACACGGTTGTTCGGGGGGGAAAAAAAAAAAATAAAAACACTATAGTTAAACAAAACGCTCGTTTGTTGTGTACTGGTAAACAGTCCTGCAGACTTCGGTGGGACACGGTTATACGTAATTTAACGCCCAAACAAGTATAGCCAATATACGTATACCGTTCCTATACCGAAGTTTAAGGAATACATCGCCCGGTGGCTTCATCGTGAATGAGATTAAATCCATCCGCTGTGTATACATTTCCATTTTCGCTCGATTTGTTTGTCTTATTTTAATTTAAAAGTCGTAAATAAGATATAAACTCCGGGGCGCGCACACGAGCGAGTTCTAAACTCGGCGAGGCCCGGTAGTGTCTTTTCTGATATTAAAAAAAAAACAAATACTTTATCACTATATTAAATGTGTATATGTTGACGTCGTCGTCGTACTCTGTACGGTTTTTATTCATTCAATATTCGAATCGATTATTTCGTTTGCTTTGTAATTATTAATCTCGTATGTGTTTTTGTTTCAGGTAATATACGCGTGTTCCTCTCTGACGGCTGATTAAAATTTAAGTGTCGTGCCTTCGATAATAAGTGAGTTTTTTTCGAAATTTCGTCCTCTCGCGGTCTTGCAAACGTTTATATAGGTTTATACGTATAAGTATTATAACTAGGGCTGAGGACTTTTAGTACTTAAAAATCTAATAATATCCATGCATTTTTATGCACTTAAAATATGCTCTAAAAATTATTTTATTTTATTATTTTATCTTATAAGTTATTATAATATTTATTTTTCATCTCCTCGTTTTCGTCTCCTTCATCTGGAAATACAAAAAGGTATATTGTAAAATTAATTTTTATCTCGGACATGTACTAAGTCGACTAAATGTTGTACTACCTACCTTTACTATTACATTGAACGACAAGGTATTTCCTTATAATATTTTCAACTTGAAACGAATGTCGGTCTATCTGCTAACAATGTTTTGTATGTTGAGAAAAAGATCGTTCAACATCTACGGAAGTTAGCGGTGCATATTTAAATAATAACAATTCGTTTGCTTTTAAATGTCTTCTGGTAAGCCATCAATCATTGAAGTGATTTCTCCATTCAATATTTTTGAAATCATATTTTTAATGTTTTATAGCCATTATTTTTTTGCTAAAACATCGTCTAGTTTTCGCTGCGCTAATTTCCCCACCGGACCTGTAGTTTGCGACAATTTTATAATATATTATCTCAATTCCATCGGATATGAAGGCATATTTTTTGCTTCGAGGCGAGTGATTACGTCGGGCAAAAATCCAAACTTTGATTTTACGTATACTAGATTTGATAACTTATATAACAGTGGCGTAACTTCAAAATTTGGGCCCGGGAGCGAAATTTTCAACGGGCCCCCCATCGTCCCAGGTATATTAAGAAGATCCGGGGGAGTGTATTCACCTTACTAAAATTAACAATATATCAGTAGGATACTGTTTTGTGCAAATGATCGCCATATTTTTACTCAACAATATAATATCACAATCGTCAGTATTGTGTGATATTTTGACAAATATCGGTAACGTTAATTTTTTTTCGGAGTTTTCGTGTGGTATTTCAAAAACAGATGTAGTTATTATAGTAGGATTTTCCGAAGTAGATTCAACTGTCTTTTTTAAAAAAAAAACTGTCTAATTTGGGCAGTTTGGCGTCTTTAAATTTTTGTTCTATTATTTTTTTGCGCTTTTGTGCTCCGCCCATAGGTTTACTTATTTTAAAATACAAATTTTAAAAAAATTATACACTTGAATAACAAAATATTCGATTAATAATTAATAGAAAAAATTTTTTATTTCTTTGGGCCCCTATACGAACGGACCGCACCCTCTGATCCCTCTTAGTCACGCCACTGAACTTATAACTGTACGTAAGTACAGCTCGATTTTTCGAGTTTTAATAATAATTTCATGAATTCGGACCGCAGCAGTCTCCGGCTAAACACTTTGGGAATCCCTGTTAGACGCCCGCGCCCACGACATCATAATATACGAGCTCGTATACCTGCATACGATTATATTATAGGCGTGCGTGCGTGCGTATATATGTGTTTAAAGTATACAAATAGACGGACAGATTGAGGGAAACGATATCGTCAAGTGTCGTCGTTTCATTAGCGTGTTTTATGTATGGACAAAAAAAAAAAGGAAAAAGGATAACAATGGCACTTTTAACGGCCATTTATTCCAGTACGTTTGGCTGCAACGGGCTTGATGCCAATATATATATATAGAGGCTCTCTTTCTCTCCGCGTATGTACAATATACGTATTACGCTGTTACGTTTTCTCGACGTGATGGCGTACGATACAGTCACCGGCCGCGGTGTGTGTGTGTATACAGGGTGGTATTTATCTACGTATTTCGTTTATTTCGAACTGAAAAAAAAAAAACCAAACAAATCGAGTCTGATATTATTATAATAAACGCGTCGATACCCGTTTTTGTTTGAACGATTTGTGCTCTGTTTCGACGCTCCTCGCGAACCAACGTAACACCGCGGACGGTTATTTATTTAGACACACTGATCGGTGGATTATCGAACTCTCTTTTTTCGCATTTGCGTCTCGTATTTGCATACACTATCAAATTGTACACTACGTTTGATTTGAAGGTTTTTATTTCTTTTTCATCTCTATTTCGATCGAGTTTTTTTCGTTTAATTTTATAATATGCGGGGGGGAAACGTCACGTGGAAAAATTACTTTTGCATCGTTTCTACACGTGTTTTGAGAATTCGCGCGACGTCGTAAAGTTAGTTATTGTCATTAAAAAGGTTATGTAATTTTATCGATTTATCGCGATAACCAACAACCGACACGACCACCCCCGTCGGGCGCGACGTGCGTAGTAACCTCTCGCGTAAACGTTGTAATTCGGCTGTAATTATTATGGAAAACTACGTTATTATTCGAATTTCAATCTTTGAAGTGTGCGAACATTGCGCTTTTACGATTTCAATTCGACCGCGACGTGACCGTAACACTGTAAGTCGAAGATTTAAAGAGTGGTCGACGAAAAACGATTTTTTTATTTTTCTTTCGATTTCGACATCTATCGAATTGATAATCGGTCCGCGACGTTTTTCAATACCGACAAGTCGATTTCGACCTGGGCGAATCGGTTAGGTTGACCGGGTCAATATCTCGATAACTCTTGAAGAATTTAGACCGTATATTTACTGACGCCGTGCCGAAAACGAAAACTGGATAACTCGCGCGTCGAGTGGTGGGGCCACCCTGTAGGGCGTGGGGGAAAAGCGAAAAAAGAAAGATTTCCGCGCCAGATTTATACGCGCGCGCGCGTTGTATAATCGCCGCCGCCGCCGAGGTTTTTAACGTTCCCCGGAATCACACAAAGGGTCGTTTGAATAATATTATTGCGCGCCCGTTTCCTAAATGAAAATTAGATCGTTTCCAAAGGAGGCGGCCGGGACCCCTCTCCCTGGCTCCGACCGTTCTATTCTCGTATATATATATATATACAACACTATTGTGTAACAGAAGAGCACGCCTTTTTATAAATCATTATTATTATTATTATTATCATTACTGTCCCCCGCCGATACGAGTCTCTAATATCCATTCTAAACAGTGTCAGTCGCTGTTTGTCCGCCAGTGTGTCCCGGGGGAAGAGCGAACAGCCCCGCGGGACCATTAAGGGACATGACGCAAAACAAACGGAAGAGACTCAAACCGTCGCGACATTTAAGTACGTCGTCGTCCTATAAACTCCGTTATAATATACGTATATATAGAGAGAGAGAGACAAAAACTATGTCGCGAGAGCTTTTTCCTTTTTTTTTTCGATTCCTTTGCACCTTTACATTTCGAGGAAAACACGGGACCGATAAAAACATAACCGACGACGCCGAGTTATCTCGGCCGATAAAATTCATAGTACATCGAGGTATGGGTCATAAAATATCCTGTAGGAAACAGCGCATTAATGACCGCCGCGGATCTGAATTGACGCGCTCGTAATTTATAAACGAAACGAGCGGAGTTGACGGTTTGTGAAAAAAACGAGGCGCGGGCTTATAATATATAACGCGAATCATGGGCGCCGCGAGGGGGGTGCACTTGCACCCCCTTGTCTTTTCGAAAAAAATAAAAATTTTAAATTAAATTGAAAAAATTTAATGGTATTGAAACTATTTTATTTTCCATAATTAACTAGTTGTCGTGTAGGCTACTTTTATCATTATCGAGTTTTCTAATCGCAGCCACTATACCCGCGTTACATTGTAGTCGTTGAAGAAAAAAAACTAAAATAACTTTGCATCATCATACAATTTGAAAAAATATTTTTACGTATTTAACTATTGTTATTATTATTACTACTAATTGTTATTATTAATATTACTATTATTATTATTACGTACCTATTCAAGCATTATTTAGAAATCAGCGTATACCTTTTTGCGCGATGCACTCCCCTGATAAAATTCCTGGCGGCGCCTATGACGCGAATTAACCCTACTGTCAACAACCAAAATGTTCTACGTTGTTCAACAACCGGGGTACCCGGGTACCCACCATATTATTTTCATTGAAATATGTGTACATTATTGAATTTTGGTTGAATGTGAAGGATAAACTAAGTTATTTTCGTCAGTCACCGAGCGAAAATAATCGATTATGAGGAATAGTTCTTATATTTTCAACTTTTTTATTGGGTACATAATCTTTATTCTCGATAGAGTATTGTCGCGTACCGCGTGGCTTATCGCGCTTGCGATATCGGCCGGTCTCCGGACCCGGAACGGCCGATACACAGAGACCAGGTAGTCGCAACGATCGCGCGGCACCAGCGACACGTCGCCCACCTCGGGGCAGCGTTACACATAAATTTTCACTTCGAACAAATAAACGCCTAAAATAACCGTTAACTTCCCTCTCGTTTTTATCATCTATTAGAGTATTGAGTCGAGTACTTCCTTACGCAGACTCGCGCACAAGTATATTCGTGTTAGTTCATCAGTTATCAATCACCAGCGTGTTTACGAAAAGTGTGGGCATTTCCAATACGTCTTTGTAAAAATTTGATTTCTACAGTTTTGTTTTATAATTATGTTATTTATATATTTATAAATACTACAATGGTTTTATATATTTTTGTTTTATTGACGGAACAGTCATGAACACTTAACATTTTAATGCTATGGGTACCCGGGTACCTGGTTGTTGAACAACCATGTTGTTAAATTCAACCTGGAAAAATAGACACTAGATATCAATAGAATTGTATTTATTTGCACAATTGAGTATAAATATATCTATTAGATGAGGATCCAGAAGGATATAGGCATACACTTTCGGAAAAATTAAAAAATCTTGTTTGAAATTGAAATGGGTACCCGGGTACCCGGTTGTTGACAGTAGGGTTAATTTGTTTCAAACGTATTCGGAGAGAGCGTTTTCGACGGATCGTCGCGGTCCTGGAGAATTTCGTTTCGTACGCATTAAAAATCGGTCCGAACGGTCGGCGACGGCTCTGTACGACCGTGGGGGGTGGAAATTTAGTTTTCATCCCTCCCCTATACTATATACTTTTGTTTGTTTGGCGGCGGCGGTGGCTCAAAATGATTTATTAACCGAGTGAAAATTGAAATCGCCGAAACGACTGCCCGGGGTGGGGAAACGTTTGCGAGTTTATAAGCGTGCGCGTTTCATTAGCGCCGCGTCCGAGACCAGTGTACGAACGACTATATTATTACCCCACAGCGACGTAATTGGCCGTGCGGTCACGGCGCGACAAACTTTCGCGCGACAAAAGTCGGGCAACTAGCCTTTTTTTCTATTTCATACGACGACACGTGAGACTGCACGTTTTACGGTGTGACGACAGACTAATGAAAAACTAAAATCTGACAGCCCCGCGCGCGATCCTTATTCTCATCATCTCTCTCGCCTGGCCCACGCGAAGCACCACTACGACGCGTGTCGTCTGACGAAATCGATTTTCGATCGTAAACGTACGTACGAATCGAAATCGCATCGCGTCGTCGTGTAATTTTCACAACGACGCGCGACGAGTGTATTGAGACGCTTTGCCACTCTTCGGAGATGATAACTCGTCGCGCGTGCAATAAAAAGCGAAAACGAGCCGGTCGCTAACATTATCTCGACGTATAAACATTTGCTTGAAATTATCTGATTCTATGAATTTGAAAAATTACTGTATACAAGTATCGTTACTAGAGCTAGGATTTTAATGACCTAAAAAATACACAAAAATGCAAAAATGACCTAAAAACTCTAAAAAATGAACTTAAAAAATGCTTGAAATAAACAAAAATTAGTTAAAATACACAAAACGAACGTAATATTTGTAATATTACGTAAAAATGACCTTAAAAACGCAAAAAATGATTCATTAAAAACGTCGTATTTGTTCTTCTGTTTTGTTGTGAAATTTTGTTTATTTTTTCGTCGTCCGATTCTAATTTAGTTATATTATTATATTACCACGTCGAGTGGATTTCAAGTCGAGGACGACCGCGTTGTGTGTTTTGCTCTTGGCGATTTGCAGGAAATCGGTAGAAAACGGTTCTTTTTAGCGCTGCAACTGCAGGTCCGTGCCACGTCACACGGTGGTTCTCGATCCTTTTAGGACCGCGGCCTTGTAAAAAAACAACATTTTCGCGTTCCGCTTTATCCGCTTATGAGAAACGCTCTGCTGCTGGAACGTGTACCGAAAAACGATCGTCTGGTATTGTCCTGCGGGCACCGTGGTGTCGTCACTCGCACTGCGGTGCGACGAGCGCGTGCGGTTTGTGTTTGTTTTGGGGTATTTTTTTATTATTCAACTCTCTCTCTCTCTCTCTCTCTCTGGAATAAACCGATAACACACAATCGATATCAATACGGGTGTTTTCGATTGAAACTCGATTAGTATTGTTGCGCGTTTGTGTGCCGACGAAATTCGTGTAAATATTTAGTTACCGTCGTCGTCATGTTGAAACTTAATTAATTTCGTGTAGTTACACAACGTGTATACATATTATTGTGTGCACGCGTACCTGCAGATAAAGCAATTTATATAATAATTTTTGCGGCCACCTACCCGCCGATTTGCATAATGTTCGACGGGGGTAATTCGATACAACATATCGCGTATAAACAGTGTGTAATAATACGTAATATTACGATGAGCGTTGTTCGTCGGCGGCGGCCCTCGGTGTCCGGAGGGTCGACTGGCACAGGGGTTACTTCTCAATTTCCATTAATCGACTGCGAAACGACCGCGCGCGCGCGCGGCGAAACAACAAAGAGCAACAATAAACGCCGGTGAAATTTTGAAAAATAAACCAACCGATACCCATTTTTAGAAGAAAGAAAAAAGAAAGTCAAAGACTCGATCGTTTGCGGAAACCTTAATGTCCTGTATAGGACTCGTTATTTGGCTACTCGTCGTCTACTCGTTGCCGTTTATAACGGTCTTAAAAGGCCTCGGCTGCTGTTATATTTTCTCGGTTTTTTTTCTTCCCATTCGATCGGCAAGGACAGTGCCGGAGAGTGCCTATTTTCCGGACTTCGGGGAGCCCCCCCCCCCGCGACTGTTGTTTGCGTCGTGTTTTGAAATGTTTACTAGAAGCTACATCATATACTCGAGCAGAGTTTATCGAAGCGATTATTTAATTTTCAACGCGGAAATAAACGATAAACAATCATTTTTGTCCTTTCCTTTTTAATAAACCTAAAACAAGTTACATATACTTATAGTCTAGCGCAGGGGTCGGCAATTAATTTATATGGCGGGCCAGATATTTAAAAAAAAAAAATTTCGAGGGCCAAAAAAATCTTAAACATAATTTTATCATTAATGTATTTATTTTTGTATTAAAAACACATTATTTAATATTTAATTATTTATAAAGTAATAATACATTCATACTAATAATAATAAAATTTAATGAGAAAAATGACATTTCTTTTCTTGAGCTAATTTTTTAAAATCTGGTACTCTTGGGGAACAACTGATGCGTAAAGTGTTTTCAAGCTGGTGATCTGTTAATCTTAAACGGTATCGGTTTTTTAAAAACGTCATTTTTGAAAACGAAGTTTCACATACATAAGTGGAGCCCCAAACATAGTAGCTAATTTTATGGCAAGGGTTTTACAGTTCATGTATTTATCCAAGACATGTTTTATCCAAAAATCTTCAGTAGACGAAGTCTTATTCATTTGCAATGAAATATCAATGGATATATAGGAAAATTAAGAAAATTTTTGGTGGTCCATATTTTTTCCTTCCGCGGGCCGGACATGACCCGCGGGCCGCCTATTGCCGACCCCTGGTCTAGCGTAATAATAAATAATAATATGAACGTAAAAAGTAACCGCGTCGTCGACGCCGACACGGTCGTGGCAAACTGTGATTGTGTGACGTGGAAAAAAAAAACGAAACGGCAAATAATAAACAATAAAAGTCGTACGCGTTTTCAATTACAATTTTTTATTTATCTTGTCTCGGAGTCTACCGTTTGCTCACGATCGTTTTGTACGCCGTCGTCTGGTTTCACGGCGCTAACCGATAATTCGATTTTAAAATCGAAATACGCTCGAAATAATTACGCGCGGAGAAAACGTGTGTGTTCCGAAATAAAACGACAGACTATGCGCGTGGTTTAAAGGCGCCAATATATGATAATGAGTAGGGCTCGGAAGTTGTAGGAATTGCATATTGTTCTGCGTATGATCTCAATTTATAGCGGAACTAGGAAGAAATTTGAAGTATACAATTACGAGTTAAAAAATTGAAAATTAAAAATGCATATTATGCATATTTCATATTTTTCCAAAAAAATTGATTTTTTTTCTTTTTTAACCTGTATATTTCAACTAATATTGAATATAAAACTCAAAAAAATACTGAAAAAATATTTTTAATTTTTGTTTTCGGCTCAATAAGATGATGTCAAAATGCCGACCAGTTAAATTTTTTTTTTAGTTACAAATAGTTTCTATGTATATTGTAACGACATCTGATGTATTTTATTTTTGGAATTCAGAATAATTTTTTCGTGCATATTTAACATTTTCAATGCATGTTTTGCAATTTTTTCGTGCATATTTTACCTTTTTTAGCTTTTACAACTTCAGAGCCCTTAATTAATAAGTATATAGTTTCTCTGGTCGGCGCGCGTCTTATATAATATTTTCTACGCGTACGACTATCGACGATGGTCGCGGTGGCGAAAACGGGATTAGGTATTTATTGTCTGGCGGACGGACGACGAAGAAAAACGAGCTCGGCCCCCGGTCAGACACACCGCGTTTATGTATCACGACGTGCGACGCGTGACGCAAAGTGACGCTGCTGGGGCGAGTAGGAAACAATCGCACGACGAATATTATTCTCCGTCGTCGTCGTAACGTTTATAATAATATAAAATATAGTGCGAGGAGAGCCACGTTTCGGGTTTTTGATTAGGACTGCGCGCGCGTTCTTCTCGGTGGGTGGGTTATATATAGGTGCTTCGGTCCCATTGTTCGGAATCGTCATCCCACACGGGTTAAAGAATATATATATATATACGTATACACCTTCGTAATTATACACCCGAAGCCTATATACGTATCTTTGTGCCTGTATACTGTTTTTATAATAATATATCCTTTTATATTTTAATATTATTTTCATTATATTATTATACGCGAGTGGTACGGATATTGTTGTGTGTCGTGTTGTACACGCACACGAGACTAAATCATAAAAAAAAGGCGCCACACCTTAATATTATTATACGAGTGTACGACGACGACGACGAATATAATATACAAACAACCCCTTCGGTGAGAAGAAGACGACGACGACGAAATCGTATTTATTAAGTGTAACGACAACAGCGCTATATTATAGACTGACGGGCATGCCGTCGTCGTTGTAAGTACTCGAGCTGTGGCGCGCGCAGAACAAACAGAAATCCTTTTACGTATATGTATTATATATTGTACAAACAGGTGGAAAAGTCTTGTGCGTATATAATATTATTATACCTACGTAACGCGCGCGGCGTGTTTGATTTGCCCGCCTCGTTTTCACTCCCCTCGTTCGTCTCTTTATTCATCATTGATGGGCGGTCTATAACGTATGTACCTGTGCGTGTCAATCGGTTTCTCGCGCAGTCGATAACAAAACTGTATACGTGTGCGTTATTTACATATTACGATCGGGGAGATCTACGGAGATTTTTTTTTCGTTTATTTATTTCATTTGTTTTCGATCACACCGCGGCGGCGCGGCGGCGACGACGACGACGACGCCGCTACATTATTCATGCGCGGCGAGGGTTTCCCCTCCGGGTGAAAAACGTGATTTCTCCATCCGATTGTGTTGCGTATATATGTTTAATGTAATATGTGTGTGTGTGTACGCGGGCAGACACATTACACGACCCCGTTGTCGTGTCAAAATATACATATATATATATCTCTACTTCTATCTCGTCTGTCATTCGTTTAGTCATATTTCATATACGTATATTGTATACAGGGTGATCGGAAGCCGCGCGATTTCAAAGACAAGACGAAACATTGTCGTGTGAAAAACGTTCCAAAGTGGAAATCGAAGAATTCGGTTTTTCAGTACATTTTCTTTTCAAACGGCACTCAGGCGGCTAACGAGACGATTTCGAAAAACGCGCTTATCGTCGCGCGATAATTTGTTGTTCTCAAGCGGGCCTCACACGATCAATATTACCGACAGTATAATTATATTATTGACAGTATTTACATTACTGACAGTGTACTTAGTTTATTTGGCATTCGGCTAGTGAAGGTGCATTCAACGATTGTCAATTACTTTAATCTTTGTGACACGTGTCTTTAGTTATTTGAAAAACAATAATTTTATTATAATGGACGAACACCGTCGTAAAGCGTGCGTAGCAATAATTATTCTAGCGTTTTCTATTCCGAGTAAACGGATAAGAAGCGATGGGTAAAAGAGTGGATTAGCAAACGTATGAAGTATTGTCATTTAAATCTGTTAAAAGAAATCCAGCTTTCCGACCAAAAAGACTACCAGAATTGCGATGTCAATATCGATCATCACATCAAACGATCAATAATACTGTCAGTATCCAAAATACTGTCAGTAATATTGATCGTGTGAGGGCCGCTTTACGTCAAAACCGTATGGTAATGTCATTAAAAGCTGGTGGGAAACATTCGTTAGCCGCTTCGACAGGTACTACGAGAGAGTATTTAAAAACGGTTTTTTTTTTTTTTTGTCGGAAAACAATCCACCCGAAGACGCGTATGTAGGCGCGAAAAACATACGACGACGACGGGAAATCGACGGTAAAGCTGAAAAACTTCTCGCAAACTCTTTTCTCTTCACTCTCGTAATAATTATTCGATTATATCACTTTCGAGAGTGAAAAACGGTCGTCTCTTCCGCAATCGCGCGGCCAGAGATCACCCTGTATTGTTGTTGTAGTGTAATAATATGTACAGTGACGAACACGTACGCGTGTGATGACCCGCCTGCGTGAGAAGTAAAATCGAAAAACAATCGTCGGCATTCGATTCTCTCGGAACGCGCGCGTGTCCGCGGAGCGCCCACGTGACGTTCGATTCGAATTATTCCATAACTTTATTCAAATATACCATAATATAGTTGCAGCATAATACACACGTACGTATATAGCGACCGGGCGATAATAATATATTTTAATAATCGAATTAACTTTTGGACTCCGGGTGGGGGGGGGGAGGGGGAAACAAACATCCGAAATCGGATTTATAGATCTCCCCCCCTCCCCGTCATGAACGTTCGCTTTTACTACGCCGCGGCGGCGTCGTCGTCGTCGTTCGGATGTGTTTAAATCACCAGCTGCGTCTGGAAGGAATAATATATAGTCATAAATATCGCTCGCACAAAGTTATTACGATACGCGGCGGCACGTCTCTCGCCGACGTACGATGACCACGTTGTAATGAAGTAATTATTATTATTAACATGTAACGATAACTCGACGTATCGGTCTTATCGCGACGCACTATCCCCGCGCGCGCCTACGCGACGGTAATTATTTACCTTTCGATTTTATCCAGGACGGAATACTATTCTTGTCGTGCTCGGACACGGTTTTCCACCGCCACGCGTAAAAAAACAAACAACGATATTTAGCTATAAATCGATCCGAAACGTTTGCGAGTATTTGTGTAGAGAAATTCGAACTTGTCGTCGTCGTCGTTTCCACGTGAAAACGGATTTAGAGTATTCCAATTGATTATTGTCGGTTAATTTAATGAGTTCGGATGAATCACCTCGTTGTTTTTTCGAATTCGAGGCGACGACGCGACATTAGGTACGTGTATGCTTTGACTTTCAAATTACGGCGACTAAACGTTATGGACTTTTCCTCGGTCGGCGCCTCGTAAAGGCGATCGTTTGAATAGGAAAACGAAAGTGGCGGCGCGGCGGCGGCGTACTGGTTTACGAGATAAAAAGGATTATTGAAACTATATATTATATATATAGGGTCTTCTCAATAAGGATGCTCGATCTTTAAATGTTAAAAAAACAAGTTGTGTGTGAGATATCCACTCATTTTTTTTTTTTTTTTTACTTTAAAGAACGTTTTGTGGCGTATGAAATATATAACATCGTTTTGAAAAAAGTACCGACCGATTATACCGCCAGACCAAAATCCGCACCAAACAGTGACTTTCTCGGGTTGCATTTTGTTCTGGTGTGAATCTCATGTGGATCAGTATCGTCCCAAATCCGACAATTTCGTTTGTTGACATATCCATTGATCCGAAAATGGGCCTCGTCGCTAAAGATGGTTTTTTTTTTAGCGAAATCCATACCCTTTAGATATATCGAAATATAGACGACGCGCGTACCTGCAAATAGTGAACAATAATCGGTGAAGTTTGCAATCGTTTTTAAAATCGCGTGTGAAATATACATTTCTCCGTTTCTGCCAGTTTTCCGCGTCTTGCGATCGCCTAGTCGATAACACGACGACGACGCGCACACCTATGGTATAGTTTTTTGTTATTGTTTTATTAATTTTTCGTCGTAAAATTGTTGTCGTCCTCCGCGGCGTCGTCGATTCTAGTGAAAATTAAATTTTCAATCGACAAACGAGCGCGTAAACATTTCACATTTCGCGCCGCGTTAATTACATTATCATTACCGTCGTCGTCGACCACTGCGAACACCACATTATAGAGAGATAGGTGGTATACACGTAAAATAGTATAATAATAACGTGTCGTATAGAATAAATTATACGCTGGCGGAAACATATATTATCCGTGGAAATAAATTTAAAAAAAAAAAACCACGCTCTCTTCCGTCCGTACGATTCGGATTTTCGTTTTTGGATTTTTTTTTCTCTTTTTTTTTTCTAATTCGGTGATGTTTTCGAGGCGTCTCCCGCGGGATACGATTATTATTATTACTATCGTCGCCGTCCCCTCTATCCGTCTCTCTGTTTCGACGGCGGCGGCGTTGATTATTATGCGGCCTCCCACGTGTCACCGCGCGTACGCGTCTGCGCGCCGCCGCCGCCGTTACCGGGTGAATTTGATTTAAATTAACTGCGGAAACAAATGAATATTTAAAACGATGTATGCAAATAAACGACGACGACGGCCGCAGTCTGTGTATATTATACGCGTATAATGTAGTGGCGCGTTCACAGAGTACACATGTCACAACGCGTTCCCCGCCGCCGCCGTAATATATTATGTCCTGTGCGTATATTATATACTTCTTACGTTTTAATTACCATCCGAGTGCGGCCGTTCGAGGATTCGACGACGACGACGACGACGAAGGGGCAGGCGAGCGCGCGAGAAAAAGAAAAAAACACCGCGTATAATAAATTACTTAATTAGAATTTTCGATTACATTTGTCACATTTGCATAGGATCTCTTAATTATTACACGCGCAGGTACGGTATCCTAGTGGCGGGCGCGTAGGTTTATTTTTTTTCGAAAACCGGATGTCGTGCGCGCGGTAGAAGTGGCGCTTAAAGAGACGCGCTCGTTATTAAACGCTGCAAATAAATCCGCGCCGAAACGGCCGCGGGCCCCACTCGAGCGGTCCGAGTCGCGCGGGTGATTTATCGCGGCGGCGCGTCTCGACGGATTTATGCGCGCGATAATTTTTATTCAATAAACGTCGAAAAAAAAAACCAAACGAACGGAAACTAGTTCCGGCGAAAGGTTACGCCCTCTGGCGATATAATGCATAATATGATAATAATATAATATATTTTATCGTACGCGGAAAAGTCAAACTTTGGAAATCGCGAATCGGTTCTGTGCGCGTTTGTCTGTTTTTGTTGTTTTGACGTGCGCGCGTTTTTATAACGAAACGGTTCGCTAAATATTGTCGCGCGCCGATACGAGATAATATGAGATTTTTTATTTATTTATTTAATTCTAGTTACAAGACAAATACACGATATAACAAAGACAAATATTAACTAGAGTACACGTTTTTTTTTTTTTAGTAGCCGCGATAATAGAAAGATAATAAGAGACCTTATATAAAACAAATAATAATAATAAAAAAGAACTTTAATGCTAGATATTTAAAATATGAATAATTTGAAATAATCAATAATTCTTTTTGGAATCTCATTTAAAGACCGTAATCCAACTTGCACGAATGACATTGAAGCTTTTTTTTAGTAACAACGAAAGGTATTTCGAGATTTGTTTTTCTGAAGTTGTATGTGTTGATTTTTAATATTAAATAAACTATTTTTGAAAATGAAGCAAATTGCTTGTTTTTTGTATAAATTGTCAGTATCAAGACGTACTCTTAACGTTTTAAATACGTAATTCAGACGAAGGAAAGGTTTTCGGTTTATTTAGAATGATTTTAATTAGGTTCTTTTGTCGTATTGATAAGTTACATTTTAAAGTGCAGGTATTGTGGTCTATAAGATAATGTCTGATATTCGATAAAAGAGCGTAGGTATCGAGATCGAACGAGACAGATACGGTGGCGAGTAGATGACGGGCGATTAGTTTTCGACAAGAATTGATAACGTTAATTGAGTCTTTAAAAAAAATGTAAAACCGACGTATCGTGTTACTGATATCGCCGGTGAACGGAGAAGGACGCGGGTGGATCAGCCGCGAGAAAAAATCGATTCACGCCGCCGCACAGTGGTCCAGAATGCATGTTTAGCGGGGCGAAATTAATACCGTATACATTTTTGGTTAGAAAACTGTGTGATAGGTCACATTATATGTTTAAAAGGTCACTAAATCCAAATTTAACTTTTTTTTTTAAATTAACCCATTATTTAGAGAGTTACCGGGGGGGAGGGGGAAGGGGGTATTTATTTCAATTTTGTAAAAATAATATTTTGAATATTTTTGACATAGATTAAGGAGAGCTGATTTTAAAAATGATATTAAACCTTATTCAATCCCTTAAATTCAAAGTTAGGAGCCGATAAAATATGGTAAGAGGGTTTTAAGGGGTTGTTTTTTAGTTTTATACAAATCTGAACAAAAATTTGATATCAATTTTAAAATAAACCTCTAATAAATATCTAAAATTTTAATTTTCATACCTTGATAATAGCTAATATTTTTTTTCTACTGTAGTAAATTGCCAATAATTAATAACAAATAAAATATGAATTATATATAAAAATATTATACAGTGGAACCTCCATTAATCGTGTTTTGATTATCCGTATTCGCGATTAACCATACTCACTGTTCCAAAAATTCTTTTGGAGGCCTACCAGGTTTTTTTTTATCAGGCTTGACAGCAATTAAAGGAAAAGTAAATTCTGTGTCTAGTCAACCTTCATATTTTATAGTGAAAATATTAAAGGTGCGATTGCATGATGCCCATTTTTTAGCTAAATTTCGTGAAAAATTATGAATTTGATTTTCAATTTGATAAATATAGCCGGTATCCCAACTTTCGTTACCATATTTGTTAACAATAAAGTTTATTAAATGTTTTTTGGATTTAACTCTGAGGAAATAAGTTACTTTTACTTCTTAGTTCATTAAACTGTAATCGGTGTGTCAATATGTCTTCAATAACGTTCTCTGAAATATTATATTAAATTTGTAGAAATTAATTTATAAAACACTCAAAGGCAGCTAAAGGCAGACAAATTATACATGGTTGAAAAGCTGAGAACTTGCACTATAACCTACAATAGCTCACTTAAAGGCGAAATTGGGCGGATTTTATTTATACCCTATTGAAGTTCCGAAATCAACAATTATACCATAGTTATACATTACAATGAAAATAAATATAGGTAAGAGTATCGATTTTTAAATTTGATTAAATTACCTTCAATCTCCATGTCCATGTTAGTTGAAAATCAATTTTAAAAATTAAAAAAAATTACAACAATATGTGAAAAAAAATTTATTTCATTTGTCGCTGTTTACGCGAGAAATGAACGTCGTACAAGCATATACTTACACAATTGCATTTCTTATCGGTAATTACGTTGATATAGGTACATAAAATGTCATATTTGTAATCAGTATGTTGTAGACAACCAGTTTATGATCTGATATCTATAATAATACGACATTTTTTTTTTTAATTTCGCCCCGCTAAACATGCATTCTGGACCACTGTGCGCCGCGCGCCGTCTCTAGACAATTATTATATCATTTTTCGTATACTGCGCGTATCTCGAAAAGCACTCGATGAATTTTAGTACGAATTTCACTAATGGATTGGCCAAGCCTCGGGGAAGGTTTGAAGCCATAGTAGGTCTCGAAAATGCAACCCCCGAGGGGGTAAAACGGGTAAAACTGGAACCGCTGGAGTTTCGTCGAAAACGGATATTTCGTGTACATTTTGTCGGTTTTTGAAAAAAAAAAAAAAACCGTAGAAGAAACTTTGAAATCGACTACTCGACGACGTTTGGTATCGGAAATCGTTTCTGAAGTCGAAAATAAGACTTATATTACTCTGGTGAAAATCGTGACGAGACGGTACTGAGAAAACATGAGAGTGTTCTCTGATAGAACTCGATGAGTTTCTTCATTTCACTCGGAACGTAAATCGCTATTTCAAACGTTGACGTGGATTACGTACGTATACTATCCGTTGTGCGAGATCGTACCTAACCGATTTTTTTTTCCGTCTCGCCGCAGCTCGTTCTTATATTCATATAATAAAGTAGAAAGTTTTTTTTTTCCTCTTTCCAAACAATTAAAGTTGGCTTTTTATTACTCTACCGCGCCGGGCCCGGTGTGTCGGTGCCGCCGACGTTTTAAGTTTGAGTTCGATAAACGTAATGGTTTTTTTTTGTTTCCACCCCCCCCCCCCCGTGCGAAATTAGTCGAGGAAAATAAACTCTACTCCAAGCCTTGCCGAAAGTTTCGCGAAAACAAAAAGGTCGCCTATATCGAATGCGATAACAAACAAAAATTAATTGATTCGGTCGAAAACAAATGGCAGTAAAAAAAAAGAAAAGTTCTCGCTCGCTCGATCGTAAAATAATAATATACGTATATACTGCGATATACACGAAATATATAATAATGTGTTTCGGATTATAAAAACTCGGCGCGGGAACAATACGCCGCGCCGCCGCGTGCCTCTGCAGGCCGAGTACAAAAAAAAACAAACACACTACACACAATTATTATTATTTTACACGACGACGACGCAAAAGTTTTGTATCGATTCGAGGGAGCCGCGCGCGATAAAAATCCGTACTCTATACGAAAACTCAAAACATTATTATATCCTCGTCGTCGAACGAACGGTTTACGCGATGTTTATGCGTGTGCTCGCCTATACAGAGTGATTGAATTGGGGTTTTTTCGAGGAGCTAGGTAATATACTAAAATACACACTTTCTGATAATTTTCGAATTTTTAAGACTCAAGGCCTGCGCATGCGCAATAAAACTTACATTTTTTAAATGGGAACACCCTTTTTTTCTACATATTCGGATAGATTATTTTTTTTAAAACATTTTTCGTACGAACAGTTTTTTTCTATCTACAAAACTGACCACGTTAGAGTAAGTCGAAATTTGAATTTTCGCATAATTTTTTTTACCTAGTGAAATTTTCGCTTATAACCACTGGAAATAATAAAATAAGTGTCAAATCAATGTTTAATTTACTTTATATGTTTACAAATAATAATTAAACAATTATATTGTATGTCACCAGAACGTTCGTCAATTAGGCATGTTGCCCGCGAAATTGGATTTTCGTACGGTTTTGTCCAAAAATTTTTTTAAAAAAAAAACACAAAATCTTCGTTTCTAACCACTGTAAATAATAGAATAAGAGCCAAATAAATGTGTAATTTACTTTATCTGTTTATAAAAAATATCCTATTAGCCTTACACACCATACATTAATATTCCCCAGACCGTTTCAAAATTTTGATTTTGTTTGTTTATGATAAATATTATTAGTAAATTTTGATTCATCACTCCCGAGAATACAATTGACAATTAAAGAGTTATTCTAAAATTTAATATTGAGCCAAGCTATAAATTCCAACCTACTAATAGAATCTCCTGCGCGCAAACGTTGGACAAAATCGATTTTATATGGGCGCATTTTGTGTTTTTTTTTTTTAATTTTTCGGACAAAACATACGAAAATCGAATTTCGCGGGCAACACGCCTAATTGACGAACATTCTGGTGACATACGATATCGTTTAATTATTATTTACAAAAAATGTTTAAAAAAAAAATAATCTATCCGAATATGTAGAAGAAGAAAAAAGGGTGTTCCCATTTAAAAAAATGTAAGTTTTATTGAGCGTTTTACGTGCGCAGGACTTAAGTCTTAAAAATTCGAAAATTATCAGAAAATGTGTATTTTAGTATATTACCTAGCTCCTCGAAAAAACCCCGATTCAATCCAAGTTCACCGAACGGAAATATTTCGTGTTACCATATTTTGAGTGAAACACTCTGTATATTGATTTTCTATTTAAAATACGCGTTTCGTACGATATCGGACGGTTGTTCGGCGTGTATAATACGCGCGTTGAAAGAAAAAAGGGGGAAAAAAAAGAATACACCACCCCTCGCGCGCGCCCCAAAGAAATATGAAAAATCTTCGGCATAGTTTATGGGAGAAAAGTTGGCGGCGGCGCGGTCTAAAAAGGCGTGTGTGCAAAATAAATATTCCAGATCGCGCGCGTGTGTGTGAAAAGTTTTTTATCGTCAGCCGTCGACGAAACAAATAGCTCCAGACAGTTCGGAGACATTGTTCGTCAAACGTACGAGTATAAAATATAATATAAATACTTTTTCGTCGCGCCGTCGCGCACGGTGGGGCAAACGACCATCAAAGTCGACAGAAAATAAAAAAACCTTTATAGATCTTCGTTATTAGCATTTTTGTAAACTTGATAGACCTGTTCATTACAATTCGGCACATTTTGGAGCGCTTCGTAAGTCGTCGCGTGTTGTCATGTTCGTTTTTTTCGAATATCACGTGTTTTTTGAACGCATGCTTTTTATGTCTTAAAAATACGAAAATTGAAGTATATATTATGTAAGTATTTAATGATGAATCCTTCTATACTTCGGGTATGTATCAAATTGTTTTCAATTATAATACGATGAAAATATTATATTCTTAAATCATTCAAATTCAATTGTGAATCGTTCAACAAATGAGGTAGGATTTGAATAGGTATTGAGACGCGTATAATTGAGTTAGGAAATTATGTTTTTTGTTGATAGTGAACAATGAAAGTTTGAAATAAATTTAATTTTTATAACTTTTACAACTTTTTATTGAAAGTTTCGAGTAAGTATGTTAAATTTGTTTAATTTCTTAATAATAGTTCGTATTGAAATAATTTTATATATTTAATAATATTTTGTTATTAAAAATATGTCTTGATTCAATATAAAGAAAAAGAAAATTTTTCGAATAGCTAAGTACACATTTAAAAACACTCAGATCTAAAAAAAAAAATGTAAACGATTTTCTTATTTCAATCTAAATATATTTTTATTTTTTTATATTTTTGACAGAGATCGATTCGCGTATGATTTTTAATGCCAACTTTGATGGTCATTTGTGCCTTAAACGTGCGAAAACGCGTATTCGTTTTCTCGATTCTATAAGATATAACTAAAGTCCGGATTTGTATGCACTCAAAAAGGCCAAAATAATATGCATTTATGCATCAAAAAACTTCAAACTATGCACTTGATATGCTCTTATTTTTTTTTTCATAATATGCAAAAATATGCTCTTATACCCAAAATACGTATATGCATTTTAATATTATTTTTTTTTAATTTCTTCCATAAATAATAATTCAACATTGTTGAAAAACTTAATTTTTCAATTCTAGACATCGACTTTAAAACATTTATTAAAGAACTACTAAATATTTAAAAATATATTCAACAAATAAAACAAATACTTTACAAAATATAAATCTAATAATAAAACCAGTCAGCATTGTTGCCGATGATGATCGTGTTGCGACTTGCGATAAACGAGATATAATTTTAACATAAACTGTCCAAAAATATAACATACTCAGAATAACATTTATTTCCCAACAATACGTAATAAACTAATGCAGTCGTCTCTAAAATATGCATTTATATGCAAAATAAACTTTTTTCTATGCATTTTCTGTGACACAAATCGTCCACATTTCTTACTCTCATCGAAATGCATACACTCATTACAAAATATATGAAAATGCATACAAATCCGGACTCTAGATATAACACACGCGATACGAAACCGCCGTCGCAGACGCTCGGCGAGGGGTTTTTTTTTTTTCCTTCGGTCTGGCCGGTTCGGTTTATTTACGTGATATCAGTCATCGAGCGGCCGCTCGTTAGCCGACGACTTAAAAAACGTACCCGCGCGCACGTTATATTATCTCTTTTGTCGTCGACGAAAACATGGATAGCCATAAAAAAAAAAAGAAGCGTTTTTATGTGCCCCATAAACCCTCGCCGCCGCCCGTGGTTGTTTCGGTCGTGTACAATAGCGGCGACGGCGACGGCGAATAAGAGGGAAGGAAGCGGCGGCGGCGGCGAGTGAGTTGCCCTTTGGCCGGACGCTTTTATCGTCCCTTCCGGTCCACTGACAGTCCGTCATTGACAATATATACGTTTATGTGTGCACATGGGCAATATTTCAGACGGTATCGGGATGATTTTTAACAGCGATGCGTTTTAGGTGTAATTTGTCATTTGACCGGGTAGACGAACGCTTTTTCTGCTTACATCGGAGATATCATATCGATAAATCGACGTCACGCCGCCGCAGGAGGCGGACATGACGTTTGGCGCGCGCGATTGAAAATTATACCCGCGATAACTTATGACAATAAAGTGAAATAAATGTATACGGATTGCTTTCTTTTTTTTGCGATATCGTTTTCTCCACTCGTTTCATTTTCAGACGAACCGAAATGTGATTTCGTCGTCGTTCGAATTCCGTTAAAATATATCCGACGTCGAAAACCGTGGGACTTTTAGACGCCGCGCCGCCGTTATTATTTTCCGAGTACGAATCGATACGGCTCGGCGCGATTTGCGACGACGACGACGCCTCGCGTTATAGATTCCATATTTCCTCGGAAAAATAACAATCGAGATATTCGTTTGGACACTCGTAAAAAAAAAAAGAAAAAAATCAAATCAAATGTTTTCAGAACGACGATATTATGAAAAACAATGTGAACTTATTGTTTGTTCAACTCGATTTCGATGGATTTTTTCTGAACATCACGAAATAAAATTCGTTTTGACGTATTACCTGAGAGTCGGCGCTATAAATACACCGTAATACGGCGGCGGCGGCGGCGGCGTCGTTATTTATATCAATATGTAATTATTTTTGTACACGAGTCGAGCGTGTATGTTTTACACGCTGTGACGTTGAAACTAATCGTGTCAGCTTTCTCTGGACGGGATTAAAAGAAAAAAAATAATATTACAAACGAGTCGGCGTGAAACACATTAAATACATAATATTCTATATACTCGCTCGCCGTATAATTTATGATAATTTAAACTCTAGTTGGAAACTTATTAAACGGTAGTTATTATTTCCGTAAGAAAAAAAACCCCCCGACGACGTCAAATTTAATAAGTACCTGTCGCGATCGTTTTCAAACCATACAAGTCGTGAATTTTTGATTTCGTTCGTTATTATAGTAGGGCTCGGATTTAAACGCCCTAAAAATATCAAAAAAATGCATTATATTTTATTAAATAAATGAGGAACAAATAAAATTCTAATAAAAATTCTAAATTATGAATTATATTATACAATGTACAAAAAGAAATTAAAATTAAGTTATATTTGCATTGCATTGTACAATTAAAGAAATTCTTTAATGTTTTGGAATTTAAACGATCGACGGTTGTCTGCCAATAAGTTCTGGTTGTCCGCAATAATATCGGCTGATTGGATGGTGTGACAGAAAGATTGTAAAAACCGGAAGACCTGATGTTAAATTAGTGAAAATAGTTCAAAATGAAAATAATTTTTATTACGTAGTACTATACTACTATGTTGTATGTACTTATATTTCAATGAGGTCAATTTTTTTAGTCATTAGACGACAAATAGGTCAAAAATGTCCTAAAAAATTAAAAAATGCATTAAAACCGTCAAAAAAATGCCCCAAAAAATTATTGTGGTTAGATCGCGAAGTACTTGAAACATATTTGTAGCTCGGAAAGCATCGCGTAAGATATCCCAAAAAAAAAAAAGATGCAAATGCATTGAAATCCGAGCATTGTTACACGCGTGTACAACGTTCCGAGTGGATTGGCCGAGCGACGTTTTGTTCGCCTCTAAATTCGGTGTGAAAAAACACGCGCGTGTGCTGAAAAAAAAAAAGTTTCGATTGTTTTTATATCGCGGCAGCCGAATTCATTAAAAAACACGAGCCGTGGTGTGTGAACAAAGATAAAACATTTGCCCATCCCCCGCACCTTTAAATGTTATTCGTACGGCGCGGCGGTTTCGGAGATTATTACCGTCGCGCGTCGTGTTGTTTTTTAAACTCGCCAAGATGAATAAACTATATTTGTGATAAAAATAAAAACACACGCGCGCTTTTTTATTTAAAAGTTAGCTATCGTTAGTTTTCCTATATCCGGACGCGCGTTTACGAATAAAAACATTTACGTCGTCGTCTGTATTCTTCTTCTTCTTCTTCATCGGTTTTTTAAAGGCCATTGAGGCCCATTACCGCAACACAAACTTGCTTCCATCTGTCTCTGTCCCGTGCAATTGTTTCTCCATCTCTTGTTCCAATCTCTGCCAAATTCTTCTCCACCTTGTCAATCCACCTTTGTTTCGGCCTGCCAAGTGGTCTTTTTCCCTGCAGGGGTTTCCATTTTAAAACCTCTTTCATAAGACCATTTGACCTCCATACATGACCGGCCCACGACATTCTCCTATTTTTTAATACTGCTACTATGTCTGGCTCTTTATACGAGTATAATTGTTGTATTTCTATATTATTCCTTTTCTCATATTGTTGTGTCATATTATTTATTTTTGGCCCAAATATTCTTCTTAATATTCTTCTTTCGAGTATTGCTAATTTGTCTTCTTCGTCTCCTTTAGCCGTTGGCCATGTTTCACACGCATATAAAAGGACTGGTCTGATAATTGTACCTTGTATATTGTAATTTTTGATTTGAGTGATACCCGTTTTGATTTTAGTAAACTCGTTACTCCGTAAATAGCATTTATTTGCTGCAGTTATTCTTATTTTAATTTCGTCGTGATTATTATTATTGCTATTTATTGTAACACCCAGGTATTTATAAAATTTTTCTGCACTCTTTCAAATTTATAATTCTCAACTTCTAAATGTTCCTCGTGATTTTCTCGCCTAGATATATTTGGTTTTTCCTTCGTTTATTTGTAATCCAATGTCCTTTGCTGTTTATTATTAGTTCTTTGGTTCCTGCTTTGACTTATCGTCTGATGATTGACGTCGTCCGTATTAATCACTCGGATAATCGAGGTATATAATATTTACCCGGTGAGTAATCGATAGTCATAATAATAATAATAATACACGTCGAGATCCTTGCGTCCTGCGCGCGTTCAATCGAGTCTTGTAAAACCGTCGGACGAATATCATTAAGTATTATAATGAGCGCGCTAAAACTGCGCTACTGATATTTTCAAGTACCACTCGAGGGCACAAAACAAACACGCGCGCTCTCGTCGCGTACGTATTATATTATTATTATTATATACGCGCGCGCATGTGGGCTACTTGTGAGGGCAATCCGATGAATATTCAACAAACGGATATATCGTGTGTGTGTGTGTGTGTGTGCCCCCGATTGTCACGTTAGAACACCTCGAGGGAACGCGCAACCATTCATTAAAACGTGTAGCGAGCGCACGCGGATATTAATAGAGAGAAATCGCGTGTACACGTTTCTCCTCGTCTCTCCGGACACGGTTGTCATAAAGTGGTGGTGGGGGGGGGGAAGGATCGACGAAGACTTTTGACCGTCCGCGCGGGGGCTGGTTTGTAAGGGATATCGTACACGCGTCGACCAGACTATTTATTTTTTATTTCGATCGGTATGACGTGTGAAACGAGATCACACGGACGAGAAAAAAAAATACTGAATATCGAATAATAATAATTACATAATAGCCGTTAACGATTCGATGGTTTTGGGGTAAACCGTGGCCGTGTTCGCGTGCCATTAAAATCCAAACGCGTTGAAAATCGAAATGTTAAAAATCCCGTCTAATCGACGAGGATATATTTTATTAAACGCGACGTTAAAGTTTCGTCCGACTCGGAAGTGTGCGCGTGAAGAAATCTTTATCGAAACAAAACGTGCGCTTTTCGACGAATTCGTCAAATATATTCGACGAGCTAACGCGGGGCTAATTCGATACGATAAAAGTAGTGTCTCCAGACTGGCGTAAAATATTCCGAGATAGAAGAGCGCGACACCACGTGCGGCGCGACAAAACACCGCGTCGTCGTCGTCGGCGCAGATTGAAAATATAAATCTAACCGTCCGTATTTTTAGAGTCGTAAAGATTTCATTGTTTTTAATGAAATGTCACACCACCTGCCGCAATAAACTGTACGTCAAAGCGTTCCCCCTCCCCCTCCCCGTTCCGGCGCATAAATATTTACGACCGACCGATGTGTATTTATTTTAATTTTCCTCGTTTTTTTTTCACACAATATACCTATCGCGATATTAAAAATAATAATAATAATAGCACTGTAAATATTTTGAATTGTAGAGTAGCGGTGCCGTGCAGCGTCACTCGTGGTGATATTAAAATATATAAAAACGATTATTGTCATCGCCACGGCTCGAAAAACAGTAACGACGACGAGTGGTACTTCTATTTTTGCGGTTTTCGCACTTTTTATGACCGCGCGCGCGAGGTGTACTTTATTAGCTCTCCGCGAGCGTCCGCGTTGTGCGCAGAGCGTTCAAACGAAATTCGCAGTATACTCAGTGCGTTTTTTAAGAAATTTTCACTGGGCGACATCAAAATATATTTGATAATCTATACTATATATAAAATTGTAAGGGTTTTTCTTCGACCGCGCTAACCGAGAAAACTACTGGACCGATTTGGCTGAAATTTTTTTTGGCTGAAACCCGACACTCTGCTGAAGGTTATAGTACCACTTTTGTCAGTAAAAAAGTTCATAAAAGTTCATAAAAAATTAAAAACAATTGTACCTATATTGTGCGGCACGGCGGGATAGAGTTATTATTGCGAGCATAATTTGTGCTTAGTTTTTTTACCTACTTTTTGATTATTCTTATGAAGGTTTATTGGGCATGCTAATAGAGTTAAATTTTGGGTAAGTGGCCAATTCATCATCATGCCGTGAACCAATCACGGGCGAAGCTGTGACAGGTCGGCTATAATATATAATTGGAAGTATAAACAAATTTTTCGATCATTTATTATTACCCGATTGTTTTTTAAATAATTAAAAAATTCTTCTTTTGAAAATTGTGTCGCCCACATTAAAAAAAATCTATTAACTTGGCGACAAAGTATGACCACTGGGCGACATTTTTGTCGCCTAGTTTACTAGTTTAAAAAATGCACCGAGTATACAGTCGTACAGTCCTTGGTGTTCGTCCTGCTTTTGAATTTCAAAACCGTGCGAGTGATGCTCGATTTTCGACGTCGGACTTTGCCTCGTTAATAATTTCTTTTCGCCAACAAATCGGTAATAATTCTATTCGGTCGTGCGCGAGTATAACACGTGTTTGTATTGCGGAGTAACAAAAAAAAATAATAAATATTATGGGTCTTTTTTCCCCGACGGACGGTTTAATTATCGGGCGATGTACATTTTTTTTTTTCCCCCCGTCGCTACACGCCCGTGTTCGAAGACAGAGAAAGGGTGAAAACAATGGATATATTTTTCCTTTTGCGCGAGCACATACATCAGTCGCCATCATCATTTAGCGACAACGGGAGCGATTTGTTAAGGCTGTGCTGAGAGAGAGGGTTACAATGAGCCGCGTTCGTTCATTACGCTCCGGTCGAAAGAGAGAAAGAGAAACGAGGACACCGTGTAATTAATTCCGGCTAACAATGGATTATAAATCTGCAGCAGAGAAATATATCCCGTGTAAAAACGCCACATCGATCTGTCATATGGAATTTTTCTTTTTCTTTTTTTTTTATACTCGACAGATTTAGTACTCCCCGTCGTTACCGAAACAATGCCGCTATATTTTTTAGCCTTTTACCCGAGCCATCGTCGTCGTCGTCGTTGTTATACTTTCCGTCTAATAATTGTTCGTTTTTTATATACGTAAGTGTCGCGCGCCTATATACACCGTTACGTATTAATACGAGATCGCCCGCGTAATAAACAAAAATATAACAAAGTGAATTTTTTTTCACGAAGAATTATAATACGTATTACGTCTCCTCCGACCAGTATACCCCGTGCATGTATTAAACGAGCTAAAAATAAACGTTTCGTTTTAAATACGGCGCCCGGCGAACATGAATAATGTATGATAAAAAAACGTCGTCGACGCGCGCAAATTCAAATTAAAAAAAAAACAATTTTTTTCACCGAAATAGAATCACGAATAGTATTTTACGAGTGTATTACATCGAGATAATAGATTATTCACGTGACGGGAGAATAAAGAATATGGTACATATTTCATACTGTTTCGGCGCGCTAAGAAATATACAACACGATTGTCCGCTTTGACGAAATACACTTTGAAACGATTAACGGGAAGACGACACGCGCGTGTTTTACGAGCGATCGTTTTATTTATTTATTTATTTTATAACAATACGGGACATGCCCAAATTACAATATTGTAATATTATATATTAAGTAACAAACAGTTAATAATATAGTAGTGCTGATGGATCCTTATTGGCTATACTCATCATGCGAAATAGTGGCTGGTTTTTTGCATAGTTGGTGTTGCAATTGGGTAAGGAAAAAATAATTTATTGACGAGAATGAAAAGATGGGACTTTAAAGTTAATTTGGGCTAATAGTTCAGGAGAGTCTACGAGGCCATCAATAAGACGTCTGAGGAAAATCAAATTAGCTTCCAATCTCCTGTCAGCTAATGTATTCATTAGGGTGTTCCTTAGCTATAGATGATGAGAAAAAAATATCATAAAATATTTGGTCTCACCCCCTAATATTGTGCCTATATGTATAAAAATGAACTACAAAAAGTTTTGGTTCGATCAGATAAGGTTAATCCGTGGAAATTATTACCAGACACTAAAATGAGAAATACAACTGTAGAACGACTACCAATTGTGATAACAAGTACGAATATCGAGCAAATTATAAATGTTCCGCAACTTGAGCGGTCGACAGGCGAAGAACAGCTGTGTGTAATGCATTACAAGAATGGGGATTATGTGATATTGTTCGTATTTCCAAAGAGATCGTGTTTTTTTAGAGTCAAATCAATATAATTCACGAACCATTAGAGATATGAAAAATTGTAATAAAATAAAAGTTATAGAAAATTTAATTTACTTTAAAATATGTAGTATTAAAAATATCGATATTTCTAAAGGTTAACGAAATATTTACGAAAATGTCGAAAATTTTCGTAAATATTGAAAAATGTAGTAAGTTCAAACTTAAATCACAAGTCGGCACGGGTTAACCTTATCTGATCGAACCAAAACTTTTTGTAGTTCGTTTTTATACATATAGGCACAATATTAGGGGGTGAGACCAAACATATTTTAAAATCAAAAATTAAGGAACACCCTAGTATTCATGCCAAGTCTATGCATGACTGGACAATAATCATGGGATGGGTGATCAATTTTTAATTTGTGAGCTGCAATATCGAGGAACTTACGTTGAACACGTTCAACTTGTTTCTCACCACAAGAAGTACCCGGATCCCAAACGACAGATCCATATTCCAAAATCGACCTCACAAAGGCACAATATAAATAATATTTTGAATATTATAATCGCAATAGAATTAGAAAACTTACGATTATGATTTACGGCACGAAATTCTTAGTGTTCTTAGCGAACGGCGACCGCGCGGAATCGGGGCCGTCGTCGTCTTGGCATTCGCCTTGATCGCGGCAGTTAACAATCGTCAGATCGATAACTCTTATTCCGCGACTTGGCACGATGTCGTACCTACGGCCGAGCGGTGTGCACACGATCGCGCGAATCTCTAGATAGACTTGTATTTATAATTCGTGTTTCGCGCACGATTATTTTCGCGTCCCTTACACGCGCGCGCGCTCGCAATATTTCCATATATACACGACGCGCCGTAGCGGTATCGATTGCAAAACCGAACGCGACCACCGCCGCCGCCGCCGCCGCCGCTCTCGCGTAAAATAAACACTCGCGTTGCGCAGATGTTTATTTTGTGTTTCGTTTTTAATTTCTGCTGAACTCTGCTTTTCATTTTCCGCGCGATGGACGGCCGCCGCCGCCGCCGCCGACTGTTTACGAAAACTTACGAGTCTTTGCACACAAACATCACTCGCCAAGTTCAAATACCTAAATATATATATATATACAATATGAAATGTAAATAGGATTTATCACCCGAGTGTCGGGAAAAGTTTTAATTGCGATCATTTTTCTAACTGCGAGCCGCCGCCGCCGCCGCCGCCGCAGCGCGGGCCGGTTAGGTTCCGGCGGCGGAAACGTTTTTAAAGTCTTGAAAAATTACAGCGCGTAATTACCGATCCCCGAACAGATATTGCGAAAACTTTGCAGGCCGACTCGAAAGCCGCGGGGAAAAGTTTTCCACGAAATCTACGTAATACAAGGCGCGAGCGTACGTATATTATATAAATTCGCGGCGTAGATAGAATTTTTTCCGGGGGGTTGTTTTGATGATTATTGGGGGATGTCAATTCATAATCACGGGTCATAAGTCATTTTGTTTATTTAGAAATTTCAAACGGGCAAAGCCCAATGTGTACGTACGTTGACAAGCACGTACCTGATCTATAGGGCAGTGAAGTTGTTGCATTTGCATGTTTTTTTTTTTTGTTAAACGGTTATATTTATTGCCGAGCGAGCTTAAAATATGTTTCGTTAAACTATTAATTTAAACAAAAAAAAATCACATTGCAATAAATGCGATTTTGGCGATTTTTTTAATTTCACTGTGCAATTTTAACTATTTTTCATAATTTTCGTTTACATTTTTAAGATTGTATAACTTAATATATAAAATAAAAGTAACTAAACGTAGCAGTGAACAAATTTCTATATATTGTTTTGTTGTAATACCTACTTGTTATTTCTATAGAGCGATTATCGCATTTTGGTCGTTGAGATATAAACTGGTCCCTCAATACCATTGACACTACGTTGAAACTCTAAAATAGAAAAAATTACGAGACAAAATATTAATAAACCAGAAATTCAAAACTATTTTACAAAAAAAAACGAAGGATATCAAATAATTTTTCATACATCAAAAATTATAAGTGGAGAAATACGTTACAGTCAATGGAGGGCTTGCCAGAAGACTTGACCAGCAACGATTTAATCTATTTCAAGTACGCGCCAATAACAACTACTGGCGTAGAAAGAAGTTTCTCCCGATACAAAAATTTGTCGTGCGATAACAGATGACGATCATTCGATTTTGAAAACTTGAAAAAATCATTTGTAGTGCAATGCAATAATGCAATCAATTTAGGGTGTTTTTTAATGCAATAACTTCACTGCCCTACTGATAAAATATATTGTTATGTTATGCAGTCGAGTCGCGATAACTCGAAGTTGAAGTGGGATAAAAATTCACCTCGAGATATTATGTATTATTCGAGATACCTAACTCGAATTTATCGAAATAAAATCAAAACTTCGAGTTACCCATGTAATGAAATATAATTTTAAAATTTTACGATAAAAACGTCATGACAAATATAATAAACATTTATGTTTATACATAAATGCTATACAAAAACTAAATAAAATTAAAAAAATAAATATAATGAAATTATAAGTATGTACTATGTACATATGTATTATTTACGAGATACAGTAGAAAAATAATTTGTTATTAATTTTTGCTTTTTTGGCTGTTTATTGACAAAATCTTCTAATTTGCCATTTATCACGAAATACCCAGAACATCCAGATATAGCAGATATAAAAATATACTTCGACTAAGCTATTCATCACAATTTTATATTCGAGTTGACAATACTTATAATTACATTGAGTGTTATTATAATTTCTAGGGGAATTAAAAAAAAAATCGAGTTGTCGAGTTCTTCGAGTTGTCGAGTTCTTCGAGTTATCGCGACTCGACTGTATTTTATATTTATAATGAAAATATCATTGAAAAAAAAAAATAAACATCTTTGGGGGATGGAAACCCCTTACAGCACCCCGTGACTACGCCACTGGTGGACGAAAAAAAATCATATTCGCGATGATTACGTTGTTTATTATACGATATACGTCGCGAGCATAACGCGATGGCGTTTAATATCGGTTCGGGCGAGAGAGGAGGAGAAAAAAACTACAACGCACACGATATTATTATTATGTCGTCCGTGTTCGCGGATCCCCGGGGATAATAAACGCGGCGCTCTTCTCGTGCGTCCAATTATTGCCGCCGAGTATGTTCTTATATAATATAATATAATAGCGACGACGATGATAACAATATAACCTGTACGCCGCCGCCGGAGTAAAATCGTGATACGATTTTCACTCGTTTAACAACGCGCGGCGATGTAATTACGACGACGACGACGACGACGACGGCCGCATTGTCTCGAACACGTGTTGCCACACACTGGTGGTTAATGCTCTTTTATGGTGGCGAGTTTTTTTTACGTTTTTTATACGCTCGCAAACGACGTAAAACACGTCGCGTGTATGTTTAACAAAATATAATATATTATTATGTCTTTACTTTTGAAAATCGGCCGGTCAGTTGTTACGAACCTAACTGATCCCGCGCTGTTAAACTATCGTGTCGGGCAAAGGGACGTCGACAGACACGGAAAATCTCTCGTCGGCCCCGACTTTTAAAAGCTTTTCAGGTATTTCTGGTCGTTTGCGTTCTGAACTTCTAATGGACGCGATTCGTCGTTTGCCGCGCGAGTTTACGACGAAGCGGCGGCCCGCTTTGTTGCCCGGCCCGGATAAACGATCGCGTTCTCTACGTCAGCGTTTCTCAAACTGTGGGTCGCGAGAAGTTTTTTAAATTATACAGATTGTAAGAAATTTATGTTTTTTTTTAAATTGTATAGACTATAGAAATAAATACTAATAGAAGTAAAGTATAAACTATAAAGTATAAAGTAGTATATAGTATAAAGTAATATACGAATTATTACGACGGGTATTTTTGGTACGCCGTTATCGCAAAAATATTTCGGAGATTTTCGGCAAGGTGGGCATCAAAAACAAACACAGAAACAAGCTGCAATTATCGCACTCCTTGCGTTTGAAAATAGCTAAAATTGACGTCGATGTTGGTGCTGTTATCAACAATAGCAGGAAACAAGCACATTCATCAAATACGCCTATAATTATTAAATTAAGTATTATATTATTATAAATAAGTATATTATTATAATTATTAGTATTATTATAAAGTTGTAAATAGTAAAGTAAATTAGAATAAATTTGTTTTTTGAAATTACTTTTTTGATTCTGTAAATGTAAAACCATGGGGGTCGCGATAGATTTTTGGGAGAAAATTTGGGTCGCGGTCCTAAAAAGATTGAAGAACCGCTGCTCTGCGTAATTATTTATCCGCCATTCGTGATGTGACGTCGTCGTACGCAACGGCCGTATAATAATATTATGTAATATTATTTAGGTTTTCGCTCTCAAACCGCTCCTCGTCAGTAGCAGCGTTCGACGACTCCTCGCGCGCGGAAAGGTTTGTTTTTTACGTAAACGCCACGCCGCGTCGTCGTCGTCGTCGTGTTCTCCGGTCGCGCGTCACGTCTAAACTAAAAGCTAATCGCAATCCGTTATTGTTAATAATTATGCGCGCGTCCTTTTAGTGAAATGTAAAAATTACGTAACAATTTGTGTGTGTGTACGCGACACGGCGTCTGACGTATGCAATTTAGCTACATTCTCACCGTCGCGCGTCGTCGACCGCCGCCGCGTGTTTTACCCCGCAATACACGTCGTCGTCGTCGTCTGTTAAAACAGTACGTGTTTTTGTACCATGATTGTGGCTCGCGTGACGACCGAACGTGAATATTCGTCGAGTATTACGGCCTGTTTTCTGTGCGGGGGGGGGGGGGGTTGCTTTTAACGGGGGGAAAACTGCCGTGCCAGCCGCGAGTGTCTTTAGAATAACGAAAAACGCAAATTCGATGGCGGCGGCGATATCGTTTCGCACTCGATTTATATTTTATAATTATTATCGTAAGACGAGAGGTGGAATACGTTTCGCCGAGGAAAAAATTGAAAAGTCAACTCGATCCGCTAGTTCGGGGATTCTCAAACTTTTATAAACACTGTACACCTTTTAATCGATAAATTTTTTTGGGTACCCCTTCTTATAGTTACTAAACTAAAATATATTATAAATAAAAAAATTTAAAGACTTACATAAATTATTATTTCATTAAGATTAAGTTATTAAATACTAATAACATACGAAAAATTTTAAAAACTTTAAAACGTTTATTTTCAAAGAAATTAGTGAGATGGGTGAGAGCTTGTTTCTGTTGGCACAGTTTATCAATATTGGGTTCTAATATTTACGAGTAGTTAAATACAATCTTAAATCATCTTCAACATTTAAATATTTACACATTTAACATAAGTTAAACTTGAAAAACCTCTTTCACATAAACAAGTGGTGGAAAATCCAACAAGAAATTTATTCGCCGCCCGTGATTTTTATCGCACCTCAGGACGAATTTTAGTAAATCGAGGCCGTCTCGCTTTGCCGTTAATAATTGTACATCGCGATATATAAAAACGTTATGTCGACGACTTTTATTCCGCGTTCCGGTCGACGGGGAGTTGAGTATTTCGACCTTTTCGGGGGGGGTGCGGACGAGGAGACTTCTACCCCCCAGCTGCCGTGTTGGCCGAGTGTCCTTAAAATAGAAACCGTTCGGTGGCGATATCGTTTACACGCGTATCCGATTTCCCCCGCGAAACAGACTTTAACGTAACGTCCGCGATATCGTATTCTATTTTAAAGGACGCCGAAGGTCCTGGCCAAGTAGGAGAGAACTCGTAAAATCGTCCCCCGGTATAATTTTATCGGCGATTTAAAACTCTGCGGCCACGAGAGATGGCGGTTCGGCGCGCGCGCGTCCGTAAAAATAGCCTAAGCGGTTTATTATCGCGTCCGAGCTTAGAATTCGGGAGGCGTCCATTAACGTCTGGCACCGGTTCAAACGACCGTTGTCGGATTTAAGGTCCTTAAACCGTCGCCAACAATCAATTCGTCGACGGTCGCGCGACGATAATGGCGTTTCGAACGATATTATATCGTACACGCGCGCGACAGTGTTTTATCCTCCGCGGGCAATATATCATTATCACCGTAGAATTCGAATTTTTTTTTTTCATTTCCGTTCAATTTTCCCCGGCTCTATAGCGCGTACCTATTTAGAGCTTTATCGTAATTTTCCAAAAGACGTTTTCGGATTTTCAAACACCGACCGAGTGACCGAATATTCATAATTAGAGCTAGGATTTTAATGACCTAAAAACTCTAAAAAATGAACTTAAAAAAAGCTTAAAATAAACAAAAATTAGTAAAAATACACAAAATGAACGTAATATTTGTAATATTTGTAATATTACGTAAAAATGACCTTAAAAATGCAATAAAATGCATTTAACACAAAAAATGCAAAATAAAAATTACATATTCTACATTGTTATAATATCACGAAACAAATTTAGTTTTTGGTTAAAATTGTATAGCACAAAAAATGCAAAAGTCACCAAAATCCTAGCTCTATTCATAATCGATCGTTTGAATTCAAAATTACACGACGACGACGTACGGTTTGATTTTAGTAAGTTTACCGCCAAGAGTATAATAATATCGAGAGTTTGATTACATTTTTATCGGCGCGCCATTTCGATTGAATTGCAAAACATATCGGTATAGTTTATATACCGCGCAAGTGCGTCGTTCGTTTTTTTTTTCTTTTTCCTCCGAGCACAAGCGGCGGCCCCTACTCTGTTTGTGATTTATGACGACAGTCGTCATATAAGACCGCGAGATTAGCAACGTCGTCGTCGTAACAAATAACAATATTTAATTTGTGTTTTCGTACCGATCGCTTTGAAATCTCTCTCTCTCTCTCTCTCTCTTCGTTATAAATGATCGTGAAAATACTACCGTGTGTCTCGATCGTGTATTTCGATCGATTTCGAATAAACACTATATACCGCTCGATAAGTGTAGATAAATGTCCAAAACGTTGCCTTCGGTCACATAATCAGTGCCGCAACAATTGGGTGTGCAAGGTGTCCGATGCACACGGGCCTCCGGTTCTCAGGGGCCTCCCAAACCATAAGCTAAAAATTGAAGATTGTCCGTTTCAAAATGAATTTAGCCTATATTGGTATTCTTTACTTCCTCGTGGCTCGTACCTCGAAAGTTTTTTGATTTTTTTTTGTAATTGTTTTCAATGAATTTATTATTAGCATAAGTAGATGATAATTAATATCATGCAATTGCTTCATTGGATCTGTAAATAATTCGGTTTTATAGTAAAACGTACAAATTATTATAGGAATAAAATTACGAAAATGATATTATAAAGTATGACATAATTTGTAGAATAATAGTCATTATCGCAGGGGCCCCTCTCTGTTATTGCGAAATATTTCAAATAATTATTGTATGGATACTAGACTCGGATCACTGAAGGTATTTAGAAGCTCAAATTTTCATAAATTTACATAATTTATTCTTCTGATCGGTTCCGCGAACACGTCAAATATTTAAGTACTAAAAAATACTAAAAAAATTCTGTAGTAATACAAAGATCAAGTAATAAATATATTATTAATTTGGGGCCTCTAAATAAATCCTTGCACACGGGCCTCAGAATTCATAATTGCGGCACTGCACATAATATTTTTACATGACATAACACTGCGATAATATCGTTATATTCGAATCGTCATGGACGAAACACACGCGGTTTTGTACTCGTTCGAATAATAATAATAACGTGCGTGCGTGCGTGCGTGTGTATACGCGTGTTTTCTCCTATTGCGTTTATATTTATATATTATTTATTATAATTTTTTTTCCTTTTCTCCGCGCGGAGCTTCTTCGGGCACGAACTCGAGTGTATGCCGCTCGTCGTCGTCGTGACTATAGAAACAAATTCGTGATAAGGGGTAAAAAAAAATAAAAAATAAATAGCACGCGGCGGCGGCGGCAACGTGGTCGCGTGATCGTACTACGCGCGGAATAGATTCGTGATGAACGTACAGGGTGGCGTCGTCGTCGCGTTGTTTTTTTTTTTTTTTTTGTTTGTTTTCTACACTTTGGAGCGCGCGCGCACACGATTATTTTTTCTAAAGGGAGAAAAACGAGCACACGTTATATTATGTCCGCGGCGTAATAAAAAATGGGTTTACGGGCGAAAATGTCGCCGCCGGGTCAATCCGTAATATCTGTATTAATCGGATCGCCGCGGCCGGCTTTGGGCGATTTAACGTCTGCTTGTGTTTTTTTTGCGTCTTCTGATTATTGATTTTGTCAGTAATGTCCACGAATCACCTCACCACGAGATAAATTATTATGCTTTAAATTAAATATACCCATCACAAGAGAATCATAATATAAATTGCAAACTTCCCAATTGAGGATCGCGTAGTCTTGTGATTCGAGGAGAAAGGTTGCGGATATTATGTTCTTATATATGATTTATTAAATGGTCTTATTTTTTCTCCGGAATTATTATCTCACGTTGATCATAATGTACAATCTCACGTATTAAGAAAATCCAACTCCAACTTCTCTTGTTTCTCTTTCCAAAAATACCGCGCGGGGTTTTCGACCGAATTTGCTTGTTCTGTTCGTCGCCACTCGACAAGGAATAGAGACTATTATTTATAATGTGATTTATGCTATGATTTATATCCAAGTAGATAATCATTCTTGAAAAGTACGAATGCGGCCGACGAGCATTTCGAAAATGTCGCGTTCTTTTAGTGTTCTCTTATTGTATAACAATTCGACGGTTAAATTTGTCCCCCGGTCACTGTTCTCGTCCGTTTGACTATTAATTTTTTTTGTTTTTTTCAATTCATGTTTTCGCTGTTTTCCTGATAAAAGATCCAGTAGAGAAACGATATTTCGAACACCTACTTTCTCCGAGAACGATTTTCAATACGATTTCAATAATTTTCAAAACGCCGTATTAGGTATTGTCATCATTGTTTCATCGCAGCTTTTAGTAAAACTCGTTCCGACGGCTAAATTTAATTCTTCGACAAGTATTGTACAAAAGAAAATATAAATAAGTTCGAGACTAAATAAAAAGTGCCGTTATTATCGTAATGCGCGAATTTTCAACCGACACCCGCCGCGTTTATCCAAGTCCTGCAGCCCACGACCAATATACGTATACGTATCTGACCAATATCCATTTACAGTAGTATAATAATATTTTCACGCGATAAAACGAAACTACTACACTTTATATGCACGTGTACACGACACGCCGCCGCCTCTACGCGTTGACGTAATATTGCATTGAAAACTCGTCTCGCCGCGCGTTCGTTTCTCTTTCTCTCGTTTATCGGATGTTGGTTGTTATCCGATGGTATTATAATATTCTCCATAAATAATAGAGTTATAAAATATTACTTTCGGTCGTTTAGAAAGAGACCATTGTATAGAAAGTACCAAAGTTTTTCCTCGCTCCGTATAATTACAAGATATTTTTCATAACGTAGAGCGGCCAAGTTTCAGATATTATAGTATACGGTTATTGGCCCGAGACCAACGGATGGCGATCGTAAAAGAGAACGAACCCCCTCCGGCGGCCAATGAGATAATGTTAAGAGAACGAAATGGACCGGAAAATTAGAGTTTCGAATACAGTTCCGAGTGCGCGCGCGAGCCTAAAGGCCTTTGGAGAACCTTTGGAATATAATACACATCCTTTCCGCGGCGTCTTACACACACACACACATATACGGCGAGTATATTATCGCGTTCGAAACATAACGCGAGACTTTTGCGCCACCTACGGTGGTTATCGTCAGACATTCGAAACGAATATATAATATATAAATTATGTAGGTATAGGTGTTCAGAAACTAATTTCTCGCACGGTTTATTCAAAAACACATAACGAAATAATGTATGACGTCGTCGGCGCGGCGGGCGCCTTTAAAAGTAAAAGTTTAATTTTAGTTTAGTGAAAATCTGCACTGTGTGTTGTTTTAATTTTAATGAGATTACTTTGCTCGAGTCGTCCTTAAACAAAGTGTTTAAACTGAAACGTTAGCGAGAAGAATATTACGATTTTTTTTTTTTTTAACCAAATCGTTACGAGATGTAAAGTATGTACGTATATTATGCCGTCAAATAAGTCACGACGACGACGACGACGACGCCGTCCAAACGAGCTTTTACCCCCGCTCATTATTTGCGTGTTTCGATGTTTAACTATTGTTCGTCGCGCGTAGATTAAAAAAGCAACCCTTGTCTCGTCGAGTAAATATGAAAAATAATCGCGTGATTTCGAGGCAATTATGTAGGTATATACGTTGCGGCGGCGTTTACGAAAATGCCGTTCGAAACGCGTTTCGCATTCGCATACGATATGCTATAAAATAGAATATAATATTGTTTTGTCGCAGACCCCGCTCGAAAGAAATAAAAATAATACCCGAGTTGGTTGTAACCGCGGCGGACCTTGCGCACGATGGCTGGCTGGCTGGCTCCGATCGCTCGTGAATATCGTCAAAACGGGATTTGTAATAAAATAAAAACAATACGTTGCTCAGACGTAATACTCCGGCCGCCGGCTTGCCTTCCGGTCTAACTCGCTTTTGATCCGCGTATTTATTATGTATGTTTTGATATTTCTAGAAAATTGTTTTTCAAAACCACATAATAATAACGTATGGGGAAACGGATTTACTCGAGAGCGCCGCCGCGCCGCCCGTCTCGAATATAGCTTTTAGACCGGGTTCACGTCGCCCGTACGGGATGATATGCGTTTTGTTTTATCTCGTGGGAATAAAATATGTTTCGCGAAAAAACGGAAGTCGGTCAACGCGGTATAGTTTGTTTCTCGTTTGGAAAACGTTCTTCAGATCTAAAGAAAAACAATAAACGCGCATTTACAAATCGAATTATCGCACACGATTATTCGAAAACACGAAAAAAAGAAAGTCGACGACGATCGTTTTTTCTGCAAACTCATCAACATAATCGTGAATTTTTATCTTCCCCACGATATCTCGTAATTATTATAAAGTCTCCGATCTCTCCCGAGTCGTTGCGGTTCTCAATTCGCTCTTCACATCAAATCAAAATCAAAACACGAGCAATAATATTATAATATTAATAATATGTCCGACCGAACCGGACGGAATTAGTTTTATTTTATTTGAAAACTTCTTTGCAGCAGCAGCTGTTGTTATTGGAGCAAATTTTATCGTATTATAATTCACAGTTAAATGTTTTGTAATCTGGATCCGAAGTCGGACAGAACTTCGAGAACGGTCTGTGCGTTTTCGACACGATTTCGTGTCGTTTCAATATCGCGCCGATGACGATCTATCTAATACTGTAATATCGTTTACGTCTCGAAAAAACTCGGGGGGGAGGTTTGAGTGCCCCCTTCCCCCCTCGTAACTACTACGCCGCGCGGTTATAGTAATTATTAGGGCTCGGAAGTTGATGCATTTTGCATTTTTTTTTTTTTTTTGGAACGTTTTAGACGATGTTCTTCTGCCCACAAATGTGTTTCATTAGCATGTGGATCTGAATAACTAAATTTTATTTTGCATTTTTTGGTGTTTTTTACTTTAGAAGTCATTTTTACTGATTTCACACTAGTTCACTTCTTATCGTTTCTTGTCGACCATTATGCCGATAACTTAAAATTTGGAAATTACCACGGACTAAGATTAGTTTTTTTCATTTACTTTTGATAACATCAAATACGCTCTAATTGTACAATGCAATGATTTTGATTTTTGAAATTTATAATACTTATTTATATAATATTTGTAATTTTTTTATTTAATTATTTATTTAATATATTTAATTTCATTTCTAAGGGCATTTTTTGTCATATTTTGATATATTGGTAAGCTTTGATAAATTAATATAGAATTTTATAGTAAAATATTTAAAAAAAAAAAATTGTATTTTTGTTAATTTAAAACAAATATTTGTAATTTTTTGGGTCATTTTTTTAGGACATTTTTTGTCATTTTTACGTCATATTTGCATTTTTTTTTTTTTAATGTTTTTTAGGTCATCAACTTCACAGCCCTAGTAATTATAATCGTCGCGGCGCGTTCCTCCTAACCGTCCGTCCGGCTAGATGGAAATAATATATATTATTCCTCTCTGGTGATCCGACCGAAATCGTAAAATTCGAAACGCGCGCCTACTACCTGCGGTATATTATAATACGTTTTATAGCCGAAAACGAGAACGTTTAAGTGTACCTACGCGCTTAAGAGCGCCGCCGCCGCCGCCGCCGCCGCCCTCTTGGAATTAAACACGACGCGTCCGCATAGTATATTCGTATTATAAATACGTGTAAAGGATTTATATTTCGAGGACGACGGCGAGCGATATAAACTATATAAACTACACGAGGAGCGTTTATATCCCTCGATAGTTTTTATTGCGTTTGTTTGTTCTTTTTTTTTTTAACGTTCCCGTGTTTACTGGGACACGGTTTTTTTCTCTCTCCGCGCGCGCACACACAACAATAATTACAATACTCTCGAAACAGTTTATTCAAATCGTCACGGGAACCGGTTGAGAACGACGGCTTTTTTTGTTATTTACTATTATCAAAAAAAAACAACAAACACATAAAATAATAAATAAACGTCCTGACACACGTGCGAGCGCGCGACCCTTACGTGTACGTCGTGTGTGTGTGTGTGGAGTAGGGTTTTAAAACACAACAACAACAATATATCGTTTCACACGATCGCTCGGCGACGACGACGACGACGACGACGGTGTCCTCCGCGTGCGATAGTAATAATAATTAAAAGTCGATTTACCCAGTCGGCCGCCGCCGCCGCCGAGTATTCATTACGTATTCCGTATCGTCGCGCGATCCGGAATCCCGCCCGTTACTTCCGGTTCGGTCCGGGGCGATAATGATAATGTGCGTATGGAAATAGACGCCGAGGAGCCCTGAACCTCCGGAGCTTCGCGGTGCTCTCGTGAACGCGAACCGGGGCAGGACGGGGGGGGAGATCAGCAGATATTCAGCAGTACGGTCGATTATTATAATGATTACGAAACTATAAGTTTACGTGAAAAATAGAAAATAATTATTATATAACACTCGTAAATAATAACAAAATATTATTAAATATTCGTATATTACGTTTACGGTTTGAATTATTTCATCTATTAATCAAATATTAAGTTTATTTTTTCTAAAACATTTAACGTTTCGAGTTTAGGAATAGAAAATATTATCACATTTTTTTTTCGATATCAAGTGAAATCATTTTGTAACCCGGTTTGTATTTAAAATAATTTTATATATTTAATGATATTTTGTTATTACAAGTTTACGGTATTTTCCATTTCCAAAACGGCGTTCGTTGTGTGTCATTAAGAGTGTCATTGATCAACACAATATAATATATAACTTACGCTTTGCTTTAAATTTCATGACGAATAACTCGTCGAATATTTGATATTTATACCGACTAGTTGAGAAAAATCGTTCGTATTTGATTCCGAGGTCAATTCGTACGACTTTGGGGCTAAAAGATAGAAAGCCTTACGAGAATTTAAAAGCGCGACGCCCCTTTGTTTTTCAAATCGTCGTATCAAATCTATACGAAAACACAATTATTATTGTATTTCGTTGGTTCGATTCTATTAATTTTTTTCTCGATACTCACATAAATTCCTTTAAAAACAAAACGTAAAGTAATAATTGTTTATATTATATTTTTTTTACCGATTGAAAAACGTTTTTTTTTTTTAGAGCTCCTACTATATATACGAAGAAATTCAATTTGCATTTAAATACATTCCTTATGGTCACATTACTTATGTGTCAAAACAATTAATTATTAAAGAAAAAAAAGTCGTCGGCGCGTGCATGTTTCACGTTGATTATTTTGTAGGGGAAAAAAAAAATAAACTTGATTATTTTTAATCGTATCAGATAGAATTATAGCGTAATATATTCAGTGGCGGCGGTTGTGGCCGTATTTTTCGGGTGAGGCGGCCGTCACACGTCAAAATAATGGCGTTTAAAATAAATTATTGTCGATGCGAATAACGTCCGTCGCCGCAGTGACTGTAAACTCGAATGATTGCGAAAACGATAAGAAAACGACGACGGAGGAATAGCGCGGTTCGTAATATTCACAGGGAAGATTTAAATTTCGACCGACCGACAACGAACGCTCGCGCTGGATTTCCTTTGATGGGGAGGATTTCTGCTCTAAAATGTATATATTTTTTATTATATAAATCCGCGTGTAATATCCTACTGAAAAACCTCGTTTTCATGCGACGAATTCGCGGACGAGTTGACGCGGTCATTTGCGCAGGACGCGGTGCGGCAGGACGCGGTGCAGCAGGATTACGCGGGTCATTAGAAAACGTTCGCACACGTTGGCCGTTCGGGTCGGGCGCGAGAGGAAAAGTATCGCGTGCCCCGTCGATAGAACCCGGCGGCACCCCTTTCGTGCGAGTCAGCGCGCGTGTGTGTGTGTGTGTGCGCATAATTTTTTTTTTTCCTACTTTTTGTCCGCTGCCCTCGCGTTCCAAATTCATCATTTCCGACAGCTCTCACTTTTGAACCAGCTGGCGGCGGCGGTTCTCCTTTTGTACTTACGTCGGGTCAAAACGAGAGTAGTAATATACGCCGCCGTAATGATAGAATAAAAAAAAAAATAATAATAATAAAGGGTCGAATAATAATAATAATAAATGAACACGGAGAAGGCGGATATCCGACGCACATTTCTTTTTTAAAACGCTGCACGCTCGTGGCGGCGGCGGCGCAAACGGAACCGGGTAAATGGCGCGCGCGCGAGATATATCCGAGGCCCATCGCGGTCGGTCCCGTCGTCGTCGTTATATTATTATTACGCGAGCGCCGAATATAGCTTTTATCGTCCGACGGCGTAGGCGCGTCCTGTATGATATATTATTACGTTATTCGTGGTGTTTATTTTACGAAAAGCGATATCGCGCGAAACATTCGTTTAAAACGAATCGTTTTGCTCCTCTCCTTCTGTTTGTATTACAATATTCGTATCGGCTCGCGTTTCTTTCTCCCCTCGCCGCGGCAACAACAACAATTAGAGGTTTCAATCGTTATTTCCATTGTGCGTATTACGTATATACGAAAATAATCGCTCCCCGCCGCAGCCGCAGCCGCCGCGTGAAACGTATTCAATAAAATATGTAAATACCGGCCGCTTATAATATAATAACGTGTATAAAATGGCTCTCCGGTGCCTCGTTAGGGTTTTTTTTTTCCATCTTCTTTTTCGGCGGCAACCTCTTTTCGGCCCTGACGCGTTCTTACGCGATTCGTTGAAATCTTTATTAACACTGCAGTTGTCGTCGTTGTTGGTTTTATCGAATCGAGTAACGAAAACGGCTGTGTTTTTCTGCAAAATCTACGATGATATAATTATTATTAGGGCTGGGAATTTAATGCCCTAAAAAACCCCGAAAAATGTCCTAAAAAAAAAATGCTTTTATGACCTTAAAACTCTAAATAATGCCCTAAAAAACCACGAAAAATGCCCTAAAAAAATGCTTTTATTATCTAAAAATTTTTTTTTTTTTTTAATAATTTTAGTATAAATTACCTACTTATAATCTGTTATATTTATTTAAAAACCATGTTGGTGTAAAAATCTTAAAATAAAATTTCAAATTCATACACTTAGTTTAAAAAAACTCGAAAAATGCTCGAAAAACTCTAAAATGCCCTAAAAAATTAAGAAAATGACCTAAAAACTAAAAAATGCCAAAAAATGCAAAATAAACTTTCTTATTCTCGTTCAAATGTACATAAAACGAATTTGTGACAAGACGAGCATTGCGCAGTAAGCTTTGGAAAACAATGCAAAGTGCATCGAAATCCCAGCCCTAATTATTATAATGTCGTGCGTGTCGTGTTTTGTTTTTCTATTTTTTTTGTTCACTATACTAACGCGATGTATACTTAGGCGCGTGTACTCGAGGGGAGCGAGGTGAGGCGAATGCCGGCTCGATGAAAAATTCAATAGGACAATGCCCCCGTTGATTTTTTTTTTTTTTTTTAGGCAAATCGAGAAACGGCAAATATTAACGTCGAAGAGACACGAAAGTCGACGAAAATAGATAATAATATGTCATTTGATTTTTTACATTCTATACGGATTGAACACGGTCGCAGAAAAGCGTTCTTGCGAAAAAATACGTTTTACTTATTTAAATCCGCTCGTTTAGCGCGTTGAATACTTTCGTAAAGAAAAACAAAAAAAACAACTCGATTATTTAATCTGAAACGTAATCGTATTGCGTATTTCGTCCAGTTCGACCAGTATTCTTTGAGCGAGACGACTTGTTTCAGTACAAATCACGCGTTAAAAAAATTACTTTAGAGTTTAAGAACATTGTTGGCCAAGTGGAATGACGTCTGTTCACCCGCGGCGACTTGAGCCGAAACGATTGAGCAATTTTAACAATAATTATAAAAAATAAAACCAACTGGTATCTCATCGCAACCGTGACGATTTAATTTGGATATTTAACGTTCGCGAAACACACGCGAAATCGATCGGTAAGGTAAAACGAAAAACCTACTGCAGAAAAAGCCGACGATTTTCGTCCTTCGCCTAACCTAACCTTAAGGTGAGATGCCGCCTCTTTCACCTTCATCCCCAAAGCCACCACTGATTACGTTGTTTTGGGTTGATGAGGTGTGTGTTATAATACTCGTATATTTGCTCCCAAAAAAAAAAGAAGAAGCAATTCAATCGATTACAAAATGTTTTTTCGTTTTTTTCTTTATCGAAATATTCTCGTGAATATATACGTAGTTTAACCGTTGTGTTTAATCGAATTTATACGAAAAAATAACGATAATTATAATAATAGTATTAAATCATGCGACTTGTATAGTAATCGTACGTCCAATTAAAAAATAACGAAATTCTTTTTTAATTCGAGCCTTCTTTGTTCGTATCGTCCGCGTCGCGGCCCGCGTTGAACGAAACGAAACGACATAAAAATATTCTCCTATAAAAGGTCCGTCGTGTTTCGTTTAATCAGGATCATGTACTTTTTTCTTTGACGCGAAACGAGTAAATTAATTAATTATAATTTGCCGACTATACGCGAGTAGTACGAGTATATAGTACGTATACCGGACTATTTTACCGGAATAAAAAGTTCGATTGTGACCGGGCAACAAGGGTATTGCGATTGTCAGGTAAATAATGCGACGGCGGCGGAGAAAAAAAAACGCGCTAGCCGTGTATGTACCATTGTACCACGTGATAATTATGAAAGGAAAACTCGGGAAGGTTTGATGCGAACTTTTGACCCGCATCGATTCGAATGTCTGAAAAAAACTTTCGTAGGCCTTTATTATTATGTTGTGTATATAACGACGTGTGTGTGTGTGTGTGAAATACGTAAAAAATGCGGGTCGTCTCGGAAAAAGGTTTATTCAAACTTGAAAAAAATAGTTTCTCTTCTTTTTTTTTCTCCGGTCATTTTATATTATATTATATTCGATCGGGAACAATAAGAGTGTGAATGCCCTGGAGCAATCGCGCGCCAGAAACAAAATATAAATATAAATATTCTCGCCGAATATATTATATTGAGATTTTATTTGCGAGAAAAAAAAACTTTTCGAAACGAAATCGCCGACGAATAACAACGACGCGCAACGTAAAGTACCCCCCCCCCACCCGAAATATTGGTAAAAACGACGTTCGCGATCGTGCAAAGTTTGTCCGCGAGCAAAAAAAAATGCGGACGAGAAAGAGAAAATATAATAAACGTAAACGCGTTTTTTTATTATTCGTCGTCGGAAATTCTACAAAGAATCGAAGAATTTCATGTATATTACGAAAACACGATTATTAATCCACTTAAACCGTACGTGAATACCTGTCTAGCGTGTGGCAAACCAGCGGCACGAGTTGCGTACAACAAAACGACGACAAATCCGATTAATATTCATGTGAAAAATATAAATAAATAAAAAAAAACCATTTCGATACTACCACTACTACTACTACCTACTGTAAAATTAAAATATCGTCTTCTCGCGCGCGCCCGTATGTGTATAATTCTAATCCGAAAACACAATTATTAGGTATTGGTCGTCACGTTTCCAAAGTTTATTTATCTTCCGAAATCACCGTGTCGTCTTGAATTCATGATTCATACAATTTAAAATACTTACATTTATTTATATTTTATATTTAGAACAATATTTTATACATTAAATTAAAGAAAAATATGTCAAGTTTAATTAATCATACTTATAAATGTTCTATGTGAGCTCCTTTGGTCACACGAATAACATCTAATAACACGGACTGCGTTGAAAACTCGCTCTAATTCTTTCCACATTATCATGGGGGATACACGAGGTCGACCTGTGCTTTTTCCTTTGCACAAACACCCTGTTTCTTCAAACTGATTTATACCATCGACGTATACTCTGAGCAGTCGGTGCATCGATACCATAATGACGACGAAAATCGCGCTGCACGGTTATTATCGATTCACACTTCGAAAATCGCAACACACAAAACGCTTTGTGCTGTCCGGTCGACATATTTGCGGAAACTAACATATCGATATCGCCCCAAGTGATTATTTAAAAATAATGAATTAATGTCATTGTAAAACTTGGGATTACCCTCTATTCATTTCTACATGATTTGATAAGATAAAATTTATATTTAACCATTTTATAGCTATCTTAAATTGGATGAATCATTTTGAATGACCCTGTATTTCTACGAGAATCTTCAACGCCAGAGAGTACACGTCAAGTCCGAATGTAGTGCCCGAAATGCGTATGTTTTCGGCTGATCTTTGACAATACGCTTTCCTGCAAGTGTACGAGAGAATTTCGTGTTTCGTGTAACGGTTGTTATACTTAAACGGTGACATTTTTATTTTGCAATACCTCATAATGCTTGCGAATAAAATACAATTGATGGGTCATTTTTTTTAAGGCATCGTTCCGGTAAAATACCTTTTTTTTTTAAGGGCATTTTCGGCTAGTTTTTGGAGCATTTTTTCGATGAATTTGAATTCCACGCGTTGAAAATCACACGAATGCGCGAGCTACACGTTTTACGAGTCGAAAAAAGAAAAGACACACGATAACGTGTTTGTCGAGTTTGAAGAGCACTGCGTATTGAATTCTGCTCTGCTTCTCAGAGAAGATTTTTTGCAAATAATCACGTTGAACGATTACACTATTGCACGACTGTGTTTTTTCTTTTGTTTTTGCGTTATACTTTTGAAAAATGTCACACACGCGCGATTGCTGGTATTTTCGCTATTATTTTTGTCAAAACGCGCGCGTTTACATGATATATGAAATACGAAATTCGGCCGTATTAGAAAAAAATAAACCACGAACGCGCACCTATATATTAATCGAAACCGAACGGCGGCGGCGGCGACGACGGTTTTATCGTCCTGCGCATCCTGTGCGTACAAAAAATTAATACGTCCTCCGCCGCCGTTCGTATATACGTATATACGCGACACGCGCTGCGCACGTGATGCACACAACAATACGCGCGCGTCGAGGTTATCATTTTTAACCCTATACAGCGCGTGTACTTCGCGCTAGGGGGGGGCGCGGACGTGTATACATATTATACTCTCTCCGCCGCGATTTAATACATTATTACTATTGTTGTCTGTGTTTATTATTTTATTTTTTTTTTGTTCGCCCGGCACCCTTTGCCGCCGCAGGACGACAATAATTCGATTATTATGATGCGAAAAACCCCCCGGGCAGCGGGGGTCTCTCTCGTTATACGCGCGGTAATCGCGCGAGTCCCGAAAACGAATTTTGGCCAGAAGCGGCGTGTTTTTTGTGCGCGCAGAAATAATGGTCCCCGCGTGCGACGCGACAGCAGGGGCGTAATTAAGGTGGAGGGTTGGGGAGGATGGAGAGGATATATCATCCCCCCGCCGGGGGGGGGGGGGTGAGAAGGCTGTTTTTATACCGTGGACATTTCGATCCTTTTGCGGGGGGGGACGTAGTATGACAATTCAAACTCAAAAAAAAACCGAAATTTTACTACCCGTTTTATTATTGTTATTGGGATCTTCTCGAATTACATTTTTTTTTTTACTTTTCGAACCTTTATCGCCGGCCCCACGTTCAGTATAACGAGTATAAATGTTGTCGTTTAAATATTATCCTTTTATAAAAGACACCACGATTTCGCCGTGGCTACTCGTTTGCGCGACGAATGGCGAGGAGCAGCCGTTTTCAATTTTTTCAATTTTCGCGCGCGGGGTTTTATTATTACGTATTATCGCCGCTATCGTTTTTACCGAGAACCCTCCCCCACCAAAGCAAATTCCTTATTATTACTGCGAACAGAACAATGGATGGCAGTGCCGATGTCTGTCTCTCGTCGTGTGTAATTAAAAACAAACATCGCCGTCGGACCGTAACTAAATAATATGAATTCAAAGCGTACACAACAACAATCGCGCTCTGGGGCTCTTCTTCGTAGAGAAAAAGAAATTATTGCTAGAGGAGAGAGTGAGTGTGAAGGAGAAGTATTGACTTTTGTTTATTTTTTTTTTTTTCGACAAACCCTTCGCGCAGTACTGTTTGCGCTACTCCCCCGCCGCCGTCTCCTCTTCTTTATGTACTACGTCGTCGAAAACGGCAGACGATAAATTATTGTTTTTTGAAACATTAACAGTGCCGCAACAATTGCATGTGCAAGGTGTGCGATGCACACGGGCCTCCGGTTCTTAGGGGCCTCCCAAAAACCATAAGCTAAAAATTGAAGATTGTCCGTTTCAAAATGAATTTAGCCTATATTTTGGTATTCTTTACTTCCTCGTGGCTCGTACCTCGAAAGTTTTTTGATTTTTTTTTGTAATTGTTTTCAATGAATTTATTATTAGCATAAGTAGATGATAATCAATATCATGTAAATAGTTCGGTTTTATAGTAAAACGTACAAATTATTATAGGAATAAAATTATGAAAATGATATTATAAAGTATGACATAATTTGTAGAATAATAGTCATGTTATTGCGAAATATTTCAAATAATTATTGTATGGATACTAGACTCGGATCACTGAATTAAGTTGTTCATTATTATTTTGATTATTCGTTATACTAATTTATAGAGGAGGTATTTAGAAGCTCAAATTTTTATAAATTTACATAATTTATTCTTCTGATCGGTTCCGCGAACCCGTCAAATATTTAAGTTATAGTACTAAAAATTAATACTAAAAAATTTCTGTAGTAATACAAAGATCAAGTAACAAATATATTATTAATTTGGGGCCTCTAAATAAATCCTTGCACACGGGTCTCAGAATTCATAATTGCGGCACTGAACATTAAACGGATATAGTCAGTAGTGTGTGCCGTTTTTCGTGATTAATATAATAAATTATAAATAACGATGAGATTCGGTTTTTCGAAACGTCTATAGTTTTGAAACGCGCACTTGACGAGCAAAGTACAGAGTTTATGCTGAGAGATTCTCCGAGAGAGCGTAAAAGCGATATGCGTTTCGTCGATATATGCGCGAGTATAGTATAGTTACACGATATACGAGTAGTTTGGTATTTATTCTGTATCGTTTCGCCGATTGTTCTGAAACTTTATTTACGTGCTCGAGTGCTAAAAAGAAAGTTTTTGAGGACGTTGGGAATCGATATCTATCTGATGAGTTACCGCGACCGCCAGACGGAAGAGTATTTTAAAACTATATCCACCGCGGCGTTACACTTTATATTATATTATTATTATTATATACTCGCTTGCTCGTCGACAGTAAGAATATTGTCGTTAAATAAATATACCCGTTTTGCGAGAGTTACTTTTCAAATCGTTTTGATTTGAAAAACTTTCGAGGATAAAATCGTTTCGCCGCCGTCTCGCATTATTCGCGCGTGATATTCGTATCGAACGATATTGAAATACCGGTCAAGAGAAAGTGTAATGGAAAAAAAAATGATAATTTTTCGGCGAGTTTTAAAGCGAAAACGGTATTGTTCGACTCGAATTTACGCGTATTATTTGTAAAATAATACGAATAACTATTCCGTGAAATCGTTTTTCCACTGGTATATTGTTGTATATTTCATAACAGCGTTGTGCGTCGTTCGTGACGATTCCAAATAAAAACGCAGAACAACAGCACACCACACACACGCGATCGGCGCGTTTTTTCGTCGGCAATCTGTTAACACACGGCCTATATCTGCATCTGGGATCTGCGGCTGGAATATTATTATCGTCGCGCGCATCATTATAGTTATTACGAACGCGGTCGGACCGTCCCGCGGACCGATTATTATACAGGGTGTTTCAACATGATTCATCCGATTTCAAAAAATCATATTTATTCTAAAATTTGATTAATCATGTTAAAATAAAATAAATAAATAATACATTTGAATGGATTATTTTAAGTTTTAGGTACAATACTTATAAAAATGTTCAATATGACCCCCCTTACTTGCGCGACACATATTATCTAAGTGATATTCAAATTCCTCATAAACCTGTTGAAGCATGTCGACTGTAACCAAGTTGATGGCGTCTGTAATTCGATTTTTCAATTGGTCAATTGATCTTTTGGAAGGGGAGGTACATAAACAATGGTTTTCATGTAACCCTAGAGAAAAAAATCACAGATTGTAAGATCCGGCGATGGACAAAATGTTGCGTCATAAACACTACAGCGATCGATCCATTGCTCAGTCGACATTTCGATAACAACTAATTAAGTTACGCCACATGACTAAACTGCACAGTTGGTGTTTCGTTTACCTCAAATTACAGGAACAATATTTTATAGTCTACTAAAATCGGATGAATCATTTTCAAACACCCTGTATATATATATACGTTAAACCAGTTGTTAAAATATTCCTCAGGTATTTATAATAATCAGGAACGCGTGTTGTTCCGGCATTTAAAGTCTTGTTTTATATTCGACCCCTCGTAACGCGCCGCGGTCGTTATTTTCACTCGACAACGAGTTTTTTGATCGCGTCGAATGGGAAACGCGACCGGGTATTAATTATATTCACTGGAAAAATTATAGAAAAAAACAAACGAGGCGTGCGCGGCGCGCGATGTTATTATCGCATATTTGTTTTCGTCGTCCGCGCGCGCTGCGTATAAAAATTCTGCGACGACGAAAGGGTGAAAATATTTGTGATGGCCGCAAAATCCACAGCCCGGCTCTCCCGCGGCGGTTTCAAAAGTAGTACAGTCGGATTTTTTGGTTGAAAAAAATAAAAAACGATTATCATCGGGTACGAAATTTTATATCGATTACGTCGCGTCCGGTTTGAAGTATTAATCCGTATAGTTTATATGCGTTCATATTTATAAGTATTATAGTTTTTTTTTTTACCGGTTTTCGTTGGAATCCGTTGTCGCTACGAAAATAATAACTTGGGCTCGGATTTAAATGCCCTAAAAATAACAAAAAATGACGTCTGAAAGCGTCCGACAATCGGCCACGCGCACCATAAGAAAATAATCCGATAAAAGTTTAGTTGTGAGCAATAATATCGGCTGATTGGATGGTGTGACATAAAGATTGTAAAAACCGGAAAACCTGATGTTAAATTAGTGAAAATAGTTCAAAATGAAAATAATTTTTATTACGTAGTACTATACTAACAATGTAGTACTTATATTTCGACGAGGTCAATCGTTTTAGTCATTAGACGACAAATAGGTCAAAAATGTCCTAAAAAATTAAAAAAATGCATTAAAAACCGTCAAAAAATGCCGCAAAAAATTATTGTGGTTAGATCGCGAAGTACTTGAAACGTATTTGTAGCTCGGAAAGCATCGCGTAAGATATCCCGAAAAAAAGATGCAAATGCATTGAAATCCGAGCCCTATAATAATAACAATATTCAATAAAACAATACCTGGTCGAGCGAAAACGAAATCGCAGCCATCTGATAATATTTTCCATTGACTCGGTAAATCGGGCGATATTTTCATTTAGTGTTTTACGTACGCCTACTGTTGTGCGGCAAAATAAAACACGTATTTCTATACTGTCATTTGTTCGGCGCATTATATAAATAAATACGCGCACAATGTAAAAGTATATAATAGAAATTTCACCAATTTCCAGCGATTGTTCTACGAACCGGAAAATTATATTCGTGCCCGAGAGTCTTCTCGTCCGACGCCGCCGGTGCTGTATGGCTATACTGCCGCCGCGCCGCCGCTGCTGCAATAGACGTTTCCATTATCGGCGCGTACCGCGAGTTTTCCTCCTCGGGGTGTCTCCGTTCGGTTTAATTTTATTGACAATACCTGTCTCGCCCGCCACCTCCAGCGAAAAATAAGAAGAAGAAGAAGAGAAAAAAAAAAATGGAAAAACGTTCGGCACAAACATCTATAGCCCCCCCCCCCCGCCACGCCGCCGTCTCGGCTTCGGTTCTCTTTAATCGTAAACGACAATACGAATTTTCCCGTCGATCGACCCGACATAATACATATATACCTAATATACGACGGCGGCGTTTGAATCTCACGTTTTGCCCGAATTCGATTTTTAAACAACGTAAAGTTTTATCAAAATTAATCTCGTGTTACGATAGCGTTATAATCAGGGCTCGGGACTTGAAGCATTTGCTTATTTTTCTGGATTGACTTGAAATGTAGCAGAGTGCTATAGAAGTGTATGTCATGTTACAACACGTTCAATTTAGAGAGTGCTTTTTTTTTTTGCTTTTTTCAGTGATTTTTTAAAAAAAAATGCTTATTTCCAGTTTTTCTGATAATTATTGCTTTTTTGACCAGTTTTTATACTTTTTTATGATTTTCTCCTGCAATGTTGTTTTTGATTGAATTAAAATTAAAAATAATTCTTATCTTATCTACGTTGTCGCGTAGTCCGTCGCCGTCCGTGGCATCGTTTCAGGGATATCGTTGCAAAAATATTCCAACGCTCAAAATAGAATTGGATTTCTTCGGGGAAACAAATTAATATAATAAAATTGAGTTCATGTTTATCAGTCTATCACTAATTTCTCTTTTTTTAGATTTGATTCATTTTTTATTTTATTGTTTTTTTTTTTTTTTAATAAATAGTTTTGCTTAAATTTAAGTTTTTTAAATGCTTATTTGAGTGCTTATTATGATTTTAAGTGCTTTAAGTCCCGAGCCCTGGTTATAGTGTTCGAATCGCGACCGTTTGGCGCTGCTGTCGATCGACTTTTTTTCATCGTTCGGTTCAACCGCCGCCCTTGGGCGCGACTAGGGTATTTTAGTATGAAAACGGTGGGGGAAAATGGTTCAAAAAAAACGAGCTGTGTAATATTATAGGTATGTGCGAGTTAGGAAATTTCGCTCGAGTCGGTGAAACGTCGGAGAACAATATGAGATCGGCTCGTGTGCCCTTGGACCGAGACAAGTGAGATGACCGCGAATCTCCACGATAAACAGCGTCGACGATGAATTTCGATTGCCTCCGGATCGCGAAAACCGTCCTAGCGGGTGGGGGGGGGTGAGAGATAAAATCGTATATTCTCCGCGTTCGTCGATCACAAAAAAAAAAAAAAAACTCGACGTGTCGCGTGATTGTTCTCGACCTATTTTAATTACTGCGGACCGTTCGCAGGGAGAAATTGCGCTACCGCCCCTTTGTGTTTGTTCGTTTTTTCGTCGGCGCCGAATATTTCACTACAATAGTAGTATTACAAGGCGATAAAAATGGGGTATAAATCGTCATCGTCAGCGCCCGGTGCGTTTTGAGACTTGACTGCAGCAGAGTTTGTTTTCTATATTTCGGACGACCGTACGTACACATCGCGCCGTCCGCGCCTCTGAAGGTCAGTTTCGATTCGCAATATTACAGTCCGAGTTTGCAGTTTAATCGTGTTTAGTTCCGAGCCGAGTTTTTACACCCCGGGCGCGCGAGCACATCCGACTTTTTACCGGAAACCGTCGTTATTGCATTGTTTTCCGCACGCGCGTCCGAATAACAGACACATAAACACGCTCGCCGATTATCGTTATGATAACGGGCGTACTACACGTTGTTATTATTATTATTATTACGAGCGTTTCTCGATACGTGTACGGCATTTGTTGTGTGTTCGCGACGTAGTAATATTTCCAGTGAAATCGCACGACTATTGGCGCGAATATAGCCGGGGGGGGGGGGTATAGAGAGTGCGTTTTACGGCAACGATTTTCGATTCGGGCGGTATCGTAAAACGTACGCGACATAATAATAATAATAATGAAACGCCTTATAGCCGCCCCCGCGCGAGGCGTGTGCAGGATATATTATGCGCCGCGAACGTAACGCGTGTGCCGCCGAAACGGTGTTGAAATCGCCAAGATGATAATAATCAGGAAATTTCCAGCAATCGCTTATTTATTTTTTTTTTTTGGATTAAGGGCATTGAAAGCCACGTCAATTTTTCGTCAAAAAGACTTTTTTAAATTTTGCATTTTTTTCACGAGAACAAAAAAAAGTTTGAAAATTACAAAATTTTCCACAATATGTTCAATATCAAATATCTCGATTTGCTTTTTGAAAAATGTGATCCGAACGGTTGCAAAGTAAACTTATTTCTGAATAATCAAATATTGTTTCATTTTGAGAATTAAACCACTAGAAGTATTGAAATCGTTGGAAGTCGTAGAGGTATTTTTCGTGCATAAATTCATTTTACTCATTTTAGTTTGTTACTGATCGCTGTGACATGTGCTTGCGCGTTATTAAAACTAACAAATATGAATTTTTAAAGTCCTTTCTTTTAGCTGTTTTCGGTGTTTTTTTTTTTCTTGGATTATTTTCGCTTTTTTGCACACGTCTTTTCTCGATTATAACACTGACGAAAATTTAGAATGTATATGTGTGTGTGTGTATAGTTATTTAAAATAATTGAGGCGTTGACATGGAAAAGGTACCAAGTCAAAAAAAAATCAATTTTTCGTTTTTTCGTTGAAAAGGTACTAAATACATATTATGCCAATGGCCTGGAAAAAGAACGAACTCAAATTTCTTTAAATATTAGTAATTACGTTGAACACAAGATTTTTTGGACGAAAAATACCATGCATTCTATCGAGATGTTTGTAAATAAAAAATAATAAATAAAGAATATTAATACACATATATTATTTATAAATATCAATTATTATATTTTCGTTTTTAATTAAAATCAAGTTGTAAGTATTTAAGTGAGAAATTTGTGTTAAAAAACAGTTTTTTTTCGAATAAAAGGTTTACAATATGCTAAAATCAGTTTTTTCCTTGTCCTGTAAAATTTGGTTTTTATGACTTGGTACCTTTTCCATGTCAACGCCTCGATTATTGTTTTGCGTGTGTTCGCTAAGAATAATATTTTCGCTCGGAAATGCTCGCGTCTGCGCGTTTTATACGTGCGCGGGTACCACTTTCAGCGCGAACAATATAATATTGTGTATGATATTATTATAATGTGTGTGCAGACGACGAGGACGCGAAAAATAAACGATTAAAGTAGATCCGCCGCCGCAGCAGGTATATCATAGCTACTAGCCGACGCGCGCGAGGAGGAGCCGTTGTTAAGTGTGCGTTTTACGGTGCGTTTTTTTCTTCTGCTACGCATCGGATTACTGCAAAACTCTTCGGTTATCTTTAAAGGAGAGGGGAAAGATGCGTCGGGAAAAAAAATCAAATTAACTTTCAACTAAGAATTTTTTTTCCCTCCTTCCGTTTCTTTTGCATACAAATTGGATAGCTGAACCGAGAAAAAATAAGGGGGCGCGACCATAAAGGAGTGGGCTTTTTGAACTTTTTTTTTCACTCATGACTTGACTCTTTATAAACGGAATATATATGTGTGTGTGTGTGTGCGGACGAGACGCCGCCGCGTATACGAGGAGAAACGATATTATTTATTCCTTTCGTAAAAGCGGAACTTTTGAATACGACAAACGACGACGACGACGACGTAGACGAGAGACGGCCTAGGTTTTTTTTTTTTTTCCTCTTTCTGTCCGCCGTATATATATATACTCTTTCTTCTCTTTCCCTTTGCCTCGTAATAACAATAAGTGTGTGTGTGTGTGTGTGTGTATATTTAAGCTTTCTTTTTTTTTTTTCCAAAAGCATATCTTTTCCGTTATAGGGCGCGCGCGCGCTCGCTCGCTCGCTCGGAGGAGCGTTTTTCTCCCCTTATCTCTCGCGCGAAGGGGCACCGCCGCCGCGTACACACAGAGAGATTATTTTACCGACGACGACGTTATTATAATAATATGACAACAACAACGCAGACCGGCTCTTCTAGAAGGCCTAAAAGAATACGCGCCGCCGATATATGTAAAACGGATAGTTGCTTCGTCATCGACACCTCTCGCGCTCGTATTATACTCGCGGGGGAGATTCGCTCTGACAGACCAGATCCATTACCCGTCCGTCCGTCCGTCCGTCTCTCACAATGGCCGTTTTCCCCCCCGTGTCCTTCGAATCGCGTTTAAAAGGTTCACCGCACACATAATGTATATAATACGCCGCCGCCGTCTTTGTTGCGTGTAATTCAGACGGCGATTTTGTTAATCGATTCTTAATACTATTACAGCTTAGTTTTGTCAGAGTGTATTTAATACACATATATCGGTCTAAAACGAAGGGGGACCGAGAGACGCCGCTTAAATAATCATTAGCGGACAGCCCTATCGGTTTTGAGTCTCTGGTAAAACGTGGTTTTTTTTTTTTATTCTACTCCTTCTCCCGACGCGCGAGTTACGATCCAAAGTGGAAACAAAATGATCGACGCGTAAACACCATTTCGTATTATCGATTTCGTTAATATTATTACTTCTTCACTTTTTTACTCGGCGTTGATCAATATTAAAACGCGTCCGTCCGACGTGATGTTTCGATAAAACGTTATTTTAAAAATGACACGCCGTGTGTAATGGATATAATTTCTTATTGTTTATAAATTTAGAGTCCGGATTTGTATGCATTTTCATATATTTGTAATGAGTGTATGCATTTCGATGGGAGTAAGAAATGTGGACGATTTGTGTCACACAGATAATGCATTGAAAAAAGTTTATTTTGCATATAAATGCATATTTTAGAGTCGACTGCATATTTGAACATTTTCGCATATTCAAGCATATTTTCTATAAAAGTTTATAAAGTGTATTATTTTGTTTCAATTTCATCGTAGAAATTATTAGTTCATTACGCGTATTGTTGGGAAATAAATGTTATTCTCCATATTATTATCTCCAGTTTATGTTAAAATTATATCTCGTTTATCGCAAGTCGCAACACGGTCATCGGCAACAATGCTGACTGGTTTTTTTATTAGATTTATATTTTGTAAAGTATTTGTTTTATTTGTTGAATATACTTTTAAATATTTAGTAGTTCTTTAATAAACGTTTAAAGTCGATGTCTATAATATTAAAAAATTAAGTTTTTCAACAATGTCGAATTATTATTTATGGAAGAAATTAAAAAAAAATAATATTAAAATGCATATACGTATTTTGGGTATAAGAGCATATTTTTGCATAATATTATTAAAAAAAAATAAGAGCATATCAAGTGCATCATATTTTGAAGTTTTTTGATGCATAAATGCATATTATTTTGGCCTTTTTGAGTGCATACAAATCCGTACTTTATTAATTCTCCTCGTTCTTTTCGAAATGTCAACGTGTTTTGTTTGTTCCGTTTTTTGCCCGCGGGTCGAACATCTCGGCCGATGTTCCACGTGAAATCGGATGCGAAACGAGATTTCTCGCACGCGTTAAACGTTATTAAAAATACGGTCGGGGGCCGGTTCTATGCGCATAATAATAGTTTGCCCGTTCGAAAACCGCCGCCGATCCGACGTAATAAAACACGCGCGCATTCCGTCTCGGAACAAAACGATCGGCCGAAAGACACAATAATTAAAACAGACCGTAATCGTAATGGCTATAATAGCCGACGACGACGGTTAGTTTTCTTTTCTTTTTTTTTGAGAATTCCATTCTCTGCGACCAACAAGTGGACACACAACGGTACCGGATCCATTATGTATTCTAACAGCTAGTATTTCGATAGTATTTACAACGGTGTTAAAAACAACACGGTCACGTAGGCGTCGTATTTTCTCTCTTTATATAATCTCGTGTGTATACTTAATATAATGTTATATTATTACGTACAAGGATTTTTTTTTCATACAAACAGTTGATTTACTGCGCGCGCGCGCGCACTCGAAAACTGCGTGCCGTACGATAATATAATCGTCACATTAATAATTTAAATACCGGCGCGGCGGCCCGACCGCGCCGCCGATAATATATAATATAGTAACGCATAATTTAAATTATTCTAAACAGCAGAAACATATTATTTACATTTGATATTAAATTACGCTCACCGGGGGAGGGGGGGGGGAGAGAAAACGAATTCGGCTGTCGTCGTCGTCGCGGTAGCAGCGTGGATAACAACGACGACGTGGACTACAATGATAATAATAATAATATAATATACTCGAGTGAGAGAGAGGTTTTCTATTAGCATTCTCTACGGGAGACGGAGCCGGTCTTTTTTCGGATCCTTTAAGCTTTCAATCGGAAACACGAAAACGTGTCAAATCCAAACCCGGTTATCTATCGGAACCCCTCGGGATACTTTTCTCGTGCCAGCGGCATCGTCCAAAGGCAGCTCCGTGATGTCCAATTATTATCGTACCTATATATACGCGTAGATCGTAAAATCACGACCGACGACGTTTTCGATTGTTCTTTTGCTCCCGCACAGATAGAGTCGCTCGTTCGCTTTTTTCTTTTCTGTTCCGCAGAACAATATGATTATCATCGTTTTACATGATCGACGTCTCGCCGACGATTTTCTCTCCGACACGACGCGACATTAATTAATCGAGAGCGGCGACCGTGTCCCTGCAGCGTTGCAGTGTTGTTATTTATATAAGCTCGTACATAAATAAACGGAAAGTTGTCGGTGAAAAAAAAACCGTAATAAATCAAAACTTTAATATTTAGTTCGGGCTTTTTTAATATAATATTTATTTTTTTTGTCGTGATATTTAAAAATACCCGTCCAAACGGGTTTTAAGTTTTGTTTTTTCTTCCGGCCACGACGCCAGACGTCTTAATAATTCAAAAGATTTGACGAATAAATAAACAAATAAACACCGATCTGTGTTTCTGATAAACGCGCGTACATTGTCAAACACTCGCGCGACCTTTCTTGGCGGTCCTTTTCGGAAAAGCGTTTTCCTTTCTCGATAGTTTATAAAATATTTTATAAATATTTATAGCGGTTTTCGTTCCGACGACGACGACGACGGGTTATAATAATCGGACACAATACAAACGCGTCGTCGAGCATAATAATAATAAATATCGGCCGCTTTTATCAGAAGTCATCGTCGAAAGCGTCGCGTCGGAGCTAATTTTCTCCTCTCGACGTCATTTATCCGCGTAATTTAGTAGGTGGAACGAAATATACTTTGCTATACGAGTACGGCGAAAGTTTCTATAGTGTATTACCTTATTTTTTTTTCCTCCTCCTCCCCCCCGGTAAATCGGGTTTCACGTTATTACCTCGCAGGACTCTCGTCCAATTTTTGCCGTTCCATTATACAGCCCAAGTACCTGGCCGTAAAACGCGTCCGTAAATATTTGTCCTGCCCCTCGAGTCCAATAGATAAGAGTGCGCAATTTCGCTGCGATCGTCGTCGTCGTCGTCGTCGACCCGCAGCCCCGCACACATAACGTCAATGTAACCGCCGCGTTATCGCGCAAATGACCAACGAGGTTCCCCACGAGACAAAACCCTATTAGGAAGACTGAAAATTGCGGTCTGTCTGGAAATTCTCGCCCGCCCGCCCGCCGGTGGTGCGTGTAAAAAAACAAGCGCGCCACTCGCGTGGTGGGCTCCAGTGAAATTCCGCCAATTCAAAAAAATAAAACCTACGGAAATTTCCTCGAAATAATTATTAATTTATACGATATGTGCGTATGTGCGAATTTAGAAAAAAAAAACCGTTTGTAAAATAACGATAAAATCTTGAGAATTTTTCTCTAAAATAATCAGTGATGAATAGTTAAAAAATGACTTAAAATTCGAAACAAAAATTAGTTATTTAAATTCTCGAGTTATCGAAGCGCACGTTTTTAGCTAAGGAAAAAAAAGCGTCGTTTAAGACGTTCCAAAAGAAAAACAAAGAAAACACCACATTCAAAAGTCATTAAAGTCCCCCGCGGGCGTTAATTATTATTATATTATTCATTTTTATGACTACGACATTCGGTTAATTAAACAATATATGCGAGAATAACTTTCAAAAAAAAAAAAAAATTAATAATATAAATACTGTACACGGAAGAACGATTAATATAAATCAAATATTTGATTTCGCATATTGTTATGATAATAAAGTGATTATTTTATGTAAAACTATACTTTTTAAAAACTAATTACCGAACCTTATCTCTGGGAAACGATAGTTTTATCCTCGGGATTTAAAATATTATTGTTCAAACGAGATTTATCGTAAACATTTAAATATCGTACGTCCTTTATTGTTATTATTCTATCGCGTCCTTACGAGTGTTTGAAATAATTACTTTGTACTCTTTGCCCTCCGGGCGTTTATCACTGGAAAAATAAAGAAAACAATATTTCACATAATATCGTGAAATCGTCAAATCCGTTACACTCGCCTAATACGAATTTAATCGTTCCCCGTGCGAGTTGAACGTGCCCCGCGATCACTGGGCTATTTCATTACGGCCGCGCTGTTTATTGTACCCCAATCCATTGTGTGTCAGCAACCTCTTTCACGCTTTTGTGGTTTCCCCTCAAAAAGGGCACATGCCCAGACGTTTTTTTTTTTTGCTTTTTCTCCACCCCATCAGTAACACAAGAGACAATTTAATTAATTTTTTTTTTTTTTTTTTTTTCTGATATTTCCTTGTCGGCTCGGACTTTTAACAGGATTAAACCGAACCTCCGCCCGTCCCCGCCAGCGCTCTGCTCGCGGCCGCGTCCGCGCTCGCTACTAAAAACCGCACCGGATATGGTGCTTTGTCCTTAAAATGCCAACTTTAATAACGTGTCCATTGTGGCGCGTGTCCGTACGTATATATCGTATATATAGTAAAACGGGGACTTTTAGTCGATCGACATGACATAAATTGAAAAACGTCCGTCGGTCGCGAAAACGCTGACGATATTTTTCCAACTCGCCGAGTATATTGTACACGGGGCTGTATTGTAATGGGGTTTTATCGCGCGGCGGGGGCGGGTTAAAACAAAGTAGTTTGTTTGGATTGGATCCAAAATAAGAAGAGAAAATAAAAACATTGTGTACCGTACGAGCGCGCGCGCGCGCGCGTGTGTGTGTCTTGGAACCTTTTCAAACGTCGTTCTAGCCCTCTCTCTCCGTGTCTCCTTCCACATCGTTCCTCCTCTGTACGCAATAAGGGGCCTTTCCCCGTGGAAAACGCCAATAACATAATGCGTACATGACGGTTTTTTTCCCAGGCAATGTGTGGCGGTCGGACGGACCGTAAGAGCACCCGCCATAAAAAGAGATTGCGAATCCGAGATAATATTGCTGTCTGCCGGGTCTGCCGTTCGATTTGTGTTCGAAATAACGTATAATATATTAATCTCCGATCGTTATTATTACATATATTTTATATTATACCCTCTCCGAACAAACGGATATCCGACGGTGGTGGTGCCCCTCGCGACAAGCCCCGGCGTTTTTATTATCGTGCGCGTATTTTTTAAGGACTTTTCTTCTAATATATATATATAAGGAATCGCCTCGTTTCATACCCGTGGAATATTAATTGCATATATTCAAAGCGAAAGGATGTTGTTTTCTTTTGCGGTATTGTAATACGAGTAGACGACCCACTCTTTTCCGTACTTTCGCGCGATTCGATTTATTTATAATATCAGCATATAGTGTTCGGCGAAAATAATAATATATTTTACGCGGTATTTTAATCGTCCGGTCGTTAGTCTTACTTAGTCACCGCTCTGGCAGTGATAAAGCGGTGACGTCGTCGTTACGTTTTTATTCATTCCGCGCGTTTAATTCCGCGCGGTCGCTCAAAACCGAATGATAATCCGATGTTTTTCGTTTTCGCGCCGTTTCTTTATGACCGTCGTCGTCGTCGCCGCGTAACGATTGTATATTATATTGTTTAACGATCGACAGGATATAATAAAATAAATAAAACCATCACAGACTCGAGAAATTTCGTCTCGTGACACAGTCTCGGCGTTTCGAATTATTCGCATAAATTACGGTGCGCTGCGCATAATATTACAATGTCACCCCCGAGGACGATAGATATTTTATTGACATTTTATTTTGTAGCCGTTGAATTATTCGGTGTTCGCGAGCATCGCCGGGAATCGACGGAACGATTGTCCGCCGGCTTCACGTTCCGGGGTTAACAACAATGCATAATGTCGTCGTCGTCGTCGGAACAATAACGTTATTAGATATTCATCGGTCATCATCACCGTTTCGAGTATCTAATCGAATTATTATTGTCCGTCGTCGTTTTGTTTTTCTACTCTTCCGACACGGACTTTAGAAAGTCGTACGAACGACTACTACATATTATCATTTCCAGGCGTTCGCTGTCTGATTCGAAACGGGACAAAAATAGCGCTGAAAATATGAAATCCTTGTCTCTCGAAAAACGGCGTCCACTATTTACCATCGTTGATCTTTTATAATTTTAACGGTTCTTCGCTCGTACGCGTGTTATCAAACAATTAAACGCCGAACGATTTATAATACGACGACGGTATTATATTATATTATATTCGATCGGAATTAATATTTAGTTAATCGAAACGTCGCGTTTACGGTCGATCGTGCCGTTTAATTCGACGTCGTCGGACAGAAATTAAAACGTATATACATGCTGTGTGTGTGTGTGTGTGTATTATACCAGCGCCGCCGAAGCGATTATCGGCGGCGGGTTCGTTTTGTATGAATAATGAACCATTGAAATTTCAATATTCCCATAGCAATTTATTATAATAGAGTTTCTGGATTCGATATTATTTTTATAAATAATATTCCCGGCCGGCGCGGCGGCGCGCTCCCTTCGAATGAAACCGGCAGGCGGGGAAGGATCGATCCTGGCGGCGCGGCGGCGGCGCGTATTGTGTCGTCGCGCGTAATGAGTGTGCGGCGTAAACGGCGGAATCGGCAGCTCGTTCTTAATTGGGGGCGAAAAAAAATAAATAAAATAAATATCGAGTCGGGCGTTAAAAAATAATAACATAATAAAAAAACCTAACCCCTCTCGGCCAACGCTCGCCGGAATAACTGTCACGCGCAGCGGCAGCCACCGGCCGGCGCGGCGTTTATTGTGCGGCCCAGACGTCTTCCGGAACATAATAATAATATATATACTTTATCAGACGTCGCGAGTCTCCAGCGACGTGTGTCCGTTGATTTATTATTATGCGCGACGCATAAACGCGGACGAAACAGATAAAACCCGGGAGACGCGTATATAATATTATTACCATGTATTATATACATCAAATATTATATTATCCGCTCTGACGACGACGACGACGACGGTGTTTCGGGAAAACGCGCTCTCCTCTGCAGACTGTACGCGTAAAAACGGTAATGCACGCGTACATAATACATACGTGCAGGGTTACTACTACTCACGCGAAAACGGAAATTTCGAGAATCGACACGGGCGCCGCCGCCGCGCGCCGGTTAGACAGATCGTCTTCTATAGTTTTTAATTTTCATCGTCAAACAAAACTCAAATATATATTTTAAAAAAAACCGTCTCTTTTTAAGTATTAACATACAGTAAACTAATTGTTTTATTTATAGATAACTTGTATGCAGTAAGTATATAACCGTATTACTCGTAAAATAAGTCGGTGATGGTTATTTTTTATTATTAAAGACTTTTTATTTTCCACCAACCTTAAATGGTCCCCCGTTAATTAACGTGAGAAAATCTTTTCCTCTGTATTCGCTGTGCTCGGCCCCCGCGGTTCGAAAACTACTGTTCCGGTGCCACTGACTGCAAGAAGGACCTGTGCGTGGGATTTCGTACGAGTTTACGCCTCTGACAAACATTTTCGACACTCTATGATACCGGCGGTCGCCGACTTTACGGTCCCAACTTACCTATATTTTTATAGTATTTACAATTTACATTGCGAGTCTCGTCGTGTCCTTATACAGAGATAATAGCTATTTACGTAATAATTACCGTGTTCCGCCGACGACGAGTCGATTCGAGTTTTTCTCGCGAATTATGGAAATATCGATCTACACGAACTCGTCGTATGTGTTATGATTAGGGCTCGGAAGCTGTAGGATTTGCATATTGTTCTTCTGTATGATCTCAATTTATAGCAGGACTAGCTAGAAATTTGAAATATACAATTGCGAGTTAAAAAATTGAAAATTGAAAATGTATATTTTGCATATTTAGCCAATTTTAGCTAAAAAGAAGTGTATATTATGCATATTTAATATTTTTCCAAAAAAAAAAAATAATTTTTTTTCTTTCTTAACCTGTATATTTCAACTAACTAACTATTGAATATAAAACTCAAAATTATCGACGAAGGTATTTATTGCCGATTTTATTTTCAGCTCAATAAGATATCAAAATGCCAACCGGTTATAATTTTTCTTTTAGTTATAGTTTTTATGTATATTAACAACATCTGATGTATATTATTTTTGGAATTGAGAATAATTTTTTCGCATATTTAACATTTTTAATGCATATTTTGCAATTTTTTCGTGCATATTTGCATACATATTTTACCTTTTTTAGCTCCTACAACAACTTCCGAGCCCTAGTTATGATATTCTTCTTCTTCTTCTCCGCGTCGTCGTCCGTAAAACTATAACACACACATATTATTTTTATTTCGATACGCTCTTGTGCGGGAAACACTAGTTTTCCACGAGTGCCCGCAATAACACTACGGCTGGTTACATATTATATTATTATTAATACGGAGGGGAAAAAATTCACGAGGCTCTCGAGCAAAACTATTGCGGCCGCGAGGCGCCCTTTTGTTGCATGCGTGCCGGACGGACGGACGGACGCGATTCGTATACCTAATAATACCGTATGCGCGAGCGTTATTATACAGGGTGGGGCAGTGAATCGGGCGATTTTAAAATAACTATAAAAACCCAACGAGTATTTTTTTTTTAACAAATACATTTATATAACCTGAAAGTATATAAAATAGCGTTTAAGAAGTGTTAATTAATTTAGAATATTCTACAAGATTTGTTTCCGGACCGCATAATTTCTCGAAATGGCAATACTCCATGGCCTCCACCCAGGTTCGCCTGATTTAACGGCCTGTGATTTTTTTCCGTGGGGGTTTATCAAAAGTAGAGTATACCAAACACCACACTAAGGACACTTGATGATCTTAACACAAAGAATACGAGAAGAGGTGACACGAATCTCACCGGAAATCCTGCGAAACGTCATGAGCAGTTTTCAAAGACGCCTTCACGAACGCTCGCTTCTAAATGGACGCCGTCTTGCAGATATCATTTATATAAAAATTAAATAACAAATTAACACGTCTTCTTTAATGCTATTTTATATACTTTCAGGTTATATATAAATAAATATTTGTTAAAAAAAAAATACTCGTTGGGTTTATATAGTTATTTTAAAATCGCCCGATTCACTGCCCCACCACCCCGTAGTAATCTTAATATATATAAATCTCGTGTCACAATGTTTGTCCTCAATGGACTCCTAAACCACTTAACCGATTTTGATGAAATTTTTTACACCGCGTGTAATTTGGTCCAACTTAAAAGATGGAATAGTTTTTTTTATCAATATTTATATGTGGCGAGCGCAGAGAATATTCTGGAACGGTTATATCTATATATATAAAAATGGAGACAAAAAATTGGAAATTGAATCAGTTGAGAACGGCTGGGCCGATTTGGCTCAAATTTTTTTTAAATGATAGAGAATGTCGGGGAGCGGGTTTATAGCATAAATTATGGAGAAAATTAACCCTAAGGGGGTTAAAAGGGGTAAAAATGGAAAAAATCCCGAGTCAATGGAGCTTTGTGGTATTAAATTTTGTCAATAGTTTCATTTAATATAGCAGAGGCCCCATGGGAAAGGATTTTTCGAAATTCGACCCCTAAGGGGGTTAATAGGGGTAAAAAGGGTGAAACTAGAAAAATTCGCCAGACTGGAACTGCTGGAGCTTTGAGTATGAAATTTGGGCAGCAGTTTCGTTTTATATAGTGGAGACCCCATTGGAAAGGATTTTTCGAAATTCGACACCTACCGGAGTTAAAAGGGGTAAAAGGGGTAAAAATGAAAAAAAAACTGATAAAATAAAAAGTTATACTGCACACGGGCGAAGCCGGGTTATTCAGCTAGTAATATTATATTATGATAAATACGCTGTTGGTTAAATTTTAAAACTCGATACAAGTGCCGCGCGATGACGAAACGCCGCAGTACTATAGTACTCGTGTACACGTCATGTACGTATATATACGTAGATGCCCGGATCGAGAGAAAAGAGAGTATATATAAAGGGATTTTCTGCTTATATATATTATTATATTTACTTTGCAAACCGAGTAAAAAAGAGGCGCTCGCATACGTATGTATCGTTAGAGTCGGGTCATCGGGACTTTCTGGACCCCACCCTCCGCGCGCGTGCCCCGTCGTATATAATATGTATAAACGTATTATGTACGTATATACTTCAGGCGAACCGCCGGGGATAACTCTTTTAATAACGTCCGTTTCGGACGGCGAAATATGACTTATCACTCTCCGTGCGTGTGGCCACTATTAGCTTTTCTCCTCTCGTCCTGCAGGCGACGTGGGACGCGCGTATATTTTAAAAAAACCGAAACAAAAAGCCTATTGAGAATTGTGTTTTAATATTTTCTCCGAACGCTACTCGAGTTAATTATAATTATTATTCGGCGGCGGCGGCGGCGGTGGTCTCATTAACGAGGGTCGAAAAAACCTTTCGTTACGTTATTATATATAATATATATTTTTCTAAACACACGTCGCGACGGTCGAAAAAAAAAAAAACCACATCTCTCTCTCTCTCTCGTAATCAGTCGGCGTAGGTACTCATCATCTCTTCTCTTATTATTATAATTTGAATTCCGCCGAGTGGGCGCCGCCGGACAAATAGACATATTTCCCTCCGCCCGCATCCTCTCGATATATTATAATAATATGCGTGTGTGACTAGACGACGACCGCGGCGACGTCGCGTGTACGATCGCGTGCGGGTTAGCGGTAGCCGGTTTTTACACCTCATTAAGTACGGTCGTTTATCAATATTCTTTCATTACCGATTCCTTCTGTACGTATTGCATTACCGTACGTTATAATAACACGTATTATTATGACGTGATTACCCGAGATCGCGTCGCTTCCGAAACGGGGAAAAATCAATCGTCGTCGTCTCGCGGTCGTTATTTGTTTTTCGGCGGCGGCGGCACATGTATTATAATAATAATATGACGTGGTCTCCGACGTAATACGTTTATTTGGTCGCTATTACGTTTATAACGTGTGTTCGTTCTCGGGGCGTGATAAATGTTGAGATTCTTCTTCGACTGCCGCGGAGGAGAGTGTAACGCCGACGTTTACTACTACCACCGTCATTCTCGTACGCTACGTTTTGTAGTACAGTCGAGTCACGATAACCCGAAGAACTCGACAACTCGATTCCCCTAGAAATTATAATAACACTCAATGTATTATAAGTCTTGTTAACTCGAATATAAAATTGTGATGGATAGCTTAGTCGAAGTATATTTTTATATCTGCTATATCTGGATATAAAAACAAGACATCGCAAAAGAATATGATATTCCTCCAAATACGCTGTCGACATTTTTAAAAAATAAGGCGGATATTTTAAAAAAATTTAATAAAACAATAAAGGTGACTGTAAAAGATCAAAACCGGCAGAATATCCAAATGTAGAGGTATGTTTATTCAAATGGTTTTACTCAAAGGCGTGGATTTTCGAATCCATAGGCAAATTAGAAGATTTTGTCAATAAACAGCCAAAAAACCAAAAATTAATAACAAATTATTTTTCTACTGTATCTCGTAAATAATACATACTATGTACATACTTATAATTTCATTGTATTTATTTTTTAATTTTATTTAGTTTTTGTATAGCATTTATGTATAAACATAAATATTTATTATATTTGTCGTGACGTTTTTATCGTAAAATTTTAAAATCATATTTCATTACATAGGTAAACTCGAAGTTTTGATTTTATTTTGATAAATTCGAGTTAGGTATCTCGAATAATACATATCTCGAGGTGAATTTTTATCCCCCTTCAACTTCGAGTTATCGTGACTCGACTGTTGTAACGAACCCCTGTGTCATGTAAAATTTAGTAATAAGAAGCTATGGGAAAAGATATTTAAAACGGTGTGAACATCGAAAAGAATCGATGAACGAATCTTTTCGACCACACACCGAATTAATTCGCTAAAATTGTTTTATATAAACGTGGGAACATCGAAAAGGAAGTGCTAAATGATCCTTTTCGATATAATGTAAACGTATTAATTACTAGAATTCATAAGTCAATATAAGCAAAATCGGTGTGAACATCGAAAAGAATTGATGAACGAATCTTTTCGACCACACACCAAAATAAATTCAGTATAATTATATTTTTTTGTATAAACGTGAGAAAGTCGAAAAGGAATGCTTAGTAATCCTTTTCGACAATGTAAGCATAATCGATGGGAACGTCGCAAAGACGTACTGTATATAAGGGCATATGTGAGCTCAGGCAAGGTAGTCTGCAGCGGAAGCCCTTGTGTGCAGAAGTCGTGTGTTTATCCGTTTCTTTTTAATAAAACGTAATTTTTTATTGGTAATTTGCGTGTTTTGTTCGATCCGACCTACGTACCGTGCACTGTATTAACGTACAGTGTGAAGTAAGCAAGGTGCTGCAAAAGCACCCCTTACATTTGGTGGCAGCGGTGGGATCGAACATACCAGTAACGTACCTAACGTGACGAACAAAATCCATCAGCCAGAAAAGAAGAACGTCAAGAAGAAATCACAGAAAATCGCAAAAAATCCGTAAACAGCGTCAGCATTCAGTTCACTGCTGTAGCCGTGTTTACAACCAGCTCATCGAATAACCGATCATCATCACGACGACTACATCACTCAGCAATAAGACAAGTATTGCACAGCTGTGACCTACTGCCGTCGCCGTGACCGTGACCCAGAGATAGCCGCCGCCGTCGACGCCGCCGTGAAAAAAAAAAAAAAAATCACCAACGTCGACGTCAGCATTAAAATACATCGCCGTTCTACAATAGCGTATATATACGTATATATGTTATACGTAGTACAACTACCGGCGTGTATTAACGGATAAAATTCAAAATCAAAACCCACTATACTCTAGTGGTCTCCGTGCCAGCTGTTCCGGAGCGTAGACCGTCACAGAAGAAACTTCAAGACATCGTGGGAGTGTCCGAAACTACAGAAACTCAGCCAAACACGTCAACAGCCAAGCAGAACATCGTATCGAAACCAAAGAAACTCAGCCAAACACGTCAACAGCCAAGCAGAACATCGTATCGAAACCGACAAAATCATGTATCAAACAGCAATAAGCCTCTTTATGTAAGTAATTAATATCTAGTATTAATGACGTGATTCGGTTCGCCGTCTATGTATTAAGGGTAATATAAAATAAGTAATATTAAGTAGATAATTGTAATAGGAGGAATTTTTTTTTCGTTGGTGTTAGTAAGAATAAGTCGATTACTTTTAACTCTGTAAATGAGTGACAGTACTAGTGCAGAAAATTCGGATGACCCAGATTATAGGCCATCGACAAGTATCTTAAAAAATTTGCCTTCACCCGGGGATAGACAGACTAGGAACCAAGCAAAAAATCGTAGACGTAGCAAAAGTTTTAATAATTTTAATCGGGGCTCAAAAAATCAAACAAATCTTATAGAATTATCCACAAGGGTTATTGGTAGTGCCGAAAATTTACTAGACACGACGTCGAATCTATTGGACGAGTGCAAAAGTATCTTAGACACCACAATTCCCCTGTCATACACAACAGAATCTCAGGTAGACTCAGAAATAAATCCAAACGACACGACAATCATGAACACGGGGCAGAATTCACAAATCGACGATCTCAGCGCGGAGATGAAGAAACTCATAGAACAAAAAGTTAAAGAAGCCATACTCACACATTCAGAACCTCAGAAAGAATCAATTAGGAGCACCCAGATAGGTCTACAAGATGCAATCCGAATGTTACCAGACTCATTTGACGGGAAAAATATTGAAACACTTGAATTATTTTTAGAAAAATGTGAATTTTCCGTTAGTTGTGTGACGGAAGCAGCGATACCGAAATTGCTACAGGCAATCCAAACACGTTTGGTCGGTAAAGCTCGACAGGTAGTCAAGTACAAAACCTTCGAAAGTTGGGAGGAACTTCGTGAACTTCTCAAATCAAATCTGGAACCCCAACGTACTACACCATACTTATATCTAGAATTGTACTCAATGAAACAAAAACCAGGAGAAGACGTTCTATCATACGCAATGCGTATAGAACAATTGCAGAATCTGTTAATGGAACAAGAAACAATGGATCTAAATCCGGAGAACTCAAAAGCAATCGAACGGACCATCACGAGGCAAGTAATCCAGGTTTTTATGGAAGGCCTGGGAGAACTAAAACATTACATTAAAGCTAGAAATCCAGAAACTCTCGAAAAAGCAATTCAAGCTGCACGCGAAGAAGAGCGAATCAGAAATTCCAATCGAGGTGCCAGACAATATTTAAAAGATTATGGTAAAATATCTAGGATTAACCAACTAAAACCTAATATCATGGGAAATTGTCATAACTGCGGAATAAAAGGGCATTACGCAAAATTTTGTACGAAGAAACCTCAGAGCAATAGGCAAATATTAAACCAAGAGTTACCTCAAGCGAGGGTGAACCAAATAATATGCAACTATTGTAAAAAATTAGGACATAAAATGGCAGAGTGTAGAAAAAGAAAATACGTAAATTCCAAAAAGGAAACAGAAAATCAACAAGAATCAACAGAAACGCAAAGAAAAGTGGGAAACTCCTCGAGGTCGGGCCAGCGCGGACGTCCGGCCGGAGATTTACAAGCCGCAATGATCCAGTTACAAGAGTTCTAATTTGTTCAATGAAATTGAAAGAAGATCATCTAGTAGTAAAAACTAAACAAACAGACCCTCACGAGATCAAACTACTAGTAGATACAGGCAGCGATTTAAATCTAATTAAATTATCGGTTATAGAACCAAAAATACTTGTAGACGAGACAAACGTGTACAATTTAACAGGAATCAACGAATACACAACGCAGACACTCGGTAAAATAAATTTAACATTGCAACTATGCAATAGCGAAATAATATCCGAATTCCATGTGGTCCATCCAGATTTTAATCTACCACATGAAGGAATTGTGGGGAAACCATTCCTAAAGGACAATAAGCTCACAATCGATTATAAAACAAATCAAGTAATATTAAACGAATGCAACCAATGTATAATAGGTGCCCGAACAGAATCAATAATGGTAGTAAATGTAAACAACCTAATGGACGACACCGAAGTAATTATACATGCACAGAAAATCACGGAAAATCTAATATGTGGTAATACTATTGTAAAAATAAAAAACCACCAGGCTATTATCCCAGTTATAAACAATACAGAACAGGACATCGAAGCAGAAAATCCTCAACTACAACGACTTTCACATGAAATTCTAGAAGAAAATAAATCTTGTCGTATCACAAACGCGGAACCTCAAAATAAACCAAGTAGTCAACGTCTACACCAACTCCGAAACTCAATACAAACAGAAAGTCTAAATGAAGAAGAAAAAAAGTCAGTAGTAAACATTTGCGAAGAATACTCAGATATCTTCTATCTAGAGGGAGATACATTAACCTGCACAAACGCAGTATATCACGAAATTAATACTTCATCACCAACAAGACCAATAAACGAAAGACCGTACAGGTTGCCGTTTCGTCATAAGGAAGAAATCAATAAACAGGTCGAAAAACTCGAAGAAGACAAAATAATCAGACCAAGTAAAAGCCCATGGAATGCACCTTTACTGGTGGTTCCCAAAAAACCAGACAAAAATGGCGAAGTAAAATTTCGCGTATGCGTAGATTTTCGGAAACTCAATAACATTTCTACTGGAGACGCATATCCTCTTCCTAATATTGCAGACATCCTAGACCAATTAGGAAAATCAAAATACTATACGACGTTAGATCTTGCACAGGGATATCACCAAGTACAAATGCACCCAGAACATTGTGAGAAAACTGCATTTTCAACGGACAAAGGTCATTACGAATTCTTGAGAGTTCCATTTGGTCTAAAAGGGGCACCAGCCACTTTTCAAAGACTGATGAACTCAGTACTAATGGGTATTAACGGGATTAAAGCATTCGTATATCTAGACGATATTATTGTTTACGCAGTCAGTATAGAAGATCACACTAAGAAACTCTTAGATGTGTTTGAACGACTCCGAAGTTTCAGACTCAAACTCCAACCATCAAAATGTTCATTTATGAGAAAAGAAGTGAATTATTTAGGGCACGTCATTACTGATAAAGGAGTACAACCAGATCCGAAAAAAATCAAATGTGTTCTAGATTTTCCAGTCCCAGCCAATCCTAAACAAGTAAAAAGTTTTTTAGGATTGTCAGGATACTATAGGCGTTTCGTGGAAAACTATGGAAATATAGCAAAACCATTAACATCTTTATTAAAGAAAGATGTACCTTTCAAGTGGTCAGATCGTTGCCAAGAAGCTTTTGAAACATTAAAATCAGCTTTAACAAACGAACCTATCTTGCAATATCCGGACTTTACGAGACCATTTCACATCACATGCGATGCAAGCAATTACGCCATAGGTTGTGTGTTATCACAAGGTCCAGTCGGTAAAGATTTACCAATAGCATATGCATCCAGAACACTTAACCGGGCAGAACAAAATTATAGTACCACAGAAAAAGAATTATGTGCGATTGTCTGGGGAGTAAAACAATTTCGCCCATATCTTTTAGGACAAAAATTCAATATTATTTCAGACCACCGAGCACTTACGTGGTTATTTAGTATTAAAGACCCTGGATCAAGGTTAACAAGATGGCGATTAAAACTCGAAGAATACGAATATGAAGTACACTATAAGCCAGGAGCAGCGAACACAAATGCAGACGCACTAAGTCGAATCCATATAACTACACGAGCACAGACTGAACGTATAAGACAGGAAAACTCCGAAAAAAACGACAACTTCGTGGAAGATGAAGCAACAGAAAATCAAGAAGTACAAGAATCACAAACAATAGACACAAATGATGAAGACAGATTAACATATGAAAAATACAGAAAATCAGAAAAAACAAACGAGACATCAACAACGAATTTAAAGGAACTAACAGGAAATTTACTTGAAGTCGAAGAAAATGTCCATCTGGCACATTGTGTATCAAAAGATTTAAAAATGTCAAAAGGAGTTGCATTAAAATTTAGAAGAACATTTGGTAAAGTAGAAGAATTGCAACTACAACAAAAACAAGTAACAGAAATAGCATATTTAAAACAAAATAATCGATTCATTTTCTATTTAATTACTAAAGAAAATCATTGGGAAAAACCAACTTACGAAAATCTGTTTAAAACATTGGTTAATTTTAAAACGATGTGCGAACAAAATAACTTGACAGAAGTAGCAATACCCAAAATTGGATGTGGATTAGACCAACTCAATTGGGACCAGGTCAAATCAATTATACGTTATATTTTTAGAAACTCGTCGGTAAAAATATTAGCGTTCAGTAAAGACAAACTCAGTGAAGAAGAGAAAATGAAAATCATTTCAGAAAATCACGATACTCCTCTAGCAGGACATCAAGGTGTAGAAAAAACCTATGATCGAATAAAAAACTCATATGTATGGTCGGGAATGAAAAAACAAGTAAAAGATTACATTAAACGATGCCCATCATGTCAAACAAGTAAAATATCAAATCGAAACATAAAGGCACCCATGGTAATCACCACTACATCGTCAGCCCCTCTAGAAAAAATCTTTATGGATATTGTTGGTCCACTACCAAGAACAGATAAAAATAACATGTATATTATCACTCTTCAAGATGATTTAACGAAATACTCATGGGCCATACCAACAGAAAATCATGAAGCGAACACAGTAGCCTATAATTTTGTTACACATTTGGTTTGTCTTCACGGACTACCGAAAAGTATTGTCACTGATTGTGGAACAGAATTTCTTAGTCGAGTGTTCACGGAAGTCTGTCGACTACTAAAAATCAAGAAATCGTCAACAAGTCCATATCATCCACAGAGCAACGGCTCTTTAGAGAGAAGCCATCGCACTCTTGGGGAATACCTTAGATGTTTTGTAAAAAAGGATCAATCAAATTGGGACGAACATATACCATTCGCAATGTTTGCATACAATTCAAGCATCCACTCAACAACGGGTTATCAGCCCTACGAACTATTTTTCGGAAGAAAAGTAGAACTGCCCTCAGGGTTAACGAAATCTCCAGAACCTCAATATAATTACACAGACTATCAGTTCGAATTAAAAAGAAAAATGCAAGAGTCTCAAGAAATAGCGAAAAACCGAATCTTAGTAAGTAAGGAAAAATCTAAGAAAAGCTATGACAAAAATTCGCATGAAGTACCTTTTTCGGTAGGCGAGAAAGTATTACTACAAGACAAAACCTCACACAATAAATTGCACCCGAAATGGTTAGGCCCTTTCGAAGTATTGGAAATCGACTCTAACAACAAAAATGTGACAATAAACAGAAAATCAAAAAGGCAGAAGATTCATTCGAATCTATTAAAACCATTCTATGAGTAATACTAATTCACGAATAAATAATTTTCAGAAACTCGAAAACAAACAAAATGAAGACAATTATTAAACGTTTGTTTATCATTGCTATAATCCTTCAAGTACAGACTACAGGATGTCAGAATCTTCCACCCACCGATTTAGTCAAGATAACGTATTTCAACAACACGGAAGGACTTTACTACAAATTTTTGGACAAAGTGAAAATTACCAATTCTGATTGGAAATTGATAAATTATCTTGATTTGAGCGATTACACAACGAAATACGTAACATTGACTAGACTGTACAACACAACGTCTCAACTTTGTAGTGAATTACGACAGAAAATTAACAATCCAGAAACTATGCACAGTTGTCAACAATTCGCGCAAGCAACTATTCCGCATCTACACGAAATCGATCAAAATCATCAGAACATATTATCAACAATAGGAAATAATGATCAGATTAAAAACAGAAATCGTCGTGGACTTAGTAACGCTGTCAGTCGTTTGGCCAACGTACTATACGGTAGTGCTGAGAACATTGACTTTACTTCAATTTTCAATAAAATCAGCCAATTAGTAAAAAGTCGGCTAGATAATATTGATGTAATACCTGAACAAACCCGGATTGTGAAATCAACGATGCAAGAAAATAATACCACTTTAAATCAGATATTGACCAATCAACAGAAACTTGAGCAGAACATCCAGTTACTAAATGAACAAGCAAAGCTGACTACACAGAACATCGATCAACTGAAGATCCGAACAATGTTATTAGAGCAGACCCTTTTCTTCGAAATATTATTAAATCAATATGCTTATGAAACCCAAAACCTCTTGGCAATCGTAAACTCAGCTTTACAAGGAAAAATTCACACGAGTATTCTACATACTCAACGTTGGTTAACAGAACTTCGAGAAATCAAAACGATTATCCCAGTAGGAACAACTCTCCCACTTGAGTTATCAGCAAAATCTATCTCTGATTTTATAAAAATTTCCGAAATAACAATTATTCATAAAGATAGATACCTCATTTTCGCAATAAAAATTCCATTAGCACAAACCACTGAGTTCAATGCATATAATGTGATACCATTACCTATCACATATGATAATCAAAATTTAGCTTTCATTGAACCCAACATGGAAGTTTTAGCATTAAGCTATGATACAGAAAATTTTTTCTCCCTGACCAATAAACAATGGGAGATGTGCAAGGAATTACAAGCGTACACACTTTGTAGGAATAGTCAACCTACCCACCATAAATCTAAAACCGACCTATGCGAAGTAATGCTGTTATCGAAACCACAGAACCTCCCAGAAAATTGTAAAATTAAATTGGTATCGACAAACGCATGTGTTTGGAATCGACTTCCTCGTTCCAACTCCTGGATATTTTATAATCAATTTGAGACCATAACAATCTATTGCGAAAATCCAGCCAGAACATTTAACATTGAAATTTCGGGAGTAGGCCGATTGACTATTTCCACAACTTGTAATATACATACCGATAAAATATTATTAACACCTTCCAATTACATAAGAGCAAACATTCATACTGACCTAATACCAGAAAATCCTAAATTTAATATAAAAAAATCTTTTAAGAATTCATTAAATTCCTTTAAACCTCAAAATATCACTAATGTACAAATTATAAAAGATTTAATGGAATTTACGCATAACCTACAAGAACTGAATACCTTAGAAAGTCATTCAGTTCCAGAACCTCAAATGTACGTTATATTGCACATACACATAATGGTATTGTATATATCAATAACTTTTCTTATTAGTATAAGTATAATTATAGTATTAAAAATTAAGAAAAGAAATATTAAATTGTATGAACCAGAAATAGCAGAAAATCGTTCTATTGGAGAAAATAACGAAAATCTTTAGTTTATATACAGTTTTTTTTTTTATTATTATTTTATTTTATTATTTTTGTGAAACCTGGGGACCATTGGGCCCCCATGTCTCATTTAAGAGGGGGGGTGTAACGAACCCCTGTGTCATGTAAAATTTAGTAATAAGAAGCTATGGGAAAAGATATTTAAAACGGTGTGAACATCGAAAAGAATCGATGAACGAATCTTTTCGACCACACACCGAATTAATTCGCTAAAATTGTTTTATATAAACGTGGGAACATCGAAAAGGAAGTGCTAAATGATCCTTTTCGATATAATGTAAACGTATTAATTACTAGAATTCATAAGTCAATATAAGCAAAATCGGTGTGAACATCGAAAAGAATTGATGAACGAATCTTTTCGACCACACACCAAAATAAATTCAGTATAATTATATTTTTTTGTATAAACGTGAGAAAGTCGAAAAGGAATGCTTAGTAATCCTTTTCGACAATGTAAGCATAATCGATGGGAACGTCGCAAAGACGTACTGTATATAAGGGCATATGTGAGCTCAGGCAAGGTAGTCTGCAGCGGAAGCCCTTGTGTGCAGAAGTCGTGTGTTTATCCGTTTCTTTTTAATAAAACGTAATTTTTTATTGGTAATTTGCGTGTTTTGTTCGATCCGACCTACGTACCGTGCACTGTATTAACGTACAGTGTGAAGTAAGCAAGGTGCTGCAAAAGCACCCCTTACACTGTATTAGGTGACTAACCAAATAAAAACAAAAAAAAAATATATGTAAGTCAGTGAAGGGTAGTCGTTATATGTAAGTACTGTGATATACGTTTTGAATTGTTTTTTTTCTTATACAATATGTGTGTGTTTTAAGTATTTTAAATAAACTCGTCGAATTGTTGATCATTTTGGGTATCGTCTGCGTGTTTGAGTTTGAAATATAAAACCTATTACTTTATGCTCTTTCGGACTTCAACTCAAAGGTAGAATTATATAAACTGAAAAGCGCATAAACGCGTTAATACTGCGTCGAAGTTTTGATTTTTTTTTCTCGCAAAAAACCAATAGTTCTACCGTTCACGTTTTTCGCCGGACGGACGGTCTCGTTTTGAAAACAACAACAATGCGCGGAAAAGTCGAAATAATTTCGACAAACGATTTGGATTCGTTGGCACACGTATCGCCGAGTATTTCATTGGCTTTTTTGCACAGCGTTTGCGGGAGGCTGTACTTTCGGAGACTCGGATCTGCATGGCGTTTCGAGAGTTTTTGTAGTTTCGTTCGGTTCGTGTTTGAAAAACGTTTCGATTCGCGTCTCGGACCGTGTGGACGACGACGATTAAAAACGTAATTCGATATCGTCGCGCGACGAAGTATTTGTTTTCCGGCTCGACGCGCGACGTCTAGTTCCGACAACGCGTATTTTACGTCGTCGTACGATTGAGATTTGGTATTGTTCGTCTGTCGTTTTTTAGACGTCTGTGTTGTAATACGCGACGCGCGAGGACCTTTAGAGTGATTATATTTTCCGAAACTTCTAGGGGGGTCGATAAAAACACGTTATCGCGTATATCGTGCCGCGGACGTTTACGACTTTACCCGTGCCCGACCGACACACGACTCGCAGTAGTAGCGGCGCGTGTTGTTGTTATTATTATTATGTTATATCTACCCGCGACCTTTATTGTCGTTGTAAAACGCCGATGGCGCGCGTTTTGCCTATTATATTATGGTTATGCTTTTCGTCTCTCGGCGTAAAACTTCTCGACAGACCGTCGAATTATTCAAATTCGCGTCGTTAAACATTGTCATCAATTCCCGTTGTCAACCGCGCGGCGCGGCGGTGTTATACGCGCACGCTCGTACGTACGTACTTCGTTCGTCTGCGCTGCTCAAACGACACGCGAATCGAATATTAATTATATTCGGCTCATTGTTATTCGCTCGGGGCGGCGCGGCGCGGCGTGCTGTCATTATCGAACGAGTATTGTTTTAATGTACATATTTGAATGTGAAAAACGGACGCGGCTTCTTCTTTTGATACCCGCGGGCGACGCGCGAAAACATTACGATAATAATAACAACGCGTCAGCGACGTATTTCACGTGCTGTAATACGAACAAGAATAATATAATCCGTACGTTAGAATCTAACACATGACGAATTTGGTGAGAAAACATTTTTCTTTTTTCCACTGTTTCATTTAATTTTCAAACAACATAAACCAGAAGTCGTCATGTGTGTGTGCGTGTGTACGTCTTACACGTATAATAATAATAATATTACGTGAGTCACTGTTGTGTTTTTTTTTTCTCTCTGTCCCGACACGCCGACAAACACCAGACCGTTCGGGAAATGAAAATAATATGATATTTACACAATCGCGCGTGCGCACGGCGGCGGCGCGTAGAAATACATAAGAAAACCACACGCAGGCGACGACGACGACGACGACACCCCTCTCGTCAATATTTGACGACGACCCTAACGACGACCCGTCCGGTCTAAAATCCCTTTATGAAATTACCCGTCGACCGCGACGGGCAGGAGGAAAACTCGAAAAAACCCGAAACACGTTACGTTTCGCTCGCGCGTAATGACATCGTGTATAATATAATATACAGGTGCGTTGCCGCCGCCAAACCACCAAAAATCTGCATAAATCCGTCGTGGGATCTAATCTAAATATTCATTTGCGTTCACTGCGCGGCGTGCGTGCGTGTGTGTTCCCGTATTACGCGCGCGTAATCCGTTGTCGCGTTTAATCCGGATTTATGCGATGTGCAACGCGCGGCGGTTCGGAAAACGAGTCGAAAAACGAGTCGAAAAAATTCAAAATATACCGACGGCGCGGTCCCGGTAGTAGAATTTTTTTTTTATTTTTTATTTATTTTATTTATTTTTTTTAGTAGCCGTGATAATAGAAAGATAATAAGAGACCTTATATAAAACAAATAATAATAATAATAATAATAATAATTAATATAATAATAAAAAAGAACTTTAATACTAGATATTTAAAGATTATTGTAAAACCAATTTTTTAATTTATATTTAAAATATGAATAATTTGAAATAATTAATAATTCTTTAGGAATCTCATTTAAAGACCGTAATCCAACTTGCATGAATGACATTGAAGCTTTTTTAGTAACAACGAAAGGTATTTCAAGATTTGTTTTTCTGAAGTTGTATGTATTGATTTTTAATGTTAAATAAACTATTTTTGAAAATGAAGCAAATTGCTTGTTTTTTGTATAAATTGTCAATATCAAGTACTCTTAACATTTTAAATACGTAATTCAGATGAAGGAAAGGTTTTCGGTTTATTTAGAATGATTTTAATTAGGTTCTTTTGTCGTATTGATAAGTTACATTTTAAAGTGGTATTGCAACCACCCCAAGCTATTATGCCGTATTGAATTAGTGATTGAGCCATTGCAAAATATGTTATTCTAATTAGCTGTTTGTTTAGTATTTTTTTTTGCTATAATGAAAAAGTATGCTAGTTGTCTTAGTTTAACTATTATGTATTCTATATGATTATTATTATAGAATACTTATATATTTCATGAAAATAGAAAGAAAAAAAATTGCGCAATATAATAATCCCGTCCGGGCAGCTAGGTATAGTCGTGTTCGTTTTGCCGGACAGTTTGCAACGCGATTCCACTCTCACGTTTAGAGATGCACTCGCGAGTGCATTGTCGAACCGGTGCACTTGATGTTTCCCGTGAAATGTCGGCGCAGAACCGGTGCAGCAATTTTTTACGCACTCTATCGGTTTTCCTTGTAATGTAACTTGTACTCTTGTACTGAGAGGACCGAGGAACGTAATACAATGCTAAAACTAAAACAGCAGTTATTCCGCGCGACGACGTAGCTGTTATTCGAGAATTAAACCGTTTGTTTTTTTTTTAACATTTTTCCTACGTATTTTTACAGTGTTGAAAGACGATTTTCGCGTGGAGCCGAAAGACACGAAAGTGGCCCAGGGACAAACGGCTCTAATGGAGTGCAGCCCGCCCAAAGGTCATCCGGATCCGATCGTCGTTTGGAAGAAAGACGGAGAGAACGTGCACATCGATTCGACGACCAGGTACGTCTTGTTTTCGGTCGTTTTTTCAACGCGCGCGCGCGCGCGACTAACGAGTTTGATATTCACCGCGTGTTATTATAATATTTTATAAACAGAAAAATCGTATACGAACAACGCGCGTGTAGTAACTTAATCGCGGAGGCGGCGAGAGATTAAGCGTTTCTTCGCGATCGCAGACGGCGGCGGTTTCCGTTTTACATAATAAAGACGTAATAATAACAGTTGCGGTGCACACAAGTACGTATTACGATACGGTTCGGATTATTTGTCAATTACAACTGTCCCGTATCGATATAATACTACGCCGCCGCCGTTAACGTATAATATTGCGGCGATCGATTTCTCGGTTTCGACGAAACTACCTATTATTATTCGCTCCTGCAGGATGAGTTTCGATTATGTATAGGATGTTTCCCGGTATTTCCCATGGTTTTTTTTTTGTATCGGATCAGTGGCGATTTCAGGATCAGGACGGCGCGGGCGGGGCAGCTCGCCTTGACAACGAGAAACCCACGACTCGTAGAATTATATTATACATCGCGCGTGTACAATTTTGTACGTATGAAAATCGACTTAAATTTTTCCCATAAATAACGCGATTTACATAAATTTACGCGAAATAATCGCGCGCACAATACCGTTTCTTACTTCGGCACTTTGTTCGTAAAATTTTACCGGCAGGAGCGATATAAGGAACATTGTGTTTCGACATATTATTATAAAAACCACGGGAAAATCGGCCAAAACATAACCGCCGAAGTCGAGATGAACTCGCGCGGCGACATGAATAATGGATGGGCGCCGAGGATTAACCCCGTGCTCCTTGCGAGGGGGCCGCCGCCGCCGCCGCCGCCGCCGCCCGTACGTTTAAAATTCTCCGCTCCTCGAGTACAATCGCCATTGAATTATCATCATAGTACGGTAGTTACTGCGGTAATTTCATTTGCCTTTCGTCTGCGCGGGCTCGCGTGTTTATCATGCAAATATTGCGTTTCGTTCGCCACCGCGCCGCGCCGGTCCGCTCCCCGCTCTCACGGATATAATAAATGTGTTAATAATGTTAACGTTTGTTTAGGATGCGAATCGTAGACGGCGGCAATCTGATGATTTCGGACGTCCGGCAAGACGACGGAGGCGAATACCTGTGCGTGGCCCAAAACATCGTTGCCATGAGGGAAAGCACGCCGGCCAAACTCACCGTAAACGGTACGTACATATCGCACTCAGCTAGAACAAACCTGCCACAACTCAAAATTCATCAATTTTCAGTTATGACTACTGTTGAATAGAGAAAAATAAGCTCTATAAAATGCAATAACGCCACGTTCAATATCATTTTTCATTTAGCCACTTGAATTATTTAAAATGTTAGTTAATTTTCAATGCAAGAGAGCCAATTATTTACTTTATGGCTGTATGCTTATTTTAATTTATCCAAATTATCACTCAAGTCAAAATTCAAGACTGCCTTATTTCGACTTGTGGCGTTCTTGCACTGAATAAAAACTAATTATCGCGTGATATGTTGAGTGCAAAACAGCTGCAATATTTAGAGTTGTGGCAGTATTGCATTTTATAATTTGTGATAGTGCAGCCACGAACACGAAATATGACTATAAAGTGGCCATCTAAAAATCAATTTCTGTATGCAATACAGTCACACATCTCAAAATATGGCAGTCTTGCATTTACTTGAAAAATTGTAAATGGCCACAAGTCTAAATTTTTGGGTTTAAGAGTGAATTTCATAATATTTGAAAAAATAATATTGTAAAGTATGATTGTAAGTATTTAAGTGTTAAATTTCAAACGCATAAGTAAAAAACTCATCAAAATATCCTAGGTCCAGACTTCAAATCGATTTTTCTCAAAACTATAAATTTTGAGTTGTGGCAGTCTTGTTCTAGCAGTGCGATGTAATAATACAACACACTGTATGAATCGCTAAATGCAGAAAAGGCACACGTCCAATATTTTACAAAAATCACTCTGTTACAATATAATCGAATTGAATATTGATAAACGCGTGGTTTTGTGCAGACGGCGAGGCACATGTTTCATTAAAAAAATAGATCCCCGTTAAAAATAATTTGACCCGGACATGTGACCTTTTTGCATCAAAATTATACTCGAGTATAATACTATCGGAGCTCAACGTGATATCACTTTAGTAATCCTTAAAGCAGCGGTTCTCGACCTGGGGTACGTGGCATGATCTCAAGTGGTACGCGAGAAAAAATCGATTAATGGCGGAAAAAGTGAAATTTAATGTGACTGAAATAGTTTGCTATTAACGAAATATTCAATAATTCAATAATTGTGTACTTATTACAATGTAGAGTCTGCGATTTAATGTTATTAATATGAGTTCAAGCAAACAAGCTCGAGGTTCACGTTAAAATAAAACTGTTTAGTTGATATTATTATTTTTTGTATACATTGTTTGGCGCAAGCTAATTAAAATATATATAAATATTTCCAAAATTATTATTATTATTTTCCATTATTTATATTCGAAATTGATATTTGGGGTACGTGAAATAGTGGTGAGTGGTAAAGGGGTACGTGAACGAAAAAACGTTGAGAACCACTGCCTTAAAGGATGGTAATTACATCATATTCAGTTGGTTTTGTTCACTATTAATGACTGGGCCTTTTTATATTTTTAAATTAATTTTTTTCGAGTTGTTGAAAAAAAAAATGTAATTTGAAGCGTAAACGGCACACGTCCATGACCTTAAAGTGTAGTGATTGTAAAAAAACATGACGTATACCATGTCTTAAACTATACGTTTTATTCCATAACGTACAATTTTTGTAATTCAATTTTTTTTCAGATATACAGTAGTCACTCGATAATTCGAAAAACTCCATAAATCGAACTAAACGCCAAGTCCCCTGAGAAAACCTCTATAATTAGAAAAAAATACATGTATTCCGGTGCCCTCGATAATTCGAAATGTCTGTCGGTTAGGCACACTCTACAATTCGAATTTCTTTAAACACGAATAATCGTGGGAATAATAAAAAATTTTAAAACGATGTATCGGAAGGAAATCGTTCGATAAGTGTTGGCGTGCATGGGTGATGTTCCATGTACAATTTCTATACTCACTGCTATGGAAATGGTACACAAAGCATGGGAAAATGTTAGTGCACAAACCATCGCGAATTGCTTCAGACGGACAGACAATTGGTGAAGGTATTCCTGTTCAATGTGAGGAGGTTGAAAGCACATGGAACAGACTAGAAGTTCCTGTATCATTTGAAGAATTTGTTCACTTTGACGATAATGTCGCAACTGCTGGTACTTTTACTGACGAATTAATTTTTTTTCCCTCGATTATTCGAACACTCGGTAAATCGAAAACCTCTATAAATCGAATTTTTAACTCGGTCCCCTGAATTTCGAATTATCGAGCGACTACTGTATTATGTTTTTTGTGAACAATTTTAAAACTTGTGCCCTTTCTGCATTTAGCGATTCATAAGTTATGATACATATTATAATATACTGCTCGGACAAGTCGAATGGGCGAACCTAATGCGCATTACGTGTGCGTAATAATAATAATAATATACACGCGATGGGAACCGAAACAGTAAAAACGCGTTCACAAACGAGAATCGGACGTTTTATGATTATTTTTTTCTAAGGTTTTCGTCGTGACATTTACGCGCGTGGGTTTTGAATATCGACCGTTAAAAAGGTATCGTGAAAAATATCGTAAAACGACGAATTCGACACGCGCGCGCGCACACCCTGTACGCATTATACAATATTTATACAGACAAACGTCCGTCGTCGTCCCCCCGCCCCGATCTCTTTTACTCTCTCTTTTTCTGTGTACGTGAGAATTCGATTATACGGGGTGCAAATATCCGGATGCGCGGCGAGAAGAAAAAGAAAAAAAAAAGAGAGAGAAAAAACGCGCTCGGAATAATAAATACCGCGCGCTCGCGCGCGCGTAGATAATAATAATCTAACCTGTCGAGTATATTTTTTCCTATAAAAAGCTCTATTCCGTTTTGCATGAACGAAATAAAAAAAAAAAAAAGTCGCGATAGACATCGCGCGGCGCCCCGTAGTATAATGTGCGTCCCGCGCGCGAAAGGTTTTTCGCACTCGTGCGTGTGTGAGGAGGCGGCGGCGGGTATATACGTTATATACATAATATACTCACAGGTAGTCCGAGCACAAAGGATAGGAAAATACGATTCGTTATACGCATTAACGTGTATTTCCCTTTTGCCGAGAGGATCCATCCCTCCAGGACGGTGGGGGGGGGGTTAAGTCTTCTTTCGCGAGAACCGATTGAAAGTTTTTTCGACACGTCGTCGTCTAATCGAAACGAACGCGTTGGATTTAGTAAGTCGCGTGAGATTTTGTGATAGATGAGCCATTATATAAGTGTGTGTGGAGAGAGAGAAAAAACTACGCCGCCGCCGCCGGGAGAATATATGGGGAGGGGGAGAATTACTCGCTGAAAAAGTAGATGTTTAATGCGCCGGAAACGGGAGATTTTTTTTCTACTCGTCGACGCAGTTTTCCTGCTGCACGCGCTCCTCTTGTACGATAAATTCTTGCCCGCGTTTTTTTTTTCTCTTCTCCCTTTTGGACGCGACAATGGGCGCGCGTCGTCGTACGGGCCATTTGGAAAATATCAGCAGCTATTCCCGCCGCCGCCGCGCCGTTAGAAAGTCATTAATCCGAGACGTACGACGACGACGACGAGGGGACACCCGTTGCATTTGCGCGCGCGCGCGCGCGAACACAATACAAAACCTGCGGGCGACTCGAAAAAAAAATAATGAAATAGAAATACTCGACGAGGGTTTTCTATCGACGCCGCGGAAAGTTGGGATACCGGCTATATTTATCAAATTCATAATTTTTCACGAAATTTAGCTAAAAAATGGGCATCATGCAATCGCACCTTTAATATTTTCACAATGAAATATGAAGATTGACTAGACACAGAATTTACTTTTCCTTTAATTGCTGTCAAACCTGATAAAAAAAAACCTGGTAGGCCACCAAAAGAATTTTTGGAACAGTGAGTATGGTTAATCGCGAATACGGATAATCAAAACACGATTAATGGAGGTTCCGCTGTATAATATTTTTATATATAATTCATATTTTATTTGTTATTAATTATTGGCAATTAACTACAGTAGAAAAAAAATATTAGCTATTATCGAGGTATGAAAATTAAAATTTTAGATATTTATTAGAGGTTTATTTTAAAATTGATATCAAATTTTTGTTCAGAGTTGTATAAAACTAAAAAACAACCCCTTAAAACCCTCTTACCATATTTTATCGGCTCCTGACTTTGAATTTAAGGGATTGAATAAGGTTTAATATCATTTTTAAAATCAGCTCTCCTTAATCTATGTCAAAAATGTTCAAAATATTATTTTTACAAAATCGAAATAAATACCCCCCCTCCTCCTCCCCCCTCTAACTCTCTAAATAATGGGTAAATTTAAAAAAAAAAGAAGTTAAATTTGGATTTAGTGACCTTTTAAACATATAAAATGTGACCTATCACACAGTTTTCTAACCAAAAATGTATACGGTATTAATTTCGACGCGCTAAACATGCATTCTGGACCACTGTGCGCCGCCGCGGCGGACGGACGTGTCACACGGTATCACGTGTGACGTAATATTATCGTATAATTTACTAATTACATCGTATATTATATAATAACATATCGCATTATGCGGCGCGCGCGTGTTGACGTCTAATGGGCCGTATGATTAGCAGTGACTCGAATCACGATGAGCAGGTCGTTAGAGGACGTAAAACAACACTCGGTTCGCTCGAATAAACACCGCGTTGTAGACGTGGTTTTTTTAATCAAGTCGCGCCGTAATTTAAAAATCCACGTGTCGTGTCGATACGTCGTCGTCGTCGTCGTCGTCGTATATTCGAATCATAACGCGCGCGTGAATAGTAAATGCTCGTACGCGTTCACGGCGCAGCGCTGCTTTATTAATAATAATTGCATTCAATCTTAATGTATTTTAATCGCGTTCTCCTCGCGCGCGCGCCACACCGTTGATATATAAATTTAATTACACGCTCGTTTTAAATTCAAACAGGTTGATCGTCGCATAAATTATGTATAAATCGTTTAGTTCCGTTATAAATATCCCGTGGAAATTAACGGGTTAAGACCCGCTAAACACACTTAACCCTCTGGTAATACGCCCCCGCGACCCCAAAAGTTTAAATCTATACGCGCGCGCGCGACCAGAACGCAACTTTTACATATAACAGTTATATTACAAAGTGAAGAACCCCCCGCGCGTTGCTGCTTAATCTTCTATAAAACAAGATAAACTGTTATTTGTCAACTTTGTTGTGCGAATAACCTTCGGGGGAGGGGGGGCTCGACGATTGCGGCGGCGTTAATGATTCCGGGCCCGCGATTTTCGACTTCCGTAAACAGCGAGATTTCACTCGCCGACGAAACTTTATTGTTTAGTGCACTGCGGTGACTAAGCGTCGTGTATTGTAAATCTATCGAAAATTCGTTTCCCCCCCCCCCCGACTGTCCCGCTCAGTAACCTGCTCAGGCGTGAACCGAAACTATCAACGTCGGAAGTGCAACTGCACTCGTGTTCCATGAGTTATTTAGTTTATTCCGTGATTTTCAACTCTTTCAACTTGCGGTTTATGTTTTCAGTGAAACCGTTCATGAACGCGGAACCCAAAGACGTCACGGTGCACACCGGACAAACGGCCGAGTTCGAGTGCAAAGTGGGCGGCGATCCGAAACCGAATATCTACTGGGAACGCGAGGGCAGCAAAATGCCATTCGGACGGGCTCAGATATTGGACAACAAATCGTTGCGCATCATCAACGTGATGGCTCAGGACGAAGGACTGTACGTTTGTAACGCCGAAAACGACGTGGGTTCCGAGAAGGCCAAAGCGTCGTTGACCGTTCACTGTGAGTCACTACTACCTATATAATATAGTATTGTTTTTTTATCATCGAAATTTACGATATTTAGAAAAAAAACTATATTTTTCGTTTCCACGTTCTCTAAAGTACGTCGATTTCGATTGCCGACTTGAAAAAACACTAGATATAGTCGTATAGTCGTGAGATAATACGCGTATAAGCTCGTTTACGTTTTCGAGACATTTTCGGTTTTCGCTTTATTTAGCGGTTAACGCGTTGAAAAAATACGAATAGATCGATGAAAAAACAGACTGTTTTTGTCCTTACCCGTCGTCCGAACGAAGATGTGAACCGCGCGCTACTCGTGTTTCAGCTCCGCCGACGTTCGCGTCCAGGCCCAAGGATCAAAAAGTAGGCCTCAACGGCATTGCGAATTTCGACTGCGTGGCCCAGGGCAACCCGCCGCCGTCGGTGTTTTGGACGCGCGAAGGGTCTCAGGTGCTCATGTTCCCCGGCAACGCGTACGGACACTTTCACGTGACGCAGGAGGGCACGTTGCGCATACAGGGTGCTCAGAAAGAAGACGCAGGATTCCTCGTGTGCTCGGCGCTGTCCGTCGCCGGGTCGGTGACCTGGAGGGCGTTCTTACAAGTGAGTCGGTCGTTCCTGACGATTTTATGATAAATATTATTTACGTATCGTGCAGTGTGCTCTTATCGTGTAAACTATAATAATTGGCGACCGGACTTTGACGCCCTAGAAAAAAAACAACCGAAAACCACCTTGAAAACCTACAAACGTTTCCTTAAAACAGCGGTTTCTCAAACTGTGCCCTAGGGCTCCGCGAGAGTAGTCTAGGGGCTCCGTGGCTCCCTGGGCATATTTAAAAAAAAAAAATTCAAATTATTAAATTATTATTATATTTCTTTGTTACATTTTTAATTTTTATATTTATACTCAATATTATTTGGACCGTACCAATGTTTAAACTATTTATGAATCAACATAATATTATATTATTTTGTGTCATAGTCACAATGAGATTAGATAAAAGTCGGGTTTTTCGTTCATTTGACATATTGTACGATAATTTAGTTAATTTTTTAAATAAAAAGCAAAAATCATTTACAATTGACATCATTTTTTTTTATGAATTATTATTGTTGTCTCAAATAGACATTTCTGATTTTTGGGGCTCCGTAATTTTTTTTTAGGAACACAAGGGCTCCGCGAACAAAAAAGTTTGAGAACCGCTGCCTTAAAAAATTAACTTACAACGCACGAAACGCCCGTAAATTCGTTTTGATTATATTAAATGTTAACGATTTACCGAAATATACAAACGTAATATTTGCTCAAATGGAAAACAACCTATACGGAAAACGGCCTTGAAACGTCACAAAAAACGTGCCAAGATACAGCCAAGTCTTAGTACTCGTCTCGACTAAACGAAAACGCAAAAAGTCATCAGTAGGGCAGAGAAGTTATAGGAGGTAAAATTGGAAAAATGTGAATGCAAATATGCACATAAAAAATTGAAAATATGCAATTGAATCCATTAAATATGCACAAAACATGCAAAAAAAAATTATATGTTAGTGAAATAAAAAAATTAATTATAAAAGATAAATCATTGTATTGCACAGTTAATGTTATTTTTTTAATATTTTCTACGTCGAATGATATATATATATATATTTATATAAAAATATAAGTATAATAAAACCGTGCAGTTTTTAATTAATTATAAATTTAGCAATTTTTCCCTCGAAAATGTGTGAATGTGAAGAATATGCATGAAATTTGTGCAAAATAACGAAATATGCATATTTTTTTTTAAATGTTTAAAATATGCAAAAATATGCAAAAAAAATTTATATTTCAACTATGGAGCTTATGACTTATATTTATAATATCTTGGTTTGCTATAAAATAGAGGCTCAGAAAAAAACATGCAAATCCTATAACTTCTCTGCCCTAGAGTCATCAGAGTCCGAGCCCTGATTATAAGTTATTCGATTAGAAATAAACGATACACACCTAATCTGTATTGCGTAACACACGCGCGTTGTCGAAATTACTTGTGAAAACTAAAATGTCGTCTCGTCGCCGTCTGCAGGTCACGTCCGTGCAAGACGTTCCTCCGCCGGTGGTCGACATCGGTCCCACGAACCAAACGCTGGCCACGAGGTCGGCGGCCACGTTGCCGTGCCAGGCGTCCGGCATACCGTTGCCCACCATCAAGTGGTACAGGAACGGCAATTATCTGTCGCCCGACGATCCCAGGGTGACCATCACGTCGTCGGGAACGTTGCAGATCGACGGTGAGTTGCGTTTTCCTGATCCTTTTTTCGTACAAAAAAAAAAACAAAACAAAAATTAAAACCCTTCGTTAGGCGCGTGGTCTACACCTTGTAGACCATTTTAATTTCTGATTATTTTAGTTAATTTTTGATACTTTTGTTTATTTTTAAGAATGTAAAATATTCACACACGCGTAAGGAACCATTATTAATACTGAAATATTCAAAATAATCCATAAATATTTGAAAAAAAACACAATTATCCGTCAGTGGTGAAATTTTGATTATTTTTTTCATAGCGTTGTTATTTTTAGAACTACTTACTCGATTATCTTCTGATTGGTCTGAAATTATAATTATCTTGAATTGACATGTTTACGGATGACCCAAAACAAATTAAAAATGTATATTTATATTTTCTTGGGAGTTATCTTCGAATGAAAATGGGTATAAATTACCATATAAATTACCTACCATATGCACATTGAAAATTGATTAAAAATCAATATAGACACATAAAATGGTTTCATATTTATTTTTACTTACTGTGTTTATAATTCGTTTAAATTCAATTAATTAAAAACATAAATAGTTAAAATGAAAATAATTTTGAAAATTTACAAAAAAATAAATAGGAACACGGTTAATCGCGGTTAGTCGCGTGGTCTACAATAATTATTGACCAGTAGTAATATTTTCGATTTGTTCAATAACACTACGCTCATCAACAGTCACGGTGGTACTGATTACAAAGTAACATAGGCGGATATCGGTGGGGACTTGGGGGGGCTTAAGCCCCCCCCAGAACGGAATCAGACCACACCAGACCTCAAAATAAAAAATGTAAAATGTATATTGCAGTCTGCTGATAAAAAAAATATAACTTTAAATGATGTGAAAAAGGTTTTAACAAAACAGACTTTTCCTAATTTATATAAACTATTTCAAGTTGCTCTAACAATACCTATAAGTTCCTCTACTTGTGAGAGGAGTTTTTCGGCCATGCGTCGAATAAAAACTTGGCTTCGAACTTCTATGCTGCAGGAAAGGTTCAACAATACCTCAATATTATATATTGAAAAAGAAATTTCTAAATCTATTGATACTGAAACGATTATTAATATTTTTGCACAAAACAATAGATATATACAATTAAATTAATTGGTAGCTATTCAATATTTTATTTTTTTATGTTCTTATTTACCTATATATACTTGGTACCTCAGCTAAAATAAAGTAAAAGTAGCCACTAGAGTTAGTAGGTAAAAGTGACTAAAAATGTTTGTTTCCGCTAATGGCTAATGGATAAGAAAAAAATGTTAAGCCCCCCCACGGATGTGACCAAATATCCGCCTATGCAAAGTAATAAACATAAAAAACAGCTACCCAAAAGTACAAGACACTTTAAGTTATTTTTAAAGACTTAAATTGATAATATTTATTGCTGGTCTACAACTACTGTAGACCACGCGCATAACGAAGGGTTTTAAAAAAGATATCGAAACGTTTTTCTCGAATTTATAACAAAACAGCTTACCTCACCGATCATACCCCACAGCCCCGTGTACCGAGCGCGATTTTCTTTATTGAGATTCTTTCGCGTTTTCACTAGTTACCATATATTATCACTGCTTTCTACACGCACGCGCCACACAAAAGGATAATGTCTTTTCTCTGAGCGCGGTTCTGCGCGTATACTTCGTTTTCATTTTCGCATAAATAAATAATAAAATAATATTATTACATCATTATTTACTTTACTCCAGACCCCGTGCGCGCGCGTCGCTTCGAAATCCAAAGGGAGAAGAAATAACTTACCGTCGTCGTCGTCGTCGTCGTACCTTTGAACTGGATTCTTTGTAGAGTTGTTTTTTCGTAATAAAGATTAAGCGCAAAAGCAGAAATACCGCGCAGAGTATGATTATATTAGCGTATTATTTATCATATCATTTTGAAAGAGTCGTTCGTTTCAGAGAGTTCTTTTGAAATGCAAAATACGTAAGTAAACTAAAATCGCCCGTCGTCGCGCGTTCGTTAATAATAATTATATTCGACCATGTCGCCGAAAGCCAGCCACACCAAACTTGTGTATTCTTTTCTCCAAACTTTTTCGCGTAGTTTTCCAAATTGAATCGTTTTAAATTAAAACTCGTTTTATACGAAAATATGGTATACGTACGGTACCTGACTCTGGACCGACGACGTAAAAAAAAAAAAAAACCATATTTACAGTCGTATTTTAATATTATTATAATTTAAATATTACGCTGTTTTTAGAGATGAAAAAAATAAAAAAACATCACTCGGTAAACCACCTTTGTGAGACGACTTTCGTCTACTAAACCGTCGTCGTCGACCTAGAAATATTTTAAATTAAATAAACGCGCGCGCGCGTAGAGATTTGGTTTTACGGGGGGGGGACGTCGGAAATTTTTTAATTAATTGATTAATCGGTCGAGAAAAAAAAACCGGCGGATCGATCAAACAATTAATTCGAGTGCGGCGGGATGAATGAGCCGCCGCCGGTATATTATTTATTATATAACAAGTCAAATACAGCAGTGTTTACGAGGCGGGCATCATTTCCTCCCCCTTCGAATAACAGCGATTACCTCTCGGTCGTAAAAACGTAAATTTACTCCTGCCCGTTATAGACTTACCAAACTCGCGGCGGCGTAATTTCGTCCAGACACTTTTGACGACAAAGTCGTCGCTTCTCCGATCATACAACGACGCGACGACGTCCGAAATTACTACCACTACTACTAATAATAATAATAATAATATATTCGGCCCGGTAGTTTATTCGGCGTGTTTCTCTCGTACGCTGTAAAAAATAAATAAATAAATACACTTTAATACGACGACGTAAAAAAAAATCGGCGCAACAATAAATTAAACCTGTTGTATATAATAGTAAGTTATTAAAAGGAGTATTTATTTCGGTTTAACAATACGTCTAGTTTAAATCGATCCGTTAAAAGTTATGAGATCCAACTCGTCACGTCCGAGTAATTTATTTTTATTTTCCCGTCGTATCCGATATAAAATCGAAAATCGTTAGAAAGCTTGTCCAGCCCGTCGTACTAGCTTTTGTATGCGGATTTAAGTTTTTAATTTTTCCCCGTCGTGAAATACTCGACGAATCGTATGGATTTTTTCGACCAAACGTCTGTCGTACGCAATCGTCGTCGTCGCCCTTATGTTTTACTTTATTTTATTTTATTTATTATTATTAACGCCCTTTCGGGCAAAGAGTGTACACGAGTGATATGACGTATATAAACATATCATAGAGAATTACAGTAATTGAATCACTTATTGCAGAAGCCCCACGAGTGACACACATAAGTTTAAACTTTCGAGAAAGTCGTCGCTTCTCTGATCATACAACGACGACGTCCGAAATTACTACTACTAATAATTATAATAATAATATATTCGGCCCGGTAGTTTATTCGGCGTGTTTCTCTCGTACGCTGTAAAAAATAAATAAATAAATACACTTGAATACGACGACGTAAAAAAAAATCGGCGCAACAATAAATTAAACCTGTTGTATATAATAGTAAGTTATTGAAATGAGTATTTATTTCGGTTTAACAATACGTCTAGTTTAAATCGATCCGTTAAAAGTTATGACATCCGTCCGTGACGCGAGTTTATCGTCACGTCCGAGTAATTTATTTTTATTTTCCCGTCGTATCCGTTATAAAATCGAAAATCGGTAGAAAGCATCCAGCCCGTCGTACTAGCTTTTGTGTGCGGATTTAAGTTTTTAATTTTTCCCCGTCGTGAAATACTCAACGAATCGTATGGATTTTTTCGACCAAACGTCTGTCGTACGCAATCGTCGTCGCCCTTATGTTTTACTTTATTTTATTTTATTTATTATTATTATTAACGCCCTTTCGGGCAAAGAGTGTACATGAGTGATATGACGTATATAAACATATCATAGAGAATTACAGTAATTAAATCGCTTATTGCAGAAACCCCACGAGTGACACACATAAGTTTAAACTTTCGAGAAAACTTATGATTTTCCTTTTTTCATTCCTGGAAGTGGAGGAAGGTTTTATACACAACACCGAATATACTCGTATACTCATTAAGGTTCAAGGGAAGGGGTAAACAAATAAAAAAAAGTTGTTTTACAATTATTTCTGTCACTTATATGGGGTTTCTGCAATAAGCGATTCAATTATCCAGTAGGATTTTCATGAAGAAAAAAAACGCTCGTCTATTATATATACAATAAGAGACCGCTCCTATTCACTCATCAACGCCCCCAGACCAAACCGCTGGGTCTAGAGACTTGAAATTTTCTACAGATGTTCCTTGAGCGATGTAGACGCGCGCCGAGAAAGGATTTTTCAAAATTCCACCCCTAAGGGGGTTAAAAGGGGTGAAAGGGGTAAAAATAAAAAAAAATCCACCTAGCCGGAACCGCCGAAGCATAGACACCCACTGAGAAATATTAGACGATTAAATTGTGAACGTAATATTAGCGCTATTAAATTAAACACTAGCACGCGGCCTACGAAAATGCCAAAAAATAAACTTTATACACGGGCAACGCCGCCGTGTCGGGACAGCTACGTAGTAGAATATACGGAACAGTGATAAAATATTACCACCTGGACTCGAGCGGCGAAGTTATTATAATTTCGTCGTGAAAATCGAAAGTCGAAATTAGCAACGCCGTTGCATTCTCTTGACTTACGGCCTCTTTTTTCGTCGCAGAACTGGAAGTGTCCGATTCCGGTCTGTACACGTGCACCGCGTCCTCGGAGAGCGGCGAGACCTCGTGGTCGGCGTCGCTGAGCGTCGAGGAATCGCCCGGGTCGCGTCTCCACCGGGCCCCGGACCCGGCCATGTTCCCGGCCGCCCCGTCCGTGCCGACCATCGTCAACGTCACCAGGAACTCCGTGACCGTCACCTGGCATCCGCCCACGCCGCACCTGGGCGCGTCGCCCATCGTCGGCTACACGCTCGAGTACTACAGCTCCGACCTGCAGACCGGATGGGTGGTCGCCGCGCACCGCATATCGACCAACACCATGGTCGTGAGTATCTTTGTAATATTATGATTAGGGCTCGGAAGTTGTAGGAGCTATAAAACAGGTAAAATACGCGCGAAAACTGGTTGGCATTTTGACATCTTATTGAGCTGAAAATAAAATATAAAACTATTTTTTCATACATTTCTTCTAAATTATTCGATAGGAGATTTTTATATCGGGAAAAAGGATCTTTGAACGTCAGTTAAAGTCGCCGTCGGAGCATATTTATAAAATTTTAAGTCGTTGCCAACTATCATATACAGGTTGAGAAAGAAAAAAATCAATTTTTTTTTTTTGGTAAAATATGCAAAATATGCATTTTCAATTTTCACAGTTTCATAGTAATCATAATTTATGATATTACACGAGTCGGGGGGGGGGGGGGGAGTTTTTGAAATTTTTCAACGAATATGATTCTCGAATCCTTTCTCCCCTTCCTGAGGGGAAAAATCAACACACACACACAATATATGATTCGATCGACAGGTTGAAAATCTGAAACCAGACACGTCGTACGTATTCATGGTGAGGGCAGAAAACTCGCACGGTCTCAGCGTGCCCAGCGCGCTGTCGGCCATGGTGAAAACCGGAGGGACGAACGCCATCATCACGCAACAGTCGCTGGAAGAGGCTAGAGAACGGCTCGGCACCAAAGTCATAGACTTCAAAGAACTCTTTTCGATATCGTCCACTTCGGTTCGAATTATCTGGGAGGTATGTACACAATAATTATTATTGCTCGAAAGCGGCGGTTCCCTACCCGGGCGCAATATCATAATTATGATAAAGTAACGAGAATTTTGTGTTGTTATGAAATAATTATACCATTTTACCGTCGTCGTCGTCGTCGGTAAGATTGAAAACGATAAATTATAATACGGGTATTTTGTATTATAACGATTGACATCTTTGCAGGTAATCTAATATCGATATGATATTCATACGGCTCTCTTAAAAAAAAAAAAAAAAAGGTTAAATTCTAATTTATAAAGGGGGGGGGGAAGCCGTGAGATAATTTTCGAGGGGGGCGTTTTCCCCAATCGTTCGTTTTCGATTACGAGCTGAAAAAAGCTGATGCGATTTAAAATTTCATACGGTCACGTAAACATTATATTTTCTATATTACACTGTAAATTCGACTGTTTTCGTCCTTTTTTTTCATAAAAGGACGGGCGATTCCCTTCGCGTTTCAAACGACTGCAGACTGGAATTTCCGCTGAAACGACAATAAGCCTTGAATTTCGTTCATATATATATACGTATATTACAATATAAAAATTAAGCAAGTCTATTACTTTTTTTTCCCCCCCATCAAATATATAGGTGTTGAGCAGTCCCGAATGGGTGGAAGGCATCCACGTGCGGTTCAGAGACTTGTCGGGCGGCTCGCAGACGTACAACATGATAACGGTGATGATGAACAACGGCGAGCCCAAGTCGTACACTCTGGCCAACCTCCGCAAGTTCACCAAGTACGATTTCTTCTTGGTGCCGTTTTTCAAGACGGTCGAAGGACAACCGTCCAACTCGATGGTAGTCCAAACCCAGGACGACGGTGAGCTTTAATCGGGTTTACTTTTTATCCGAAACGAAAAAAAAAAATAATCGACCATTTTCTTGTCCTGCAGTTCCTTCTGCGGCTCCCGAGGACGTGCAGACCGGCATGGTCAACGCCACTACCGCGTTCATACGGTGGTCGGCGCCTCCGCCGCAACACATAAACGGCGCGCTCATCGGATACAAAGTAAGCGACGGCGTGAAATTCATCTAATTAAATGATTAGAAATTTCGAAATTTCGAAATTAAATAATAAAAATAGTTTTCAATATTCAAATGTGGTACGATTATTCGAAAGCGTGTTTCGAATATTAGGTACATTATAAACGATTTCAATACTTATAACTGGGGCGCGGATTTTTATGTAATAAAAAATTCAAAATATTTAAATATGTATTAAAAATCACGAAATATTTAACAACTGCTTTAACAACAACTTTGCTGCGTTGTCCACTATCGCTGGGCTTTCCGACTATTGTGATGTTCGATGTTTCTAATTTTTTTTATGACTTGAACCGAAAAATAAAAATTCGCGGAAATATATGCTAAATTATTTTTCGGCTCGTTATTAACCTCGTAGTTACGAGTTACGACGCGCGACGTCGATAAACCGATAAAACAAAACGTCCAATAGAATTGGATGGTTATTTTTAACATTTCTGGAAATTTAATAATATGTACCTAACATTTATAAAATATGAAATATTTGCAAAATATGTACTTATTAGTGAAATATGTGAAAATGTGTAACGTAAAAAGTGTCATTTTGTTCAGGGTGTTATGAAACGTGCTTATTTTCAATCAGAACGAAGATATTAAGTGCATTCAATAAAAATATGTATTTACATAAAAATCCGCGACCTATTTATAACTATAATTTTCCAATCACGAGTATATTAGGCCGACTCATTACCATAAACGCAGTACGAAATCAATGTCGTACGTTTTTGCCCGCCGCGCCGTTTCGAATCGTTCGTATTTTTTTTTTGCGTTTTGCGTTTATCGAATAATTAATTTTTTATTTATTACAAACGAGACGCGAGGGTACGCGACAATATATAAGTAAATATGTAAATGTTATTTCTTTATTGTGTAACATATACGTAGCCGATTTGTGACGCGAGTACTCACTATATCGCGATCCTTTCCGATTTTGACTAGACGGATGTGTGTGTGTGTTTTTTTTTAGATACAAGTGAAGAACAACAACGCCACAAAGGCCACCGTGCAAGAGCTGTTGAACTCGTCGACCACGATGATCCTGCTCAACTTGACGGTGGGCGGCAGTTTCACGGCCAGGGTGCAGGCGTACACGCGCAACGGGTACGGCCCGTACAGCGCCCCGGTGCCGATCGTCATGGACCCGGCGTACCCGGCCAGGGCGTACTCGTCGACCACCAACGGCGAGGCGTGGATCATCGTGCTTTTGGCCGCTCTGGTGGTCATGCTCGCGTGCGTCATCGTCACCGTGGTGTACCTGAAACGCAAACAGAACGCTGGAAAACAGTTGGGCCATTTCAACGGTATACACCTGACCTAAATCTACACGATCGTTTTCACGCGACGAATACGACGACGCTTCTGTGCGAATATTTTATCGAATTGAATGTTTTGAAACATTGCTCGTTACTATACTCGTGTACTGTGCTACTAACGTTTTTTTTTTTTTTTTTTTTATCGAGGGGGCCACGAAAAGTTGAACTTTTTAATATAATATATTTATCGGTGGACAGCTGTGCGTTTCGTTTTACAGCGGTACCGAAACACCGAGTAATAAGTAGTTTCGTATCAAACGTCATATTATTTTAAGACGTAATATTTTATAACGAAACCGTTTTGGGGAGAGAGAAAAAAAAAACCGTAATAAATATCAAGTGGTGTTTTCGAATTTATTAAAACGTCTATATAGAGCGTCGAGCGTCGTCGTCGTCGACGATAATAATTATTGTATATTATGTTACCTTTAAAGTATTAAACCAGTTATTTTATAATTTAACGTAACATTCTAGTTAAAGTGTTTACATTCAAAATTATATAAATACTTTATCTTGAAAATGCATAAAATAACTACCTAGTTATATTATAGAATTACAGATAATGAATCGTTAAAGTGTTTACATTTTAAATTAATAACTAGTCGTCAGATAATAAAGACGTCAGATATCGAATTTAAATATTTTTCACTAGATAAAATAGCACTATTATTTTTGTACTCACGTTTTTCATTTGATTCGTAAAATTTTTGTTTCATAAGAATTCATTGTTTCATCCATATTGAATATAATTAAAAAAAAATTCAATCAAATATAATTAAAACACGTGTAGGTATACTGCAGCCAGGGACGATCACAAAAATAAATCATGGGGGGGTGTAATCTTCAAAATTGCCGACTAGAAATTGAAATTCAAAATTTTTGTTTTATTTATCTTATGCCGACTGCCGATTCTCGCAGTCTCGCTATACTTTTGCGAATCCGCTCCATAAACCCATTACGAAAATATTGAGTCAAATCAATATTAACAATGTATTTAATTTTCCTTTTTCTCGTCTTAAAAAAAAAAGGTTTAATCAGGTGAAAATAAATTCGATTTTGCCGACTGAAAATCAAATATTGCCGAGTGGGGGGGGGTGTGTCACCCCCTCATGACCCCCCTTCGGTTCGTCCCTGACTGCAGCTATACAATGCGTTAAATGTATAACTATGGTGTACTGCAAACCACTGGACGAGAAACAAACATATTATATTATGTTCTACCACTCGCCTTATCTCAACTAAACCTAATATATAAACTATAACTGAGCAATCACGGGGAATGCATAAAATACCTAGTTGTTAAATTTAATATTATATGTTTGATCGCATTGATTCGGTTAATGTATGTAATAGCTAGGTATTTCATGAAATATCGCCATTAAATGCTTTATACATGCCGCGGTATCGGATTTTTCGATATTTCGTCGATAAATTACACGTCGCAAAAGTATAATAATTATTATTGATAAGGTTTTACCGTTTTAATCCGATGAGTTTCGCGCGATTAACGGCAGTTTTTTTAGAAAGTCGTTATTTTGCGACGCGTCGGTTTGAAATCCCACCGGATTACGTTCGATTAGCATTATAAATTACGAATTTTCCGAATAAAATTTTGGGGCTTCGAAAGCCCGTGTAATTGATATACGGTGTCCGAATAGCAAATCGAGAGGACGCGCCAGCCGCGTTAAGCCCTGTCTCGGAGGCATTATATTTTGGACTGCCCGTCGTTGGCTTCTTCTTTTTTTTGGGCGGGCAGACGCGGTTAGAAAGGCTTGATTAACGTTTAGAAACGCGCGCGTGCGATAGAACTCGTTCGAATCACTGGAAAACGAATTCCGAAAATACGTAATTATTGCGCGCTGAAACATATTCTCATTTTATATTTCGCGTTTCTCTCGACTTTTTCCATGGGATCTTTCGGGCCGAGGATTTTCCAAAGGACCCGCGGAAATTCGGGACTACTCGGGTGTTTTTTTTTTTCATTTCTACCCAAATATAATAACAATAACGGTGAACTGTAACGAAACCGCAGTACAAAACTTGAGCATCGGAAAAATACAATAACCTATATCGTCGTCGTCGTATACGGCGGTATGTAAATTAATTCGAAAGTCGGTCGCTCGTAACTCCGTGATCCAATGCGAATATTTTAGTGAAGTTTTCTTTTTTATCTAATATATTAGAAATGGCCTTTCTCTTACAATGATTTTGAAAAAAAATCATAAAATATGAAATGTACTGTGTTTTCGACGAATGAGAGCAATTCACGGTACAAAGATCCTGGAGTAATAAAATTGAATCATGCGTTGCAGTTCGATTCGATTCAATTGCACTCAAAAATACAAATATTGCACAAAACAACGAGTAGTGTGTGGTCGTTTATCGAATTCGCATTAAAAGTGTGAAAATTCGTTGTATTTTTAACTATGAATTTCTCTCTTTCGTTGAAATTACAGTCGATTTCGATTTTGTTTTTTTTAAACCTTATTATTTAAGGTGACACTTAATAGAGTGGCTATTTTGAAAATCAAAAAAAAAATAATAAATAAAAACGTTTAGTAGTATATACGGTGGAGTGTTCGTAGTCGATAAATCTACTCATCGCAATGGGTAAAAAATACGGATTTAAGTGAAACGCGAAATCAAACTTAATAAGCTTTCCGATTTGTAATGTTTTCCACGTAAACAACAAAAACGCCTGTGGTTTTCGCAGTGCCGGTAGTCAGTGGCGACCTGTCGCAGTTGAGCATGCTGAGCGCCGGCGGCAAAGAGGCGCTGTGGATCGACCGCGGATGGCGCAACGGGGAGAAGGACCCCGAGTCGAAGCTGCTGAACGGCATCGGCCGGGAAACGACGTGCGCGGACTACGCCGAAGTGGACACGCGCAACTTGTCGACGTTCTACAATCCGCGCAAGGACATGATGTCCAACCCCACGCCGTACGCCACCACGACGCTACTGAACAGGGACGATTGCAACGTGAGTGATTATTTTCCGACCGAAACACGATTCTGTGCCCCCCTGCCCCCCCCCGCCCTGTCGTGATTTAAGCTCCGAGTTCTAAGAGAGAGAGTGATTTCGAAAAGGATGAAAAGTCGCGCGCGTGTTTTTTAGTCACTTTGGCGGCAGTTTGTTTGATTCTTTTTATATATTATGTATATTTTGCAAATCTACACTGCAGATCGTACGGGGTACGAGGTAGAGTTATTAGGAGCAGTACTTTCGCGCGATTAGAGTCGAATTTCTAACGAAACAACTCCGTTTTCATAAGTACAATTATTATTGACGAGCTGTTGTATAAAAACTAAAGAAAAAAATAAAGAACTATATTGTTATCGTATAATTATAATATAGTCGTCGTCGATCGCTATCGCGCGGTCTTGTATTCGTCGTTATTTGTAAAACTTATTTTTATGAGTTGAGAATAATAGTTATTGTCGTCCGGTCGGACGGTTTATCCGATCATATAAATTGCTAATTTACTCGTTAAAAACCAATACAGTAAACTCCATCAACACACGTTATTATATTATCTCGTATTTTAGCGACCGAAAGAGTTACGCGAATAAAGTAATTACGTATTTCTAAACAACACGCAGTCGATATACTACTTTTCAGTCGTTCTCGCAATAATAGCGCTAATAATTTAAAATGGAAAAAGTTTCCGACAATAACGTGACGATAAATACCGCCGCCGTCAGGGAACTTAAAACTGGTAACGATTCGAGGGGGGGGAGGGGTAGGGGACTGAATCTATGATTGATACGTCCCACAGTTCTGAAAATCCTTAGCCCACAAGACCTAGTTTTGCGCAGGACGCGCGTGAAAAATCGACGTTCGAACCCAATCGGTTTTGCCGTCACGCGAGAGGAGGATTTTTACGATGTGACGCCCGTGAAGGATTTACCATAGCTTCGGTGCGGCGCGTATAGCTTTTAAAGTCCCGAGGGGGGGGGGGGGAGGGTGCTTTGAAACCGCGCGCCGAGGGAAAACGTTTAATTAATTATCGAAATTTGAATTGTGATTTACGATTACACGCGGCGTACGACGGTACAGGTTTGATTTATCGTCGCGCGTCGGTTTAAATTTCAAAACGTTTTAAACGAAAAAAAAAAAAACACCCCCCCGACGTTCGCGCAAAAACATTCCACGTGTTATACGAGTTATACGTATATATCGTACGAATCGGCCGTTTATTGATTGACGTGTGGTGTTTTCGCGTTTTTAGGAATCGACGCATTTGTTCGGCGCCGCCAGCAGTTCGTCCGAAACGAAAACTCTCAGTTCCAACGGATCGTGCCACGAACGGTGTCACGAACAAGTGGCCGCGTCCAACCACTACCTAGGTAAGCGAAATACTCATTTTACGATGTATACCTCATGTGCGTACGTATTGTGTGCCCACTACGATATGTAAATACTAGTGTTGCACAACGATATGTTTTCAATTATCGATATCGAATCACATATATCGATACGCGCGACAATGGACTTGTTTTTTATTTAAAATTATACTTTATACCATTGGTATCCACTTTAAAGCCAAATTGTTTCCATATGTCGCTACGGCCTCCAGGTAATGACACTAACTTTAAATCACTCATAATTAGGGCCCGGATTTCAATGCAAAGTGCATATTTTTTTGGTTGATCATACACAACGCTTTCTAAGTACATAATTCGTTTCATGTAACGAGGGTTTGAAAACTACAAATTTTATTTTGCATTTTTTTGCATATTTCGACGTTTTTACATTTTTAGGGCATTTTTAGCATTATAGGATCATTTTGTTGGTCTTTAATGCATATTTGTTCAATGTAGATATAAAACTTGGACTATTTAAAAAAATTATCTTAAGATAAATTATTTTCTTGATATTTAAAGAAGGTTTATCGGGTTTTTCCATACACATTGTCAATTTTTTTTTTCGATTTAGTTTTTATCTTATCTTAATTTATTATTGACTGAGATCGTCATGTAAAAATAATATTATTATGTCTCATTTATAAATTATAATTTGTATAAAAAAAAATATATGGCATTTTTAAGGTCATATTTGTGGTAAATTGTATTTTTTAAGGGCATTTTTAAGGTCATTTTTGTGGTAAAATGCATTTTTTAAAGGCATTTTTGGCTATTTTCTAGAGCATATCTGTATGGTTTTAAGTGCATTTAAATCCGGGCCCTACTCATAATTATTAATTAATTTCAGTACCTAGTGAATAAAATACACTGAGAAACACTTGATACCAAAATTGACATAGACGATCGACGGAAATAACGAGACTGCAGAAATTGTATTGCGATATAATATGTTCATTATGAGGGCTTTATCGTTTTAGTATTGCTTATCGTATAATATTTATCGTTCTTTGATATTGATTTACTGTCAAAACTTAAATAAATAGAAAATAGAAAATAGAATGAATCGATTATCGATTATCGATGTACTTTCAATAAATTATAGTCACATCGATATCGGTAAAATGGTTCGATACCGATATCGATATCGAAATACGATATCAATGTGCATCACTAGACTAAATACTACGCTAACATAATTATGTTTCGTTAATCATACGGTTTTATACGGTTAAAAGGAAAAAAAAAAATAAATAATATATCACTCGCCTATATATCTCTTTAGAAAAACAAAACCTCAACCCGTCCTTAAAAATCGTATTTTCCTCGCGCGACGCCGATTATATCGATAATAATTATTACTCCTTGGACGAAACAAAACGTTTTACCTCATTTACGCGTTTTGAATTCTTTCGATTTGATTTTGGACTCGCCACCACGTGACTTCGCGGTGTGTCTTCTACCCCGAAAGAAAATCTTCCATCTTCCCGCGAAAAATCAGCGTTTTTGTACCTAAAAAATAATTTACGTTTCAATTTTCAAAAGCCTCTCGTCGATACTAATTATAACGCGTTGTTTAAAATATTACAAATGTATAATATTTACTTTTTTTTACTTTTTTTTCTAATTTCTATCGTGAAAGATTACGATTCTTCCGCGGGTGTAAGTATATATTAATAATATTCGTGTCTATTATTTGTCGCGCAGACGAAAACGTGGACTTCAACAATCACAAGCGGAAACCGCCAATTTATCCGATCAATCAAGCGCCGCCTCCGAATTGGAACGAGTTCCTCCCACCGCCCCCTCAACACCCCCCTGCCGATTCTTTACGGAAAACGTCTCAGGTACGTAGTGCCACGCGTTCGCGGCCGATTTCACGGATTTTTAATTTTTTTTTTCTGCCCTTTCTTTCTCCGCTCAGTCGAACGGCGGAAGTCCCCAGACCAGTCGTCGCATGCACGCCGGAAGTTTTTCCAAACCCTCGCACATCCAATCCAGTAAGTCACTGGCCGGCAGCTGCAACGGCTACACACCCGCATGGATCTACACCGGCCAGGGCAACGAACACAGATTCAATCCGCCGCCTTCCACTCAACCGCCACCGGTAATTATTTTTCGAAATATTATATTGAGATCACAGTTTAGTGTATCCGTTCTTTTTTTTCAAAATATAAAGTACTAGCTGAATAACCCGGCTTCGCCCGTGTGCAGTATAACTTTTTATTTTATCATTTTTTTTCATTTTTACCCCTTTTACCCCTTTTACCCCTTTTACCCCTTTTAACTCCGGTAGGGGTCGAATTTTGAAAATCGGGCGACGTGGTGACACTCACGAAGGTATTTGGAACAACTTTGTGAAAAAAAATTGGAAAAAAGTTAAATAGCGTCGTCACAAAATTGGTACATAAAAAAGGCCTGTTCTTTTATATGTATATATAAGGATTTTCTCTGGTTTTTTTCAAACTACCGACGCTAAAACTGTACGGTTATATAGAGCTACACGTACGCATTTGACAATTTAAAAAAGAAAACAAAGGTAAATGTTGTTTTTATCGAAACGTAAAGAGAATAAAATCGACGAAAATGACACATTGTCGTATCGAACTGTTACAATTGATATTGTGCGTATTACTGGTATTACTTGTTTTCGAGTTATGGAAAGAAAAAAAAATGGTTAGGCGGTTTAAATATTGAAAAAAACCTTCGAAGAACGTTTATTTCCAATGAATTTTTCGTGTGAAAATACGACCTGTTTTATATAAGGATAATCTATACAGACATGTTTCGCTCGTATTTATAACTATTTTTTCGACCGTTCGAGTGTCACCGCCGCGCGGGTCGCTATTAGACGTATATTTAGCAGTGGGTCGAGTTACATTTTTAAACCGTTCTTTATCGGTATCGTTTTGTGTTCGTCGTGTGGAGCAACCGATAAAACGATCGTCGAGCGAAAAACACATAAAAATAAAAGATCGTTGATTTTATCACGTGGGCCGCCGAAATTGAATAAAAATTTCTAAAACTCGGGGTAGTGTCGTAAAAAGTTTGGAAACTTCTGCGATATACATATAGACGATAGCAATAGTAGACGTTTTAATATTTCTTACGGTAAATTGCGCCGCGGCAGAGGAAGTGTGTGTGTGTGTGTGCAGGGACGAACCGAAGGGGGGTCATGAGGGGGTGTCACACCCCCCCACTCGGCAATATTTGATTTTCAGTCGGCAAAATCGAATTTATTTTCACCTGATTAAACCATTTTTTTTTAAGACGAGGAAAGGATAATTAAATACATTGTTAATATTGATTTGACTCAATATTTTCGTAATGGGTTATGGAGCGGATTCGCAAAAGTATAGCGAGACTGCGAGAATTGGCAGTCGGCATAAGATAAAAACCTATATAATATATATATTATATATATATATATATAACACGCATACTAGGGTGTTCCTTAATTTTTGATTTTAAAATATGTTTGATCTCACCCCCTAATATTGTGCCTATATGTATAAAAACGAACTACAAAAAGTTTTGGTTCGATCAGATAAGGTTAACCCGTGCCGACTTGTGATTTAAGTTTGAACTTACTACATTTTTCAATATTTACGAAAATTTTCGACATTTTCGTAAATATTTCGTTAACCTTTAGAAATATCGATATTTTTAATACTACATATTTTAAAGTAAATTAAATTTTCTATAACTTTTATTTTATTATATTTTTTCATATCTCTAATGGTTCGTATTGATTATATTGATTTGACTCTAAAAAAACACGATATCTTTGGAAATACGAGCATCGACTGCTCCTGTTAAGAATTGAAACATAAGGTAATAAATAAATTATAAATTTACAGAATGTAACTAAAAATAACTTAATAGTTAATAAAAATTTTGAATTTCAATTTCTAGTCGACAATTTTGAAGATTACACCCCCCCATGATTTTTTTTTGTGATCGTCCCTGTGTGTGTGTGTGTGTGTGTTTACGATTTTCCGTTTGATTTCATGTGTGTCCTCCTTTCATGTGGGTAATTATTAGACTAGTAAGTTTTTATTTACCGCCGATAGATGATGCTCTCAGTGTATCCCGAGTACGCTGCTGTTACCGTTTGAATAAAAAAAAAAACCAAAATTTTATTTCGTCCTTATTTTTTTCCAACGGCCGGCCGCGGTCAGGTCATTTCACATAAATAACACGTCGTCGTGCGCGCAGGTGCCGAACTCGTCTCATCCGTCCGTGTGCAACGTCTCGTCGTGCCAGGGACTAGATCGGACCAACAAGTACGGCGGGTCCAGGAACAGGATGCCGTCGGACTACGAGTACGAGAGCGCGTCGCTACTCTACGGCCACGTCAACCAGCCGCCGCCCAACAAACGGTCGCCGGACGAACTGCAACAGCAGCAGCAGCAGCCGTTCAACACCTGCTGCTCCGAGGGCAACAGCATCGACCGTTGCGTGCAGTCCACATTGCCGGGTCTCGCGTACAAACATCATTCCGGTGAGTGGTGAATTTTTCGTCCTGCGTGTCCGGGGAAACGTCCTGGAAAACCGTGAAAAAAACACACACACACACACACACACACACGTCTGCTGTGTCAACTCGATATAATGAAAGTGTTTAAGCGGTCGGTAAGAGTCGTCAGTATTTGTTAACTGATAAAAATATTGACCGTGTGTGGTAGATATAAGTTTTTCGGTACATTTTTCGCAGAAATACGGGTGCGATATACGGAAATAATTATTGAAGTCCTTTGGATGTGAAAGTTGCACCTCGTCTATTACATTTAATCGAGTGTTCTGTCTCCATTTGGAAATCCATTGTTTCACCTCGTCGTTTTCGTTTTCTTGAAACTCGTTTATTTGGAACGGAAAAAGCTAATATACAATTGCTAAACATGCCTTTTGCTTTTCGTCCATATCCGACAAATTATTTATTAAACAAAACAAAATATTTATTTATTTAAACGAGAACACCCGCACAATCGAAATACAGTTCAATACTGACACTAATTTTTACTGACCGCTTGAGGACTATACTGTCAGTATTCATACTGTCAGTAATATTGATCGTGTGAGGGCCGCTTATTATGGTCATTCGATCACTCCGAAAGGTCTGTTCTTAATCTTACGCGCTCCGAACGCGGAAAACTTTGAAAACAGTTAGAAATCTCGTCGCGACTACGACAATGTAAAACGTCCAATTTATAGACTGTGTTCACTAGGGCTGGGAATTTAATGCCCTAAAAAACCCCGAAAAATGCCCTAAAAAAATGCTTTTATTATCTAAAAATTTTTTTTTTTTTTTAATAATTTTAGTATAAATTACCTACTTATAATCTGTTATATTTATTTAAAAACCATGTTGGTGTAAAAATCTTAAAATAAAATTTCAAATTCATACACTTGGTTTAAAAAAACTCGAAAAATGCTCGAAAAACTCTAAAATGCCCTAAAAAATTAAGAAAATGACCTAAAAACTAGAAAATGCAAAATAAACTTTCTTATTCTCGTTCAAATGTACATAAAACGAATTTGTGACAAGACGAGCATTGCACAGTAAGCTTTGGAAAACAATGCAAAGTGCATCGAAATCCCAGCCCTAGTGTTCACATACAACGCGTCTAGACAACTGCAGATACTTTTCGGTGCGCTTCGTGTACAGTTTTTCCAAGTTCAATATTATACTCTACAACGTTTCTCCGCCGACAAATTCAATCGACAACTAAATTTTAATTCCGAGGCGCGAGTCGTGTGTATATTACCGCCGAGTACACGTAAAATATCGTCTCAGATTGTATAAAAATACCCCCTCCCGTCACAGTACACGCGGCAGCAACTTTTTAGATAAATTTCCGAATTTAATAAAACGGACACGAGCCCGTCGCGCGTCGTCGTGTGTCTAAATCGTAAATAGAAATCGGCCGTTTTAAACCCACTACACTACGCGCCCGTTCCGGTCTATTGAAACGACAGCTCATTTGCAAGTCGTTTCGTACGACGTACGATACGTACGCGCGGTCCCGCCGCCGATGCTAGAGGAATTCGCCGAGTCCCGTCGGACCCGTCGTTTCGCGTGTACAGCACACCGTTATACACTACGGTTTTATTGGACGCGATAGAATTGTATTGTTTCCCGCGCAACGCGTCCTCGAGAGACCGTAATATCCCGCGGAACACGGGAAACGATAAAAAGAATGCGAATCATCGCGATAAGTGAACGTTTCGAGTGGATATTACTTTTACGACGATTCCCGGACGTTATTGTATTTTATACAGTCTCGCGCTCTGTATTTGCGTTCCCAGCGGCACACCACGTCCTCCCCGCCGCCGCGTTCGAGTTCGCGTCTTGTGTGTATGTATACGACGAGTGCGCCGCGGTCCTTCGAAGGATTTTCCGACCGAGCGCGGACGGACGAATTTCAAAACGGAAAATATCGCGCAAATACCGACACTAAACAACACACGACGCCGCCTCGCCAACGCCGAATAATAAAATAAGCGTAATAACTAGCTGCCAGAGGACTTCTAGTACTTAAAAAATATCTAATAATATGCATGCACTTGTGCACTTAAAATATGCTCTAAAAAATTATTTTATTTTATCTTATTAGTTATTATAATATTTATTTTAAAAAAAAAAAACAAGTAAAAATTATATTATGGTCAGTTTATTAAATACACAAAAAAACTACGCTCTCTAAACATAAATTCCGACACATAACACTATGTATTTAAACGACAAGCCAATGATTGTTTTTCCTTTAATTACTAAAAACATTTGAAAGAGACGAAATATGACTCAAGTTCCAGTTTTTCGGTTTTATCGATTTTATCGGAATATTTTATGGGCCAGATTGTAAATTATTACCTAACCGATAGTTTATAATATTATTTTGAAATGGAAAATCTACCACTTTGTTCTTTTTTTGTCTAAGCTAATTTAAGAACTTATTTCGAAAAGCGCCAAATACGTTCTTAATTTTTCTAATATACTCGAATATGCATTTATATGCAGTAATGACAAAATATGCGAAATAAAATTTTTAATTTGATCTCCTGGTGGTATTATATGAAACACATTTTTTGTTATTCACTAGAATTTTTCTACGGTCTTTCTAAAAAAAAAAAATATGAAAAAACTAAAAGTCCTCAGCCCTAGTAATAACAGTTAAACATAATATTGTCAAATAATTTATTAAAATTATAAAACATCTTTAATGACGAAAAAACAAAATAAAAAATAGGTCTTGCCTTGGAGTATTATGTAAAAGAGCTTAAATATAATTAATTAATTATAATTAATATATATAATTAATAAATTATTTTATATGTATAGTTATAATAATATTTTGTTATTATTATAATACCTTTAAACGTATTTATTTTTAAAAAATAAGCGCGTTATTATAATATTATTTTAACGATGATCGAAAAATATACAAATAAATACGCTCGACGCGCGCGATTTACAAAAACTGTTTATATTCTAATTATAATACATATAACCTATAAACGATCGGCAAGTGTTTGGACGAATCTCTTTGCGCGTAAACGTTTATATTTTAGATGCCGACCGGAGCCAAAAGAGTCATTTGTTTTACGACACGATGTGTGTGTGTGTGTGTTTCGAATGATTCTCGGAACACTGAAACGAGTTGGAGTGAAAAAAATCAAAAAAAAAATCGTATGGTTTTTTTAATACAACACACGCCTGTGGGAAATTCATCATTGTAGTAGTATTTATAACGCGCGTAAACCGACCGATAGTTTTGCGAGTTTCTCGCGGAAACTCTAAAAAAATATGTAAATCCTTGTCGAAAAAAACTATTATCACCTACAATTATTGTAATATTATTTTTGATCGTCGCGCGTCGACCGTTTTTTTCGTTTTTTTAACGCAAACCGTGTGGAATTTAATAAACCGTCTATGATTTAATAGCTATACGCGCGCGCGCATAAACTTGGAGGGGGAGCGAGAGAGGGCGACCGGTGGCGGCCCCCCGTCGATATTCAAGACGCCCCCTTTTTTATTCTTTATTGATTTTTTATTGATTGACATCAAACGAATCATTAATACTACCTAATAGAAAAGGCGATCATTTGTGTATTTTGTTGGAATATGCAGTTGGATTTTATTCAGAAAAAACAGATTTTTTTGTAAAAACTTTATACTCGTAAGACATTGTTTTTCAGAGCTCCTACCGGAAAAAATCGGTTTGTAATTTCGATTTGCGATTTAAATTCACAACTTATAGGTAATATTATCGTCGTAAACACGTGTGAAAACAATTAATCGAAGAAAAAAATCGAATGCGCGCGCGCGCGTTTCACACCGTTGACCGTCACTTTCTCGATGAGAAAACGGCCGCGAAATCGTCTTTAAGTATAGGGGAGGGGGGGGGGGGGTAAACCAAAAAGAGTCGGAGCTAGGAAGCAGCGGCAACGAGTTACAATGTTACTAAAAGTAACTCTCGACAGATTACACTTTTTGCCCCGCAGTAACTTTTCTAAGATAAGAATAACGAGCGTGTCCGGTCTTCTACTGTAGAATATTATAGTCGGATCGGCCAAACGATAAACTAATGTAAATTAGATAATAACACGTTTAAAAAAACACTATCTGCACGTCTGCGGTAGACATATTATTATCATCACCGAAAAGGTTATCCAATGTCTACTCGGAGAGTTATCAATTAACCGGTTAACTACCGGGGGGGTTACACATAAGTCTTGTCGACTTACGTTGGCGATAATTATTGTGAAATCACTTATTCCGTTTTGCAATCGTTGAAATCGACCAAACGACTCGTATAGACCAGCGGTTCCCAATTTTTTACAACCACGGAACCCTTAAGAAATATTTTGTGTTTCGCGGAACCCCGATGTCTTTAATTCCAACTCAACCCCGATTTTTCTAAAAAAAAAAAAAAGGGAAAAACCAATACTCCGAAAAATTTTTTAACGATATCGATAATATCGATTATTATTTACTAAAATTAGTTGGTTTTTACGTCATTAACGTCTATAGGTACTATATAATATGAGTGTTATGATTTTTTATTTTGTTCAATTTCAAGTACAACAAATACATTATAAGGATATTGTACTAGTGACTGACTATTATTCAGGTGAACTTTTTTAAACAATATGAATAATCCAAGTATGATATAAAATAATTTTCCAAATAATCACATACATTTGGCGGAACCCTTGAGATCGCCCCGCGGAACCCTAAGGTTCCGCGGAACACACTTTGGGAAACGCTGGTGTAGACACCAGAGCATGGCGCGCTATCGCGCGATTTTATAGGAATCGACAGTTCGAAAATTAACTTTCCTACTCGGTCGAGGGGGAAACGACGAATTCGACTAAATGTGCTTTTTTATTACCGAAAAATTGTACACAAACGCGTTTAGAACAGGCTCAAACTAGAATTATTTTGAAAGAATCGACGACGAAAGGATTCTAGAAACCTAACGCGTCCAGATCATATTATAGTGTTTTGAAATCACTTTGGGATTTTTAAATCAATCCAAACTTAGATTTCGCCGATCGAAAATAGAGTCGCCTACTTTTTTTCAATTAAACGTCTCGATGTTATTAAACGCTATACAATTATACGCTTAAATATAACATATTTGTCGAGTGTGAGTCTAAAAATATTTCTTTTTGATTAGAAAAAAACAACAAAAACTGGTATAAAAAATGTTCGAGCAATGGAATAGGAGCATAAAAAACCTCACAGCACACCACCTTTTACGCGCACAAAAATAATACGACTTGTATCCTGTGTCATATTCAAAGGGGAACCACAAAAGGGGGCCGTACGTTTTTAGGGGCGTTAAAAAACGCAAAACAAAAAAGCATTGTAGTTATTTTCTCGTCGACAATAGTGATTTTAGGAGGAAGCGTTATTGAAAAATATGCCAACAAAAATTAACAAGAGATCGTACCAGAGTCGTGCTGGTACGCGGACGCGCGCAATGACGTCGAAACGATTAGCTATTATTTTAAAATTACCCGAAAATTAGACGCCGTTTCGAACCGTTTTTTTTTTTTTTTTTTCTGGAATCGACGTGAATCCAATTTAATTATTTAAATGGTAAAAGAAATAGAAATAAAATCCATCGCCGCTCAAAAAATTAACCATACGTTTCCCACTCTCCTTGAAAATAATATAAAGGATTGTTAAGGACGCGGTTTGATATATAATTGTCATCGTTGGCGCCGCTTGTGTACAGTGTTAGGACTTGTCTAGATAATTATTTATTTATCTTTCGTCTTATTTAAGATACATTTTTACAAGTTATCTAATAACAAAATATTATTGAATATATAAAATTATAATACAATTTGTATTTTTTTGTATTTTGAATTATTATTTTATATATTTAATAATATTTTGTTTATTTAATTTTTAAGTCATCTAAATTTTTATTTCAGATAAATATTCCACCTAGCTATAGATATAGGTATTGATAGTAAAAATAATATCAGAACCGTTCAAATGAAACTGTTCAATTTTCAACTTTCAATCTCTATCAAAGTTTCAATTTCAAGCGCGCGTATTTATCTAGATAAAATACGAATTGATTTAGTCTAATTTTTTATCTCGCGTTTATTTCGTGTCTCTGACGATAATAATATTTAGTGTATTGAAATATTTTTCAAAAATCAAAAACGTGTGAGATTGACGAAAATTTTTCTTTGCTTTCAGAACAATGGCGGCGGGACCAACGCGGCTGGTGTGACGAGGACGACGACGAGGACGACGGCGGCGCGGGCGGTCGAGCGGCGATAGACGACAAGGGCAGCTGCAGCAGCGGTTGCTCGTGCAGCGGCGAATCGTCCTGCCTGTACGCCGAGGCGTCCGACGTGCAGCAGCAGCAGCAGCAGCCGTGTCCTGTGCCGGCGACGACGTCGGCAGGACGAAAGTGACTCTCCGCCAGTCGACACTAGAAAGTCGGCGCGTTATAACAATATGACACACACACACACACGCGTATAGTCGTCGTGTCGTCTTCGGGACGCGATCGGAGAGGATTTCGCGAGGCTCTTTTTATACAATCGGAACGCGAGCCGGCCGCGGGGGACCGGACGGACGGAACCGATAGATATTGCGAAAGATTTTTTGTACCCCTGTCTCCTCCTCCCCCCTTCCATCCCCCCCACGTGCGAAAACCGTACGGATAATATAAAACATAAAATACTCGTACTCTTTTTATTACTCTTAAAAATTTTGTTTTTTACTCGGCGTAATCGGCGTCGCGCGTTAGGCGTGACGCGGACGCGTCATACTATATAATATACTATTTTTAACAGGCATAATGTCAAAGTGCCCGCGACGTTTTTTTTTTATAACATTGTACATACGCGCGTAATATGCGATATTTAGATATTCGAACATTTTGTAAACTGTATTTTATAAAATAAAAAAAAAAAAAAAAAAAAAAAAAAAACTGTAACCCCGCGCCATCGTCATACGTACGTGTATAATAATTATTCCGTATAATTGGTTTTTATTATTTTTTTTCGCCTCGTCGTTTTTGTAAAAAGAAAAACAATGTACATAGTCAATCGTTATTTATTTGTATACACACACACACACACACACACACACATTGGTATTAATTTTACGATAAAATAGTTCCTTTTCGTTTATTTTATTTGATTTGATTTTTTTTTTTTATCCATGTTGTTGTGATAGATATATTATTATTATTATTATTATATTCTATTATTTACTCAGATTAGTTTATATTTCGTACGTTTCGCGTTGTAGACACGCGCATCACATATTATTATTATTATTATTATTATTATATTATTACTAGGTATATAGGTATATATTATAATAATAGGTACCGCGCGCGCGCGCGTAAAAAAAACGACGGGTGTAACGTTCGCGGGGAGAGCTCAAAAAAAAAAAATGTCTTTTGCGCCGCATCATATCGCGTCGTCGTATATTCGTTTTCAACTCCTCGCGTCTCACACACACACTATGTAGACTATGTTTTTTGACAATCCGAAAGGTTTAAAGGTTTAAACAATCTCAAAAGGTTTTGGTTTTTTAATCCGCCGCGCGTCCCCGTCGTCGTCGATTCCCCAACACGCGTGTGCGCCGACGAGATCGTTTTCGTCCCGTCGACACACAGCGTGTGTCTATATTCTGCCCAACGAACAAATTACCTTTTTTTTTTTTAATATAACTTTTTTATAAATCGAATTTTTCTTCGCGTCGCGAATCTCCAGTGTCTCTCAGAGAGAGACGACTACGACGACGACGACGCGTCTCAATTGTTTTTTTTTTGATTTTCCGTACACTGTGATAATATATTGATTATTGAATGATTTTCATGACGGCGTACGATTATAATATCAGAACTGAATAATATTATTATATACGCCGCCGCCCGCCCGCCCGCCCGCCCGACGCGACTAGTGTGTTTTTTTTTTAGTAATTTCCCCCCCCCCATCCCTTTTCTTTATTTTATTGTTGTTATTATGATTTAAACTGCCCGACCGACATTAGCGCGTCAAGTGTGCAGTGTATAATTACACAATTTTTATCACAATTATTGACGTATTGAAATGAAATCGAAAATACTAATTGGGAAAAAAAATACTATACCTACCGCGCGTGCATGTGTAAAAATAAACGAAAAAAAAATTTAAAAAAAAAAACACTATTATTGTTAAATGTATATTATATAAATACTGAGCCTATATTATGATGATGTAGACACACACAAACACGAGTCATGTATATTGTAGTTTTTATGGATGAAATAAAATTTAAGACGTACCTAATAAATATTATCAATAATATTGTGTTCGTTTGTTTACTCTGCGGTAAGACCGCGAGCGGAGAGGAGAGGAGCTCGCGCGCGCGTGGCAAACATCATAAATATCCAACCGTTTAAACACACGCCTTGTGGGTAAACTCGAGGTTTTTTGCCGCCCTCGACTAGTTGGTGAAATATTTTTTACGACAAAAACAACAAAGACTTGAATTTTTTATTCTTTAAACGTCTCGCGCCGCACGACGATCTTTCGACCATATACGAATCTCGACAACTAATATTTTACCGTTCACTTTTGACATTTCGATGTCGTTTTTGTGATTTTAGATTCACAAATCGAGAGAAAAATATCAGCCACAGCTGCGACTATATTTTACCGTTCGTTATTATTTTACATAATATAAAAAGGTCAATAATTTAAACTTCATTTATACATCGGTTATCGACTCTATCGGTTCGTTTAAATTTGTGTCATACAAATGCTAAATATAAACACCGCGTGTATTATATTTATAGAGAAAATTGTAATTGTAAACTTTAAATAATAATAAAGGCGACATAGACTTGATAGCCTGTGCTCCTCGAGCCGCGGCCCCGAACGCGATTGTCAGACACGGTCGCTGCGATTTAGAGTGATCGCAAAATTTTTTCATTTTCCCGAGCAGCGTATACATAATACGTATGTGTTATCGGCCATCGGGTATACGTTTATTACACGTGTAATATTATCAAATGATTTAGGTTTTTAGTGAAATGTTCCAAGAGGAAAGAAATTATTTAAACGCGTAGTCCATGACATTTCGATGTCGTTTTAGTGATTTTAGATTCACAAATCCAAAGAAAAATAACCACAGCTGCGACTATATTTTACCGTTCGTTATTATTTTACATATAAAAAGGTCAATAATTTAAACTTCATTTAAACATCGGTTATCGACTCTATCGGTTCGTTTAAATTTGTGTCATACAAATGCTAAATATAAACACCGCGTGTATTATATTTATAGAGAAAATTATAATTATAAACTTTAAATAATAATAAAGGCGACATAGACTTGATAGCCTGTGCTCCTCGAGCCGCGGCCCCGAACGCGATTGTCAGACACGGTCGCTGCGATTTAGAGTGATCGCAAAATTTTTTCATTTTCCCGAGCAGCGTATACATAATACGTATGTGTTATCGGCCATCGGGTATACGTTTATTACACGTGTAATAATATTATCAAATGATTTAGGTTTTTAGTGAAATGTTCCAAGAGGAAAGAAATTATCTAAACGGCGCGTTTGGACTACGGTCCATCTGAAGAAGACGTCACTACAACGTACGAATTTGTATTTAAGTTGAAGAAAAGGTTGAAATAATGTAAACGTGTGCGTTAAAAAAATACTTTTTGTGCGCAAAACGTACTCTTAAAATGTTAAGATGTGTGGAAAAAAAATATGTTCGTGTGAAAACATTTTTTTTTGATACCATATTTTTTATTGTCGAAAAAATAATCTTTTTATAACTATAAAATAATACGCCTATCGGTGATTTTTTTTTTTTTAACTTTTCATAAATTCCTACTGTTATTTTCATAAAACGACGGTAAATTTATTTTCATTATAGCTAATAAGGAACACACAGACAAATCAACTTGAAAATTAAAACACACTTTAAAAAATACTTTATATTGATACCTGCTACAGGTTAAAACGTTATTGATTTAATTTAATGTTTTTGTTTTCGCTTCGTATAGCACAAAAAAAAAAAAAAAAAAAAAATGTTTTTAACGATTTTTTTGCTAAATGAATAAATAATAATTGATTTTGGCGCACGAAAATAAAACGTAAATAAAATATAACATCAAATATTTCAAACAAAAAGTGACCGTTGCCGTTTTATATATACTACACCTATATTATATTGATTCGAATCGCCCCAAAAATGTTGGTTTTTATATTTTGACGTCACATAAACTCAATAAATAAATAGAGATATATAGGAGAAGAGCACTTTCCGTAATACGCTACTCGATCGGTATTCTAGTCATATTTTTTATTTATTTTTCAAAACGCGGTTTTAAACATTCGAGTTTTAATTTTTCAGTTGGACTTTCCCATCGTTTAAATATGCATCAACTACTACGTTGATGTACACTACGTTTTAGATACTAATGAGATATATACCTACCAGACTGTTATTATAGGCTACAGTTGACAACTAATCGCGGTGTATCGATCGGTGGACAGTAATTATTATTAATTTGACGACGCGTTTCGAGAGAGCTCGGGAAAACGTCGAGTACAGTCGAGCGGAGGGGTCGAGACGTTTTGATTGCCACAGTTAAATCATCAAATTAAGAATAATATAGTTATCGTCTATAGGTGTTATTAATAGATTGTTGAGTATTATACATGGATAATATTATTATAAATAATTATTGAATAAATTATTAACCCTGACAAGGATCTAGAAATTAATCAAGGGGGGTGGGGGGGGTAATTGACAATTATCAAATAACAAATTCATTCTTATTTTCAATAGGGTATAGTATAACTAGCTACGACTAATACTTTTTGTCGAAAAATTTAAAAAATTAATTTGTATTTATATTTTCATTTTACTCAATAATATAATATATATTATTATGTGTAGATGTCGATTGAAAAAATTACAAAAAAATAAAATTTTATTTTACATTACGCAAAAATCGTGAAAGGCTTATTATGTTTGATTATCGCGTGGTAGTTATCGAAAATGTAAAAGTAACACGTAAATTCAATACGATTTATTATAATAAGCTCGAGGGTATTTACCATAAAGTTTACCTACATATTATAATATATGTTTCTCATAGAAACAAAATAAATCGATGTGATATTTTCATTGAAACTAAATATTAATAAGTATTATTACCTAATGAACCTATTGTTCATGACCAGTCGGTTTTTCAAAAAAAGCGCATCGTCAACAAAATTATTATAGGTAAGTATTTTGAAAAGTGCAAATAATAAATACATAATCAAAAACGGGGGCGTGGCCTTGGACAAATGTCCAATATTATATACCTATACCTCGGGGCCGTCCTTGCCTAAATCCAATAAAAAAAAAAAAAAAAATGAATCCTGTCGTATTACGTCACGACGCCTAAACTACCTGTTACACAATGGTATCCACGGGGGTCGAGGTTTGAGGTTCAAAAATGAACAAACAAAATGAAACCCGTTATGGTCGGTCGGGGAGACGTGCGGTCCGCGAAAAAGATGTGTTATAAAAATTGTTATTTTATTGTACAGCCCCATTGCGTCTCAATTCTTTACCCCGCCCAACTGTATACGCCCGAAAAATTTGTTTTTGTTATTTATTCTATCGAAATTATACTATGTTACTATGAAACGGTTTAATTTTTTTCTATTTTTTAAATAGAAATTTCACGTATTTAAAGTTAATTTTTAAACGACCGATTTGAAATACATTATTACATTGAGACATAATACTGCAGCTGGTTAACCATACCCCCGGTATTGTATATACCAGGAGCGATCTACTAAAAATAAACTACACTTTTGAGAATAGAATTCCGTGAAAAGAGTTTTTTTCTTTTTACTGTCGGTTTAATTAATTTACGATTGATTTTCGCGGCCTAAGAATAAATTCGTACGCGATCGACTTGGAAATCGCCCGCCGCGACCGACCGTTTGCAGGCCGCGATATATTATACATTTATACATATTATATAATACGTCGTCGCATACCAAATCGACTGCAATTAATAATTATAATATTATGAACCGAAACGCGTAATTCTCTTTGGGATTTGAAAATATCCACGCAGGGAATATAATATAAATAACGAGAAAACCAATGCCGGCCGTCGGGATAATTTACGATGATAATAATTTCATAACGATGAATTTATTATTGATTTTACGAATCGTATGACAAGAAATCGAGACTCGATAATAAACCTCGTATACGTATTTATACTACTCTAATAAAATAAATATAATATCGGTATAGGAACTACTCACGGCGCCTCTCGGTGGATGGATTGCTGCTGCTGAGATTCGGCGTTCGTAGTAATGGACTGTCGATTTGGCTCGTGAAACTAAGGTAATTAAATTCACTCGATTAAAAACGATCGGAAAAAAAAAAATCAAAAGTCGCGATTTAAATGTGTCGATTAGTCGTTGTGGGAAAAGTAGACGAAGTTACACACACTTTGACGACAATACATTATATCGATCGTATAATAATATTGCGGAGAAAAAAAAAAATGTTTAAAACACAGAGCGAACTGTTGTCGACACCGACTCACTGAGCCAACTGATTCGGTAATGGCCGGTGTACCGCGCCGAGTCACTCGATCGCTTTGGTCGGGTTGCGCGCGCAGCTCGGCCGCCATTGGTCGGCTGGCGCGAACGACTGGGCTTTCGTTGGCCCGGGGGGGCCCACGCGGTACAGACGTAAGGGCCCCCCCCGCCCCCGACGCCATAAAACGCGTCCGTCAAAAGTTATGACTGAAATGCATGGGCCCGTCGTCGTCGTCGTCGTGTCCGTTGTCCGTGTCAGTGAAATTTTCTCCGACCGAATCTAAAATTAATACGAAACCGGAGACGGACACTGAACGGGTACACGGACCGGTGTAATGAGTGAATGGGCCTTAAAAATCGAGATCGGACAGAAATAACGACGACGGGGGTTTTATCGTCGTCGTTTTATTATTTGTTTATTTTTTTTTATTTACAATTAATGCGGTTTAAAGAAGAAAAAAACGTACCTTTCCAATTAGTCGTTATAACATAATATTATATAATATATATTGAATAATTTTTTTTTTTTATTCGTTTTGGGCGTCTTGTAATTTGACGACTTGTGGTGAAAAAATGATTACCAGAAAAGTATTATCAGAGTTATTAAATGTAGCGTTAAAAGTAACATAAAAAAATATTAAATAAATAAACAAAGTAATCGTATTCATATTTAATGGTTAATATTACTCGTAAACAATAACGAAATGTATTATTAAATATATTAAATTATTTCAATACAAACTATTAAATAATATATTTAAACAGTAATAAAATAAAAATAAAGGACTCGCCTTGAGTATTACGATTAATAAGTGTGCGAAAAAGTGACGACCGATTAAAAAATCACCGTCGGGTGTAAAGATAAAGGTACGAATCCTTTATTTTTATTTTATTATCGTTTAAATACAATATATTCAATAGTTTGTATAGAAATGATTCAATATATTTTTAATAATATTTTGTTATTATTTGTGAGTAACCATTAAATTTGATTACTTAATTTACTTATATAAATAATTACTTGATTTAATAGTTCGTATTGTAGGGTGACCATACGTCCTGTTTTATACAGGATTGTCCTTTATTTCAGCTTCGTGTCCTGTTGTCCTGACAAACGTCACTCAGGACGCTTTTTATCCCGTGATTTCAAGTCTGGTCCCTTATTAATCCTTTTTTTGTCCTACTTTCTGTTAATTCATAAAATTTTGAAATTGATTTTATTGTGAATATTTTTGTATGACATTATTGAATAGAATAATAATATAATAATCTATACTTATCAGTTGTATTTTTGTTTTTACCATAATTATTGTTACATCACATTGTTGTTGGTGGCGTATATAATATTAATTTATAATTGTATAGTTAAATCTCATCAAAAACACTCGGTGTAAAAACAGAGTTTTTCGGGGAAATTCGGGCGGCCAGATAGTTCGACGCAGCGCCGCGCCGCCGCGCCGCCGCGCCGTGACGTTTCAAAATAAAGTTTTATGTATTTTAATTTTAATCTTTAATAGTTAAATATTGTATTTTTTACGATTAAAAATCAAAAAAAAAAAAAAACGTACGAGTAATAAATACTTGTTAATTTAAAAATATTATATGGATATTATTTTTGTCCTGTATTTTTTTAGAAATGGTTTGTAATTAGTAAAAGTAACGTAAACACGACCACCACGGCGCCCTCGATATTTTGTCGGTCTTCCAGTGTGCCGTCGTGGCGGTGGGAATTATCGTGAACGTTGCATATTATATAGTAATAGTTTTATCATCTATGCGCAGGCCGTTTCGTGATAAGCGCGCTCGCGCTAAAAGCGATAAGGTCCGCGCGTGATCGCGTCTCAACCGTATAGACTATAATCGGGGTATTGCACAAACCGTCGTTCGCCCGACGAGCGCGTGCACACGTGTTTTGGAAATGAAAATTGTCCCGTCTCGACCGACCCGTAAAGTTTCGAGTTTTCCGACACGCCATGACGCTCACTCGCGGCTTTCGGCCGCTTTGACCGTCTCTCGGACGCGGTGTGCAAACCATGCGCTGATCGGCCCGACGGATCGCCGCAAACCTCATCGAACATGGTCAAGGAACAGTACAGGGACACGGACGGGTCGCGAATCATGTGAGCATAACGATTATTACAATCCGACGACGAATACAATATGTAATTGTACTAATGTTCGAACGTGGTTTTTTTTTCCTCCCCCCCTACGCCGCGTCGCGTCGCGTCGCAGATCCAAGATCAACTTTACCGTCGACAATCCCCAGGACATACAGAGGAAATCGCATCTGTGCATAAACACCAGAAACCTGTACGCCATAAACAACAACAATGTGACCATGCGTACGCCCCATCCGTACGGGGTGCTGGACCACAAACTGGTGAGTCAAACGGCCACCGGCTGCCGGTCCGTGTTTTTCCTCCGTAATGACTGTAATAACCGCCGTTTTGTTCCGTCGTCCGCAGGGAGTGAACCAAAAAGACGCGACGTGCATGACGTGCAACAAAGGGCTGAACGATTGTCCTGGTCACCTGGGCTTCATAGACTTACAGTTGCCCGTGTTCCACGTCGGCTTTTTCGGTTCCGTCATAACAATATTGCAAACGATTTGTAAAGTGAGTGTGTAATCGTATGTGCATACGAGTCATCACTGTAACGTTGGTGCGTTTCAGAATCCGTTTTGCGCCAAAGTGTTGTTGAATAATGAAGACCGAATGTTTTTTTACACTAAATTGAGAAACAAGAATTTAACGTACACCATGCGTAAAAAAGTGTTCAAAGAAGTTCACGCCAAAGCGAAAAAAGTACAGATTTGTCCGTTTTGTGGTGACATTGTGGGACAGGTGAAAAAAAATGGTATCTTGAAAATTTCGTATGATCGATATCGGTATAAAAAACCTGGCGTGGAAGCTGAGAATAAATTATGTGAGTCTCTCTCACGCGACAATCATATCTTGACACGATGTTAACAATAATATTCGCATTGATTTAGGCGCTTTGAATGATGTAATTAAGTATAATAAAGAAGTGGAATCTATGCGAAATTTTCTTTTCAATGAAAACCTCAATCCTCAGGAAGTACTTCGGTTATTGTTATCGATACCTCATGAAGACATTATATTGTTGGGTATGAATCCTGAAGTATCTAATCCAGGATGGTTGCTGATAACGAGAATGTTGGTACCTCCGAATTGTATTCGTCCCTCTGCGGTGTCTGACATTCGATCTGGAACGTGAGTGAAATTTCAATTATATTTATATGAAAAAAAAATATTAATGTAAATATTATGTTTAGAAATGAAGACGACTTGACGTTGAAACTATCCGAAGTTTTATTTATCAACGATGTCATTGTGAAACATAAACAGTCTGGTGCAAAACCCCAATTGCTACACGAAGACTGGGAATACTTGCAGTTGCATTGTGCCCTTTATATCAATAGTGATTTATCCGGCGTTTCACGAACAATGATGGTATATACAATATTTCATAAACTGTTGATTTCAAATTATGTCGCACTTCTTTAATTATGATATAAAATCGCAGATGAAAATAAACTCTTATTGTACGTCCAAGTTTGTAATTGTATTTCATGTTGTTTTGTATTTTTGTGTTGAAAAATGTAGCCGAAAAAAATTGCCAGAGGATGTGTTCAGCGTCTGAAAGGAAAACACGGACGGTTCCGTGGTAATTTGTCGGGTAAAAGAGTGGACTTTACCGCACGGTCTGTCATCTCACCCGACCCAAATCTTCGGATAGAAGAAGTATGAAACAACAATGTCACATCAATTATTACTTTGTTTGTTAACGTTCGGACTCTTTAGGTCGGTGTTCCAGTTCGTATGGCTAAAATTTTAACGTTTCCTCAAAAAGTATGCCCGGCCAACATTGAGTTGATGCGCAAGCTGGTTATGAACGGACCTGAAATCCATCCAGGTGCTAATTTTGTCGAACCTCAAGGTTCTAAACTGAAAAAATACTTGAGATTTGGAAACAGACCAGCCATAGCTAAAGATTTAAAAGTCAGTTGTTTTTAATACAATACGGTCTACATTATTAACTGTACAAAATAAAGTTACTGCGACAGGCATAGTGTGTCGCCTCCCAAGACTGTTCTCTTGTCACGCCATATGTTTCGATCTTGAAATAAAAATAAAATGGATTAATACTCATTATATGTATATTATAATATGTATAGTTGCACGTTTTGCAAATTAGGAAAAAAATTGGCACGCGATCAAAAATATATTATTCAAATTTTATAAGTAATTACTATTTTTAACCCAAGTTGTCTTCGGATTATAATATAAATTGCAATTTGTAAAATTAATAAACTTAAAAATAACAATGCCAATAACACATTGTGACACGTTAGTTTTTAATTAATATTACTTGTTATATTATGTTTAATTGGAATTTCAAAGCGGTTGGATATCTATCTATCGATAATATTGTCATGTGTAATTGTTATATGTAATGAAATAAATGAAATAATTGTTTTTCAATAATTATTATTCAACAGTTTTGCAATTGTAAATCGGTAAAAATGTATCCAATTTTTCCAGTAGACTTGTTTTTTAAATAAAGTTTAAATTAAACCTATTTGGGTTTCGACTTTGCACCTCTGTAAAAATTCAATATACAATTGTCATTAAAAAATTTTTATAGTGAAAAATCAATTATTAGTTTTGATCTCTCATTCGATTTATCCATTTCCAAACAAATATATATTTATCGTTGTTGTGTGCAAATAGTTTAAATTCGATAACTTAAAAATAAGAAACTGCTTGTTTTGATAAGAGTCAATTGCGATTGCTCAATATTATTCGAATGGTTTCATAGTTTAAAAAGATTAAAATTAGATAAATTATAATTTTACAATATTTGGAAAGAAAAAACAAATGTTTTATACTTGCCCATTAAAAAAAAAATTGATGAACCATATAAAAGATTAATCCATTTTAAATATAACGCTAACACTGCAAATGAGATTTAATAAAATTAACTACTCTAAAATCGATCGTTTTTTCAATTATAAAACAACACAATAGTACACCGCTTGTAATTAAACATTGTTCATAAGTATTTTCTAATGATACGTTTATTATTAATTTTTGATTTAGGTCGGAGATATTGTTGAAAGACATTTATCAGACGGCGACATAGTGTTGTTCAATCGGCAGCCAAGTCTACATAGATTGAGTATCATGTGTCACCGAGCAAAGGTTTTAGAACACAATACCTTGAGGTATGTCTGAGCTGTTTGCTTTTGGAATTTTATAAACTAAATTATAAATACAAACATTAGGTTCAATGAATGTGTATGCACTCCGTACAACGCTGATTTTGATGGTGATGAAATGAATTTACATTTGCCACAAACCGAAGAAGCTAGAGCCGAAGCCGGTTTGTTAATGATTGTAAGTAATCAATATTATTCATACATTGTTAAATTATGTGTTGTTTTCAATATTTTTTTATTTCTCTCTCCAGAATAAATCAAATCTAGTCACTCCGAGGAACGGAGATATTCTTATTGCCGCCACTCAAGACTTTATCACTGGAGCGTATTTATTAACCCACAAGAATACATTTCTCAACCAGAGAGATTCTAGTAGACTAATTGGTTGGTTAATGTCTGGCGATGATGTGAATATTGATTTGGCGTTACCGCGACCGGCCATCCTCAAAGTTAGTTACAGTTTTTGTTCATTGGGTGATGATAAAATCTCGTAAGAAAATAAATATTTTCAACAAGCCTTTTGTTTATATCTCCTGTAGCCTTACAAACTCTGGACTGGCAAACAAATATTAAGTATAATCATGAGACCGAGTAAAAAATGTTTGGTTAAGGCTAATCTGCGGTGTAAAGGAAAATCATATACTCGCGACGAAGAGTTTTGTTTCAGAGATTCATGTAAACTTCATTTAGTTTTGAAAAAAAATAATATATTGTTTCTAATTTGTGATTTTGTTTATTATTACTTTTACAGATGTTTACATAAGAAATTCTGAATTATTGGCTGGCACTATGGACAAAGCGACATTAGGTTCGGGCAGTAAATCAAACATATTTTACATATTATTGGCCGATTGGGGTTCTGACGTGTGTTGCAAAGTGATGTGGCGTTTAACACGGCTTACGTCGTATTTCCTAATGCTAAAAGGATTTTCAATCGGCATCGGTGATGTGACGCCCAGTAATGATTTACTTCGTTCTAAAAACGAATTGGTTGTCAACGGGTTAGATGATTTTTTTTTTATTTAATTTATTAAAATGTTGTGATCTCGTGAATCTATTGTTGTGTTTTATTTACGAATTGAATTTTTATTTCGTCCGTCAGTAATGCCTTGTGTGAGGAAAATATCCGTCAGAGGAACGCAAAAGAACTGAAATGCCAACCGGGTTGTAACATGGATGAAACTTTAGAGGCGAATATTTTAAAACAGTTGTCTGGCATTCGAGATTCCGTGGGTAAAGCATGTTTACTAGAGCTTCATTCTACTAATGGTCCATTGATCATGGCACTCTCGGGATCCAAAGGTAATCGATTTACAATCCAGCTGAAAATTAAAAATTACAATATTTTTTTCTTTTTCGTATCAGGATCCAATATCAATATATCTCAAATGATTGCTTGTGTGGGTCAGCAAGCTTTGAGTGGGCATCGTGTACCCGATGGATTTGAGTCCAGATCGTTGCCGCATTTCAAACGTTTCTGTGAGTGTGCATTTACCGTTTTTTTTTTTTTTTAATGTGAATTTTTAATTTCACGTCTAAAACATTTTTCAGCTAAAACTCCAGAAGCCAAAGGCTTCGTGGAAAACAGCTTTTATTCAGGTTTAACGCCCACAGAATTCTTCTTCCACACTATGGGTGGTCGTGAAGGCCTTGTCGACACGGCCGTAAAAACTGCAGAAACTGGATACATGCAACGGCGTCTTGTCAAAGTAAACTAATGGACATTTAATATAAAAATTGTAATTAAAATCATAAATAATGTTGTTTTTCAGTCCCTGGAAGATTTATGTGTTCATTATGATAATACTGTGCGTAACGCTTTCGGAGACGTCATACAGTTTGAATTTGGAGGTGACAGCTTAGATCCCACGTATACAGAAGGTTAGTCGGATGTTCTTTCCATTCATGAGAACAGCGTGTCTTTCATAACTAAATCAATATTATAAGTGATATTTATTATTCAGGTGACGGTGTGCCGGTCGATCTTAAGCGTGTATATTTCAACGTAACAGCTAATTATCCATGTCACGAAGAATGTACATTAGACTCTGAGGAAATATTGAAAATTACTGACGATGTGTTATCATCAGAGAATTTTAAATTAGTGAACAACATGTTCATCGAAGAATTGAGGTAATGATGAAAATTTAATACTAATTTTGGACGTAAAACTATTGTTTATATGTTAAATTCAATATTTATATTCGCATAGAAATTTTGGAAAAAATTTATCAGACCGCATGGCAGAAATTAGACAAAAATGGTTGAACTTGGAAATTTCAAAACTGCAACGAATCACTTCTACGCAACTAATCAAATTTTATATGACTTGTCTTACCAAGTATATGTCTGCCGTTATTGAACCTGGTTTGTTCACACTCGCTCTGTGTGTTTTAATTGTTCAATTTTTCAATTTTTCACTTTTCCAGGTACTCCTGTTGGAGCAATAGCGGCTCAAAGTATCGGTGAACCTGGTACACAAATGACACTGAAAACTTTCCATTTTGCCGGTGTCGCTTCTATGAATATTACTCAGGGTGTTCCTAGGTATGTTGATGTGATAAGATTTGCTATTAAATTTTAACTTCTCAATTATTTCATGACAACGTTTATATGAGTTTTGTTGCTTTGAACTCACTATTATGAATTATTATGTTTTTTTTACGTCAAATTTCAAAACTAATTGGTATTTAATTTTTTTAAATTTATGGTTTCAACACGGTGTTATAAAACTCTTATTGACGTTGAATGTATTCTCTATATGAAATGTAATACGCGATATTAAATCATTAATATTGACATGTTTATATTTTATTTGTTAGAATCAAAGAAATAATCAACTCCAGTAAAAACATCAGTACTCCAATAATCACGGCATATTTAGAAAATGATAAAGACAAAGAATTTGCAAGGATTGTCAAAGCTCGTATTGAACAAACTACTTTAACCGAAGTATAATGAAATTTAATTTAATTATATATAATTATATATTAATCAAAAGCTTGTTTATTAAATCTTTCGTTCATTTCAGGTTTGTAGTTATATTGATGTAGTACTTGACAACTATGAATGCTATTTATTGGTATACATTGACATGAACCGAATTAAACTCTTACAATTAGAAGTGACTATTGAGACAATAAGAGATAGGTAAACATCTTATGAAAGAGTTTTAATTATTAATAATTTTGGTTTTATTGAAATATAATTTCTAGTATTCTTGCTACACCGCGTGTTGGAATTAAAGCCAATCAAGTGAATATTGATAGTGAATCACGTGTTAGTATAGCATTGCCATCCAAAGGCAATCAAACAATAAACAATTGGATAAATATATACATGCAAAACTTACAAAAAGTTGTTATTAAGGTACTGACTTTATTTTTCAAATAATATGAAATACTTGTGTAAATCATTCGGATTATTTCAATAGGGCATAAGTGCAGTATCACGTGCTGTGATTCACGAAGAAGATGAAGATGGTGAAATACGTTACAAATTACTTGTCGAAGGTGATAACTTAAGAGAAGTAATGGCAACACCAGGAGTTATCGGAAAGCTCTGCACCAGTAATAATACATTTCAAGTATGGAATGCGCTCGGCATAGAAGCAGCTAGGTAATATTACTGGAATTTAATAATGTAATTAGTTATCGAAATCACCTAATATTGTGTATTTCAAACATCGTTTTTAGATCTACAATAATATCAGAAATAGACAGTGTAATGGGTAATCACGGAATATCGATTGATCCTAGACACCCTATGCTTATTGCTGATTTGATGACTAGCCGTGGTGAATTACTGGGTATAACACGATTCGGTTTGTCAAAAATGAAAGAATCCGTATTGAATCTGGCTTCGGTAAAAATGATTTACAATAAATAATCAAACTATTTTCATTTTCTACGTGTATTATTGTGATATTATTTATTTAATTTTTATTATAAAAACGTATTATTTCAGTTTGAAAAAACTGCCGATCATTTATTCGATGCAGCTTATTATGGACAAACTGATACCATAAACGGAGTATCTGAGAGTATTATTATGGGTATACCGATCAACTTGGGCACTGGATTTTTCAAACTGATTTATAAATATCCTTTTTTAACACACTATTACACTATTAGTTGTCAGTTCATTAAAAAAGTTGTTTGCTTCAATTATGTATTAATTGAAATTTTTAATTTTTTTTCTATCAATATTTAAAAGAAACCATGTTTTAGAGGAAAAGAAATATTCCTTAACCATTTGTGTTTAAGACCAAAAACAGCGTCACGGAGTTACCGAAACAGACGTTCTTATTTGATGATCCAGAACTACACGAAAAAGGGTGTTATTGGCACAATTAAAATGATTAAAACAATGTTTTTATTTTGAATGACTGAATTAACTTTTTACTGAATAATCTATTTTCATCTGTGATATTATGTTTGATACATTTTTAAAATATGAATATTAGAATTTATTACCATTAATTCATCTGGTGTTATACATTATTTTTAGGAATGTGAATTAAATTATGCAAAAAACTTGCTTTAAATACTTTTAAATAACTTATAAATGTAATTTAGTTATTAAGTAATAATAATTTGTTAATTTATACAATAAAACATTAAGATTAATTATATATCCTTTGTATTTATTTTTTTACTTTAAAAGTGTACCTATGAAATGTACAAATACAAGTTTAAAACAACAGTAATGTAAATAAAAATACTTTTATTTACATTATTACTGTAATTAGTACTGTAAAATGTGAACATGTTTATTGTGCATTTATTTGAGCGTGTACCTATGTATTAAATAAAAATGTTTTAAGTATATGCACTGATAAAAAAACTAAGAATTTATTATATGATGTATACCTTAGTATAAGGTACCTTTCTTCATTACTTTACTGCTACTTAAATATGTAAATCATACTTGAATATAAAATATGCCAAAAACTTACCCGAATCCTCTGACCAGTTACTGTAGTGTACCGGATAATGGGTGTGATAGTGACGTTTAAAATTATTTAAAAACATACGTACGTAGCCAGGGCTAGACAAATTACTCTTATTTTTGAAACCTGGTAACAAGTTATTGATATTTATTTATTAAGAATAAAGTAAGTGGTTAAAACTTATTAACTTACTACAATCTAGCTGAGTTTCGTTATGAACTTCAAATTGCTTTTAGATTATAATATATTTTAACAATAGAATCATCAATCGTCAGTCAACAAAATACAATAAGTTATTTAAAAGTTAATATATTATGTTACAACCAAAGTATATAATTTGGGAATTTTATATTATAATACTTATGGTATGTTGAGCAATGTAGATTTTGTTGTTAAAATTATTATATTATTATTTTCAAATAAATAAATCTTTTTGACTCGTATCTCTAAGTGAAATTGTTTATGGTTATTTAAAATGAAAATATCCCGCAGTACTGAATTATTGATCATTTGTAATAATTTTTTCTGTCTTTACAGTAAACAATAAAGTTTACAAGATAGGGACTACAGAAGACCGCTTTTCACATTTGTACAGCCGCAATCAATCTGTAATCAGCGAGGAAACGTTTTTAAAACTTAATGAAGTACCACAAATAATCTCAATCATAATGAGAGACGTGGTATGTACATTTTCCAATTTGAATGATCAGAACTACAATTAATATAATAATATGTATAGCTTAAAAACACTAAAGAAATATTCTTTAAAATTTAATGAAATATGCAAGTACAATGGGCTCCCGCCTCGGATATAAAAAATAATTACCATTTATCACAAAACATAAAATAGGAACACGAGATGTCGGACTTCCGAAAGACACTTTGGATAAAACTGAAATTTATAAATAATTAAAGGCAATTTAAAATACCTGAGGACATGATTGTAGTATAGTATAAATACAACGTATTCGATTAATGACGTTTTTCCATGAATGTATTTTGAACGAAAAAAGTAATATTAAAAAGTACTCACAACGTTTCTCGCGCGCGCGAAGTCGTCGTCGGCGAGAAAATCGAATTCGATTCGAGTCGGCCGGGTTTGTGTGAAAACGTCGAGAACGTTATTTTAAATTTTTCCCGCTGCTCTTTTCCCAATCCGCCCGGATCGTAAAATATTCGTTTGCGTGTGCGCACGCACGTTACGTTTCATAATCAGAATTTTTATAGGTAGCGGGCCGCCGGTCTTGGACTTCCGACGGCGGCGATTGGGCCGAAGGTCGTCCGCGAGATAAGCGGGTCAAACTGTGCGTCGTCGTCGTCGTCGTCGCCGTCGCCGTCGCCGTCGCGGTCGTCGTCGCCGCGTCGGCCGTCGAGTTCTTTTTAGTCGACCGGCAGTCGTGGTACGTTGTAGACGTTTCCCGAGTCCCGTCAGAAGTACGAACCTGTTGCGCCAGATCCGAAACCGAAATCGCCATGGACGTCATGAAGACCGGCTGGTTCAGCGAACTCACGGACTTGTTGCCGGGCAGGAGTTTTTCCATGGAAGTGGAACAGGTTCTGCACAAGGAAAAATCCAAATACCAGGACATATTGGTGTTGAAAACGTGAGTGTGTGTGTTTACACAATCGATTATTATTGTTTTTACAGCGGCAGCACCCTTTGGAAACGGTTCGTGCGTTTCGTCGGGTTACGACGGCGCGTTATTATTTACGTATTCGATAAATCGTACCTTCTGCGGTGAAATTTAACTCGACCGTTTTCGCACAATCGAGTCACGTTTTTTTCTTGGAAAAAACACGAAAATTCGTTTTTATTTGAATACATTTTTCTTATTTTGAATATGCGTATTGTTTTTATCTTCCAAGCGGGTTTTTGCATGGAACAATAATCGAAAATTTTTTACGAAATAATAAAAAAAGAACGTTCTATTATTTAGTGCTAGGTATTTCCGTGTGTCGTTGCGTTGCGGAGCGAACTCTGTGAAACGCCGGCCCGACGTTTTTCCATTGCTCTACTAGCCGTCGTCGTTTACGACGATTTTTGAACGAAGGTTTTAAAAAAAAATCGAGATTTCTACCTTTTTTTTTTTTTTTCACTGATGTTTTGACATTGTACTCGCCGATACGTGCTGGATCTCTATTTTCAAATTTCACGAGATTTTTATTCGTAGATTTCAACGGCCAACATTTCCCTCAACTTAGTATATAGGTTTTTCTGGAAATAGTATAAAATGTTAAACTGGACATTATAGAAATCGTTCAAACGCACTTTTTATATATTTTTTTTAAAACGTTTATATGCTAAAAATATCATTTTTAAGTGGATGTTAATATTTTCTAGGGTTTCCTATGCTCATTGGGCGCGATCTGACACCTTTCCGTAAAAAAAAAAAAAATGATTTTATAAAATATTACCTAGCAATTTTTCATAACAATTTGATTGATTGTATACTACGTATGATAAACGCGTGACCGGATTCGAGTTAAAGCAATTTTTAAATTTTACTCAAAACTGTATGGACCGATAATGCAAATTTAGTAACTCGACGGTCTTGGAGGAATATCGTAAAATATAATATTATTAATTTTAATATAAACGATTTTTCAAAATAAAATAGAAGAATATAATATATTTTATCGATACTATAATTAAATTGTTATTTTCAAATAATATTGTATGTTTGATATACTGCAGGGTCCTAGTGTGAATAATTTTTAGTTTTAAAATGTGAATTTTTGATTATCGAGGCTAGTTTAATGCGCAGATTTCACTGGGGGAAAAAAGTACAGTGTCTATACGGTTCGCTGTAAATTATAAAGTTTTTTTTTTTATATAAAAGTCCACTCAGAGAATATTTAGCCCTTTATGGATCCATGCGTCTCCTTAGCATACCTATTTCTATAATAATAATAAATTATCAAGTGAGTTAGAAACGCTTATATGGAAAATACAACTCGCGAGTCTCACGGTATAACTGTAAATGTTATAAAACACGGTGTATTCATTTTTTATAAAATACAAGTAGTGCAGAGTACACTGTAAAAGAGTACAATATATTAAATTGTTCCATATAGTATGTTATGTTCAGTTATTAACGACGTCCCACACTCGTGTTTATAGGTATACGACTTTTTACACGAATAATTAAGAAATAAAAATGTCACGATTCAATTAATAACATTATACATATTATTATTAGTACACTCGAGAGTAATATTTACGAGCGATTCCGTGACAGCACATCACCGTTCAGTCGGTTTCATAACTACAAAATTTGTTCGAACGCTTATACGTTTTGGTACTTTTGAATTTCTGACGGTACACGACTTTCGACCGGTCGTAGAAATGTAAATATAATTTTAAAAATCGCACTCGATCAGGTTACGTTTCCTTAAAAACATTACGCGTTTATGCGAGCGGTTTCGGTGGGGATATTTGGTTTGTTTTACATCCGCTCTAAATAAATAATTATTCTGACCTAGTGGTGCCGATTTTTTGATCTAACGGTCTGCCTGAAATTGAACGACCCTACTAAAACGAGATCGACTATTGATATACCTATAAACGAAACTTGTATTGTATTACTTATAGTTCGCTGCGACGAGCCCCTATAGTCTCTGATTAATATTCAACTACTTTTTATTATACGATAATTATTGATAAATTACACATTAATAGTTTGACGCGTGATTTATAATATACTTGGACACGAATTCAACACAAAACCGTGTCAAAGTAAATTTACTTTGATTTTTTCCCAATGTATTTGACTCGTTGAATTCTCTCTTATCTCAGAGTATAATCGATTTCTGAATACGTATATTTTTATTGATTTTAAATAAAAACGATAAAATATTATATGACGTATAGTCGACGTGTGTACACATAATAATACTAATAATATTACTCTCACGCGTTTTCCGCAAACCCGAAAAATCAAAACAATAATTAATGGACTAATAATTAAAAAAATATATCCGCTGTAGTAGTTATTACCGCGCGAACGGGTGATTCGCCGTATTTTGATTAGACATCGCGGGAAAGTGGTACTATCCACTTCACTGACATATTCCGAACAGCACTTAAAACTATATTTCACATCGAATAAAGATAATATCACGAAAACTTATTAAAAAATATAAAAAAACTCGAATATTGCGAAACCAATGCGACAATACAAACGATAAACTTTAATAGATTTATGTACACCGGGTAATTTTCATAATAATATTTCGAAAAAATCGTCGTACCTATTAAATATGTATATGTTTGAAATTTAGTTAAATTAATTTAGTTGCGTATATGTAAGCCCAAGTATGATAAATTGATCATACATATAGGTAAATAATTTTTTTTAAGATATTAGGCGCCGTTTTCTTCTTAATTTATATTTGTTCACGATAAATATTGACTAGATTTAAAACCGTTCTATCTAAAATTTAGATTCTAAAATATGTAATCGTATTATAACTCTCAAAAGTTTTCGCTTTCCGTTGACTTCCTAATTTTGAATAAAATTGCAGTCAAACACACACTGTCGTGGGATTTTCTTTTTCAGTACATCGTTTCGAAATTTTCAAATTCCTCGAATTTTACGAAACTCGAGTAAATTAATAAAATATAAACCATATCGATCGGTATTATATTTATAATAAATTATAACAGTTTTAAACTGCATATATCATCCGCGTCTTAATTTACACATATGTTTTACCCAAACACGTTACATTAACTTGAAATTTCATTATTTATTACAGAATGCTTACATTGTATGTAAGCAGAATTCGATGTAAGCTATCGCGAAAAAATGCGTTTTATTGGGCCAACGACTAGCTTGTTTAATACATAAAAAAATATAATAATACGTACCTACTGTAGACGATTTAACTGTTAAATTCGTTCGGCTTAAATGTTATAATTGCATTTTTTATAATATAGCCTATACTTATCGTAAACTACGAACGATTAAAATTTAGATAACCTTTCGTTTCGTACACTATCATCGGCTGCTAACCAATGGGTTTTAAAATATTATGTTCGAGACATGATATTAAAATAATCGATTTCCTACGCCGTTTTCCTGAATTTAAAATCACCACGCGGTTCGATAATCATCATAGTGTAATGTTAATAATAGTTGTACAATCGCTGTACTTACTCTTGTACGATCGAAAATTTGATTATTATTATTATTATTATTAATTTACAATCAACAGCGATTAATTATTCATTTTGAAATAGTCAGATAAACGAATCTCGATAATTTATAATTATTAATTAAGATATTTTTTAAGTTTTGAAAATATAATGATGTCGATATTCGTATCGAAAGCCGATAGATAATCTTACTTAAATAAATAGATAATAGATAATCTTACTTAAAAAAAATATTGTGATTTCTCTATTGGCTACGGCGCGAATTCGGCGGATTCGAGTTGGCGAAAAAGATCATATCGATTTCAATATATATTGTATATTAATTAATGATTCTGTTTTTTCGATGTTTTCGTTTCGGACACGACGAGATATTTGATTGGAACAAATTGTGTTCGCGATCGTATCGGTTTTTTTCGTTTTTAATAGGGCGTAGTACAACGGTTATAGATAATACTTATCTACAGTCGGTACTTATGTTAAAACATATTTTATAATGTACGCGCATATCAATTATCAACGTTTTGCGATACGTAACTCGACCACGAAGACTAGAAATATCTATAGTTTTCATGACCTAAACTATTATAATATTATCGGCGAGATAAAAAAAAAAAAATTATCCGATATTGTTTTCTATTATTCTCGTGGCTTATATAATAAAACGACCACGTGCGCTGTGCCGCGATATCGTGTTGGGTCGATTAATGATTATTATTATTCGTTTAAATTTGAAAAACCTTCCGCGAAAATGTCGCCAACTTTCTTTTCTTTTTTCCGGTACATATTTTATACAGTAACTACCGTTCTGAACAGACCTACGGTAGAAATATGAATAACAATAATAATTATAATATAAAACCGACTACTATAAAACCAAAGTACATTATTTTTAATAAACAAAATAATACGCGTATACCCGATAAGTATTCACGACACGCCGTTGCTTCCTATTGGAATAATTATAATTATTATTACATATCTATTAAAAAAACTCGATTTAAGCAGATGCTGCTCGTGTCGTTTGTACGATTTTATTTTCTCGCTAATATATTATCATAGCTCGTCGTGATTTCACAATAATAATCAAACACGTGTTTACCGATTTCTATTGGCGCGTTGGTCCTTAAAATATTTCCTCGTCGTCGTCCTGCTCCTTACGGACGTACAACTGCAATTACATGCATACATACTGATCCGCGCTAATAATAATCGTTGTAGTGATTACGCAAGTAAAGTCGCGATTAACACGCAACAGTTGGACTAACCTCATGGACATGATTACATACACGTGCAATACGGACGATAAACGAGTATCGAATTTCATTATCAAATTATTTTCTCGCCGCCGTCGTCGTCGCCGTTTTACTTTTTTCTTCACATTACGATTTTTACAATCCGTATTTGATTTCCGATCCCGACGTATATTATCTATTATTCTAATCCTTTTTGTAAAAGTACAATAATTACTGCGGTAGTTTATATAATAAGCGTCTTTTCGGCGAAACTCGAAATTTCGGGCGAGAGAACAATCATTATTAGGTGTATATTAAAAGCGAACGAGTGGTGGAGAATTTTCCGAGAGAAACGCGACGGTAATAATGATAGTATTCTCCCCGAGGAAATTTACCCGTCGTCGTCGACACACGAGGACCGAACGAATCGATGATTTCGTAAAACCACCCCCGTCGCTCGCCCTATATTTTCTCTCGGCCACGTGCTTACCGCCCGAAACGGTCACGTGCGCGCTTCGAGCGTGAAGTAAGACGCCTTCTTTTTACAACGGTATTTATAAGTCTATAGACGTGGGGAGTTGTTTTCTCTTAAGGTATTATAATATGTACCACGCGAGTAGGCATAATAAAATAATTAGGCTTTTTAAACAAACTGACCTTTTGGTCAGATAATCAAAACCGTGATGATAAGTGATTGAAAAAAGAAAAAAAAAATGAAAAATGTCAAGTTTATCTTTTGCGAAAACTGTAATCGACTTGGCCAACAACCTCCACATTCGATATGAGCAAAAACGACGCGATAGTTTATCGTTGATTAAAAATAATTAATAATCGGGCAACTCGATGATAATTATTATAATAACTGGTACATCTGCCTATGTATATGACGTTTATTTACGTTTAAAGTTCAAATATAATAATAATAACGTATTGGTATAGCTATTGTGACGTTACGAAATCGACGGAAAAATCAATGGAATACTTTTCCTCTCCTTCGTGTTTTCGCCGTTTCTGGACCGGTTTTGCGATTGAACGATCGACAAGCCGTGAACATCATATCTGTTGACTTATAATGTCGACTAATAAATTCAATGTCGTCGCACGTGTACACGAGTTCGGTGTGTTCAAACTTATTTAGTCGACGGGGTGCGTGAGTTTGGCACGACTAATTATTCGGATTCCGGTTACAGTCTACAAACTTATCGCGATCGTTTAAATAATGTATACTGCAGTTCCGCCGTCTGGATTGTTTTTTGGGATCTGTCCGTATTTGTTATGCCTTTGATGTACTCGTTGTCGTTTCGGGTATCTCAGCAGTACAGGATTTATAGAAGAGAGAATCCGCCCTGTGTTCCCGCGACCTTTCTCTCTTGAATACGCCTTTGAGTCTCGGACGCGCGTGCGACACAAACGGTTTTCTGTCGTATTTTATTTTTTTTTTAATCCTCCGTTTGTCGTCTGTTTAAAGCAAGTCTCACGGCGTCGTCCTAGTGCTCGACGGCATGGTCCAGTGCACGGAGTTTGACGAGTTTTCCTATCAAGAAATGATCGCGTTCTTGCCGTTGAACAGCCACCCCAAACCACAAAGGGTACGTCGTCACCCGTGGCCGGTGTAAAATATTTGCGGTAAATAATTTTCGACTAACCTAACCTAACCTTTCGACTTTCTATTGTGCCCCACACACACAGGTGCTCATCGTAGGCGGCGGTGACGGAGGTGTCGCCAGAGAAGTGGCCAAACACCCGTTGGTCGAGACCATCGACCAAGTGGAAATCGACGACCGCGTCATCGAACTGTCCAAGAAGTATTTGCCGTTCATGGCCCAAGGATTCGACAGCCCCAAACTCAACTTGCACGTGGCCGACGGTTTCAAATTTATGGAAGAACACGTCCAATACTACGACGTCATCATAACCGACTCTTCGGATCCCATCGGTAATATATCCGCGTTGTCTTGATAATATAATTCACTCTGATATTCTCGTACGTTTTTTCTACGAGCCCTTTGAAATTAAATTATATAACCCAAAAAGGCGCGTTCCAGATTAGACGAGAATTCGTATTTTTATGCCGTCGCGCGATGTTTGAAAAACTCATTCTTTTCCATCAGGTCCGGCCGTCTCGTTGTTCCAAAAGTCGTACTTCGAGCTGATGAAACGCGCCCTGCGACCGGGCGGCATCGTGTGCTCACAAGCCGACACTTTCTGGGGACACTTGAAGAACGCAGCGTCCATGCGCAACCACTGCAAGAACGTATTCGCGCAGGCTGCGTACGCGACGTCTTACGTATCCACTTACCCCGCCGGTCAGATCGGATTCGCCCTCGGCAGTCTTGACAAGGTGAGATCGCGACGAAAACATAGTTCTCAATAATAATAATTACAAGTCCCGAAAATCTACGAAAATCGACGTCACTCTCCAAATTAAGCTCTGTGTCCTCTTTTTTTACGACGAATTCGGGTATTTTCCGGCTGAGAGTTTTTATATGGTGTTACGAAAACGTTCAAAAGTCTCAACGACCGTTGTTAGAACTGCGCCGTATAAGGGACGATGGTGAGTTGGCAAAGTGCGAGAGAATAGATTTTGCGATGGTGGAAACGTAGTGTTTTCAATAAGGGAAGAGTAGTTGAGGACTTAATGTATTATGTAAAAGGAAATAAAGGAAGAAGAAAAACGAACGATCGTGTGAAGCGTTTGAGAATGATTTGAAAACGGTTGGCATCTGTGAAGGAGAGTCGTAAAGTAAAAAATCTAAGACCCGAATGGACGGGAGAAAAGGCGAACATTACGTGGAAAACAATTCTTAAAGACAATATTATAGTACTTTTCATCGTCGATGGCTCGTAAACACCCTAATCGCCTTGTGATCACACCGATAGAGTTTGGAAATTGCGTCATTAATAAATCGACTGAAAATTGTACGAGATATACCTCAAACACATTTCGATCGATACGGTATCATATATTCAGTGGCGTAGTTACGGGGTTTCCACCCCCCAAGATATTTATTTTTTCAATGATATTTAATTATTATGTACCCCCCTACATATTATAGTAAAATGATATTTTCATTGTAAATAGAGTTAGGATGTTGATGCCCTAAAAATAGTGCAAAAATGCCCTAAAAACTCTAAAAAATTACCTTAAAAATGATCTAAAAAACTAATTAAGTAAGTGCAAAAAAATGTGTTTATAAATAATAAATTTTTATTAGAGACATGGGTGTGATAATGGGTGTAATATAATATTGATAAACAATAGTATACATCTACTTTGAAAGAGCACTTGTTTTATCAATATTATATTGACATTCAAAGTCTCAAACAGTAAATCCAAAGTTAGATTTTAAATAAATTAAATTTGTTTCCAAACTTGGGTTTAATACTCGCTCTGATCTAAAATTTGAGAAAAATTGCCCCACATTGTACAAAAAGTACAAAAAATGACAAAAAACAAAGAGAAAAATGCATTTAAAGCTAAAAATGCCTAAAAATTCCTAAAAATGCAAAATAAAATTAGAATATTCTGCATAAAGGGAGCAAATGAGACAAATTTCTAGCTAGGATAGCATTGTATAGAATCAAAGGGGAAAAAATATGCAAAAGTCATCAACATCCTAATTCTAATTAATAAATATAAAATATACATCACAACGAATATTAATAAAATTAATAAACCATAATTTATTTAAATTAACCCGTGATCATGAATAATTATTGTGGCTCTTAAACACTCGCCGAAGAAAAAAATTCCATCTACGCCGCCAATGCATATATTATTATTTATTATTACGATTTCTCGTACCGATCGATTTTTTTTAACCTTTTTCTTTTTCTTTCTCGCAGACCACGGACTTTGCGAATCCCATCCACAAGTTGACCAACCAACAGCGCAAGGACATGAATTTGCGCTACTACACCACCGACATGCACAAGGCGGCGTTCGCTCTGCCCGCGTTCGTCGTCGACGCTCTCGATGCCGAAAACGATTCCTAATTATTGTGCTATTCGACCGCGCAACAAATTAATAAATCCGGCGCCTTCAAACACACACACGCACACACACACACACACACACACACACACACACACACACACAACACTGTCAGAATATCGTATTTTAAAATAATAAATCAACTATATTTTTGTTAACTACAACAAACGTATTTCACTCGGTGTTGTTCATTTTCACTTTATCGATTCCAATAATTCGTTTTAATTATAATGAGCGTTACTTCAGAATTTGAAGCGAAAGCCTTCAGGTTACAAAGGGACAGCAGACAACATATCGGAAGAGAATATACTTGATGATTATTATTAGCTACTCAATTAGCTACTTACTGGATTTACTTTTTTGTAATAACTTTACTCGATGAGCTGGTTTTAAAATCTGTTTTGTCTATATATCGCGCAGGATAAATGGCACACTTTTGTTCTCACACATTTGTTCACTTATTATTAGGGAACGGATTTTATTGTAATAAAAAAATCGAAATATGTACATAAATATGTAAAAAAAAAAATCAAAATATCTAATAAGTAGGGCTCGGATTTTGTAGCAAAATAAATCCTTAAAAAAGCATTTTAAGTGGCCGAAAAAAGCAAAAAAAAAAGGCATTTACAGTGAAAACTCTTTATAACGAATCTTAAGGGACCAAGATATTTCTTTCGTTATAGAGCACTGGTTCCCAAATTGGGGGGCGCGCCTCCCTTGGGGGGCGTGTACACATTGCTGGGGAGGCGCAAGCAGTTATTACGAAATACAATTTTTATTGATTAAATTATTTTTATTTTAAAATGTAGGGAAAATATGAAAAATTATAATTATTATCATCAATAAAATTGAATTCATCCCGAATATTTTATAATTTCTTCGTAAAATACATAAAAAAGTGATATATTTTTCACGTTATAGAAGGTGGGGGGGGGGGGGGGCGCGAGAGTTTCGAAAATATACAAAGGGGGGCGTAGAATTAAAAAGGTTGGGAACCACTGTTATAGAGAGTTTTCGTAATAGAGAGGGTTTAAAAAAAATAAAATTTTAATTATTTATGTATAAATATATGTACCTATGTAATATTATATATCAAACACATCGTTATTTTTACGATAATAACGATATAACGAGTAGATAATGAAAGAATGTAATCGTTTTTGGAAATTTCGGCATTATATTTATTACGATAACACGTAAATTGTATTATGAAACATAAAAAAATGTTTCGTTGTTGAGAGTGTCAATACGTTATAGAGAATGAATTGACTAATGGGTTATATAGCAAACCAACCATTATTATGTAATGTTTACGTTATATAGAGTTTTTCGTTGTAAAGAGTTTCGCTATAAAGAGTTTTCACTGTATTAAATTTAATTCTAAAAAAAAACAAATTTCAATTACACATAAAATGAAATATTAAAAAAGGAATTTACGACCACGTCATATTTGGTCAAGATACTTTCATTAAAACTCATTCTATTGGGTGCTGCTAATATATATTATATTTATACGTAGAAAAAGACCTTTCCACATCAACCGATGTAGTAATCCATGCATATTTCATATAAACTAAATCATTTAAATTATACTGTTATTCATTACGATTTCGGCACAATAACGATAGTTATTTTATCATTCATACGTTTATTACTGGTTTTTTCACTGGTTTTAAAATTTCTGGCAATAATGATTTATAGTCCAAGTATAATATACATAAAAAAAAAGTTAAATTTTCAAGAAAAATATGTAAAAATTAAGAAAAAATAACCAAATAAGGGAAAAAGCAATAAAAAGCAAGTTTTGTGGAAAAAAGCAAAAAAAAAAGTTTACTTCATTGAAATCGGAACGATTCAAAACGTATTCATCTATGAGAATTATCTTTCTACCACACACCTCTCAAAAGAAGCATTTGCTACAAAATCCGAGCCCTAGTAATAAGTAGGGCCCGGATTTAAATGCACTTAAAACCATACGGATATGCTCTAGAAAATAGCCAAAAATGCCTTTAAAAAATGCATTTTACCACAAAAATGACCTTAAAAATGCCCTTAAAAAATACAATATACCACAAATATGACTTTAAAAATGCCATATATTTTTTTTTTATACAAATTATAATTTATAAATGAGACATAATAATTATTTTTACATGACGATCTACAGTCAATAATAAATTAAGATAAGATAAAAACTAAATCGAAAAAAAAAATTGACAATGTGTATGGAAAACCCCGATAAACCTTCTTTAAATATCAAGTAAATAATTTATCTTAAGATAATTTTTTGAATAGTCCAAGTTTTATATCTATATTGAACAAAATATATGCATTAAAAACCAACAAAATGACCCAATAATGCTAAAAATGCCCTAAAAATGTAAAAACGTCGAAATATGCAAAAAAATGCAAAATAAAATTTGTAGTTTTCAAACCCTCGTTACATGAAACGAATTATGTATTTAGAAAGCATTGTGCATGATCGACCAAAAAAATATGCACTTTGCATTGAAATCCGGGCCCTAGTAATAAGTAATAACTGAAGACTGAAGACCGTAACATTGAATAAACACGTTACCTACCCACTTGTCCACACAAGTCCATTTATATTTTAGAGCATAGGTTCTTAACCGGGGGGTCCGTAGATGGTTACTCGGGGGGTCCACATAGTGGCTGTGAGTTTTGTTTTTTAAATTATCCAAAAATAAATTTGTACGAAATTAATTCATATAGTATATTAGGTATTATCATTGAAAAATAATTTTAATTAAAAATTATATTATATATGTTTTATTTTTTTAGAGACGGGGTCCGCGATTATATTTTATACTTCAGAGGGGTCATGGCCCAGAAAAGGTTAAGAACCTATGATTTAGAGAACGTAGATAATGTTTAGATGTTTAGATAATTATTTTAGGCTTTCATCGAAAACGTATAATATATTATAGACCATTAGGTATGTGAATGTCATTCAGATAAGGCAAATAATCTTTGACGTCATAGTAAATTGACGAAAAAAACCAAAAATACCCAAAACATTCAGTTATTTACAAAATATGTGAATATATTATATTGTATTTTTACCCAAATACGTATGTAAAAATATGTGAAATAAAATTGGGCTTATTTTAATAAGAACGATCTGAATAGTGCACATTTTTTATCACATTAAAAATATCCAATCACCATTAAAAATATGTATTTACAATAAAATCCGTTCCCTAATTATTATTATTTTATGTTGTCCATCGCAAATTCAGAATGCTCAAAATACTAAAAAAAAAAAAAAAAACAATCGCATTGTAAACGCGTGCACAGAGCTTTATAATATTCTAGAATTATGCATATTATACATATTATTATCAGTACCTGATTGAATATTCGGTGCAATAAATCGAAAGGAATATTTTCAATAACAAAGTATTGTTAAATATACGTAATATATTTGTCGAAACAATTAAATGTGTGAATAATAAAAATAAAATAAACAGATCTTGCCCGGAGTAATTATTATAATAAAGAGTGCGAAAATTGTCACCTCGGGTGATGAATTTTTATTCGTTAGGTTAGCGATTTCAGTAAACAAATGTTTGCACTCCGGGCGAGACACCTGTGTTTATTTTATTTATAATATTATATTTAATAGTTTTGATAAATTACATTTTATATATTATTTAATAACACTTTGTTATTATAATATAATATAACGATTTAAACAAAATAATGAAGAAACAATATTTATTTATAAGAAAATCCCAACGGAGATGGAAACAATTTTACACGAGGTTGGTTCTCCTCGTCCGGCAGACGGTTTTCGACCGTTTACAATAATAATTATAATTTTGGTGCGAAGAGTAAGCGTTCGTTTTCCGGTATGGCATTTTTGGGCGATTGATCATATCAATATCTTGATACGATAACGACTTATCTTTAATATCCATAGAAAATAAAATTGCAAGAAAGATTAATAATTATGACGAGATTATAAAATATTTCGCTGCGAAAAAAGGCTAGAAAAGTAAACTTTTAGATATTAAAATGTTATTTGTTAAATTAGAACTGCCAAGTGATATATAAATAATGTTTGTTTTTTATGTTTTTATACGTGTAACGTTTTAAAATATGATATTTTATAATATGTGTACAATGTACGTTGTATAAAAATAGCAAAGTTTCCATATTTAAGTTTATAAAAATGTTTATATTTCATAATTAAGTTAATTAAGTTAATTAAGTTTATATTTTTTAATATGTAAAATTAATTATTATTATTATGATATAAAAATATTATTGATATGATAGAAAAAAAGCTTTATATTAAAATATCCCCTCGTAGCTCCACATATGGAGTGCACAGTTAAGGGCGCTACATTTAACCAGACCCGAGCGTCAAATGTTCTAGTTCCGGCACTGGCGATGGGACTTCGGCGCTAAAGAAAAGAAAACCACACGTTAGGCTACAATGTTATTTGAGAAACAGCGAAAACGCATTTCACGCGTTTTGCGTATTTTGTAATTTTTCATACTCACCGTGATGTCTTAAGATGAACCTTCACAACACGGACCGTCAGCGAATTTACATTTGCGTCACGGTCGTCCTGTATAAAACATAAAATGGGATATTATAACATCAAATCGAACAAGTGCGTGTGAAATGTTGTGAAACGACCGTTTCTCAAGAATTTCGCAAAATAATAATAATAATAATAATAATTACAATAAATAAACGAATTATAAAATACTAATTTCTATAATATTTGTATACCACCGAGTTAAACATGTGGAAAACGCTGTGCGTCACGTCGCGCGAAGCGTATTTTTTGGCTAACGCGTTATGTCAATGTAAAATATGTAATTATTATTACAAGTAAAAATATTGTTAAAACATACCTAATTAGCTGACCCGGCAAACGTTGTTTTGTCATATATTTCTAGTGAATTTTGTAGTATGAAAAATAACTGACTTATTGTAAGTATGTGGGGACGGCGGCGCGGCGTCTACGATTGAGAGAGGGATGGAGCGCGCACGCACGCAATTTCGGTAAAAGTTATGTGTAATAATAATATGTTGCAAAATCCATGCCGTTTGCGTAAAGATCGTTGGTTTTTCGCTTTAATTGTATGCGTCATCGAGCTTATCGACCAATGACAATAGATTTGCCTGCGATCGTAATCGACCGTCCAATGAAAAAAGTTCAATTGTATTCGTTCTATTGTTCATCGCACGCACGCGATTCCGGTAAAAGTTGTGTAATAATATGATATTGCAAAATCAATACCTTTTGGTAATGATCGTCGGGATTTTCGATGACATAACAATCTATAATTTACATAAAATGCAAATTACCACGCACTCGCTGCTGATCGTTGCATCTCGAAATCTAGCCCGTGAAAAGTTTTTCCCGGTATGAGGGCGAAATAACGTTCTTCATTTTCAACCCCTTTAACCCCCTTAGGGGTTGAATTTTGAAAAAAAAAAAAAAAGGTAATAGATTTTTCATTATTTGATTTACAGAATATGTATGTTAAGTTTCAAAAAAATCTGACCAAAAAATAACATTTTACATTTTTAACACCTTTTACCCCTTTTAGGGTTGAATTTTGAATTATAAGTTGGTAGATTTTTCATTACTGTGTATGCTAAGTTTCAAAAAAATAAGATCGAGAAATAACATTTTCCATTTTTAACACACAGGGGTTGAATTTCGGAAAATCCTTTCTTTAGTGGGTTCTCCTATATAAAACGAAACTTTGACCAAATTTAATACCACAAAGCTCCAGTGACTCAGGATTTTTTCCATTTTTACCCCTTTTAACCCCCTGCAGCGCCTTCTGCCGGGCCGATTTGGGAATCTAAACCATCCATGCAGGGCGTCACCCAAACGCATACAAAAAAATGCATTCAAATCGGTCCAACCGTTTAGGAGGAGTTCACTGTCATACACACGTACAGTAGAATTATATTTATAAAGAAGATATTACATACCATATTTGGTTCCAAATACACAGTGATAAACTGCTCTCTGTTGTCGATTGAAATCCTTTCAATTCGTATTATGTCGAATCCTTTGCGATAAGCCTTTATCAAACACTATACGACAAAAAAAAAAGTGATAATAATAACATCAATAATTATTATTGTCAGGTAAATTCAACATAAAATTGTATAATGTATAATATTGTTATACACTTAATTAATTCGAATGTTATGATAGCCCGACAATGCGAGGCCAGAGATCAGTGGTAAGAGTCGGTTGTAAATAAAAATATCAATTTGGATCTGAGTTAAGATATGCGTACGTGTAGTACAAGTGTAGTGAAGTGGTGCAGCAACTACTAGGACAACTTAAATCTCAGGTGTGCTATTATTTTCAAGTTGAAAATTAAATTGACGATTTTTTTTTCCGATTTCAAATCTTTTCTAACGATTTATTTTGCTTCGAAATCTGAACCATATAATTATCGCTAATTCGAGAATAATACCAGGAGAGAAACAATAACTCGTTTGGCACCAAGTTATTATTTAAATACGACCTGCAATATCATTATATAATTTATATAATAAATATAACTTATACCTTAACAAATTTCACCCGTAATGCGAGATATAATTAATTAAAATACCATTTTCGCTATTTTTACGATAAAAGTGGTAAATATGAGATGAATTATAACGTAAAATTAAAGGAAATCGAAATCGACTTTTGTTCCTAAAATTTAAAATCCCAAAGACCGGACTAGAAAAGATGTTAAATAGGAGTTTGTATAGCTAAAGCAACCCTCCGGGACCCTGTGGTGTATATTAGTATAATATTTATGCTTAAATGTGTCAAACGTACTCCATCAATGTCAAAATCTTTGTCAACATTAAGTACCACTACTCTTGCGGTGGTATTTCGGGCAATTTCTAATAAATCCTCAGTATCCACGTGAGCTGGCAATAAAAATGCAATTTCTGCCTCCAATTCATCTTCATCTTCTGCCGATCTTCCCCAATATGGGGAAGTCACGATGGCGTCAACTGTCAACTGGGTACCGATTTCGTCATAATCGCTCTCTATAAAAGATATCCTATCCGCCACTCCACATATTCTTGCATTTTTCTTGGTCAGTTTAATATCCTCACGGTTATAATCAACAACAATAACTGTTAACGAAACAAAAAATCTGTTAAAATATTATTTTTATATTTGTCGAATCACACCACGAAACGCGTTTCGACCAGCTTCATAATTTATTTAATTTTAGACGGGGAGGGTACTATACGATGAATTTACTGATGTATACGTTTATATATTAATATGTTAATGTTTATTGTAATTATGTTATTATTATAATAACACTTGTCTAGCGTTTGTGTTTTACTTAGAGTCGAAGTGTACAGTTAGTTAAAAAACACCGTTATAAATTTGTCTAGTCTTTAAAACGATTAAAAGATATTATTTACATAAATTATTTGACTTTTCAATTTTACTTTCGCTTGGTTATTTGACATTTTTATATTTAACACGAAAAAACGCGCGATACTGAGTTGGAATTCAATGAAAAATTAAGTTGTCAAATCAGATGGTCATCCACCAGATGGTGGTCTAGAAAAATCTGTATCCACGCCAACGGCACTGACGTCCGGAAAATACAAATATATAACCTTCATGGTTGTCCAATGCGAGTTGAATCGCGTTACTGCCCGTGCCACAATACGGATTCAACACCGTTTCGTAATTGCTGCACTTGGAGGCTATATGACGAGCTAAAATTCCAGGGCAGTTGTTCCGGTTGTCAACTGTGAAATAAAAACAAAAATATCAAATCGTTCTGAAATTATATATATATTAACTTATTTAAAAAATTATGTTTTATTTACGACTTACCCTCGTCAAAAATGACACCGGTATCGGACACGGTCGCTGCTGGCAGAGTATCTTCCTCCTCCTCCTCATCCTCGATGTAAATTATGCGCGGTGGTACGTCAGGATTCGCTAATTCAGGGCACTCTGTATCCGACAAAACTGCAATCCGACGAGCAACAATATAAACGTGCGCCAAATGCAGCAGATAAGAAGCAGCGGGAAATTTCAATACGTATTTATACAACAGTCTAACCTCTCTATAACGGAATCGTTTAGAGCCAACAGAGTCATCCGTTATAGAAATGTTGGGTTTCACTGGTGAATTTGACATTTTCCGTATTAAAGTGAAACAACATGTCGTCGTATTCTAAATATCACAGTTAGGTAATTATCTTCGTAATACAGGCGTGCAATGGGTATCACATTTGACATAACATTTTAAAATTAACACCCCCCCCCCCCCCCAAATAACGATTACCTAGGAATGCACTTGGATTTGGACGTACCCTCGTGACCGTATTAAAAGGGGAAGATTAATCACACGGGGCGTACAATTCAAAGCCACGCACCACCCTCCTATATATGTTAAGTTTTGAAATAATTTTTTAAATCTAACATAAATATTATATAATTCTGCAGTTGTCGGTGAATTGTATTGTCTTAATACAATATAATATAATATGTGGTTAAAACCCTCTGTCTATAGTTCTGTACCATATAAACCCGTCAAAGATTTATAATATAATATACTATTGTAACGAACCCCTGTGTCATTTAATATTTAGTAATAAGAAGCTATGGGAAAAGATATGAAAACGGTGTGAACATCGAAAAGAATTGATGAACGAATCTTTTCGACCACACACCGAAATAAATTCAGTATAATTATATTTTTTATATAAACGTGGGAAAGTCGAAAAGGAATGCTTAGTAATCCTTTTCGACAATGTAAGCATAATCGATGGGAACGTCGCAAAGACGTGCTGTATATAAGGGCATATGTGAGCTGAGGCAAGGTAGTCTGCAGCGGAAGCCCTTGTGTGCAGAAGTCGTGTGTTTATCCGTTTCTTCTTTAATAAAACGTAATTTTTCATTGGTAATTTGCGTGTTTTGTTCGATCCAACCTACGTACCGTGCACTGTATTAACGTACAGTGTGAAGTAAGCAAAGTGCTGCAAAAGCACCCCTTACACTTACACTATGATATATAATTTATTTATAATAAATAGCGATTTTAAATTATTCACAAAAAGACCGAGTTTAAAGTTTTCACTCTTCAAACCTCTTCCCTCTCCCTGTCGGCAATGATAGCCACCCCTATCCTCCTCCCATCAACAATGTAGAAAATACAAGACTTAAAATATTACAGTGTAGTATTTAATAAGCTATGACGTACTTTCAATCTGGACCTCATCTGTGTCAAACACTCGCTTGCAATAGATGCATATGAATGTTAACGAATGTCCGGTTGCGACAACCTCAAATTGACAATGTTTTCTGAAAAACAAAACGTATTCAAAATAAAAATTTGTTTTCAATTTTCAATTTATCCGAGTTAATAAGTCTTCGTGTGCGTAAAAAAAGAACGCGTACTCAATAGTAGAATGCTTACCTGATTGAAAATGACGTAACCATTTTGAAAAAAAATTTATCAAAATAAATAAAGAATTTAAATTGATACAAACTACAAACAGTAAGTTTGTACAAAGTTCCGGTACAAAGTTAGTAAACCAATAGTTTCCAGGTCCCTTGGCGATCCGACACAGCAATACACGGTGGTCATAGGCTAGAAAACATTAGAATCAACGTTATATTTTTAAAGTTCTCGATAATAATCAAACGAAAATACTGATTCTCTCATAAGCCGTCTTAAGCCCTTTGGGCCTTAAGGGTCTCGCCACACTAGAGCGGTTTTGACGCGCGGTGAAAACGCGTCGAAAACGCATGTAATACAGCGGTAGACGCGACAAAAACGCAAAACCGTGGCATGCAGCGGTGTCACGCGATAACGCGCGCTAGTCTGACCATAGATTAAGTATACATTAGATTTAGTATATTTAATCTATGGTCTGACGCACTCCATTACATTGTATGCGTTTTCATCTCGCGTTTTCGACGCGCGGTTTTGACGCGTCAAAACCGCTCTAGTTTGGCCCGGGCCTTACGCTTTTTAGCGGAGACAATTATTTTGAAACACTCTACTAAACGCGCGAAAATAATAAGACCAAGGCAATCTGCCGCCGGCACGACACACGACACACACGACTGAACCGATAATCTAAAGACATTTACTGCTGGATGAGAATACATATTATCCACGTTTTACGATAAATATAATAAAATAAAATGCAGAAAAATCCTAACGTTTCACGTTTTCGACGAGTTATTTTGGAAACGTAGCGCGGGCCGCCAGTTGCCCATCGTTGATGCCTACGATATTATAATGTATTAATCATTCAAATTCGTTCCAAAGTAATGCAAATCGGATGCGATTTTTTTCGAACTCTACTTACGTTATCGTATACGTGTATGACGTCTTCAAAAGCGATTTTTTCAATGAAATCAAAATCGAAAAATACTTCCACAAAAACGCGTCGGACGATCTCCGGTAGAAACTTCAACGGAAACGATAAACAAATGGCCGTCGAGAGACGAATGCGTGACTTGCAGGTCAGTTATACGAGTATTAAACTGAGAGGTTGCGCCCTGTGCGCTCTGCCCATTCGCGTCCGGCCGCTCGCGTGGTTTATTCCATGAGCTCGTTGAGGCGTCGGTACTACCGCGATTTATCTCTAATCGCGATGCTACCACATACCGGGTAACGGACACTTCTATATTTGAGGTTATGGCGCAAGTCGTTTTAATATTATTTTCGTACAGATATCTGATAAACGTTATAGCGACTCCCGACACCCCGCCGTCGTCGTCGTCGTCGTCGTCGGTCTTTTTAGTTTTTGTCGTCGTCGGACAACACTCGAATCGTTTCTCGCTATTCGTCCGCACACCGCCGCTCCGGTGCATTTTCAGTGATGTCCATACGATGAGTGCTTGACGGTCGTGTAACAATGAGTTATTGGAAGAATTTCAACGTCGACGCGAACGAACTGAAAGATTACTTCAAAACGCACAAGTCGGTCAAAGAATTCCAAGCGCACTCGTCGAAAGTCCACTCGGTCGGTTGGAGCTGCGACGGCAAACGTCTGGCATCGTGCTCGTTCGATAAATCCGTAGCCACATTCACTTTGGACAAAGAACGTCTGGTGAGAAATTAGATTCGAATTTACAGCTAATTATTTATTTAATTTTATCGTTTTATATTACGTTTTTCGTTTGTCCGTCTCGTCTGTGAGTTTTCACTGTGAGTGACCATGGTTTTGGACACCGCCGACTTGATTCAGACAAAGCCGATCAGAGTCGATCGTGTGGACATCGTAGGCTTGAAGAGAACAAAAGACGACGTTGTTAAAAAAGCTACAAAATGTCTGTTCGATTCCAACACTATCGGCGACGTGATCGTCAAGACCGTGGTAGCTAAAAATAATTTGATGAAATTAGAGTGTTTCAGTGATGTGTCTGCAAAACTCGATGTTGACAATGTCGATGGACAGGACAGATATTATGTTACCATCAAAGTGGAGGAATCAAATTGGATTCAAGGACATGTTAAACTTTTATCAGATGCTCATTTCGATAATAACCCTGATCCCAAATTGTCAACTGGAATATCGTTTCTGAACTTGTTTGGCCGTGGTGAAAAATTAAACATAGTGTCTGATTTATACTCATCAAACAAAAAATTTTCTACGGGTAGTATTAGCTATACAAAACCATTAATTGCTCTTTTCAATCCATACGTATACACGACAATTTTCAAGAACCATTATAATAGAAGTAAATTTGGCTATTCATTTGATGAGTATGGATTAAATACTGGATTCGATCTAAGTCATGAATATTTTAAAGTAAACTTTGGATGGGAAGGTGTCGCTAGAGAATTAAAGTATGCTCAAAATGCACCATTCGGAATACGAGAACAGCTTGGTCTCACCATGAAGTCTTCCGTTAAAATGACAGCTTCTTACGATACTCGTGACAGTGCTGTGTTTCCCAGTTGTGGATCCCTGTTGCAGTGGATATCCGAAGTTGCAGGGATTGGCGGAAGCCATGAATTTCTTAAAAATGAACTGTCCATTCAACACACATTAACCTCGATCCTGAGTTCTGCTATTACCGGAACGTTTTCTTTCGGAGTGTTAGACACATTTGGAAAATCCAGTATTTTAGATAATTTTTATCTGGGCGGACCGCTGACATTCAGAGGATTTGAAGAGTGTGGCGTAGGTAAAAAAGAAGATGGTAGCATAACTGGTGCATCAATGTATTGGAGATTCAATTCACATATTCATGCGCCACTTCCATTTTTATCGGAAAAAAATAAATTGTCCCATTTAATAAGGATACATTTATTTATGAACTCTGGTAATGTTGGAAATCGAAATGGAACCCTGGCCAAGGACTTGCGAGGATTGGTCAGCAACATTCGGCTATCCTGTGGAGCTGGTTTCGCGTTAAATATCAACAATTTAATGCGTTTAGAAATCAATTATTGTTTACCAGTGTTTTATTCTAAAAACGATTCTATTGTGTCAAATAGAAGTCAGTGGGGCTTTGGTTTGCTGTTCTTTTAATAGACTGATAGTAAAAATGTATTTTAAATAGAATGTTTTTCGTTGTTGTTATTTTGTATAACAAAAACTAAATATCTATTTAATTTGTAGTGTATTATAGTAATAAAAGTTGTATTTGTTGAACAAAAATGTTACCTAAATTGAGTTCACTTTATTGTTTCATTAAATTTAATTTTGCCCATTAGAATTTGTCTTTACGATTTTAATCAAACAAAGGTGGTTAAAGCAAAATGTTTCTGTAAAATAAATTTCTATTTGTTTGTTGTTGAGAGTTGATTCTCAATAGTGACTTACTCGTTATTATAATTATTTTAATTATAAAAATGGTAATTGTTTATTTGTCACGAAGGCTGGTTAAATATAATGCATACTTTATTTATTTTGATAAGGTCACTGACGTTTAATTATGAATATATAATTATTACAATACTTAAATTATTAGGCTAAATATATTTACATGTATTTAATGATTAAACACAATCGGTTTTCAACAATTTCAATCATTAAAAGCTACATTATAGTATTTTTGACAACTTTATAGATTCAAATACTTGTTGACTGACACGAGTATCGGCATTGAATTTAACCAAATTTTGATTTATTAATTTCAAAAATTTACATAACATAATACACGTGTTGATCCAAAAAATCTAGTATGTATTATTATTTTGATTATTATTATATTTGAGATTATTTTAGTCAAGTTTACTCTGTGTTATTCAACGTGTACTGACATTTGTCAGTTTTTTGTTCGCTTTTATCTTTATTATTCAATGTTTCCTTTTTAAAATATTCTTTAATTGTCGGTTGTTTTTAATATAATAAAAAAATTTATGCGGTTAACTAGGTAGGTGATTAATATATTTTACTGGAAATATTTTGAGGGGTGTCAAAGCAAAATTGTTTATTACACACAGAAATAAAATTCAATATTCTGTTCACTGATGAGAAACGAAGATTCTTTTATTACCCACTCTTTTTGTCTACCTATTATATTACTATTTAAATTATAGTTGTAATTTTATTTCCATTAATGTTTTGATATAATCTCAAATATGTTAAAATGTAATTTCTTTTAAAATAGTAAACCCAAGCATTTATATTTTATATCATACTCGCACATAAACATTTAAATAAGTGTTAAATATGTATATCATTTGCTCACAAAAGTATCAAATTTAAAAAAGCTTTACTGATAATAATTATTACCAAAAAAAAAAAAAACAAGAATGCTTATTTATTTTACAACATTTTGCTTTGATGCCTTTTTTATTGTTACATATATTTTAATCTAATGGTGATTTTGATTCCTTTATAGAACAAGGAGTATACCTATAAAGGACACAGTGGAAGCGTAGATCAGTTATGCTGGCATAAGACGAACCCAGATCTACTCAGTACAGCAAGTGGCGACAAAACAGTTAAAGTATGGGACGTGAGGCATCAGAAATGTTCAAATACTATTATGACCAAAGGTATACTGCAAGATATTGTGTATTGTTCTATTGCAATAACGTTTGTTTTGTTTTTTTTTTTTTTATATAAAAGGGGAAAATATCAACATCACTTGGTCGCCCGATGGCCACTCAATCGCCGTCGGAAACAAGGAAGACTTGATCACCTTCATTGACATGCGCACCCTGAAACCGATCAGTGAACAACAGTTCAACTTTGAAGTGAATGAAATGTCATGGAACAACGAAAGTGATTTGTTCTTCTTGACAAATGGCCTGGGATGTGTTTACGTGTTAAGGTAAATATTAATATTATTAGTGTGTGTATTCACTTCATTAGTTTATATTTTTACGATTGAAATGCAGCTTTCCAGACTTGGTTCAACGACACGTGGTCAAGGCGCATCCTGGTACATGTATTTGTATAGAATTTGCACCGAGTGGCCGTTATTTTGCTGTAGGTTCAGCTGATGCTTCAGTCTCTTTGTGGGATCTTGAGAATTTGGCTTGTGTTCAAACTTACAACAGGTAATTCGTTGGAACCTAATATATTTTAACTATAGTTTGAAATAGATTGTTGACCACCGTCTATATATTTAATTTGTATTTACTATATAATTACCCAGCCCGGTGGTGTACTGTGTTATTTTCATTAATTTTTTAATACTTTTTATGGTGTCTATCGTAACGATCTTGAGAATTCATCATTTCTTCTTTTCAAAATATAGATTGGACTGGCCTGTTCGTGCTTTAAGTTTTTCATATGATGGTAAAATGTTGGCTTCGGGCAGTGAAGATTTGTACGTTGACATTTCCGATGTCACTACAGGAGAAAAAGTAAGAATAGTTTATAGATAATATCAGGCGTTATTTTAATGATGTCTGTAGATTATTGTTTTAATTTTTTATATTTTAACAACATTTTGCTTTCCCCACGATAGATTACCGATGTACCAATCGAAGCAGCAACATTCACCGTGGCGTGGCATCCAAAACAGTATTTATTGGCATTTGCGTGTGACGATAAAGAACAATTTGATAGAAAAAGAGACACAGGAAATCTAAAAGTGTTTGGTTTTAGTTCTGATTGATGTATTAAAAAAGTAAATTATTAATTGTAAGGCTAATTTTATTATTTTTATAAAAAAAAAAAAAACAACCTCTTCTTGTATATTTTATTGTTAAAAACCTAAGCAGTTATTGATAAATCCGTGTAAATATTAATGTTAGAATTTCAACTGTCAAGACTGATTTGTCATACTGTTGCACATTTGAAAAAGTTTTTAATCCTAATGATTTTTAAAATTTTTCATTCGACAGATTTTAATTTTGATATTTAAAATAAATAATAATCACTGAAATAATCATTATTCATTAGTATACTTATATTTATTAGAAAAAAAACTCGATCGCGAGCACATACTTACGTGCACTCGGATTTACATTTACCATTAAATGGTTTAATGACAAAACTTTTTAAATTTGGCGATCCTGATGAAATTCTAAAACCTTTTTTGTTAAAATTGATCTTTACTCATAGAAGCTGTTTCCAATTTCGAATGTTTCATCGATACTTGATATTCATTATTCACTGACAGTTGTCGTTTTAACTTCCAACTCGAGTGGTTTAAATTCACTACCCATCATAATACCAACTTGAATTATACTGAACTGAAAATCGAGCCTCGTGTTCGAATCATTCGTTTGTTTAAATTCTATTAATATTGGTACATATTATGTTTTAATGTAATTTTTGTTTTCGTATACATTTTAGACTATCAATTGTCAGTTTCAAGAAAACTGAACATGTTTTGATGATCTTTTTATTGTCAAGTATTGAAAAAACACGAGCCAACTAACACATAATAAAAGATACAATTCCATAAAACAGTACGAAATCATAGTGTCTAGAAGTTGGCAAAAATTAAACGAGATCGACAAGTATTCACATTTTCGTAAACCTAAAATTTAACCTTTAAGTCGATATAGATATTTCTCCATACTGACTCTGTGGACTTCAATAGGTAAATTTATTATTACAACTTTAAACATATTTGTCAATCGCTCTCAAGTGGACTTGACTAGAATCTAGTCGATTGCATTCTGTTGCTTTTCGTCGAGTTTTTCAAATAGATGTGTTCGGCGGCGTAACTGGGTAAAAACGAATGTAATCGCAGAATTGAGGGTAAGTAAATATTTTTCTTTTACGTATAGTCATCAAATAAGAATATAAATATTATTATATCACAGAATATAAAAACTAGAAAAAACACTGATAATAATTTACTCGGGCGACACATAAGACTGTGTGTATATTTCGACATGTTACTATGAACATGTCAAAAATAAAATGTTTTAAAAATTTTAATTTAATTATGTTAGCATTGTTTTGACTGTTTTGAGTATTAAATTTATATGATTGAGATTATTATTCTTTATTTTGTAAAAGATTCTGAGATATGTGCCGTTTACTTTAATGATAATAAAAAACCCGCAGTGCTTATGTTAGACATAAAATAGTAAAATTTATTGATAATAACACACAAATAAATAGTATGAATTGAGTTAACATAATTCGTGTAAAAATTTGATTGTACAAAATATAATATTTAATTTTATCCGATTCGATTGAATCGTAAAATCACTAACATGTACTATAAAGTCTACTATAAAATCGAACATTTAAAAACAAATGAGTGACATAAAATGTGAATAAAAAATAAATGTCCGTGAAACATGACGTGGCATTTGAATTTCAAAAAATAATTAATCGTTTTTTAAAAATCTCAAATAAATACATAAATACATAAATTTAACAAACATTGGCGTTTCTTTGCTTTAAAATATAAAAAATTGTTTGTTATTTTTTGTTTCTATCAAAGTGCTAAGTCTCACAGAGATGTTCACCTAAATATTATAAAATAAAAATACGAAATAACATAGTAAACTATTCTCCCGTCAGTCTGAAGTGTTAAAAATTAAGTACACATAATAAATGCAAGTATTAAAAAAATATAATAGTTAATATATATCTTAAAAATACTAATATAATGGAAGTACAAAAATTATTTTGTTCACAGCTTTTTAATAATTGACACGCCTCTAAATAATATGGTAAAACATAATATAGACCGACGACGACCGTTATAAATTTATACATTTGTAATAAAATATAAAACGATGATATTTCATAAACAAAACTAAAGATTAAAACGTTTAAACTTAGTATGAATGGAAAAAAATATAAATATAACATTAATAAAAAAATTATCAAAATTGGTTTGCATTTAGTTATGAATTGTTATTTGTATAGAACCTATTAATGGATAATTTCATAACCAATTGAATTCGCCGATCCTTTTACATCGGCCGTTAATAATGGTCTGCGTTCTACCATTTCTTGTACACGATTCTGTGATGCAAAACAGCTGCGGCAAATCTCCTCGGTGTGTTCGAGCAAATTGTAAAGGAAACTGTTAAAAAATGCTTGCATGGGGTTCAAAATAGCCTGAGGACAAACAATTGAAATCAATTTATTCAAGTCACATTAAATTGAAATACGATAAAGACAACTTGATCGAAAATATTCATTACATACACATTAAAAATAATTAGAATATCGAGTCGGAATAGCTGTATTATTTTTTATCCACACATGATTGTTGTTTAGGAAGCAATATCGAAAAAGGAAAAAGTAATTAATATTGTAATTATTTTATACTTCGCCGATTTGAAATTCAAATAATATCAGATAAATGGTTTGAGTTTTGATCAAATTACAAATCGATTATTCCAGAAAAATACTAACTTATATTGCCTCTGGATACTTTATTGAAAGGTACAAAAACTAAATCTATTAGAAAACTTAGTGAAGACTTAGTAACTCGAGTACATAATATACATTTTTCAAACATCAGAATTTTAATAGAATCTTATTAAAGGAGTACGTTGAAAGAATCATCTTATTTGTATATATCTACACACTAAAACGCTCATATACTTATTACGTACCATCAGATACCACAGTGTTAGCATCACTCCGCTGGGCAAATTGTCCCATGACGTCCAAACGATTAATGCATTGATTAAATTCGGCGTCCAACACAGGTAAAATCCCAAATTGATTAAAGCGAACCTCTGTTTGAATAAATCTAACATCTTCCTCTCGTTTGTTGAATATTGCGCCATGTACGAGGTGATAATATGGTATATGTACCCAGTGGATATGGAATATAACACTGGGTTCACGACCATAACGACAATTACTGGCAAGAATGTAAAAAAATAATTTGGCAGGAATTTCATGACGACGTTGTCTTTCATGCTCAAATTGTGACAGCTAGTAAAATAATTAAAATACTGTTAGTATTCTGGCAAGACAGACGAATGATTTGTTGTTTTATATACTTGGCGTCCGGCGTGTAAAGAGTAGAAAGTCCGATGAATGTGAAAATGGCAGGAAACGTCCAAGCAACGAAATGATATATCCTTCTACACGATTGTTTGTCCTGATATGCTCTCCACATGTCTACAGCATATGCTAAGGTCCATATCCAAGTAACTATATAAAAATACTGAATCCACACCTGTTGTTTGCACCAAAAAACAAAAAAAAACACAATTAAGATTTACACAAACCAAAGAATTTAAATTGCTTCAATAACACTTACAGCTAAGAATATACACGTGGCTGTATACGGCTGCCCGTCATACCACTGAAAATGATGCATTAATTTTAAGCAAGACCTTAATAGAATACCTAAAATCAGAACAATAAGATAAATGTGTTTCTATACTCTGAGCTTCAGTTTCAACATAAAATGGTGAGTAGTAAGATTTTTATAACAATTATAAGCAGGAAAATTGTATAAGAAACTTAAACATAATAATATAAGGTACCTTTCAGAAACAAAAAAATAAATAATTGTAATTTGTAATCGTTGAACATTTAAAACTTTGAGGTAATTTTAAAATAATTTGAATTAGTTTTTATAAAAAAAAAAAAAAAAAAAACGTTTTATAGGTAACATTTGAAGAAAAAAAATGACCAATACGTGAAATGTTCTAAAAAGAATACGAATTACAAATATTTTATAAGATATAACAAAACAATAATAATGTAGGTACTGTTTAACGAATAAACTATACATTAAAGCTTGTTATAATAATTATTATTGTTAAAAAATTATATCGTATGGAAGTTTCTGTATTTTCAGATGCATTTTAATACCTAAAGATGCACAGAAATCTGCTAAGGCCAACCACATGATAATTGTTTTTCCTCGCCACATTATGTTTGAATAAAATCTGTTGGGAACTTTGAGCTCGATTTTGGGCAATATCTGAAAAATCAAAAAACGATCGCATTAAGACTATAGAAACGTTGGGTTTCGATGGTCGAGGGAAAAAAATGAATACCAAAACAACATCAAAGACTGAAAAAGTGCGACGGGAAAAAATAAAAAATAAAAAACTCAACGTCACCTGGTACATTGCGCCGGATATTCCGATCAGCGAAGACAGCAAGCACACCATGTTGAAACGGTCAGAGTTGAATTCGTTCATGAGTTTGTAGGCCGGATGATAGTCTAGAGCTCTCCGGCAACAGAACGTTTGAATGGACGGGTCGGCCATGGCGAGCAGAGACGCGAGCGGTCTACGACGAGCACATGTGAGAAAAAACAAGTCAACCGACACCGGCGAACGCGTTATTTAATATTTATGAATATTTATGATTTCCGACGACGACGAGAATCTCGCGATCTCGGATCGGTAAGGAAAAGAAAGAAAAAAAAAAACAATCGATTACATAACTCGTCGTCGTCGTCGTCTGTGTCTGTTTATCACTCGCATTAATTAGCATATTATACCGATTAATATCATAATAGTAATAATAACGAATTAAGTATGTATGTTTAATCTTACCGTGAATTCGTTTTCCAGAAGGATCAATCAACGCGACGGACTGGAATTAACGGCGAATCGTTTACATTTTTTGAAAATTCAAATATTCGTCCGCGAGCTAAACCGAACCGAACAAGCTTATTAGAGCGTAGTCTGTAATAATAATAATATACATAATTACATACATTATACATTTGCTCTCTCTCTCTCTCTATACGATTACAAATTGCCGTATACAACAGTGATTGCTGTAATCGTTTTATCAACGATCCCCACACTTTACCGAGAGATAATAATAACAATTAACGCGAACAAACTTCGGACGTCAATCTCGCGCCATTATCTCTTGTCCACAGATACGAGTCTCTTTACACGAATATCGATAAAAATTAACGACTTAAATTACCAACTATATAATGAGCGAGCAGCAGCGCTCGCGGACTTGTGATCGACCGGCGGCGGCGGCGGCGGCGCCACTTGACGTTTAAATAATCGTAATCGGCACGAGAAACAATTACGTTAGCTACATAAGTCCACGTCATACATACATTCGGCCGACAGAAAAGTCAATAGAAATCGGAACATTATTTCGCGACGTTTTCACATCAGACGTGAGTGAGAATACGTTTTCACACAGATTTTCCGACGTTTCTTTTCAAATTTGTTATCATCGACAAAAAAACCGACTTCATTCATTAAAATGCCACTCACACTATTTCACTTTTTAACTATATAAAATAATAATCGTACACTCAAAAACGTATTCGTTTTAAGTCGACCGACTTAAACGAATTCGCGTGTTGGGAGGCTGCGATTTTTAACTAAAGCTTGCGCGCTCAAGTATGGCCATGTACTCCAAAGACAGACCAAAATTGAGACAAATTTCTAAAGTTAACAGTACCTGTTACCCAAACGATTCCAACGTCCAATTATCAATTACAAATAGCATTTTACATTACATATTCGTGACCGAAGACGTTATATATTATGTTATTTAATAAGATGTATTATTTCGATGAAAATCAGTGGAATATAGAAATGTAAAATTGTTCGGGGAGGCTTGAAAACTATTCAAGTGATAAGCCCGCCTCTCTCTCTCATCTCCGCTCGTGGACGCAAACCACTAAAAAGTGACATAAAAAATGAGAAAAAGACATAAAAAGTAAAGGTGTGCGTCGTTTTAAATTCCTATAACTACATATATATAGTTTTTTATAGTTATTTCAGGAGTAAATTTATCATCAGACCGGAGAACACATGGCGACTACGAAGTAAACACAACACTCAACGTGTGATAAACTGATAAAGACGTTTTCGTGGTTAACGTAAATACGAATGATAGCGAAAGATAGCGTGCTTTTCGACCGATTTCAAATCCTGTTGATTTGTAGACATTGAAAAATGTCTCGTTTAATAGTGAAAAATTTACCAAAAGCCGTAAGTATAATATATTACGTATTTATAGTATACGAGGGACTCTCTCTCCTCGATAAATATAATTATTCATTTCGTACGACCGAGGTGTGTACAATTCTTTTTCAATGTTCGTAGATAACCGAGGACAAATTAAGAGAAACCTTCAGTCAAAAAGGAGTGATTACCGACGTCCAGCTGAAATTCACCAAAGAAGGAAAGTTCCGACACTTTGCGTTTATCGGCTTTCAAAACGAAGACCAAGCCAAAGTAGCGCAGGAGTATTTTGACAATACTTTCCTCAATTCTTTGCGCATAAAAGTCGAACAATGCAGCGCACTGGGCAAGTACTATAAATAAATGTGTTTACCCGCGTCGTATTTCGCCAAAAAATTCTCATCATTTTGTACAAATTCTCATCGTTTGTCACTACTAATTTTTTTTTTTTTATTTTCTTCCGTCCATTGTAGGAGATGAAAATAAACCGAAATCATGGAGTAAGTATGCGCCTGACAGTACAGCTTTTAAAAAAGAACACCCTAAACCTAAAGTAGAAGAAGAAACTGTTGTTAAAAATGAATCGAAAACGAAAAAGAAAAAGAAACTTCTGCCTGAAGTAGAAGAAAAAATTAAACAGGTAATAGATGTTCTAAAGAAGTATTTTAAACCATCATATTTAAACAGTTATGCATACTATAACTTTTCAATGTTTCACTTTAAGTATTATTTGTATAATTTCATATTAAATTTTCACTATCAAATCCCTTTAATGTTAGTTTTTCACTTTAAAAATAAACTAAATTCAAAAGCTATTATAAACATTTTAATAGTTAGAACAGTAGGGTATTACCTTTTTTTATATTTTATCTTTTAAGTATATTGTTAAAACATAAGTATTAGCAACAGAGTTTTGATTTGAATTTATCTATAACTGTTAAAAATTATTTTGAAACAATTCTGCCTCTTAATGTTTTATTAAAATCTTTGTAAATAATAATTATTAATGTTTTAGCATTTAAGCGATCCTTTATTTGCTGAATTTTTGGAAGCTCACGGACAAGATAAAATTCTTAAAGATTTAAATGAAGAAGACTTACCCGATGAGCCAACTGAAGAAAATTCTGATGAAGTGCCAACAAACAAAATCGCGAATGCCGATATATCTGATTTTGAGGTACCAATGTCACTTTTATATTCGATACATTTTCTATAGTTAAATGTTTATGATTTTGTGTTTTTTTTTTTTTTAGTATTTAAAAATAAAAAGTGGAAAAAAAACTGAAGCCGATGTTCTGAAAAGTCCAGAAACCAATACAGAATATCACACAATTATTGTTCGTGGTTTACCTTACAAAGTAAAAAAACCCATGTTAAAAGAATTTTTCAAACCGCTGAAAATTGACTCTATACGCTTGCCACCTAAAATCAAAGGTGTGGCTTATATCGGTTTTAAAAGTAAATCCGACGCTGAAAAATGTCTGATTAAAAACAAGAGTTTCTTAAGTATGTAAAATAATTGATATCGATTAAACTTTATTTATTTATTAATTAAACTTTATTAATTTATTATATTGATATTATAATTATTGATTTCAGATGGAAAACGTATACTATTATATCCGATGAGAACCGAAGCTGATAAATTAGAAGAAAGCAACAAAAAAATACTCAGCGGAAGAAATCCTGATTGGCAAAGACAGGAAGATAGTTTGGTGCACGAAGAAACCATTGCAGAGTCTGGCCGTATTTTTATTAGAAATTTACCTTTTATAACCACGGAAGAAGAATTACAAACGATATTTGAAAAATATGGTATATTTCCAGATGAAATTTAAACAGTAGTTTTTATTTTATCCATTCGCTTATGCGGTGTCATGTGTATTCTGTTTAGGTCCGGTAACTGAAGTAATCATTCCGTTGGATAAAATTTCCCGTCAAGTCAAGGGGTATGGATTGATTACATATTTAATGCCAGAACATGCTGTTAAAGCATATTCCGAACTGGATGGTACGATATTTCACGGGCGAATGATGCATTTACTACCCGGAAAAGCTAAAGTCAATGCAGAAGATGGTAATAATTGTATAAAAAAACGGCTCGTTTCAAAATCGAATGACACGTGCGATTATTTCTTATATTCACAGAAACAATGAACGAAGGCAGTTCATTTAAGAAAAAAAAGATGGCCAAGTTGAAGTCTGAAGCTGGATTATCTCACAACTGGAACAGTTTGTTTTTAGGACAAAACGCAGTCGCAGACATTATCGCTAAGACTTACAATACCACTAAAGAAAATGTAAAACTTATAATCGTTTATATATCTATTTATTTGTTTGTACTCGACTTGGTGTTGATTTATGTTGAATGTTGATAGGTTCTTACTGGCGATAATGCTGCTGTAAGATTAGCTCTCGGCGAATCGCAAATTGTTTCGGATACAAAAGTTTATCTTGAACATCATGGTGTTAAATTAGATGTATTCAATCAAGTATGTCCTACTTTTACTTAAATTTGTTAAATATAATTATTTATACTCATCGTTAATATTTTGTATTTGTATCTCTATACGTACATTAATCATCTAATTGTCTTTAAATATTTGTTGTTATTAGTTTTATTTTTATTTTTTTAGGTTGTAATTAACCGAAGTAAAAATGTGATATTGGTGAAAAATTTACCAGCCAACACAACCGAACTTGAAATAAAAGACGTTTTCTCCAAGTATGGCTTAGTAAGTAGAGTCGTATTACCCCCGAGTGGTGTCACAGGTAATTTCTATTTAGTTGTGTGTGTGTGTGTTGTTTATCGATCGATGTAACTCATATTGGTCGCGTGTTTATTCAGGTTTAGTTGACTTTGTACAAAATTCTGAAGCAAAAACAGCTTTTCGCAATCTCGCATATTCTAAATTTAAACACCTTCCGCTCTATTTGGAATGGGCACCGGATGAAGTGTTCTCACATGCTCCTACGCAAACTGACGGTAAAACCATTATATATATATATGTATAATTTACTTTTTAAAATCATTATTAATTTATTTTTAGAAGAAACTCAGTCAAATCCAGAAAAAACAGAGCCTGTAGATGATATTGATGAACCTGAACCAGATACGACATTATTCGTTAAAAACATCAATTTCAACACCACCGAAGAAAATATCACCAAGGTAATTTGAAAATCAAAACTAGAAAAATGTACACCCGTATTAATTTATTATAATTATTTATCTCAAGCACTTTGAATCGTGTGGAAAAATTGCCAATGTCACGGTGGCTCGAAGGAAAGATCCTAGTCATCCAGGACAAATGCTTTCCATGGGTTACGGTTTTATTCAATTTTATAGACAAAAGTCACTTAACGAAGCATTGAAATCCAAACAGTTTTCGATGTTAGATGATCATTCGATAGAACTTAAACGATCAAACAGAACCTTACAGTAAGCATAAATATTAAATTATATAGATTATAATGTAAAAGTGCGTTGTGTTTGTGTAATTGTTTAACGAAAATTATGTTCCCTTGTGCAGAAGTGCAACCGTTGTAGATCGAAAACAAAGCAATTCGTACGAAGAAAGCACCAAAATCCTCGTTAGAAACATACCTTTCCAAGCCAGTATTCAAGAAGTCATTGAGTTATTTAAGTATGTCGTTTTTTTGTTTTTTTTTTTTAATGTCTTCTAGAGTGGAAATTATATTTTTGTTGGTATTTAGAACTTTTGGAGAGTTAAAAGGATTAAGAATGCCCAAGAAAATGGTTGGAACGGGCTCTCATAGAGGATTTGCATTTGTTGAATATAACTCTAAGACTGAAGCCAAAGCAGCTATGGACTCTATGTGCCAGAGTACTCATTTGTACGGCAGACGATTGGTGCTTGAATGGGCACAAGCTGGAGAAAATCTTGACGAAATGCGAAAAAGAACTGCTGACCAATTTCAATCATTTGGAGGTTGGTTTTTTTTTATTTTTCTTCCAGAGTAGTGAGAAAGTTTGAAAATGTACGCATTTTCAACGGTAGAAAATTGTTTCAAATCATAAGTTATAAAGTCATAGAATTAATGGACGATTAACATGAAAACTTTATTTTTCACAGGAACCAGAAAACATTTCAAAAGTGTTGCTGACATTCAAATCGAAGAAAATAAAGACAAAGAACTATAAAAACAGTATAAACGGTTGCATTTTTTTCAACTTACATTGTATTCGTGGTATAATGAAACATGTTGATATTTATTTTGATATGAAAAAGTTTGATTTGTTAAGTGAAAATATTAATTTGAATTTATAATATTCAACAGTTATTCTCTTGTTATTGGCCAGAAATACCAGAGCGAATCGAACGTTGATTTTAAGAACTGTTTGATTTTCGTATCAAATTGCAGTGGTTTCATTTTTAGGATACAAAATGTGCCCCCCCCCCATTTGCATTCTGTAGTTTTTTTCAACTATTTACTCGAGTGAAATTTATATGTCGTTTGATAAAGTAATATATAATTGTTACTAGAGGTGATAAACTATACGATAAAATAAACCGTTTATTCAAATAGATATTTTCATAGCGATAATTATTGATACGCACAATCTTTTACCGTAGACAGCGTAAATATTTGTTACTATATCGTTTTAAAAATGATTATGAAACTCGCGTTTACACAAATCAAAGCAAAGAGCAACCTTAATTTATTCATTTTTCATTGTTCCGTGTACTTAAATTATTTTTTCTTCTAATTCTTCTGGGTACATTAAAATTTTTATCGATCGATAATAAAATAATAGGCACGTTATTGACGTTAAATTTTTCACTTAAATTTTGTTTCTTATCCATATTATTGTATTCAATCGATCGAAAGTCCTATTGTATTGTGTATTGTTGCAATATAATCGTCGGTTTTAAAATCAATTTTGCTCACGGCTAATGTCATGCATATTTTTTATGTCCGTAGTATACTTGTGTCCGGCTCTTCGGGAAAAGATGTTTCAAACACGGTTTCACAAACAAACGTACACAAACGATGTACACTGACATTACTAGTTATTAGCGTCGATGTATTATAAAATCAATTTTATCAGATACCTCGTAGGTTCCATAAAAAATGTGAAATATATTTTTAAAAAACTATTACTTAATACTTGTAAAAGTGTAGAAAAAATAAAATAAATACTATGCAATCGACCGGTTAAATTTTTCGATGACGATTAATTTAATTTTAACAACAAGTCGTATGAAACGGAAAAAAAAAAAAAATCATAATTTATTTAATTATTAACGAGTACATCATATTATTATTATTTCCAACAACTATCTAAACTCGTTTGTGTGCGAAACACAGTGTGGGTCAGGATCGTCCCGTCTATGTAGAGAAAACGTATTCCAAGGGCGCCGCGCCGACTCGTTTTCAAAGGAAACTAGAGCGAATCGACTCGGACATTTCTACTCCAAATAATTTCGGTGTACGTAAAACCAGTGAAACTATTCTACAGGGTGGGGCGCAAAAAACTACGCAACTTACAGAAATTATATTTATTTAATTTTCTTCAGTACATCACGCCGTTTTATGTATCACGTTTTAAAAATGACACGAGAAAGATGATGGCCGCCAGCAGCGATACATTGATAAAGGCGATTTCTGAAATCGGATCCATGTGAGGTCAACATTTTTCAATAGTGACGAGGCTCGGTGAATAAACAAAATTTTCGCCATTGGGCAGAGAATATTATCCGCGGAAAATTCACAAGAGACCTATTCACTGCCCAAAAGTGACCTTGCGGTGTGCGATTTCCAAATTCGGGGTGATCGGGCCTTATTTTTTTTGAGGAGAACGAATAAAACCGCAACTGTCGACGCTTAACGTTACGTTTCCCCGTTGGACAATTTTTTTGAACCTCAATTGGAAGAGCTAATGGAAGAAACAGATGATATGGGGGACATCTTGTTCCGACAGGACGGGGCTACGGTGCATACTGCTCGAGTTTCAATGACTAAGCTGCGACAGATGTTTCCTACGCACCTCGTCTCTCTGAGGGGTGACGTGAGGTGGACCGCGCGCTCGACGGACTTGAGCGTTTGTGATTTTTTCCTGTGGGGCTACCTGAAGGAAAATGTTTTTAAACATCGCCCTCACGCCTTGGAAGAACTCAAAGACCGAATTAGGGAGGAAATTGGCGCTAAACCCGTCGAAATGTGGCAGAAAATTTCAGAAATCGCCTTCATCGATGTATCGCTGCTGGCGGCCATCGTCTTTCTCATGTCATTTTTATAAAACGTGATACATAAAACGGCGTGATGTACTGAAGAAAATGAAATAAATATAATTTCTGTAAGTTGCGTAGTTTTTTTTTTTTAATAGCCTTTCAAAACTGCACTGCCTGTTACGCCCCACCCTGTATAAAAAAAAAAAAAAGCGACCCATCTCATAGGCCGCTCAACGCTCGCATTATGTTTCGAGAAACTACTCGAATACATCATAATAAATACGTATAATATTATATCCGATGTAGATAAACGATTATTACCCAACGATAACAACACGGTTATGTAAATTATTTCAGGTTTGACCAGAAACTGAAGTTTGACGAAGAAGACACGTCATTGTCGTGACTTTTGGAGACCTACTTTTCGTTTAGAAACGTGCGGTACACATCACATTGTTGTCGGTCGTCAATTCGCTCGTGTGCGCGAATAGGATCGTCGTCGAGGTATGTCTTATAAACGAACGTCTGATTTAATAAATAAAAAATTAACGCACCTATTATTATCTATTTGACCGTCGCGCACATCCGCTCCGAGGAGGAGTAATAGAAAGAGAGAGAGGTGCTTTATGAGATACGTACATAATATTATGTAGGGCTCGGATTTTGTAGCAAATGCTTCTTTTGAGAGGTGTGTGGTAGAGTGATAATTATCATAGATGAATACGTTTTGAATCGTTCTGATTTCAATGAAGTAAACTTTTTTTTTGCTTTTTTCTACAAAACTTGCTTTTTATTGCTTTTTCCCCTATTTGGTTATTTTTTCTTAATTTTTACCTATTTTTCTTGAAAATTTAACTTTTTTTTTATGTATACTATACTTGGACTGTAAATCATTATTGCCAGAAATTTTAAAACCAGTGAAAACACCAGTAATAAACGTATGAATGATAAAATAACTATCGTTATTGTGCCGAAATCGTAATGAATAATCATAACAGTATGATTTTAAATGATTTAGTTTATATGAAATATGCACGGATTACTTCATCGGTTGATGTGGAAAGGTCTTTTTCTACGTATAAATATGATATATATTAGCAGCACCCAATAGAATGAGTTTTAATGAAAGTATCTTGACCAAATATGACGTGGTCGTAAATTCCTTTTTTAATATTTAATTTCATGTGTAATTGAAATTTGTTTTTTTTTTAGAATTAAATTTAATAAATGCTTCTTTTTGCTTTTTTCGGCTACTTCAAATGCTTTTTTATGGATTTATTTTGCTACAAAATCCGAGCCCTAATTAATATGTACGTATTTCGGATTTGTTTTATTTTTTCGAATTCGACGATCCGCGCTGAACTTATATTGTCGCGTCACGGGGGGGGGGGGTACCTCCTCCGTGGGGAGGGAAATCAATTCGGCCCGAGAACAGGAAAAAAAAGAAAGTCCAGGGAAGGATCGATCCGATAAGCCCTATTACTGCGCTCCCGATGTTTGTCCACACACACACACACACACACACGTATAATTATATAGGTTACGAACACTATTATGGACAACGTACTGGTTTTTCATTGCGCTTTTTGAGGTCGATTTCTCGCGAGTATCTATAACCGTTCACGACTATAATATCATAATGACTTTTAGGTAAATTTCGTACGTTCCGGATTCACGTTTAATATACAGTCGATTTTCGTCGTCAGTCGTCGCGCTTTTCAATATTTTGCGGTACCTACCCCCCCCCCCCCCCTTGTGCTCGTTCGAATGCGAATTAAAATTATTATATAGCTAGTCGCGGCGGTACTTACTGAAAAATCAGACTCGGACAAAAAAATTAAAAAATTCCGTGCGAAGGCCGACACACGTCCGGGTCAGATTAAATTTTCAGCGGAGCACGCCGCGCGCCGACGGCACTGGGGTCGACTTTTCGCGGTATTGTCGATATTCTTCTTATCTTGTTCGTTTCGACACTGTTGTTTACTATAATATAAGTATGAACCGCGGCGCGAGGTTTAACGGTAAAATTTAAATTTAAACGAAAAAAAAAAAAATCACAGTTTTCACTCGGCCGGAAGACGCGACTGACAAAAAATAAATAAAAAAAACCGTCGTCAAACGCCTATACGACGGCGAGTACCTACTCGAGAATACACGTACTCGAACGTAATCGATAGAGTTTTATAAAAAACCAAATGGGATTTCAAAACGGTATCTCGTAATAAAGATTCGACACGCGTATTTGTTTTGTGCTATATTTTATACAATACGTCGTCGTCGTCGTATACAACATATAATCGGGGGTACCTTTATCTCTTCGCCCGGTCGTTGTTAATTTCGACACGGTGGTTTCGAAGAACGCGCGTCGTACAATAAAAAAATATTAAAAAAATAAATAAATAATATTATTGCGTTTTGTTTATGTTGTTGTCGAGCAGTAGTATATAATACGATATAGTAGACGAGGCTTAGGTTATATTTTCATGCGCTCCGCGTGAATCGTCGCTTCGCTTGCATAACACGTTGTAATCTATATAGGTGCTGTATTATTATAATAATGTCAGAGGTGTTAAACTCTATTCGATAAGTGACCGTACACGAGGAGAACGTAGGTGTTATTAAAACTGCTGTGCCACTACGGCGATTCGTGATAGCGAACACACACAAATCCTCGAGCAATAATTATTAATTTTCTATAAAACAATCGATTCGTCGCCGTGCGGTACCGGCTACGCGGCGCGGCGGGTCGGCTATGAAAAATAATATAAAATAAAAAATATATAATATTACAGATAGACGTGGATGGTTATTTTTTTTATTTTTTTTTCACCTATACTTATCTCAAGTGTTAGAAAAATCAAACTCGTATCTAAACGAGTACAGGTTGCGGCCGCGAGACGATAGCGTTGATTAAAAATTTAATTAAATTTAATTGGTTTTATAATACCGTATTTTACAGGTACCGCTTTTCCAACGTCCGTCCCGACGAATCGAAACGAGCCCGTCCGTCGTCGTCGTCGTCGTCGCGGTGTTCAGTGCGATGCGCAGTTAGTCTTGGTTACCTACTACGCGTTTTGTAAAAATATCCGTTCGTAACTACATTATACTACATATTATAATAATATATATTATAAGTCATTAGTGTATTAATATAACAATCGATGGCCGCCATATAGAGGGTTTGAACTGTAGACTTGGAATACAATTACTATTTGAAACCGTCGATTGAACTTTTGGTTATGAAAAAAAAAAAAAAACATTTTTTTTCGAAATATTGTACTCGACAGACGATTAAATACATTGAAAACTATGTTGGAGAACGCCTACTCTACATGCGTGCCGAGGTTAAAATTTTATAGGACTACAAATTTAAAGAAATTGTATACGACTGTAGTAGTTGAAAGTGTAGGTGCTTGCTTGATTAAAAATTACACAAACAACAACACGTCATCACTGTCGTGTGAATCGAAGTGAATAAAATTGTCGTCGACTGTACACAGCCAACGAGATACGAGTGCCATTAGTACCATAATAGTTCCTATTATGACCCATACAATTATTATAAATACGATGAAAACTCTTTATAATAACGTCATTCGAGGAGCCAATTATCCTTATTATTTGTAATGCGCGGAGAGTCGAGGAGAGAATACACATTTTTTCTAGATATACGATACAGTATCAAAATTTTTTTCACAATTTCAAAACTGTATAAATCATAAATCATAATTTCATATTACACTGGTAATATATACCGGATCGAACGTGTCGTTAAATGTCAAATGTACTGGTTTCACTTGTGAGATTTAAGGGTGTCTAGTTCGTTACGAAAAATCGACCAGCACGCGGATTATGAAACAAGTTAACCGATATTAAGTAATAATATTATTTACATTACAATGGATTTTTCGTAGAGTTGTTTTTGCTGTATTTTAATATTAGGCAGCGTGCCAGTATTATTTATGTCAGGGGCGCCCATTTCCCGGTGGCTGAGTGTAAGTACATTGGCACCCCCTTTTTATTTTTTGGCTTGTTTTGAGATTTACAAACATGCTTCGATAATTGGTTATATTTTATACGACGCACACTAAAAGATATATATGTACAAAGAAATGATAATTAGAGCATTTGAAAATAACATTTTTTTTTCGAAATCGGGTACTTTAATAATAGAGACTGTATCCGATCGCGCGTTTTCGTTTGAAATCGTTTTTCCAGAGCAACGACACATTGATTTAAAATTTAAGAGACAAATTCACCCCAATATCAATATCGACAACCGTCATTTGTATAATATTATCATCAGACTCCGATCTCCGGCTCTGTGTTTTTTTACTCGCTTTTACGACTTGGATAGTTTTATTATCGGCCGAAAGCGAACGCTCGTCTTTAGGCTTTAACTATAGCCTCGTATTTTTCTGGACGAAATCCATCGAGCATAGGGCCAACTCAATCGACAAATAAAATCGCAGAAACCGCAATTTGCGGCGCAAATATATTATTATCTCGGGCGTCTTCGACATTCCAATTTTAATTTACATACTTCGAACACAGTACTATAATACTATAATAATATAACAATGATTGAATTATTTTTCCTCGTTTCGAAAACGAAACATTTGTACGTGTCGAAATTATTCTTGAATCCCAATTTTCGAGTTTTGACCAATCGAAACGGACTTAAAGGCTATAATATTTCGAGTCGGAATCATTGAACTCTGCGATAGAGTTCTGTTATTGAGTTCAATGGTCGGAACGCCGTTCCGGTCCGTTTCGAGCGCTGATAAGTACAATAGTTTTGTTAAATTTACAATCTGCATCACACCGACTTAACAATAAGTAAATGATTATAAAAGATTTTCGAGCGCGCCGATATTATATCTATAATCTCGAGGTAATAACATCGTTATTACATAATGTGTTTGCTACCATTTTGGTTCCTATTACGATCATAATGATTGTATTTGGTTCCTATTATAATTTATTATATAATTAAATAATTATTATTCGATTAATAAACAGCTTTGGGCGCTCGATGCGCGACGACGCGACGGCTCGTTAAATAGAATCTGTTATCGAACGGAAAATGTCGATGAAAAACGTGTTCGTTATTTATTATTCAAAACTCGGCGAGTTGTCGGTAAAAAGAAAAAACAAAACGAAAAATTATATAAATTATTATCAAAATTATTTAAATGGTTTGTAGAAAAAAAAAAAAAAAAAAAGGAAGAAGTGAGAACGGTTAAACTGCCCGTAAACAAATTATTTTTAATTCTAACATATTTAATCGACTATATAAGCAACGGGTATTTCGTTTTGATTAGCCAAGTTTTTTTTTATTTACGGACCCAATAAAATCCGGGGCTCGAATCAGTGCCTATATTACCAGTTGATCCGGGCCTGAATTCATCGTAATTATTAGGCAAGCACGTTATTGATAAAACAATACGACTAAAAACATTTAAGTTAATTTCCTCGATCGTCAATACGACAATAGGTCGTAGATAAAGGATATTCCGTTTGACGAAACAATAGTCAGAGCTACGCTTCCCTAAAACCTACACGCGTTCGCGTTTATAACCGTATTACCCTCCTCTATCGACTCGAAAAACCAAACCAAAATGCGAGTAATTATAAAATAACAGCACTTACATAATAAATCGTTCACGTATGAATTAGTGTAATTATTAACACACATTGATTTTAGACAACCGCTACTATTATTATTCACAGTGGTGTTCTCGAAATAATCATAACTCACGTTATAATATACGTATTACATCATATTATTGTATTTAATGAGCTCTGTATAATAATAATAATAATATTGGATTAGTCGAACGCGGAGATGTTGTGAAATCGTCTGGGAGAATCGAGAACCGCGTATTCGAGAGGGCCGAGCGCGACCTATCTATAATATTCAAATAATAAAATGCACCTGCTTTAGTCGATTCGCGAACGAAACAATCGACTTCGGGTATGTTTTTACAGATATTTATTCAGCACGTTATTCTGCAACGTGTTATTGTCGAGATTAGTGTTGCAGCGACGACGTTATACGTTTTGCGCCGGAGGAATATACGTCTGTTTATTATTGTGATATACGTAATACGTATTTATTGTTTAAAAAAATCAAAAAGTAGATTAGCCCAATATATATCCGACACCCGCGTTATCCCGCGTATATACAAATATAGAAATTATAATAAAAATAGTTTCTCGTTTTTTTTTTTGAATCACAAAAACTATTCCGCTCTATTGATTTTGTTTTTTGTAGTTCCCTCCGGTCTTTGCGGATTCGATGCGTTCGACGAAAACATCCGACGCGCGCACATAATACTCGTATATATAATAATATAATCGTATAAACGCGTATTTAGTATTTAAATGATATTCTTACGTCATCGCCGTATTATTTAATAATAATGGTAATAATATTATACCAACAGTAGTAGATATTGAATAGGAAAAAACAAAAAAAAAATGGAGTAAGCCAAGTGCAAATATAGTGCCGATTGAATGTCATTCCCCTACACTTTGAATCGATCAACTATAGCACTGTGTCGGACTTGAACTTGAACTACTCGTCTCCAGAGACCTACCTATACGTACATAATATATTTATATACATTTGAGGCGCAGTATGAACTTGAACTTGAACTGATTCATTATCGAGAAGAGAAAAAAAAACAACACTTTCCGATCGTTGTATATATAATTATATATTGTATACATAAAACATAAAACACAAATATTTCATATATAATACCCATAGGTGTTATGCGTAAATGTCCGCTGTATCGTTGACTCTTGACGCCGATTATCATAATATTTAAATCGCTCTATGCATAGAAAGCAGCTCACCTTCTCCGCAATGTTAACTATATAGGCGTACGCGCGCCGCGATGAAAAACAACGACCAACATTTACGTATACGTAGTTAAATGGCCTCTGCGGCCTATAGAAAATGAATATTTAAAAAACCGATAGGTTCATAACAATCATCATACGAGCGATAACGATAATATAGGTTATAGTTGTCGGCGGACAGCGTGACGACAGCGTGTTGAATTTATTATTCTGCAGATAGTCCGACGACGATTCGTTTACTCGAACGAATAATATTTTTGTACGATAATCAAAAGTATAATCAAATTATTTTTATAGGTAATAGCTAATACTAGAATGATAGATCCGGTATGTGTATTCGTCAGATGACTCGCTGCTTCGAATTCAGTCTATAGTTGCTCAAATAATAATTAAGCTCTCGACCGCGTCCTCGTTCGTTCTATCCGAAGTTATACTTATGTAACGCGTATAAGTCTGATTAATTTCGAGTTCAATATTTGAGCCGAACACGATAGAGTAAAAATCCAGCACATATTATTGGTAACGATTATCGACGTGGAAAAAAACAAAACCGATATAGGTAATAAAATACTTTTAACGTTTGACTAAAAAACATCCCATTTTTTTTCTCAATTATTTACCTATTTGGATTTTCGAATGGGGGGTTCGAACCCCTTTAATAATAACAGTTATTAGGTATACTACTCATCAGAAATATGTCACCCCCGCGGCGTCATCCGATCGACTCGTCGACCGTTGTCTCTCACTCGAGTCTACGCGCGGCTGTGACCTTTCACGACGACGACGTGCTTGCAATTATGCCGTCTTCTCGAAACGTCGTTAGCTTCCTCGACCTGGCCTACTTTATAGTACATCGCGTATTCGCGTGCGTAGGTTTTAATATTTTATCATTTCCAGAGGTCCGCGTCGAATTTCACAGTAATCGGGATCGCAAAGTTTCAATCGGCGACGACGTCTCGCGACGAGAAAATGTGTTTATTTCAATGTTTACACGTCTGCAGGTAGGTCCAGCGATACATTAAACACGCCGCACGAGTAACGTGCTCGATGACACCTTATTACCAATTTATCAATAATTTTATATAACTGTTCTAATTTTTTTAACACCAAAGACCGGTTGTCTGGTCTGCTGCGTTTGCGCTAACGCTAGTTTATATATATATATATATCATACTTAATTACCTGTACAGTTTGGTTTCGATATGGTCTAGGTCAGTTAATTTATCGAAATTAAATAAAAAGTAATGTCATGGTAAACAGCCGAATAGCGTGTATATATAGAGATTATATCAATCCCAGCAACTCAAGATATCAAGTATAATATTATATACATCTGAGGGCGCTACACCGGTAATTTTCAGCGGTAAAAACACGTCCACGGAAAACAAACTAAATCCCATTAAAAAGTGGTTTTAGAGTAAAAACACCTATTATGAAATTTATAGAGAACAACATTTATGAGGGAACCTCATCGGTGTTTTTTGAAATTTTTACTATAAAAGAAGTTACAGTCGTTTTAAAAATGAAAAAAAAAACAGGTTTTTGTACCTTTTATATCTAGATGTATATTTATAATAATATAAAACGCCGATGAGGTTCCCTCCTAAATTTTATCCTCTATCAATTTCATAATAGGTGTTTTTACACTAAAACCATTTTTTAATAGCTTTTTGTTTGTTTTCCGTAAACATGTTTAGGTCGTTGGATTTAATTTTTCATTGCCAGCATGTGGCATATATTATAAAATAGAAGCTTTTTTTTCTTCTTTTTTTTTGTATGTACGCGCACAACTAACGAAAAGTACTCTGTGGATTTTAGTACGGTTTTCACTAATGGATTGGCCAACTCTCGGGCAACGTTCGGAGTTATAGAACGTCTCGAAAATTCAACCCCTAGGGGGTTTAAAAGTGTGATAGAAGGTGTTAAAAATGTGAAACTTAGTATTCGTGCTCGGCTGTAATTTAAATAATCGAAATCTATTAACTGTTTTTTTTTCTTTTTTTGAAATTCGGCCCCTTCCAGTTTAGACGACTCTTCCGATTTCCCGAGAAACTATGCTTTTCGACGACCGTCAATAAGGCACAGGGTCAACAATTAAACGTTTCCCGCGGTCAATTATTGTACGTGGCTCTGTCACGTGTCACGTGCAAACGAAATCTAATTGTGCTGGCTCTAGAAGGCGAGAGCTCACTCGCGGTGTCCAGAAATATTGAATGCAAATCGAAATTATAAATTTAATTAACGTAGTTTAAAATCGAGTGAAATTTAAAAGAAAATTTTAATTGGATTTACAAAGAGATATAAAAAAAAAAAAAAAAATTAAAAAGCATAGTTCATAATACGTAGAACCAATAGATTCCACATTTCGCTTTAAGTCTTAATAATATTTATATATCCAAATTAATGACGGATAAGTATTCCATTTAGCCCATATTTTGAATAATTCGTATTATTAAATACGAGTATATAATATTATTATATTATAATATGAGTATTAAATCAATACTATTATACAATATCATATTACGGTCGAATTGGAAAAGGAATAGAGTATTCCGTTATGTCTATGGTCAGCTATACGTATATTTTAAATACCTAAACCGATTGATTTTGTTTGCCATGTATAAGAAAACGCCATAAACGAACGAATCCAGCCAAAACAGGACGCCCCACAGGTGGATTTTTGCAAACGCCATTTCGACGTCGCGAAAGTCCGTATAAAAAATATATAAAAAGTATGTGAAAATAATATGTCTGTACACATAATATCGTTTTAATGTTGCGGTTAATTCTTAAAACTAAAAAATTATTAAAATAACTTCACGTGCACGCGCGCCATTTAGAAACACGTCGACCGAACGTTTATTTAGTTTATTACCGATTCGAAATTTGTACTCGCTCGGCGATCTTATTTATTTTCATTTAATGTTTCAATATCTCATAATCGTATTGAAGTTAATTTTTTCAAACGTTTTATTCGAATGAATTTTTATGAATTCGTTATTTTATTGAATTCATACATTAATAGTGATGTAATTATAATTCTAATAGATTTTCTATTGTAATGAGTCACTGATAAAAACGTCACGGAAAATAAAATCGCTGTACATCATAATAATATTGTTATTAAGCTCGTTAGCAAAGTTTTTCGCTATAAAATAATATCGTTTTTACATGTTATAAGGCCTAAGGTAATAATAGGTTCTAGTATTATAATATATGTTTATTTTTAGAAAACTCGTTGTCGAGCTAATCCTACGATTTTATTTTAATTGCCAGAAAAAAATCTCTCGATATTTTCCGCTTTTTATTTACTATTTTGAATTTTCCTTAAAAATTAAAATACGTTTGATACGTTAATACGTATTATTATCTAAATTATTACCTTAGGCCTTATAACATGTAAAAACGATATTATTTTATAGCGAAAAACTTTGCTAACGCACGAGCTTAATAACAATTATTATGATGTACAGCGATTTTATTTGCCGTTCTAAATAATCTATTAGAATTATTATTACATAACTATTAATGTATGAATTCAATAAAATAACGAATTCATAAAAATTCGTCGACAACAATAAGTCGAAACTCAATTTAATCATCGATTCAGTGGCAAGATAAAATGTTTTTCATAACGTATTTAGTGCAATTATTTGTTACAGTTTCGAGTCAGTAATAATAATTGTATAATCCACTTTGATTCCAGGAGCTACTACTCGCATTATTGTTTATCTTTACAATTATTACCAAGTACGAAAAACAAATTACACAGCTATTAGCCAATAATCGACTAGATAATAAGTTATGGATTTAGATGTAAATTATTATGTATCAACATGTTTTTACATGAAATATTGATCGAACGTCATAATAACGATACTCGATATAATGAGTTTAAAACGTTAATTTTGCTACCTATAAATTGCGTACAAAAAAAAATACATAAATTACGGTTATTAATAAAATATACAACAAGTCTACGCCATAAAGTATTATGTACCTATTTGTTTTAAAGGTGCAATGGCGCGAGTACTTTAAAAACTGCACTTTCAGGTTGAAAAATGTTTGCAGTAATATTGCTTCATACGTTAATCGGAATCCCAGAGTCGACGTGAGAGAGTATTACCTGATCCTTATTGTTGTGGCACGTCGTATGTATGAAGAAATTTCAAAACGAACACGAATCGAGATTAAGGAATAATAATAAAAAGCGGCGAGATACGGGCGAGAACGGGTTGATCGATGCCGGTAAATTTATATTTTAAATTCGAGACCGTTGTATAATAATAATAGGCGCTGCTGTATTGTGTAAAATTCAATAACAAGCAGTGAGTCCGGCGGTCGTTTGGAAACCTAAAAGGATTTTAAATACTACGTTTGACCGACACAACTCGGTCATTAGGTATGTACCTCATTACGCCGAATAATATGTAAACTAGGTACTCGGTATTATGAATATTAAATACAAATCGATAATCGTACGTAATTTCGGTTGGATTGACTAATCGAAGGTTGGCGGAGAGTACCGACACTAAATTCTAATTATCACTTCTAATGAATTTAAAATGAAGTTTCTAATTGGCTGACGACAAGGGGAACTTCGAAATTTTCCGCGTACTTTTTTAGCAATAAGAAATCGGACTCGTAGATGGAAATAACTCAGATTTATACCGTAAAAGTAAAAACTTTACAGGTACTTTTCGTTTTTTATTTGCAGAAACTTCCGAAATCCCCGGGGTATCTTCATGCCAGTTTTCAGGACGTTTTGCGTGGCGCAATATTTATACAGGTAAGTACGGGGTTTTTTTTTTTCATCTCAGACTAATCACAATTCCCTAAAATGTGAAAAAAATAAAAACATGTAAAAAGACTTTTTCGAAATTAAATTCTCTTTTACCGAATTTACCGAATCTAACAAGACGATGATATTTATTAAAATTTAAAATTTTTGTAAATCGATTGGAATACTATAATTTTAAGATTAACTATAAATTATTTTATGTATGAAATTACACGCCAGTTTTTTTTTTTTTTTTAATACTTAAAGCATAGATTAAGTATACTTAATCTAAAGCATAGATTAAGTATACTTAATCTATGCTTAAAGTAAGTAGTTATTATAACGTTATTATAACTCACTAACTACAGCTACAACCATTGGTTATATTCTATAATTGATTATGGTTATTGTACTTGATTTTTAATAATATTTACAATAAAACATAAATATCGTTGACGTATCGTTAACGACGTGACAAATGTATTTGAGATTATGAAATGTCAATCGGTATAATTGAGTCGGTGACTCGGTGTAACGAATAACTTACACGTCGTCGCTAGCGTAAAACTATACGATAAAGAACAAAAATACTTGTTCCGATTGATTGATTGGAAGATCGGTGCACAAATATAGGACTTGCCCATGGCATTACACGGTTTTTAGAATGAAAAAAAAAAGTAAATGAAAAAAAAGGCTATAGATAAGAGTCTATAGAAAACTCAAACGAATATTAATATTTGAAAGAGCTCTCTGGCCTTCTAGCTATAGATAACTGATTTTCCAAACTACTTTGTATTTTAAATCGCATTGTTTTGAGTATGCGTATGTGTGTACTATAGATAATATTATACCGATAACCTTTATATGAAAATAGCCGTGTGATCTAATATAAATGTTTCAAAATATGATTTGTAGAAAATAAATGTATCACATACTCGTTATATTATGATGTAACATCGTCGAATAGAATATTCACTAATCAATTCGACGGCGGAACTACGTGTTTTATGCGATGACGGAAATTTCCAAACGCTTCTTCGTCTAAAAAAGGCTTCCTCAGACCATACCCGGTTTTCGGTAGTTCTAGATTACGCGTTGTGCATTGATTGAAAACCCTAAAAAACTGAAACGTACACACGCTATCGATCACGTCGTCGAGAGAATTCAACACTCGTAAAATATCAAAATCTTGAGACGAAATCGAACAAAAAAAATCGAATGTAATGTGTAAAAAATAATATTTCTATATTCTAAAACTGTCCGAAAGACGCCGAAAACACGACGCCGAGATTTATTTTTTAAAAAAATACGCCACGTAAATAATTGTACACGTGCATTTACGAGAGTCAGATTTGTAGTTACAAAACTTTAATTGAAATTTCAGCGTTAATTTTTCAGCAATACATTTTTAATAATTCGCATTTGAAATAAGCAAAATCACAGATCGATATAGATATTATTATTATAGCATAATATCAAAATTTAAACAATACGCGATTCTACTGAAAATCTTTACTCGAAATAATTTGATTCGCGTGCTCTAGAGAATCTTTGTTTCCGCCACAGTGTCAATAATTCTAGATATTATAATTTATTATTATTTCTTTAAATTAAAAATACATATTATTATTATTGTTATTCGCGAGTTTTTATGAGCGTAGCGTGTAAAAATAGTTTTACTTTAATATCGAATAAAGTTATGTAAATAATATTGTCAATTAAAAATAATTATAATTATTATCGCTTTATTTCAATACACAGGTGCGGACTAAATTTAAATGGATTATTATTACCTGCTAGTTTTTCACGGAAAAAAAAAAACTAATTTAATTACCTGAAAAATATAATTTTATTTATAAACGACGTACTCTACGAAGGTGACCTCTATTTTGATGTTTATTATCGACATTATAATAATATAATATTATGTTAAATTAACGTAACATAATAATCTGTAAATATAAAATATGTATATATCTATGTGTTTGTCTGCACATTAATATTCGTATTTTTTTATTGTCTTACTATTCGCCGCGAGTCGTTGAAGTTTTATTTTACTTTGGACATTGTTAACGACTCTACAGTCGTGCTCCTCGACAGAAGAAATGCCAATTAAAAATTATAAATATCACCTGGCTTCTGGGTGGTTTCGAAACAAATCGTTTTTTTTTTTTTGAATTTAAAAACCGTTGCCCGAGAACTGCCGCAAAATAACAAAAATCCAGTACAATTATCTCATCATTATTAATTATATTTGTTTATACATTTATACCTACTCGTAACTTCAGCCCCTCTATCTGCATAGAATTTCCAACTTAATAATTTATAAAAAAAAAAAAAACTCCGTGGGATTAGTGTTTTAATTTAAAAATCTGAAAATTTGTGACGGATTGTTTTTTTTTCAATAACGATTTCCGCCTATTATTATTATCGAAATATTTCATTTCGTGGAAAACATTTTAGTGTAGACCGAAACGTAAATAATTAACTATTAAAATATCATAATTAGTGTTGAAATGTCGGAAAAATTCGATTCGCTTTAGGTGGTCGCGAATGTGTATTGTTTCAAAAGTAATTTGTGAAAAGTGACTCTCGTGTAATAATCATCGACGTAATATTATCAACTTAAATTACTACAGAATGTTGGCTATTAATATCAATTAGTTATTGCCTATAGGTACGTTATTATCGATACAAGGAGTACTCTATTAGTACTGTTTACACAGTAGATACATCTACGTGGCCATTTAATAGTATTAAACGGGTATAAAGTATTAAACAAAGTGTCTAGAAAGTTTGGAAACCATAAATTTGTAACGGAGTCGCCGCGATATACAAATGCAAAGGATAAAGATTATAATTTAATTTAATTAACCATTAATTTGATTATACAATATTATATAGCGTTTACTTTTTTCGGTTATTAATGTTATTATTATTATCTTCCAATCGTCGGATATATTAATATACGATATTACAGCATATTATCGTGTGATTTACCCGTTTGAACATTTAAGATTTCCAAAACTTTCTAGGCGCATTAGCGGTAGTACCTCTACACCTACACAATGCTCTTCACTATACAGTCATACGTATTGAAATTGGTTGTGTGAGTGACGAGTTTGGGTAACCAAAACGATTAAACAACTATTTGCGTATGACGTATATTATTTATAGACGGTTCTATTAATTGTATTTCATGATAATGTAATTATTTCGTCTCGTTTTAATGTCAAATATAATCTGCACTCCTAAAGTCCTAAATCGAATGCGCTTTTGCAGCAACTTATTAATTAACCCTTTTACAAACTATTAGTTACAGATTAGAAATGAATATTAGACTATAATGATAATACATAACATGTATTTTATTCTCGTTGTTGGAATAAATTGCTCGTGTTCATTGTTCGTTTTTCAATACGAGGTCGGTATGGTTTTTTTTTTTTTAATATAAAAACTATCAAAGATGAAAAAATATACATTTGTTACTCACATGATGTTTATCGCAATAAAACAAAACAAAACACGTTTTACTTTTACCCCAATAGTCTATAATACATAATATAAAACGATTTTAGTTTAACGAATCTATAGAATATAAAATTAACTCTTTACAACTCTTACTTTCTTTTCCGCGTGTTTTTTGAAACAAAAGATATAATATTTCTATAAAACGTGACATTTTGGGTAGTAGCAAATAAAAAAACTTAAAAAACTAATGATTATGAATCAATGTCGCATCAAAACCAATTACGATTATACACTACCGCGGTGGTTGAAGCCTTCGTGTTATAAACATGTAAAATTTAATAAAAAAATGTTTCGAATGTGTGTAAAATTTCAAATGTTTATTACGTTTATTGAATATCGATGTCCAACTACTATGACTCGACGAGATGTTATGCTCACAATATACATTTTAAATTTGATTTTTTTATTTTTTAATATCAAATATTATTATTTATAATTATTGCGCCATTATTGTGCAACGCGATTATGTGTAGCGCGATAAAATAACGCTAAAATTCCAATAAAGCGCCGGTATAAAATAATAATTATTATTATTGATTTTACAACAAACACATTTTATAAAATCAACGGTATAATATTAATAATAGTAATACCTACAGTAATTACTATATAGTTGCTAATTAATATTTAAAGACGTCGGGTCCTCGAAACTTTTACGGGGATAAAAGAGAAAGCAAACGGATAATTATATAAATACCATTAGTACGACACCGGAGGACTACGATTGTGGAATTTTCCTAGTAAGGATTTTTTTCAAGTGCGCCGCCGTAGATACCCCCCACTCGATATTGACATATAGAGCGGATTTAATAATTGAATATAGACTTGAAAATTTCATACTCGCGCGAGTTAAAAATGTTCTACTTATAAGTTAAAATATTAAATGAACAGTTAGGTTAAAATGTATTAAGTTACGTATATCGATCGGACGAAAGACAGAAACTGTACAGGAAGTGACTGGGTGGTTTTTTTTTTTTTTTTCGATAACGCTACACGTTGTGTATAGTTGTTGTAATTAACTTTCTCGCATTGTTTTAGCGCATACCTTTTCTTACGATTACTATTCGATTGTTTGCTATATTTACAGTAATACATATACACGAGCGTGTAGTATATATTATTATAAAATCAATGGTATAGTCAGTGTCCTGCAGATATAACGAGCTGATTATCAATGGCGTTCGAGCTTTACGTTTTTTTTTTTTTCTTCGTTCCTCGAATTTGTAATTCGTTTTATTTACAGTTTTCCCATTCGATTTGATTCGATTAGTCGATTTAGATATTATTTACATTACTATCTTTAAGTATAACGTGAAAAAATAATAACGATCGCACGTCTTCATCGCCCTTACCGCTCGTCGAAAAATTGACGAACGGTGACGGAACGACATTCGGGCGACAAATTACTTGATGTGTACGAAAATTCAATAACCGCAGTAAATTTGATAAAACCGCAGTTTATTGAAACGCTCGTTTTCATAATTCTAAAATATTTCACTCGAGCATTTTAATTTCCGTTATTATAAATAGGACATAACGACACGGTCGAGTAAATATTTTATTGTTAAATGGAAAATATAATCGATATTTAAATTCGATGTACGACTATTTACTAGAAATCGTTCGTTATTGTCTTCATGCTTACAGTCGTAATGATTTGTTCGTATTATAATCGAGAATACGCCGCCGCCGCCGCCGTGTAAACCATACGAAATGTAAATCGTACGTAACGTAATTATATTTAAAATTCTTATCGTAAATTAGTCATAATTCATTAAAAAAATGATTAATTAATACTGAGTTTGGTACGTGGTTAACATGCTTTTTCACGGTCACGTCTGATTACTGTAATTATAAAATATTGCTCGAAGCTCGAGACTTGAGTAGATCGTTTCACAATGTACATTAAGACTTTAAATATTTATATTTCACATGACGTTTTGTACTCTCGTTTCGCGGTGTACGTACTCGTGCGAATCGCATTGTCCGCGGGTCGAAATAATATTTGAATTTTTTCGCGAGACTCGTTATTTGATTGTTACGTATTATCTATCTTAAAATAGAAAGATTTATACGAATCTCTGTCGAACACAATATTATCGCACTCGTACTCTAAATCATATTATTATTATATCATACGAATGCGATCGCAACCGACAAGCGTTGGCCGACAAGCGAAGCAGCGAAGGACACGCACCCGACCTCATTGACCCATTCCTAGCCGTATCTCGCCGGACAGCTTTTTAAAGCTTGTTATAACACACTTATTTTAGGACGGAATGACATAATACACTATTGAGATACGTAATAAACATTGCATATTTAAAAGTAGAATCACTACACGCGGAGTCGCGGTGCACTATATAAATACCTAATGAAAAAAAAGAAATGTAATATTTATTTTTCTCGAAACCCGTCATAGCAGCCGATTGAGCATGAAAATAAACGTGAGATCCCCTTCTCAAAACACGGACACTCTTTCCTCCCCCGAATCCAGATCAAATTTCGTACGATAATGGAAAGATGCACCACCTAACCATGTTGTGCACCTTTTGCAACAATTTACCATCGCTTTTATTCTTATTTTTAAATTAGACGGTAAAAATAAGTCTTATTGAATGTAAACATCGGATTAAAAATCAATACGCAGCGTCCGGGGTTGTTACGTACCTCAAACTGATAAGCGATAGGTACATTTTCGGTACATAATATATTAATATAACACACACAGTTTCGTGCTCGGGGCACTATTTGGAGAAGAGTTTTTTTTTTTTCTTCGCGACGGATTCTATATTTTTCTTGTATTATAATATTGTGTTTTAGAAATCGCCCCGGGGTCAAATCGTTTATTTACCGAATGTCAAAATTCAATTATATTTTTTGTCTCGAAACAAAATATCGAGTCCTTACTGTTTTTACCTTTTCCCGTCGAAACCATTATTCATATTATAATATTTACAGTATAATATGAGCTATTATGTGTATAATATATTAAAATATAGTTGTTAATCGACGACACTCGAATAGTCGCGATGATGACATTAAATATTAATAATACGAGTTGGCTGTGTTTATTCATTTTACACAATATTCGTAAGATAAATTCTAAATCTCTGGACACGCGGGTTACAGTGGTTTGTGTTAAATTTCAAAATGTTAATAGCTTATTATTCATAATTCAATTTAAATAGATCTAAAGTAGTTGTTTGGTAATCAATTGTTTAATTGATTTCAGTTTCGCATAGGTAAAGCATTAAAGGACAAGTTTATATATCATATTTATTTATTCTAAAAATGTACAAAACTACAGGTAAAGTAATAAACTAATTACAATGTAATAACCTAGACAATATGAAATATAATGTAATATTTTGTCATTGATCATGAATACTATCTTTTTTTTCTTTTTTTTAATACGAGGACGTGATGGGGGCGAACCCCCAACAGTGGCCCCCGTGAAGCCAAGGAAACGGGCGAGTAGGCGAGTATCAGTAGTATCACACGTTATACTTCCGCCCAAAATATAATACTATGAATACTATCTACAATCAAAGGTAATACTTTATTCTATAATATAAATATAACCTATAGGATTGTTTGGAAATGTATAAAAAATTACACTTTCACAACACTAAAACATCATTTTCCGTGTTTAAAATATCATCCGTGTAACCACGTAACTCCATGTACACGTTGTTATTTTCAATAGTCCCGTCTGTTATGTGTTATTCAAAATTTGAATTTATAATTTCGCATAACGAATAAGACAACAAACATTGCCAACAATGCCATCAACTTTACAATTAATTATAATTACAAATTGGAACCCAATAAGTTTGAAAGTCATAATGTACAATTTTGAATGACTCAAAATTATTTTTCACATACATAGTATAACTAGTTTAATGACTCGAGTACAATTCAATTAAATAATCTATGTCTTTCGGTGAGTTTACGGACAATGTTTTATTTCATCAAAAATGTTTAATTTTGATTGAAGTAATTAAAAGTATTCGATCTTCTCAGTTCTCATATTCAAGCCTCGGTGCTGGTCTAATATTGAACAAAATCATTTTGACATTCGTCATAAACTTAAAATGATAAAACCGTTATTTACGTATGGTGTCATTGTTTCTTATCACTTGTTGAAATACCTATAACGTGATTGAACCCTTTAAGTCTAACTGGGACACATAGATATTATGTCCTAGCTAGTGATTTTGACATGATCGAATTATTTTAATTATATAATAATAGTGATTAAGTTAAACGAGGTTTCAATAGAGTAGGTAGGTGATAATGTGTTGACATCGTAACAGTCGCGATTCGAAATACAATTTTTTATTGTCATAATAATATAATATAATAGCAAATGAGATTTCGTATTGATAATAATTAATATAGTAGTAAATTACTGTACTATTGGAATGTGCTAAACAATATTGGGTTTTTTAACCCCCTAAGGGGTGGAATTTTCAAAAATCCCTTCTTAGTGCGCGTCTACGCCATAACAGCTATCTTCGTGCCAAATTTCAACCCGATCGGTCCCGCGGTTTGGGCTGTGGGAGGATTTCAAGAAAAAGCACGTTACAGTTATATATAAGAGAACATTATGATATAATTTACATAGTTTTTTAGTAAACTATAATATAACGATATGTAAATGTTATAGTTTAATCTGTCCCTTTTAAAAATTATACGTTTTTGTTTATTTTATATTCCTCGTCGAATGTATGTAAATAAACACGGTTTTTTTTTTAAATACAAGGGGGTGCAAGGGGGGACCCCTCGCGGCCTCGCACCTCCCTCGCGGCGCCCACGGGGTCACACTCGTACTGATCATACCTATTAGGCGCCAACTTTCGTACGTTTCGATTGTCAATGTTTATTGTCACTGTTATTTTTCGAGTGAGAAGACGATGGGTTAGAAATCGCCCTTCTCGAGATTTTAGTAAATGTTTTTATATTAGTATCTACGACTTGAAAAATCATAAAGGTGTAGAAAAATCGACCGACGACGACGTTTGTCGTTACTTGCGTGTTGAATAAATATTTCGAACACGTGAAATACTTGTACACGTTGAAATCGGGGAGTGTTTTCAACAGGCCCCCCTCGAGATTCGAACGTAACCGTCGTCGTCGTTGTAACGCGAACGCAACACGCGTTAAAAAACCGTAAACCGTAGGCGGTTGCCAGGTTACACCCGCCGCAGTGCCCGGAGAATGCCCGCCCAGACACAGTACACAATATACGAGAGATAAAGGTGTGTGATGATTTCACACGGGCCTCGTCCAACGGTTCGACTTGGAAAATTAGAATTTTTCAAACAAAAATTAAACCGAAAACCTCGCAAACGTTTTATAGTAAGTCGTGAGATAATATTATGTTGTTTTGCTCGACAAAAGTCGAATTTTCAACTCGAAACGCGTATATCGAAATAAAACAAAACGTTTACCGGGTACTGAATTTAAAACGTAATTCCGTTTTGATCGAATCCGATACGTTCGAATTGAATTTTACGATTAATTTAAATCAGTGGTTCTTAACCTTTTTCAGTTCAGCGCCCGCTTTATCGTAATAACTAGGGCAGAGGACTTGTAGCTCTAAAAACTCACCAAATGTGCATTTAAATATACAAAATATGCACTTAAATATAAAAAATATGCATTTTAAAGTGAATATTTTTGAACAAAAAATAAGAATTTTTCTGTTGGGACTCATTATTTTGGTTGTGTGAATAAATAAATAAAAACGTCGACGAAAAAATATTGGTAAAACTATGAATTATTTAAAATATGCATCTAAAAGTATAAAATGGAAGAAATTTGCCCTAAAAACCGAAAAAACGCAAAATATGCACAATAAAATTTCAAAACTAGCTTTGTGGAAGCATGAAACGCATTTGTTTCGCACTCTGCTATTTTTGTGACTGTGCAAAATAAATATGCAAATGCTACAAGTCCTCTGCCCATTAACTGCTAACGCCCCCTCCTCATGCAAAATCAAATTTTTAATTAAAGTAAAAAACTCTTATTTTTAGATAGTAATGGTTATATTTTACACCACAAACAATTTTACTTTACCATACAAAAAGATTCGCTTAATTATGAAAAAATTATAACTTGATATTAGTAAATTGTATTATTTTTAATCTCCGAAATTGAAAAAGCTCACCGCCCCCTTCAAAACTATCATCACCCCCCCCCCCCCCCCGGAGAGACCGAAATGCCCCCAAGTATCGCCCCCGTTAAGAACCATTGATTTTTTAAATGAAAAAAAAAATTCTTCGCTACGTTCGCCGAATTCTGTCCTAGGGGGGGCCTCCGAGAATCTAGTTCCGCCGCCGCGCCCGCCCACCGAGATATTAGAAAACTATAATAATTTTTTTTCGCGCGCGAAACGTTTACGATTCAACGCGGCGACTTATATATTATTATATTGCACAATATACAATGTGGCGCGCGCGTATGATAATCAGCTCGGTTCGCGTGCGCCGTCTCATTTCCTATTCCGTCGAAAATGACACGAAAATGACCCGTCGAATGACATTAAAATCGTTACGCGGCCAGCCGTATTGCACGCGCGCTACCTATCCACACACGCGCGCTGCTCCGTCCGTGTATATAAAAGGTCGATAAAATCGTGCCTAAACGGCGCCGCGCGTTCCTCTTCCGTCGGGCCGCGGCCATTGTGTAAATACCGTAGGCACGTCGTTGTGAATAAATTATCATCATTGAAATGATAATTATATTCGCATCGAGCGCGCGCAACGAAATCGAAACCTGCGCGACGACGGCACGATATTCGATATCGATTATTATCGAAAACAGCGGCGGCGGCGGCGGCGGTCGTATATAAATGTCTAGACGTCTCCGGCGCGGTCGGCAGTCGCGTCGTCGTACGACCCCAACACACACACACACACAAGTGACGTCTCTCGCCCGGTGTCTGCCGAGTGCCGGGTACCGGTCGGTTATCATCAGTCGGCGGCGGCGGCTTATCACTGTTCCGATAAATTCCAGGGAGATTTAAAGACGAATCGATTGTATATATAGCGACGGAACGTTTGCGATACGTACGACACACAACAAATACGCACGTACGTAACCTCAATTTCTAGAACCTTCCTTTCGATGCGCCGAATTCTCTCTATCAACTTCTGGTGGATTTATTTCAAATTATAAATAAAATAAGGATGGTCGGTCCAGGACGTTAACTATATAGTGATTTCGCGTGAAAATCTCAGTCACAACACGCTCGCGAACCGCGACGTTTGGTCACTCAAAGGATTTCTACTCGTCGACACATATAGTTTTTTTACAGGTAAGTCTTGTTCAACGCTTTTGCCTTGATTTAATTACACTACTTCGCCGCAGTCGGCTAACGACGTAACGACTTCGTGCCATAGGTATGCGTCGTGTGCGTTACGTTTTTTAATTATGGAATTATCGTTTTTATTGTAATTTTTTTCGAACGTCCGTATCGTCGATAATTTATCGTTTTTTACCAGTCGGGTGAGAATTTATTTTTCGTCGTCAAGTGTAAGTGTATTGTTTGCGGTCATTCAATTATCTCGTGAATATATTATTAGTTATTTAAATTCGGTTTGATCATTAGAAATAATCGGAATTGCATATTTCATAATCGGTATCCGACGAATAATTGACTTTAATTATCATAATTTATAACATTGGGATAGGTAATAGTAAAATACGCAGTTAATTTATCATAATATCCGAGTATCGAAAATTATTAAAATCAATTACAATTATTAAAAGTACCTTGTAAATTTGAATTTTCAATGTTTATCAAAAATCACTTTTTAAATTAAATTTTTATCGATATAAATAACAAGACTAAATGCATTTAATTAGGAACCTAATATACGAACAATATTTATTCAGAATAAAATAATCAAACTTGATTTTGTCAAATATAATAAATGTTGCCCATTTTTCATTTTATAACACTATAACCTAGGTAGAGTAGGTAAACATGACATTTCAATATACAATTCTAGTTAGTTTCAATGAATACTTATTTACCTGTACAAATAAAGCAATCATCTTTTAGAATACGAATGTAATATATAATATTTTTTGTAGATAACTTGTCTTGTGCAATTATTAATTTTTATGTTTTTATCAGAAATATTCTGAATCATATTTGTTTTTAAGCTACTTGGTTAGACTTTAGAGAAAACAAAATTATGTAAATAATATATTATTAGAAAATTTTTATCCTATATATTATTTTAAAAGTAAAATAATTTTTTTAATACCTGATTAGCATTTATATTTAAATAAGTAAAAAAAAATTTTACACTATCCATACTTTTAAACAAAGAAGATAATTTTAAAGTTATATTTAATGGTAAATCAAATTATAATAACTATGAATTTTAGTATTTTATGTTAAGAACTTTGTTGCTAGAGCCCGAGATCTCTAAACTAAACTATACATTTCAAGATATATTATTTTTTAAACTAAATTATTGATTTAAGGATGCAATCAATTTTTAAAAGAGCTATGCACTAGGTAATAATATTTTGTATTAAAATTTAAGTATTAATTATACAAATAACATACTTATAAGTTATAACTTTATCTAATTTAGTGCAATTTATTAAACCAAAACATTGATATTATATGTATATATAGCACTTAAGAATTAAAATGATTTAAAACATAATATTTGATACATTCAATATGAGATTTTATAAATGTTCAACAATTATGTAATATTGGTTATGAGTTGCATACATTTTTATTATCTAATCTAAAGTACTATAAATTATGTTGCTTTTAAGTAGTTAAACGCATGTCGAAATTTAATTTTTTCTTATATTTATACATACTCATATTCAATTTTATCCTTTTACCTATTTGATATTTTAGAGTTAAAAATATATATTTCTAGGATAATAGAAATTAAAAAAAAAAACAAATTAAGAAATATTTAATAATATATCGTAAATAAACTTAACCATTGGTTTTTTAATTTTGAACCCAAAAATATATAGAAAAAAGAAAGAAAAAACGAAATTGATGTTTCAATACATGTATTGGAAAATGTAGAAATAAACATAAAGTATAAATATATTGATAATAAAGTATTGACATTTTGATTCTTATTAATTTCATCATCTTATTTACATCTTATTAATTTTTAATGTTTTATAAAGTGATATGTATTTTTAAATCACTGATTTAACCAGTTTTACCACTGATTTTATCTTTAAAGTTATTTAAAACTAATGAAAAATCAAAAAAAAATGTGATAAATATTTTTATATTTCTATATTGATTTTACTGAATAAAGTATAGTAAGTACTCATTATATAAAATAATGGTCAATTCAAAAGTAAATGATCTTTTAATCATGTTAAAATAAAAGTAAATGTTATAAAAAAAATTCAAATATTAAACATTGAAATTAAACTCATTATATTCTAATTAATGTCAAATTATCAAGAATAATAATAATAAATGTATTCGGGATCGATTTGGTTCAGCCAGCTACTAATATAATCTTGGGTGGGCTACTGGATGCATAGAAAAATATTTAATTTAGTACTTCATATTTATTATTTTAGAAAATATTGTAGTTTAATTTTGTATTTATAATATTTTCTACATTTAAATTGGGTATATTACATATTACATCAATAATGTTTGAACAAAAATTTATTTCAATACTGAATTCTTTATGGTATCTGAGTTTTAAATGTTATCTCTTATTTGAAGTATCATTTTGATAATATTTTTGTATTAGTTCAAAACTATTTTATTAAACTCTCTGTTGATTAAATCAATACAAAGAATAAAAAGAAATCAAGGACTAAAATACAAAATTTAATTAACCTTTTAATAAATCACATTGTAAAAACAAATCATTATATTAACTTTGTTTTATAAATGATAAACATAAATAGTGAAAATACTAATGAAACAATTTGGTATAGTACTTTTGTAGCTAGTTAATGTATGGCAGTTGTTCCAAACCTTATAGATACTATAGACAACTTGGAGAATATTTTACTTGGTTAAAACCATAGCACTCTATCCTCCCCTTCTTTGCCACAATCTCTCCTTATATAATAATTATAACTTAATAATAATAACAATTCAAAATAATAATTTGGAAAATAAATGTATTAATGATAACAACATTAATACAGACTATTGGAATCAATACCTCATTCACCCACTCTCTTGGAATTGTTAATATCGCTACATATTTTCGCTGGCATATAATCTTTCAATTTTTCAACAAAAAAAAATATAAATTACTGTAAAAAATAATTGTATTTAAAATTATAGACCACATAGAATGGACTTACAAATTACTAGTTAAGAAACACTGATTAATAGTTTATGGGCTATTTAAATATAAAATACTTGTTAGGCCATTTGATATGTTATTAAAAAAATGTTCTCAATTCGTATAATTTCCTTTTAATTTAATTAAATCTATTTATTCATATTTTATGTAAAATATTTAAGTATTAATAACAATAAATATTATTTTGATTTACCACTATTTTTTAGTAGGCCATTTACATAACTGCATTAGTCAATGTTGAAAGTGGTATTTGATTTGGACATATCTACCCCTGGCTGAGCCACCACCTTAATATATGTTTGTACACGAGATTGTGTAAATCTTTATTATTTATGAATACATTTATCGTAGTATACTGGTTGGTCACAAATATTAAGGAGATAAACAATTTCGCCAAATTTTGCAATAATGACCGGTATTATGTATTTACCTGTTATTTATGTAAAATTATACTACATACCTAAATCATTGCAAGTAATACCAATAAATAATATTTTTGCACACATTTTATTTTTGATTTTAGAATAATACTGCAAATATTAATTAATAAAAAGGAATACCTAATAAATAAATAAACAATATATTTGTATGTATACATTTTAATTTTATTAATAATTTAATCTTATTATATACATATATAAATGTTAAATATAACATGAATAAGTACTAAAAAGCATTTATGTTTTAGATTCGCTGAACATGTTAATTATTAAAAGCACTAACTATTAATTAACAATTAATTAGTTTTTCATGTTTCTTTGTGAAATATCCAATGTTGTAATTGCATATGTAACGACTAACAAATAATTTTAATTTTCTGTATCAATATTGTTTAAATTTAAAACAATGTATATAAAAAAATTGACATAAAACAAATAATATTAGATTTTGGGTCAACTTGTATAATATTTTTGAATTTCTTACAATTATAACAAAAACAAAATACACTGGTTTTATTCAGTGTAAAACAAGTGTTATAAGTTTATAACTTAAAAGTATTTAATTGTAATAATATGCCTTATTGTTATTTATTGAGTAATATAATATTCCCCGTTGCACTTAAGGAACACTTTAAAATAATCCAACTATTGGTGCCTCATAATGTAAATGTTAACAATTTTACAAAAACTATAAACATTTGAAATTTACCTTAAAATTCAAAAAGACATAACAAATTAATTAGGTACCTATGTAAATCATAAGTATAACCACAACCTACAAAGTTGTTGAATTGTTGAAATATTTTGTTAACCTTTATAGCTGTTCAGCCATTATGAAATATTAAAATATCTGAAGTAATATTTATTTAAAATTAGATAAAGAGTGGTTTAAAGATAACTGGTATATTAATATTACAACATGGATGGACTAGAGAGAAACACAAAACTCGTATTATTATTATTATTTTATATATGTCATAATTTACTTTTATGACACAAGTACTACTCTTTTCATAATTTACAACTACTTACATTCTGAGCTATTGTCTGTTGAAAAAAAAAAAAACAAACCCGATTAGACAAAATATATTTTTCGTTTTATATTAATTATAATTTTCCAATCGAAGTTGAAATTAAATGTTTAAGGCGTGATTTAACTATTCTAAAATAGTGAAATATATATTAAAAGTGTCCTGATCGATGTAATAATAAATAAGTAATGTATAATTACCATATTATTACATGGTCGTTTACTGCTAAACAATTAAAATCGTAATGATGATAATAAAAATATAAATCGCGTATTGAGCAATGGCTGGTGGACAGTCCCTATCTGTATTCTGTAGTACTTTATATTTTTATGTTGTACTATGTTTTCAATATGCCATACATGCAAAAATAATGCTAAATATCAAATATGTAAACCACTGTGAAATGCTATGACTTAAAATGGCAGCTATAACAATTTGAAAACACTTTTACATAAAATGTCGGGGATTGAAGCTCAAAAATCAATTACAATTTATAACGTTAACAGAGCATCGGGGCGAAACCTGTTATATATTATATTATATTCGTTATATTATATCTTTTACTATCACATGTTTGTTACAATGTTAGAACATTTCTCATTAATTGAAAGTATTTTTCAGCGCCCCCCGGGGTATTGAATGTAAATCATAAAAAATATTCGACTCATTTGAATACTTAAATCTCCCACCAATGAAACTATTGAAAATCTACCGCTTATAAACGTCGCGATCTTTTCTTTTCTTTTTTTTCATCAATCATTAATCACTCGTATTCAGGCGAAATGCCTTCTTCCCCATCCGTCCTACGACACGATGTCAATGACGAAGGCTACGTAACGCTTTTCGCAAATCAATTACGCGAACAATGGTAACATCCGTGGATTTACGTCGTATGTTAATACTGTTTTTACAGTGCGTAGTAGAGTATTGCGTCATAACTTCCAAGAGTTCAACCGGTTGCGCCCCCCTTCCCCCCCCCCAAAAAAAAAAACCTAAAATATTATCTCAAAATTTTTACATTGTTGTTCGTGACGGATAAGTCGAAGAAAATGTTTTAGCAGGTATTGTGCGCGCATAAAATATAAGGTCATTGCTCTCTTAAAATGTTTAAATTAATGTTTCTGTTTGTCCCGGACGGTGCCGAGATAATACATTATGGTTTCATGACGTGTGTTCCGGTGGGTGATTTCGGCGGGACGTTCGAACGTTCCGGCTCGAAAATTAATATCGTTGTTGTTATTGTTTATACCGAATTTTTGTTGATCTCGCGATAAAATCGATAGATTTGTGAAAAAACACTGACGCGCAAAAGGGTTATATTATTATCGCATTCGAGAGTTATTTATAATTTCCATATAATCGAGGAAAATAATACGTAGCCCAATAATTCGTTATCTGTGATACGCATTAAATTTTTTATACGTCGATAATTTATACGATATAATAATAACGACTCGGCGATATCTATACTATAAACGTAATTCCAAAAAAAAAAAAAAAAAAACATATAATTTTTATCTTCCTATAATAGTTTCACAATCGGATATTCAGTCGAATATTATAGGAGGGGGGGGGGGCTTGGATGATTAACTAAAACTCGCTGTTGAATAAACACGCGATCGTTCGAATCATAACCCCGTCGATTCCGAATCGAAACGTAATCCATAATCGTGTCTATACGAGTAATAATTTTAAATAATCGTGTATTTAAAAGGTGCGTTGCGTTGCGTGTACGTTTGCCATAAAATACTATCAATAACACTTATGATGATCATATCAACTCGTGACAAATTATTATTTTATTACAAACTATAAAAATGTCAAAAAATCGGTCGACCGCGCGAAATCGCTCGAGGGGGGGGCGGGGGCTAAACCGACTAAAGCCGACTCGAAAACAATCCGGTAAACACTTGTTTAAAAATGTGTGTACGGCCAACCCGGAGCGTGACGAAATATGTGTTTTTTAAATTTTAAAAAAAAAAAACAAATAAATGACGACGTGTCCGTCAGTAGGCGCGTCCGGGGACGGCGCGGCGCGGCGCGGCGTTGGAAGAGGAGAGTGTGTGCGCGCGCAACGACAACGGTCGTTTCCCGCCGGTCGAGAAAACGTTGCCCGTCGTCGTACACGTTTTCCACCGTTGAACTCGACAACTGATGACCTGGCGCCGTGTGGCCCGGCCGGCGTGCGCGGGCCGGAGGGGTAGAGTCCGCGATTGCGTCACATTTTGCTTTTATCACGATCGTGGTTTTTTTTTCCTCTCCCTCTCCCTTCCTTCCTTGCCGCTATCACTCGCGTCGTCGGAAAGGGGTCGTCCGTTAATTTTTTCGCCGCCGCCGCCGCCGTCTGCGACCGTTTTGCGTGTGTGCTGCCCCCGTGTCACCGCTTCCGCGGCCCGATAGGTCTTTTCAGTGCCCGCCGTCCGTGCGCGCGGTCGTTTCGACTTATCGCGGATCCGCTCACTCGCAGCGTCGTCGGTCGTCCATTTCGGTATATTATCTACAACCTACCTCTACGTTCATTTCGTTGTCGGACCGCTCGTCGCAGCGGTATATAGTATTTTCTTCTTTTTTTTTTTTTTTTTTTTTCACTCTCCGTATCTCTCGATCTGCCGTTCCGCCGGCACACGGTCTCGCGCACGCCCGTCGTCGATCGAATAATACGCAAACGTACGTACGTTTCTCCCGTCGTCGTCCATCGACAACATGTACTGTTTCCGATCTCGTCGCGACCTTTGCCATTCCGATTGCGGTCCGTCTTAAAAATAGAAAAATAGAAAATACTACTCTCGTGCTGCTGCGCGCGCGCCTCGCGCTTGTGTGCGTATCTCCGTGTGCGAACGTCGGTTTTTTTTTCTCTCCTCCGTTTCCAAAACACCCGTCGTCGATTGAGAAACCCGCGTCCTAACAGGTAACTAACTAACTGCCGACCGATCTCTGTGATCCGTTTATTATTGCTACGATTATCTTATACTTGTTGTGTTGTAACATGTAGTGAAATTATTTCTTACACTTTTGACATCATCTCCGATTGCCAACAAATTCCTAATCCAATCTTCTCTTCTTCTTTTCTTCAATTTAAATTAGGTGTGTCGTGTGTGTTTTACGACGAACCGTTTTTTTTTTTTTTTTTTTTTTTCTTGGGCCCATAACGTTTTAATTTTAATTCTGGCAGAATAATGGTAATCGTCCCATGCTGTGTATTAACATCAGAAGGTCAATTGACTAACTAAATACTTATCTTTTGACCTTATTTTTTATTATTTGAACTCTGTACAAATTACTGTAATAATTTCTTCACGTTTTAATGTTTTATTTTTTAAATCGTTAATTTGATTTCTTTGAATCTCGTTCGTCTTATTTCGTCTTACCGATGTATTTATAATTCATATTTAAAACTAAATCACTGAATCTACATCTTATTATATAGGTACTTGGAATTTCTTTTCGGTATTCTACTTTTATCAATCTATTGGGTTTTTTTATTATTATTATTTTAATGAATCGTACTAATTTAAAAACAAAATGTTAATAAATAGTTTAAAAATCTGCTTTTTAAAACATTTCCCTTAATCTCAGTTAATTTATTTTTCATGACCACTTAATTACATAATATATGTGTTGTTAGGTAAGGCTTAAAATTTAGATAATTTACTTTGTTTTTCAAATATGTTTTATACTATTGATTGGTAAAAAAACTCTTGAGTTTAAGTAGAATGAAAGGCTGAAAATGTTGATAACTAAATATAATATTTGATTTATAATATAAGTTGTACTCTGGTTTTTAGTTCGATTAACCTACTCAAATGTTCTTTGGTACAAGCATTGATTATAGAGTAGATTCTATAATCAATAGTACAAATAACATTTTAATCTTAAGTAGATGTTTTAATCATTGAATAATATTACTACTTATCAAACACCTATTACTTGTTTTGAATGTTGAAGGTAGATATAACCCAAAATATGTTTTGTTTTTCATTTTATTTTATAAATGTTTATAATTATTAATTTTTAGGCATTCATAATATTGTTGTTGTGTAGAAGAAAATCTTTTTTCTAATATTTAATTTTTATGGGTAAAATTTGAAAGACAAAATATATTAGTACCTAATTCCTCTAGATTTTGACTTAGATTAATTATTATTTATATATTATAATTTATTCTCAAGTTTCTTGAATTCTAATTTAATATTGGTATGTTATGTTTAGACATTACTTCTTTTGACAAATAACTAATATTAATTATACCTTATACCTAAACAAACTTACATTTATTGTCAGTGTTGTGTGTATATAGTATATTCTATAGATAATATATCTAAGCTTATTAATTTAGAACGAAAAAACAGTATCACAATTTTTTTCATTTTATACTTCAATAATACTTCTTTAAATTAAGATATAGATTACACGATTTAATATGATCTATGGTAAAAAAAAGTGGCATTCATATGATTTCATCTTCCTTATACTCCCTTTTACTTATATTATGATATTAGCAGTGAAATTTACTTAATAATAAATAATTTTTGAATGTCAAGGTCAACTTGTTGATGGATTTTTTGTTGGGGGATTTATAGTTAAATTTTGTTGTTACCCGTCTAAATATTATTTTGATGATTTTGTTTTTATACATTATAAATATGTAATGTGTTAGTTTTTATGAATCTAATTATTAGATCTATTAAATCATATTGTAGGCTGGTTATTTTGATATTTAATTGTTTCATTCCTATTCTTGATGATGATGCAATCATATAAAACTTTCATATTATTTTAAATATAATTAATTTCTAATAAATAGCCTTTTCTCTTTGGTTTTTTTTTTTTTAATTATGAATCGATTGTATTCATATTTTATATTTTTGGCCAGTAATATTAGTGTTGGAAGTAGATGCTAATTATAAAATATGAATTAATTGGTAGGTACTCAAATATGTTGTCCAAATAAACACTGTATAATAACTATCTAATAGTCTTCTAGGTCTTCTGTAGTTTCTTAAATAAATTAGTTGTTAATTTAAACTAGTTAACTTAAGTTGTTACTAGGACTTGTTCTAACATGCATTTTTACTTAAAATGTCCAGTTAAAAGTTAAAACATGCTTTTAAAAATTAAATACTCTGAAGTTATTAAAAATTTTAAAGTTAAATTTCCATACAGATATTCTATTTTTTGAATTTTTCAATTTCATAAATCCATATTTATGGTTCAGGAATAGTAATATTTAATTTGATCGTAGCAGAGATTAAAATTGAAATATTAAAGTTTATAGTATTTTCATTATTCAAAACGCGGTTCATGAAAATTGTGGTTGTAGTAGTTTGATTGGGGCCCTAATAATTGTGACTAGCATTAAATTGTCGAATTATAAAAAGTCAAAAACTATAAAGAAATTACTACTAGATGTGTAAAACTAAGAATCTACTTTTATCAGCTTTTTTCTAAAGCCTCATACAAAAATATCCAAATTGAAAATAGCAATAAAGTTAGAGATTTACAATTTTTATTTGATGTGTTAACTGCCGACAATGTTTTTATTCTATTTTTATTAGTATAAATTATAATTTAATCACCGTTATACCTAAATATAAGTTAAATATTAATTTTGGAAAATACAGTTGAGGTAGTTTATATAATGAAATATTATTTATGTGTGGATATTAAATGTTGCTACATTAAGTAGCAATTTCGTTCACTAGGGCAAAATAATAATGATGACACTTAAACAATTTTCTTTCTACTAGTTCTGCTTTTTACTAGGTTAGATTATTACTACCAGACTGCTTAAATAGCAAAAATATTTTTATTATTGAGTCGGTTAATGTATTGTTTTTATTTAAAAAATGTCAACTATTTCATCCTTATCATCTATGAGTATGTCATTGTGTTGACAATATCAAGGTGAAAAAAAATTACCCTATTATTATTGTTTTCTGAAAAATGGAGTATTCATATGCTTATATGTATAATTTTTATAGTGAATTATTGTACACTTATTAGAAGTGACCTTAGATAAAATGATAAAACTTATTGACATTACTATTTATTTCAATTACAAGTACTGAGAATAAAAAATTGTTTTGTTTATCATGTAATTATATTATTTTACTCATACATTTTTTATCTAGTAAAATAATCCACAGAATTTTAGAATAAATGAGTGTATTAAAATTTTTTCCTCATTAATATTTTTATTTAGAATTGAAAATATAATTTATTAATTTTAGTCTGTATGTATGATAATATAAAAAGAAATTTCTTAGTAATTTTTGTGGCAATATTTTATTAAATTATTATAAATAAAATTTCATTAACATGAACTGCTATTTTCTTACTGCTTTTTTAGAAATTAAAACAAAATACTTCTCTATAATACATCACTTATTGTGTCCACTTTGTAATCTATTAAAATATTGTTAGAAACAATTTAGATTACAATCTGAAAGAGGATTTTAAAAAAATATTACAGATAAATATAGTTTTTCTATAAACTTATTGTTAAACCAATATTTTATTTATAACAGTATGGGGTATTCTGTCATATACCTTCTTTTTTTTTATTTATTCCTATACTTTCTATTTAAAATTCTCTCTTTAACTATTAATTATTCAATTGGCCAATTTTGAAAACTATCAATAATTAATATAAAGTCCTGTATAAATTGTAATAAATTATATACTCATCATTTATTGTATTGGTGGATTCGTTTTATTTTGCCGATTTAAAGAGCTCATTGAAAATAGCAAATAAATAAAATTGTGTAAAATTCGAAAATTGTGGTTTTCATGAATATAATATTTTACGAGCCAAATTCGTTTGTATTATACTATTTTGTGATGATTGATGTGTTGGACAACATTTTATTACATAATTATATTATTTAATTTTAATTTACTTTCTATCTTTTAACTTGTTATTTTTTATTTATTGGTAAAAAAAATAGGCGTATGCCTGTGTACAGATTTAAGTGAAAGATAACACAAAATCAACCATTATTATAATATTCCAATGGGGCTAATATTTATCGTTTATAGGTAAGAGATAAGATAGAGTAAATTAAACAAAGGCAGGTTTATTCCCTTCCGCTTTACATAAATTTCCAGTCTTCTTATTCTCTTACATTGTTAATGTTTGTTTTTAGTAACCACCACTTCTTTCACTTACTATCTAGAGTGTTATCGCGAAAATGCGCAATATATAATTCATTATTTAACGAAAGGTGAAAGCAGATAGTCTTGGTTGTTGTACACTTAACCATACCTTGAAATCGGACACATGATTACTTATTAACTTTTATCTTGTTCTTCTGGATATCCTAGTTATATAACGTAATTCTGTAACGAGTTGATAATGTGTCGAATATCATTTGAATCTCATCTATTCGTTGCTGTGCTTTCACCTATTGATTCTCTACTCGAAATTCAAAATTTGATCGCAAATAACATTTTTTTTTTTTTTTACACGGGTTTGAGGTCGATTTCGTACTTATTTTTAGTTTTACAATATTGAACTAGGCCAAATGCGTACTGGGGAAGCATTATTTTGAAATTTAGACACCACTGTGCGGCCACTATTACCTAATTGACAATTAGTCGTGTATCATTCGGATTGGCGCAGGAAGGTTTCTGATATATATGACCTCCATGACCTTTATTAGAATAACCATTTTGATTAGGTAGTATAGTGTGTCGGACGTTTTTTAAAGTCTAAGAAATTAAATTCGACTTTTCAGTGAAAAGGCTTTTCGTACGGCATGTAATTTATTAAATATTCTATGTATTTAGTTTTTATTAACAAATATTCCTGTCTGATTGATTTATAATGGTACTCATTTCTTACGTATGAAATTATTTTCTTCTATATATAATAAGAGAAATTTCTACCGTAAATTCTATTGGATTATACTTGTTTTGTAATACTTTCATTACTCGTTTGTTAATAAGAATATTGACTACGAATTAAAAATAATTGTATACTTCGTGTTTGCCAAATTTAAATAACGCTTATCTGCCTTAAGTAATATTACCGATTTTAAATTAAAAACTCAAACATGTTTAATGTAAACAATATTATAAATTTGCCATTAATCCCGGTGCCTATCCGTTTGTTTTTGTGAAAATATTTTACAATAATACATTTTAAATCGAATGGAGTTTTTACTTCGATAATGCGTTCCACCAGTTACCTATTGTTAATTTTCTTTCATATCGTTAATAATTTCAGAACTAATATAAATAATAATATTTCCCTTACATGTAACATGTTGTTCATGTAACTGTATAATTAAATTATTTATTATATCCTTTATTATATCATAAGAATATGAAAGAATTTTTACTTGACAATATCAATTGGAAATTACATAAGAATCACAACATCACTTTATTTTCCACGTGATTTAATCATGTAAAGTTGTTAATAACATTTTATAACTGACTAATATTATGTAGTATCAACATATTATTTTGCGATCTATTATTTTATACCGTATATGTTTTAATCTCGTAAATACATTTTAAATTAACTAATATTCTAACCTTGAGTTAGAAGATATGAAGTGATGATTTGGTTTTTTTTTTCTTCTAAATTTATACCCGATTTTAATTTTAAAGGAAAATCAATCTTCATTATCTAACTAATAAAACGATCCAGCTTTTTCTTTTAAATTTATCGAAAACAATAATGATTTGTATACGACTCGCGTACTTTCGTTCCCTTGAAATATTCGAATAATGTCAATACAATTTCAAGTACCAAGTTGAATAGTTAATATTCATAATTTACCATAAGTTATTCTACGGCGTGTCATATTCGTATTATGGCATTGCATTTTAACCTTAACTATATTTTACCACCTATTGTTATTTTACTAACGTAAAAAAAATGTGTAATATGTTAATTTACACATGATTTTATTTTTTTTTTCGGATAGGTACATGGTATTATTTAATTTTTTTTTTTTTTCCACTTTATCGAATGTCTCAAAATAAACATACTCGTTTATACGAACGCATAAGAATATAATATTTTAAACACCCTGAAAATCCCATGTATTTAACCTTGACTCAATGTTAAATAAATAATGATAGTTGCTCACTTGTTAATAAACCATTGCGTGTGTTGTTGCCTATTTTTCCAACACGATCTGTATCAAACCATATCCCAACGTCAAAATCTAATTAGACTGTACCTATTTTTTTTATTTTATTTTTTTTTTTTGTCACTCGGCATTTTTCCCGATGTATATGATGAATATTAATATGTTACTATTGCGCAACGAAAAATTGTTGCAAACAAATATTGACGTCGTCGTCGTCGTTATTTTCTTAAATATGTTGTTTCTCTTTTTTCCTCTAATTAAAAAAACATTCTAATGCTTATACGTTAGTGTAAAGTGTTGAATATTTATGAATGTTCTATTAGTATTAATCTTGTCCCACTTATAATAATATATTTAATTACTTATATACTTTTTAACGGTCATTAATTTGTTATTATTTATCACAAATAATATTTTAAAACGATTATTGAACGATCATATTTTCTTCTTTGAATTTATTTTATTTTATTTTTTTAATATGTAGTAGTTATTAAAATATATCATATAATAGTTAGGGCATTATTTTAAATTTTTCCATGGAATGCGAAATAAATCTATGGCTTACAAAGTAATAATTTAATTTTACTTTGAATTGATTTTTTTTTCGATTATCATAAAAAAAATCACGTGATGCAAAATCATGACCTTACATCTCACAAATAAGGCTACTGGTTGTGGCTGGTACAAGTTATGTGTATTCAGATGTATAACTATTTAATTGATATTATTAACTATTGATTTATTCCCTAATAATGGTATCGAAAATTCAAAAAGTAGTGTTTAATATTTATTTATTTCTGTATAATATTTTGTCATTTTAAAATTTAATTGAATCAGGGTTTTGAACAATTTTTCAATGTATTTCATTCACTTATTATTGTAGGGTGCATGTTACATGCAGTATTCATTTAAAGATGGGAAATTAATGATTTCCATCTATATATTGCACGTTTTTTTTTTTTTCTCAGTCTATTGATTGATATGTTCAAAGTACTACATACATATTTTCATATCATTGACATTGGTTATAAATACTTTTATTCGTTAAACAAACACTATTGGAACTAACTGTATGAATTTATGAAATTATAAATGCCACACATTAATATATTAAATGTTTACATAATGAATCAAACCGAAATTATATTTTACATTAAATGCAAATATAAATGCGTATATAGATAAATAGATCAAGTTCTTGATATTTTTCATTTATTTTTCTAGCAATAACACCTAAACATGGCCCCAAATATGACCAAGCGCCCTGTTGGCGCACCTAGCGTCTTATTCAACGAAGATGGTACAGAACCGTCAGTAGTAGATGACGAAAGCCAAATAGCTGAGGGCGAAACTGTAGAAAATAGCAAATACAAACCATACAGATATCAACGTCAAATTGTTTGGCGAAATGTTGCTCTGTTTGCATACCTACACATAGCTGCACTATATGGTGCTTACCTAATGTTTGCTTCTGCAAAAATATATACGTCTATATGGGGTAAATGATCATCAATACTTAATAAATACATTTGTACATGTTAATTTTATTAATCGATTTAATTTTTTTAGCAATTTTAATGTATCAAATGTCCGGATTGGGAATTACTGCTGGAGCACACAGGTTATGGGCACATAGATCATACAAAGCCAAACTTCCACTACGTATCATTTTAATGGTCTTCAATACAATTGCATTCGAGGTAATTTAAGTGTTTCTAATATTATTTTATCAGAAAGATTATTTATCATCGTGTAAATACAATTTTTATCAAATACTTTGGCTGTGTACTAGAATATACAAATGAATATTTCATTTTATAATTACAGAACCACATTTATGAGTGGGCCCGAGATCACCGCATGCATCACAAGTACAGTGAAACCAATGCCGATCCACATAACGCCAAACGTGGATTCTTCTTCTCACACGTTGGATGGTTGTTGTGTCGCAAACATCCAGAAATCAAAGAAAAGGGACGCGGTATTGACATGAGCGATTTAGATCGCGATCCTGTAGTCACCTTCCAGATGACGTAAATAAAATTAAATAAATAAACAATATTCGAATAATTTAGTTGACATTTTTTTTCATTTTTTTTTTTTTTTCAGATATTATTTGTTGTTGATGCCGATTTTATGTTTCTTGATTCCTACATGTGTGCCTGTATTTCTTTGGGGTGAAACATGGGGCAACTCGTGGTTCGTAGCCGCCATGTTCCGATATACTTTCACTTTAAATATGACATGGCTTGTGAATAGTGCTGCTCATATGTGGGGTGATAAACCATATGATAAGTAAGTTTATAAACATAATGATTAATACGATTTAATTTCAACATGTCGATAACGCCAACAACTAATTTAATGATAGACACGATTCCTATACTTTTCATCGAAATTTCCGAATAAAAATTCATTTGTAATTGATTCGTAACTAAACATGACACTTACTGATTGAAATTATTCAGCCGCTGATAAAACCAATATAAATATTGATTTATAAAATATTTTTTTTCTAATACATGCTTTTATTTTTAGATTTATCAATCCTGCTGAAAATATTGGTGTAGCATTAGGTGCTCTCGGCGAAGGATGGCACAACTATCACCATGTATTTCCATGGGACTACAAAGCAGCCGAATTAGGAAACTACCGTGCTAATTTAACTACTGGGTTCATAGATTTCTTTTCCAAAATAGGTTGGGCATACGATTTAAAAACAGTGTCCATGGATATGATACGTAAACGTGTAGACCGAACTGGTGACGGTACTCATCACGTCTGGGGATGGGAAGACAAGGCATTGTCCACCGAAGATCGTCAATCTGCTATTATCATCAACAAATCCCACGAAGAGTAGAGAATATAGTTTTTGGAAAAAATGTTTATATGAAGAAAGAAAAAAAACCATTCAACTGTTTTTTTTTTGTTTTTTTTCATATATATATATATATATATAAAGAAATTAATAGGATGCTGGAGTTCTAATGAGAAGGGGGGAAAACATAATTGACAGATCCATTCAAATAAACTTTTAACAATGTAAATAAAGATATATTTTAAAAAAAGTTTAAACAAAAAGTTAAAACCGTTTTCCTTAGTTATTATATTTTATGTAATAAAATATAAATATGTATAGTATTTTATAATTTTAATTAATTTATTAATTTTTTTATATACAATTTTGGAGCCATATTATTCAAAGGAAATAAATTTATAATAAAGCCCGCTTTTATTTTTATTTTTTATTTTTTTTTTCTAGTTCCTAACCATCAACAAAACCGTTAAAAAAAAAGAAATTGAAAAATGTAATATTCTATCAGTTAGAATTGTATACGTTTGTTGAATAATAATAATTATCAGTTTGCCACTAGATTAAGCTTGCTCTGTCTTTAGAAAAAAAATAACAAATATTTTATTTGATTTCTTCATAAATGGGTTTATTATTTTTTTTAAAATATATTTGATTTTTTTTTTTTGGTTTTTTTTTTTTTTTTAATGAGTTTGTTTTTATATGATAAGATAATGTTTCAACACAACTTGGCTCCATTTCACATAATTTGATTTTATATTTTGCAAGTATACAATTTTTAATAAAAACCATAAACTTTTTTTACAATATTATTATTATCTTAACAAAATCCAAATAATCAATATCCACAAATATATCTAATATCCTACTGGCGACCTTTTTAATTATGTGTTAAAAACCCTCCGAACTTGGTAGATGAAAATTTCATGTGTACTATATTACTACAATATTTAACAAAAAAAAACCGTTGTAGTAATGTTAACATTATATATTATTTAATAAACAATATCCTTGGTTATAAAATGTCTTTTTCATTGTTGTCAACTTGTATTTCACGTACTGAAAATTAGTGGCACAAACAAAATTGTTTTCCGAACGTTAATCCACGGATGAATATGGCCAACATCATCGTCGCCCAAGAGCACGACCAATAATCGAAGGGAAGAATGTCACCACTCGACGACGAATCCTGATCCTCCGAGTACTCTCATCACTACAGAGTTACGTTTCTAGTGTTGAATTTTTGAATGAACGGCCGGCCTCGTGTCGATCCTAAATGCAATTCTTATCGGCACCAGAAGAGTGAAATTTCCAGTCTCGGAAATGTGGTCGGGACTTCAGATGTGTGAAAGTGTGTACGGCAAAAGAAATTCGAATCTCTCGGGCCACGATGTGCCATACTCAACTCCTCGAGATTAAAAAAAAGCAAAACCCGCACAGTAGTGTATGTAAATATTTATAAGTGTTAAATTTTAAATAACGTTATTACCACCACGGACCGTTGGAGAAATATTAATTATCAACTAAATCATTTGTTACAGGAAGGAGACTTATTAGTTTCAACATTTTTTTTTACATCAAAACTTATCTAACCTCGATGAGTGAAAAATGTCGAGTAGCAATTTTACAATCGTTATTTATTTCATTCAATTCTTGAAGATTGGAAATGTCAAAGAAAAAAAATTACTCCTCTGGTTTACTTGACATTTTCCTGGCGTTAAAGAAACTATTAATTTAGAACACTTATGACATTCTGACAAAAAATAAGGCCCTAAAATTTAATAGAATAACTATTTTAGCATCGAGTTGTGTTGTAGTGTGTACTACTCGGAGTGACAGAACGTGAAGTACAAATTCATAATTAGTGCGATGTATTTAATATACCAATTATAATAATTGATAACCTCATAATTTGGCACCGAAAAGCGTCTAACGATTAAAGAATAATAGACAACCAGTCGATAAGTAGTGAACTAATGACCGATTAAGTTTGATAAATAATATAATTCCTGGATGGTTAGATCATCCATGATTTAAGATAATCGTGACCTTAGCAATTAAAGTTGATAAATCATTCGTAAAAATTATACAATGTTTGCAGGAAAACTTACTCTATACAGGATAAATGTCAATATTTCAAGAGAATTGTTTCAAATTTAGAACACTAAATACAGGCGATTGATATTGTTGAATAGTTGTTTTCCATCAGAGCGGATGGATGAGGTTTTATTTTTGGGATTGTAGAACTACCCCGATTCATTGAAATTTAATTTTTTTAACATTTTTTTACAATTTTCTTTTATTATCGATTAGAAAGAGCGACCGTTGTGATTAAGCGATCTTAAACTTCCCGTCGTCCAGTGCTTTATTAACTTTTTATTTTATAATCAAGTGGGTACTTATTTTTCCAAATATATTTGGAGAAAAACAAAACAATTATTATCGTTTCAGCGGGTAAATCATATATTATTTAAATGTTATTTTGTGTGTAAGGTACACGATGATGAAATAGATACACCTTTGCCTCTGTGTAATAACCAGTAACATATTTTATTATGATCATCATGTTTTCACCAGATAACAATATTTTTATAAGTATAAAATATATAAAGGTAGATCGAGGAGAGGAGTTTGGTGGCAAATGTCTAGGCTCATTGTACTCAAATAGGTCATCGCGGTATTGGAAATCATAGATGCGTTTATAGATTCGATTTAAAAAAAAATTGTAGTGTGCTATAGCGGTGCCTATGAGTGTACAATTATTATGCCACGCATTTCCCAACTATACATTATTCATAATATTAACAAAAACATTACTTATTATTATATTACCTAATAATAATAAAAAAAATCAATAACAAAGTATCGTTGAAATAAAATATAATATACACCTAAATAAAAATAAAATAAATAGGTCTTGCCCGGAATATTATAATAAAGTGTGTGCGGATATTGTTTCGAATGCAATTCATCATCAGCTGATGGTATAAAGAACTCTGAGATTTATTTCATTTTTATTTCATTTGTTTAATAGTTTTGATAAATTATTGTTTAACATATTTTACAATACATACACGTCTGTTATTATTGTACAAAGTGCTAAACGTCATAGTATTGTTATTGTTTTATATTATTTATGAACTAATATTAATATTAATTTGGGTAAATGTTTTAGATGTCTTTCGATTTGGAGAGACAAACTTATCTATTATCAAGTGCTTCGTTATGTACGTGAAGTACTAATAGAGTACTATATACCATTGATTACAGAATAAACTATTCTATAATAGAATCTATAATCAATAGTACTACTACTAATCGATGCATATTATTTTTCGACACAGTCGATAATATATCAATTTTGATAGGTCTACTATACGTTATAGCGACCGATTTTCATCACGTAAGTCTTTAAAATCAAACCTCGAAACCGTCTCTACGAGGGAAATATAATATAAATATTGAACAATGTGACAATATTGTTAAGAGTCGTATTTAGTTTTCAGAACCTACGCGCGTCATACGAGGGTCGGCTTTGGAGAGGTCAACCGGAACGTCGAGAGAAATCTCGCGGAATTTAACCATTTCAGAGCACACACAGTATAGAAAAATTGATCTTCTATTTCATCAAACACAATGAAAACGAGAGTTACGTACCCGCGTCGTCGGTTCGTATTGAAAACGTTAAAATATTATACAAAATAGTTATGACGCATCCACATCACGAACATTGCGTAGTTGCGATAAGCAGAGTATATATTATATATAGTACACGACGATCTCTAAATTACGACGCAAAACGACACCAATATATCGACGGGAAATGATCGAGTGGGTTTTTTAACAACTGACTTTTGGACAAACTACGAGATATTATCGTCGTGTGCAAACGTATCGAGCCGACGATTCGAAATGTTTCTTTTTTTCGTATCGAAAACGTAATAATCGTTCACGATTACTGTTTCTCGATAGATATACGTTGAAAAAACCGTCGAGAAACGTACGTACATAATATAATATATAGTTTGCAATAATCATTTCGTCCCGTAAAACTCCGGGTAGTCGTCGCCCTTGACGTCATCACCACACACGCTCGACGGGGGATGGTTTATAAAAATCGGACTTTCTAATTTTTCCACAAATCCGCAACACGATTTCTATATAATATACATTTCTAGAAACCGAAAACGATCGTCGGACAGACGGTATACTATTTGTCTATATATTTGTTTTTTTTCTCCCCGTGTAAATACTGTCGTACGACACGATAACATTGATAATAAATATAGTCGGAGTGTTTTTCACAGCGTCCGCGAAACGTTGAATTCTCGATTTACATAATATTATCATTCGCCGACAAGTAGTACTATAAATCAATTAATATACTTTAGACTCTTTATTTTTTTATATAATATAAAGTTTAGACGGTTTCGCAGCGATTATTGACTATTGTCGTAGTTTCACCGTGCCCCACTTGTGATTGTTTTTTTTTTTTTTTTTGCCCAAGCCAGTGTGGATTACGAGCCGGCGCGAAACGTTGTTTCGACACATATTATTTCGTTTACGGTTGAGAAACCTGCGTTTCACGCGCACGCACGCACGCACGCACGCCGGACGACCCGTGTCCCCGACAGTTTGGCAATTCTGCATTTTGTTTGGACACGTCGGCCTTGGAAATGTGGCAACACTGCTCGCTATTGATATTTTCTTTCTCCATCATGTGAATTTGTTAAAAAAAAAAAAAAAAGAAAAAATTTTTACCGTAGTCTCATATTATATACATACATACATATATGTGTGTGTGTATATAAAATACATTTAACATGTAATAATAATACTAATAATAATAATAATAATAATAATAATAATAATAATAATTATTATTATTGTTATTATTTAATATATATATATATTATATTATAGTAACTCATATAGTTTAGTTTTTATTCGTAGTGTGTAGGTTTTAAGTATAGTGTTTTTTTAATCGATCCCGAGGCGGCGATCCCCCGGCTCCCGTCTCGATCCGATCCGTCGTCCGGCCGCCGTCCGATCACCGTCCGACACTCGGCCGTTGCGATCGCTTTCCATTCTTCCCAGCGTCTCCAAAGGTAAATACTCAATCGGTTACTATATACTACGTTACTCCGCCGACGTGTCCGCCGCGCACGATATCGTCGCGGCCCCCCCGACGACGATGACGACGACGTTCTTTGGTCTTTTCCGGCCCCGACGTGCTCTCTCTCGAAAATCCGAGAGTAGTCCACCGATCTCGGTGTGTTCCGATTGAACTCGTTCCCGTTCGTACTTCGTTTCGGATCCGCGCGACGGTGGCCGACTTCTTTCGATCAACTCCTGTGTCGTACGATTCGACAACGGTCATAATGACCATGTATAGTTACTATATAATATATACTAATACAAGCCCGTCATGTTAAACGTTGTGTGCGCTACAAAAGCTCATGACTAATATTGTCGTCGTTCTCTGGAATGTCGATTGCCACACAAATCGACAACTTTGTTTTATCGATTTCTTGTTTCGATTATTTTTAATTTTTGATTTATTTCTTTTAGACTGAATATTGTTGTTGACAAAATATGAATCAAGAGTCTCAATCATGTTGTCCAGTTTGCACATTGTACTTACGTCCTGGAATATCACTTCTAACCCACTTGAATACACATCCAAAAAAACACGTCATAAGAGCGCTATTGTCTCTTACCAATCAAACGCCACATCTTTCAAAAGGTATAGAACAATCAGAAGGAAACCTTTCAGATGACAGTAGTTCAACATCTTCAGTGTCATGTCATTCAGTTACCATAAATGTACAGGATGGAGTTAATGATACCGACAGAAACAATGTCAATAACAATAACTGTCCATCGCCTCCCAACAGCCAGGCACTTTCAGAACTTCGAGATGCTCTTGAAGATAGCCCAGAGGATGACATTGACATTGAAGATAATAATATTACTTTTGAAGATGACTACCAACAAGAATTTGAAGAAGACCAACCAGACGGCAGTGTAAGTTATCAAGGAGAATCAAACGAATCGACACAACATCGTGAAGTATCAGAAGAAACGGGCTCGTCTATAGCTGGAACTTTTCATGATCCGTTTCAATCCACCGATCATTTAATAGAAGATGAAGAGTTTATGTCCCGTTATTTTTATTCCAGTGAAAATGCTCGTATATCACATACTGATCCAGATCCTCAACTCAATCCTCCTCAATATAGTACTCTTACTACGATGGAACTACACCCTGAATATTTATCTTCAAATCATCAAGAACATCAATTAACTTTAGATATTCAAACTGATGAACTTATGCCTGCTCATGGGGAATTATCTGGTCAAGAAAGTTTAGAACCTCCTGAACCAATACTTGCTTCCATATGGACTATGAAAAGTAGTGATGAGTCTCAGCCACACACAAGTACTGCGTGGGATGATACTGTACATGAAGTTAGTACTGCTGCTAGAAATTTGATGTCTCTTAAAAATAGGGAGGAAATTCCTAAAGATGAAATTATTGAAAAAAAAGAAGTAAAACCAACGTTAGGAAAACTCGTTTGTCCCTACTGCAAGTTGAAATTTGATGGAGTTAAAGCACGCAAGGAACATATTGATGGAGAGCATAGAAATGAAGAAGGCGTAAAGAAAGGTTTAATGTATATTAAACCAATTACAACTAAAATAGAAAATGATGTGGACGATCAACAATATTTAAAAGTAGAATGTAGTATTTGTGGCCAAGCATTTGAAGATTATTTGAAAATGACATTGCATTTCATTGATACTCATAAAGGTACCAAATATTTTTTATCATGTATATTATATATTATATATACAGTGTGTTTATATTCTAATGATAAAATGAAATATTTCTGTTCAGAGAATTCACATTGAAATGGGGTTTTGGAAAAGAGATGGAGGAGAATATTGAAATACACGTTTGACGATTTAAAAAATGTCAGCTATCGATGCGCATATGCACACAATAATCTGTTATTTTTTAAATAGCAGTACTTATTTTTCGCACCACATTCGTATTAGATATTTTTCTGTTGTAAGCAACCCTTTATATTTTAATAATTTTTTTTCTGTCTTGAAATTTGGCTAAATTACAGCTCTTCCAAAATATGAAAATAATTCGATTTTTGGATTTCAAAATAAATTTAATTCACATCAAGTGAAAGAGTAATTTTTTATAGGTTCAATAATTTTTTTCATTTCATTTAATGTACATACCAATTCATTATTAAAAATCAGCCATTACAGGTGATTGAAAAATCGAATTCATTGAATTTTCTAATTTGAAATAACTCAAATAACTAATACAGCCAATTTTCAAGATAAAAAAAACATGTTTATATGTAAGTTGCTTAAAAAAAATGGGCCAATCCAAATCTGGTGTTGAAATTAGGTGTTGCTGTTTAAAAAATATAAGTTGTGTTGCGTATACTCTGATGAAGTTAAAATTTGGAAAATCGTGTTAAATGTGCATTATAGTATTCCTTACCTTCTCTACTATAAAACTCCATTTCAAACCGAGGTTTTTGAACAAAAATATTTCACGTTAACAATTGAGTGAAACACTGTATATATTATACAGTATTTTATATTTATATAAACCACATTGCCATAAGTAACTATTAACGCTCTTAATATTACTATTTGAAATACAGAACGAAAACATTATTCTTAAATATATGCTATAAGTAATAACCACATTGTATTGTTTATTAATTATTACTGTATTTTGTGTTATTTTTTTCAGATAAGAATAATTTATGTCCAACATGTAACATAGTTTTTCCTATGTTAACTGAATTTCGAGAACATATACTTAATGTTCATCCATTGATATGCAGTTTTTGTTCAAGGAAATTCCATTCTCAGTTTACTTTAACTACACACATAAAACGTCATCTTCAAATTAAGCCCCACGTCTGTGATCAATGTAATAAGTCGTTTATCAGTCGAATTAGACTTCAAGATCACATGAACGTTCATCTAAATATAAAACCATACAACTGTCCGCGGTGTGACCTCGCTTTTAGATGTAGAGCTAATTTAAATAGTCATATGCGTAAACTACATCAGGCTGCTGGGACTCCGAAAGATTTTTACTGCCACTGTGGAGAAGTAAGTAAAGCAAAGTAAATAAACAAAATAATTTATATTAATTTGTTGCTTGTTTTTAGGTATTCACATCATTGAAAAAACTTTCCTGGCACAAGGAAACTCACGAAGCAAAACCTAAACAATGTCAATGGTGTTCAGAGCGTTTTGTACATTTATCTTCGTTGACTAGACACATACGACATGCGCATGATTCGTCTTTTTTACCATCGAAAGATCGTGATTATGAAAACATGATTTGTGGCATATGTAATCATACATTTCTACGTAAATCATTCGCTACCCACATGCTTATCCATAAAGATTTGAGACCTTATTCGTGCAATATATGTAACCGATCATTTCGAACTAAATGGAATTTACGTATGCATCAATGGACTCATATGTCAAGAACGCACAAACCTTTTAAATGTACCCAGTGCAAAAGTGCATTTTATCTCAAACAAGAATGGGAGGCTCATGTCCGTTCCCACAATGGAGTTCGTCCATTTACGTGCAATGAATGTGGTAAACAATTTATCAGGAAAAAACATTGTATGAGGCACATGGCTGAACACGAGGAAGGCAATCGTTCATATGAATGTAAAGAATGTGGCAAAAAGTAAGTAAAAATATTATAAAAGACAAATTGCTAATATTTCAATGATGTATGATAATCATTTACACTATCATATTAAAAGTCACAAAATACAATATAGCGGGGAAAAGAAATTTATTAATTGTTTTACTCTTTTCTATGAGTGACTAATTCATTAGTTATTTTATATTTTCCTTATAACTCGTTATTTAGTTTGTAACTAAAATCGAGTAATTTGCTTTAATTTAATTTTTAATAGATTCATATGAGTAAATATAAAGTTAAAAAGGGGGTTATATTGATTTTTATTTCGGTGTAAACCCTGACATTTTTCGATATCTTTTTCTAATGAGTTCAGTAGAAAAGTTTTATCTATATTTTATTTCTCAAGTGTTGTTAAACATTTTAAATCGGCAATTCATCAAAATATTCTAAACTTAAAAGCTAAACACACATATACAAAACATTCAGTAAATATATTAATTTGTTTTCTCGAAATTTCGTGTCATTAATTAATTATTATTTGCACTAGTATTAAAATATTTGTAATGAAAAATGAAAAATAAATACGGTTAATTCTATTGTTTTGAAACTAACAGATCATTTCATATTTACCTTCGCTTGATGTTGTTCATTATAATATATTTGTAGGGAAAAACTAATTCAATGGGAAAAAACTAATTTTATTTATTTCAATTTTGTTTTATAAATGTAATTAATTGTTTATGATTTTTTTATAGGTTTCATCGTAGTTACTATCTGACCGATCATATTAAGACGCACACTGGACAAAAGCCTCATACATGTCACATATGTGGCAAAGCAACTAGTTCTAAGTCAAATCACAACAAGCATGTTCGTACGCACCATGCGCGCGAATCGGTAAATACTGAAGGTTGATATCTCGAAGATGTTCGCTTTAGTTTTTAGTTTAATTATTATTTTATAAAATAATCGTTTTAAGGTTTTTAATATTAAGGAACATTTTTTTTTTTTTTTTTTTTTATAGTAAATGCGCTAACTCCATTTATTTCATTCGTTCAATTGACTGGTTATCAATACGAACGATTTCATATTAATTCTGTAATGCGTATGTCTTTTTTTAAATTTTTTTATTTATTTATGTATAACTACTATCTACCATAGTACGGAAAAACGTCTTTTAAATTGGAAATTTTTTTTTATTTCTTCATTTTATTTCTTTATTTTTTTCGTCTACTTTTTATTTGGATTTATATTACCAACATTATAAATATATTATAATATATCAACACTATCGGATATCAATACTGATAAAATGTACTCGACTGGGTTGTAGCAATTTTCGTGAACAAATGTGTGCGTTTATGTGTGTGTGTGTGTGTGTGTCTTTCAACTGTGTTTTTAAAACCATTATTAAAGCACTCGTGTTAAGTTATTTACCTACCCTATGTATTTTAAATATTTAGTTTAATTTTATGTACCTATGCAATATAATTATTAAGTTTAGTAAAGTTAATTTATCGATATTATTTTTTTTCGTTTGATAAAATCGATGTTGTTTTACCATTTTTAATATTGTTTTATAAAACTCTTAGGTACTTTCGTTTTTTTTTTTTTTTTCAAATTCAAAACGTATTCTCAGCGGCGCATCTTGTAAATACAATAACAATATACTGTAATTTCCAATTCTTACATAAAATATGACATATATTATACATAATATTGTAAATAATGTATACTTTTACATTTTTTAATTTTTTTTTTTTTTTCTTAAAAATCCTAATATAAAAACAATAATTTTCAACTTTTCTGTATATTATGTAATGTTTGATATTTAAATGTGGATCTTGTTTTTTTTTTTCTAACTTATTTCAAAACCATAAACAATCGACAAAATTGAAAATTAAAATATTATTTTTGTAGCCATAGTTTTAAAAAGTATATGTTTAATATAATTATTTGTTTAAGTAAATATTATTGAAAAAAAAAATAAAAATTTAATTAAATTTTATGATACGAGAATATTATATATTTTAGGCAATTTTTGAGAAAATTGAAAAATAAAATTTTAAATGATTTATGTACCGGATTCATTGTTTTGATTTTATAACTAATAATGTTATTATTATATTTATAGGATTCGTTTTACTAAATTTATATCACATTTCATTCAGTAAAGGAACTCTTAGAATTATTTATTTAGTTTTTTAAATTTATCATTTGGTTCTTTTCCAGTCGAAATTAAATACATTTATAGCATATAAGAATGTCTAAAATCTAATTATACATTATGTTATTTTGCAAACACGATTATTGTGTCTGTCTGTTTATTAAATACTAAAATTAATATTACTCTGTTCAGAATAACAGTACACCAGGCGGTCGATATAATATACCTATATGTATATAAATATAAACTTCGCTTACATTCCCATTATTGGCGTCCCGCTCTATCTCCGCCCGCCGTCCGTTCGTCGTTTATTATCACGAACACGACGTCCACAGTTGTTGACGTAACAGTAATTTTCCAATCTAGGTCGACGACGACTCGATCGATTCGGCTGTCGTCTAGCGACGACATAGCAAACTACTACTAGTGTACTCTTATTCTGAACAGAGTGCATGCTACGACAATGCGATTATCTAAGTACTTACCTGTAATATAGATTTATTAACTATTGGATTTATTATTGTTATGCGAGTATTGTCAGTACACCTACATTTACAGTCTTTGATGTGGGGTTAGAACTCGGTCATCGATTCACTATTATTACTTTAATCGTTTACTTTTTTTTCAATAATATATAATGTACTTGTTACGAGTAACGATGAAAGACGAAGACAAGAAATATAAAACTAAAGCATTATGATGGAAAGTATCAATTCATGATGAGTGTACATTAGTTATTGTGAATGAAGAGGAGAAATAGTTTGTGAGAATTTCCGAGCTTCATTAATTCGTAAAGGAAGGACTTTGGGTAGATTCAAAATATCAAAGGAAGAGACTGAAGGACTTGGGGTAGATTCAATATATCAAAATGCAAGAGATTAAACAGACATTTTTCAATTTTATTGCAAGATATGTATTGTAAAATTAACATAAATAAAAACAAAAATCAAAACTACCTAACAAAATGATTGTATTACAAATGAATAATTTTGGTTTTCGGTTTAAATTATGGCCAACTTTACTTACCCCCCACCCCCTGCAAATAATCTAACAAAAGGTAAGTATAATAATAATATTATACTATAAATACATATTTATTTATTCAAATTTGAAGACAACTTTGAAGAAACATAATATCTACCTTAGTTTTTCAATATAATGATAGAAAAATGTAACAAAATATTATTAAACATATAAAATTATTTCAATACAAACTATTAAAATCGGGTGCCCCCGCGGTGGTGGCGCGAGGCGCGTAAAAAGGAGCAGTTTAATAAGTATGATAAGTGATGATGAAACGGATCGTAAGTAGATCATTTAAATAAACAAACAAAATAAAACCTGTTCGTTATTGTTACGTCATAGTATTGCCGGGCAAGAGAGTGTTATATAATATAAGAGCCGTGTTCGAGCAAAAGGGATTCAGTCGTTATCGTCGCGCCGCCATAGAAACACGACCGGGAAGACAGCTGAAGTAAGGACATTATCCTCGTGAACGCCGACCGCGTTTCACTCGGTTTACGACGACTCCGCAATACCGACGTCCTCTTTGGAAGGATCGACTCGGACGGAGCGAAAAAAAAGTAAAAACCAATACACTCGTCGCTTCAATACGCGGATTATTATGTGAAACACCGGAGTGGTGGGGTCGTGCGGATGTGACGTCGCGAGACGAGCCGTTTTTCGGTCATTTATCAGAAAAATAATTTTAAAAAACACCTACTATTCCTTTGAGCATTTACAAAAAACGAAGCCGAGCTCAAAGTGCTCTATGTGGTTCCGCAGCAGAAAAAGCACGCAAACATCATAATATAGATTTCATACTGTTTGAAAGTAGTACATATACTTACTTTGAGGTAAAAATAATTTATTTTGTGTCTTCTATATTATGTTACTATTGTGAGAAAAGTTTTGATTGTGGGTTAATGTTTTAGCAGTTTAGTCTATAGAAGATCTCGACTCCGGCAACAACAATTAATAAGTTTCAATATAAACAAATAAAAAAGGGGCCTCAGGAGATCAGGCCGAAAAGTAGTCGGTCAATGGGTCCAAAAATGTTGAACCCTTTGTAGAAAAATTCTTTCGTTGCCGTCGTAACACCTATAGGCCACTTTGTTGAAAACCAGACAGGTATGTAAAAATTATTCTCTTTTTACTCGCGTATAAAATTAGCGATATTAATTATCCCGGATTTTCAGTCCTCCTACGGATTGTCATATTCAAAGTAACTAATTATTTATTTTTTTTTTTTAAATATCAGTAATGTGTCGTGTAATCGTAGATTGAAATAGGTAAAAGATTTAAAATTTGAGTTAGGTGTGGTTGATTTACGATTCAGCTAAAATATCAGTGAGACGCCACAGTGCTTACTGGAGATGTTTTAGCACACCAAACCGGTGTCATTCATTTTATAACAAGGCTGCCCAATTTATTTCGGGCTATAATTTCAATTACATTTAGCTGGCTGTCTTCTTACACTTATGATTCATCTATAATTCTATATTCTATACATAGATACTTAAATAAATAGGTGTTTAAATCAAACAACATTTTAAATTGCACGTGTATAATAATAATCTTTTTTTATTAAATAATATCAAAAAAAAAACATCAATGAGGCCTATGAAGGGACTTATTAGCTAATAATTTTCTGAATTGAATTTAATGAAATAATAATATATAATTTAAAATACAATAGAATGTTGGCGGGCCAATACAAACGCGTTGACGGGCCTGGGTTTGGGCAGCCTTGGCTTGTATCGTCGACAACGAGAAATCTTCCAGAGTTTTGTTTCGTTGCACAAGAACGCTGCTCCTAATGAAGGAGAGTCCAGTACAAAATATGAAAAATCTATCTATTTTAGTTTCCAAGAACAAGGACCGGGGCTGACCAGAACACACTTGAAAAAGAAATTGTTTGATTACACAGGTATGTGTTATATATTATTACCGCTTAAAATTTTTAGAAAAAAATTGTAGGTATCGGAAATAAATAAATAAAAACAAACATTTAATTTTTTTGTAAATTTTTTATTTTTAATATATTTATTTACAATATAAATATAAGATTATTATAATGAATATAGTGGTTTTCATTTTACCATATTCTATTAAAAAAAAAAAAGAAAAAGAAACATGCATACACATACTTGTATGTATGTATACATAATATAATATAATAATAAAAATAAAATAAAAATAATAACTGGTATTCTTTTGTAAATATATAATTATATATTATTTACTAAAATAATATAGTTTTTTTAAAATTATTTCATAATTATTTACAAAAAGCGAATTGAAATTTTATTAAAGTATACGCTCAATATTGAAGTAAACCACGCAAGTGTGCATAAACCTGCCGAAACAAATGTATGTGTACGATGTTGTTACTTCTTTCAACTTAAATGCCCCTTAGATAAAAATAAAATTCAAGAAGTTATCACAGCTTCTACACATGTTTTAAGTGGCATAACGGTACGCCTGCGCTCTTAAAAAATAATCGTAATTTAAATATATAACTCTACACATATTCTTTCATTGTAAAATAATTTCCGTAAAGTTCATTAAGAGAAAATAAAAAAATACTTATATAATTCAATATTTTAATTAGTCAAACATTTCTTAATTATGATTTATTATATATATATACACAAAAATGTTCACCTACAATTGGGCATACTTAGATGTAAACTAACATGGAAATATTTTTATAGTAAGGAAATAAAACAATTATTTACACATTCAAAAATATTTCTCATATTTTTATCATTTTGAGTAAAGCTAATTATAGAAAAAAAAAATTGTGTAAATGCTTATAAAATTAAGATGACGCACATTTTTAAGTAAAAAATAAAATAAAATAAAAAAAAAAACGATAGCTTTTTTTAAAAAAAAAAAAAAAATTCACACCACAGACTCTATCTGTTTTATTTCTTGCAACGGTGGTTTATTTGGCGTAGGAGCTGTTTCGATGATGGTAGGCACCTGGTGATGGTGATGATGGTGCGTGTTGTCTTCTTCGTCGTCGTCCTCTTCATCGTCTTCGTCGATCGGAGTCAGCGCGTCATCGTCGTCTTGTGGTAGAGCCATCTGTCTCTGGTCCAAGTAACGTTTTAACGGGGCCGCCATGAAACTCAATATCGCAGACACCAGGAAAAAGAAAGCGGCCATATAAAACGGATAATCGTAGGTTTTTGTCCAGTCATATATGGCGCCGGCCAACGGCGATCCAACAATTGCGGCCGCCCCACGGAATAATATCAGGAGACCAAAGGCGTTTGTAAGCTTGTCGAGACCCAACAAATCGACGAGAATAATAGACGTTAATGATATGTAGCCGGCTAGAACATAACGAATGAGAATTCAATTATTTAACCCTGTATAATACCACGGTAATTATTGGTCGTGGCGAGTGTGTTAATCAATATACTCACAGACTGCCACTCCAAAGAAGATCGCCATTATGACATAATGAGTGTAGGTGACACAGAACGGTGTCGCGGCAACAGCAATTGTACTGATTAATAGACATATATTATTGAGAAACAGTGAATCCACCCAAGGGAAATCGGCGACAAAACCGCAGACAACACGACCGATGGTATTGGTTATACCGATGATGGACAACAGGAACGACGCTTGGTTTGAATCGATTTTATAAGGCTAAAAAAGTTAATGATCATGAAAAAAATTGATTTCGATGAAAAACGTACTCGCCAAATATTGAGATACAATTTTTTAATGCAAACCGATTGGACTTACAGATACTTTGGCGGCGTCCACCAGGTATACGAATGGCACATACAGACCGGCCATACCGAACACATTGCTGATGCCGATAATCATGAAAACAGGGTCTCTGAGTAAACTCATGTCCATCATCGAGGACAGCACGGAATTAATGGACTCTGGTAAAAACGGACAGCATCCTTCTTCTAGAATATAATAATAAAATCAAAACGTTTCAATAACTTTTGTGTAAATAACGTATCGTTGGTTTTTTGTTCATCGAATACAGACCGTCTATTTCTTCGTCGTCATCTTTGTCTTTCATCATGGATTTTGGTAATGACAGAATACTCTGGCGATAGCTGGCAAGAGATTTTTGGGATCGATATTCGGGCAAATTCAACACGCTGCCCGAGTAAAAGATATCCTTTCTGGACATTGGACGAACCGTTTCTTTTCCTCTTATACTTGTTTTGGATGATGTGTATCCTATACTGTCTGTGTCCACCTACAAATTATAAATGAAAACATTACAATATCATCGGACGTACTTTTGAAACAGCCAAAGTAAAACTGTTATTATATTTTTCATAGATATAAACGTTTATTATGGTCTGTCCACCAAGAGAATAGAAGTGGTGTCGAGAACATAATCGTTACATTTTCTCGGTAGACAGATTATAAAACATAAATAATTATCAACTGATATCGAAAATTTGAACCACTAACATTTGACCACATGTCTTCAGCGTTGTTGTTCTTACTACCGCCAAGTATGGAAACATTTGACAATCTCAGATGTATTGATTTGCGAATATCTCCATTCGAGTTGAGATTGGGTCGAGACACTTTAATGGGTCCCAATGTAGGCCGGTAACGTTCGCTAGCGCTGGTTTTACGGATGCGGTCGAAAAACGGCACTGATCCATTTTTCGGTAAACCTTGGACGTGTGTGGTGAATGCGGGCTGAGAGGCGTTTCTGGGAATGGCAGCCTTTACTTCGTTCAATTCTCCGTTTCCATTTGATTCGCTTGGCTTATCGCCATTCGCCGGTTTGTCACCATTTTGTTCGGGTCCCTCGTCGGGTTTGGAATTTTCTTTTTTCGCATCTTTTTTATCAGATTTCAATTCTCCACTTCCAGCATTGCTGGAACTGTTGCTGGAACCACTCTGTTCTGGTGCTTTGACTTCTTTAATAGTGGGCAAAACCGCCATGGTAGGTATCGGTGTAATAGGAGAACCAGTACTACCAACTAATTCGTCCAAGTTAAAACTGGAATGAACACCGGGGTCGATGTTAAGCGGTAACTTTTGTCTTTTCTCTAACGACCCATCTTTGAGTTGTACAATGAAATACGATCCACCAATTGATCCACGTTCCATCTGCATGCGCTTTTCATCAGCCATTCTCTGAAGTAATGGTTTACAACCTTCATTTGGATACTCCAATGGTTTCATCAATGCACCGAATAGCTAGAACACAAATAACACAAACTGTTGTCAATAACGAGTACACGATTTTGGGTAACAAAAATAATCGACCGGAATAGCAGGGACTTACGCCACACGAGAGGATCAACCCCGAGAGTAGTAGATTTGATACTTTCCAATCGAAATGTTCGAGGAGCATGGTCGCAAGAGGCGCAAAAGCGAATGTACCAAAACCAGAACCACAGACAGCAATGCCGGTGGCCAATGACCTTTTTGTCTCAAAGTAGTAACCAACGCAAACTACAGCTGGCAAATAGATGAGTCCAAATCCAATACCTAAAAGAAAAAAAAAAAAACATTGTTTTTCTTAATAACATTGTACTTTTCTGTCCAATTAAAATGCAAAAATAATAGATTCCTGTAAGATAATCTAAATTAGTTTATAAAATCGTAATGAAAATTTAGAAAAATTGCTCGGTAAAACCACAAGCATCCTCGTTTTACCCGCCATTACCAGGTTAAACCTAAATATTCTCTAAACATAATATATTAACTATATATAAAAAAAAAAAATAAAAAATAACATTATTATTACAACATGTTACATTACTTATAATATGTGCTAAAACTAAACATAAACATGTACATAAATATCTAAATACATAATATAATATCTATTATAGTTTATAGGTATACATAATATGTATAAATAAATATTGTTAAAAGTAAAAGTTGTTTTGACAATTATTATTATTATTGCTTAATAAATACGTTAAGAATGGCCAACTCGAAGATACCTTAGCAATTTTTTTGCCAACCAATGGACTGATCGTTCAAGGTTTCACTACAATGTTATAAGAAAAAAAAACAATAAATAATAAATAATAAATTTATATTTAATTTAATTGATGAGCGGCGTTTGTCACATTTTACTAATAACAAGAACACCGAAATGTATATGCTCAACTCATATTATAAATTGATATCGCAAAGTAATTAAATTACTTTTCAATTTCTCATCACGGTGTGTTTTTGAGTAGAGTGTCAATTTTAAAAGATGAAATTTCAAGATATAAGTATGGGTCCTTTGAATCCCAAAAGTTGGCCGTTCTTAATTTATACATAACTCAGAAAAGAATGAATTTTCACATAATTATCAAGCAGTGTAAGTTTATAATACATCAAATTTCACGGAAACAAATGGAAAATTACTTGAGAAAATATTGAATTTCCAACATTAGCTGATTAGACTAATATCTCATAGACAGTTTAATAATTTGTATTATATTTCAAGTCAAAGAAATCATTACACCTCGTGATAAAGCAAAGGCAAAAAAATAAAAATGGTAATTGATAAAAAAATAAAAATTCATTCTTTGTCAAATAAGTTTTCCAATTAAAAACTAATTAGAGACACTAAACTAAACAAGATTAATTATAAAAAATATTTTAACTTAAAATTACCCATTGGCTCTATACTTACAACATTATATACATTTTTCTAACACATAAAATTAAGTTAAAGTAAATAAAAAAAAAAAAAAAAAAAAAAAACTGATTGAAAATGAATTATTAACAAAGCTAATATCGACAATTCAAAAGATATTTTATTACTGTTTAAGTTGAGCTATTATAAATATATATAAATATATCATTCACAGACAATTTATTTTTCTAAACAGTCAAAATCAAATTAAAAAATAATTAGGTAATTATTATTTATTAGTAATCAATTGGCGTGCACGCTGATATTAAATTATTACCAGAGAAATAAATGTAATAAATAATTTTAATTCTTATTCGATTTGATTTTTTTCATCAATTAAAAATAAAATGTTGGCATTCTTATGAGAAATTCATAGCGTGTATAATATTTATAATTTCCTTTGATGTTTCAACTTAAAAGAACGTTTTAGATGATTTTCGTACTAAAAAACATTTTTTAATTTAAAAATTATACAGCAAAAACATAGCAAACAAATTATAATCTTTTTTAAATTACTTTTATTACCAAGTATTTTAAATAAAATTAGAAGAAATCCTTTCTTCAAACAATTTATCAACGCTTAAAATATTAAATACATATTTTTTTCTCATTCGGTTTAGTTGTTTAGTCCTTTTTTCTCGGTTTTTATCAACTGAATCTTTGTCAGAAAATTATAAGTCTCCTTTATTCACCATTGTATTGGTCATCAAAGCAATTCTTTTGATTTCAACCATTCTAGCTAATGCATCCAAACAAACTGTCCATTAATATTATTATTAATATAAACAATCACTTTTTTACTTTTACATTATTGAATAAAAAAAAAAACTTAATTTTTAATCTTTCCAAATAAACCTTTCATTAAGTTAACGAGAGTTTTTAAATACAATACCTACTCAACTGCGACTTATATAACTATTATGTTTACACCAGTAAATTATTTCAGATTACTAAAGAAACGAGGAAACCGTGTTTTTTTAATAATAGTGTTTTTTACTGTTTGATCAAGTATGTTGTAATTTTTTCTAACTCTATTTATCAATTAATAATAATTATCAAATAAAAATAGTAACTTTAGAATTATTTCCCAACAGATTTCTTGATTTATCAATAATTATTATCAATTAACTGTAAATCTAACACTGTTTGATGTAAAATCATTTTTTTTATTTATTATTATAAGTCATCAAATAGTTCTAATAGAAACTTTAAATTTTCTTCAACTATTAAACGCGTTATTATCAACATTAAAACATGAAACGATTAGCGATATTAGATTTCAATTTTAACACGATTGTTCTTTTCAATTTCTAAATAAAATTCAACATCATAAATGTAATTTAAAATTGATTATAACATACATGATAACTACAGTGGAGAACGGTTTCTCTCTTGAACCACTCGACTAACCACCCTTTTCAAAGAGGTATTGAAAATAACAAAATTCATATTCAAATCGGAAATAATTAAATCAAATGACAATTAGAAAAAAAAAAAAACATTGCACATCATAATTACGTAAACATCATATACGTATATTTCAGTGTAGTTAACGCTAAAAATAATCGACTTCTCCTTTAAAAAAAAAAAAAACCTAATTATGTGAAATATTATGAAATAACTCTTGGCTTATAAATGTTTTTTAAAATAGTATTTTTAAATTTAATATCGAGGGTGTACGCCAAATGTTTACATAATTTCCTAAAAAAATTATAGTTTTTTTTTTTTTAAACTGATAAATATGACAACAATCACAATCAATCGATATATAACTCTCTCGATACACTACTATATTATTAAAAATACTTATTTGTATAATATAAGCTGTGATATTACCGGCATATTTTTCGTTAAATTTTTGGAAGGCATAAATAAATAAATAAATAGATGAATAAATAGATAAATAATAATTTTAAAAAAAAGTTTGTAAATCGGAATCCGAGCATTAGAAACGCAATGAATCAAAATGATGAATACAAACGACGGTCGTTGAGCGAATGAATACTCCGAAAAAAAATATTTGAGCGATTGTAATAAAAACGATTTTATTATTTTTTTTTTATTTAAAGAAGTAATGAAACTAATGAAATTGTATGAAAAAGATCTAAATGAAACAAAGAAAAAAAAAACAAAAAAAAAAAACAAAAAAAAAACAAAAAAAAACAATTAATCGATACTAAAAAAATTGTCCTAACGTACCTTTTGTCCTAAACAATTATTTTAACCATAGGCTAATTTTTTTAGAATAATCATATATAATTTTCGATATGACGATAGCTGATGTCCGTTGAGGTGGGATGTCGTACCACCTATAAACAAGGCAATGTAACATTCTTTACTCAATTAGGTTAGGTTATCACAGGCCGACAGATTTTCATACACGGCAAGTACAGTATTTATTACCCGCCTGGCCACCCGAGGTCCAGCAGTGGTGGTCAGACGATTTTGTTCAACTTACCACCCAGAAAACCATAGGTGAGCATCAGGATGTTCACGTTTGGCGACAGCGTGCTGAGCGCAAAAGCCGCGGACGCGATGACGCTGCCCGACATGCACACGACGCGACATCCGTATTTGTTGGTCAAAGCGCTCACGATGGGACCTGAAGACAGATGGAAAAAGAAAAAAAAAATGAGCAAAGTCAAAGAGAGTGCCGTTCGCCCGCGAGCGCTGCGATCTCAAGAGGGCGTGTCGTCCCCGGGGGATCTACACGCAGATTTCAATAAAACCGATTTTTAATGACATTGAATATTTGCGAGTGTAAACTAGTGCCATCCCTATAGGTAACGTTTTCATACGATTTTTTAAAACGCACCCGGGCAGAACGTATTTTTGTTTGTTGAATAATAGAGAGGATAAAACGGATCATCAATTTCTGGTTGTGCGTCCACTGTATAGTATGCGTAGCAATCGGATTGCCGATGCGACGACGGTCGGTTTTTCTTTCCATAACATTCGCATTTTCGTTGGATCGGTGCAGTGTGCAAGTGCAAAACGGCAAAGTGACGAAGAACTTGTCATTATTGCTTTGTTATTAGAAGAAGAAGAAGAAGAGGAAATAAGAGAAAACATAAAATGTGGTCACAATTTGGAGAATATCATACACTGATTAGCTCAACGATTAGGCAACTTTTCCGACTGGTGCGGATGACGTCATACGGATTGCCAAGAAGAGTTGTGAATTTGGCACGAAACATACGCGAAAATACTGGAAGAATTTTACGTCGTCGTTGAGCAAATCATTAAACAGTGGATGATATTCTCCAAATTGTGACCACATTTTATGTTTTCTCTTATTTCCTCTTCTTCTTCTTCTTCTAATAACAAAGCAATAATGACAAGTTCTTCATCACTTTGCCGTGTTGCACTTGCACACTTCAAGCGTTTCGAAAACCAAATCGTTTGGAGATGAAAAAAAAATCTCTAACTCGTCGGAAAGTTCGGAAAAAACGGGGTAGTACCGCGCCGATATCTAGTCAACAATATTAGTGAGAAATCGATCGGAGCCGAAATCGAGGGTACTCTTGCCCTCGCAGCGCCCGGAAACGACGACGTCCTTACACAACTAGGATATAACTAACCTGCGCTGAGGTACATTCCGGACAGGAGACTTCCGACCCACGCGGTTTTGCCTTTGCCTTCGCCGAAGTACTCGACGAACTCGCCCAGGAACACGCCGAACGTGTACGCGATTCCGTCCACCACCATGTTGCACATGAAGCTGGCGAACACGATGACCCAACCGTATCCGCCGTCCGGCGGCGGCGGCAGCTCGTGGTACTCGCAGAACGAGATGCCGTCGTCGTCGTTGTTCTGCACGGGCCCCATGGCCAGCGGCGGAGAGCTGGCATTCTGCCTGCCCGCCTCGTCGGCCCGTTCGGCGGCCGAACACTCGCTTTCAGTCTGCAAACACACAAAACGACAAACACCAGTTTTAGAAAAAGATTAGAAAAAAAAAAAAAACGTCTCGCGTTATAATGGCATAATAATAACGTGTGTCCACCACCAAAGGGGCGGTAGAAAACAACGTGTCGTGATAATAATTATCATCGTATATAGTATATTTTACGCGGCGAGCTGGCGCCGTGTAATTAAAATTACGTTTAGAAAATAAAAAAAAAGTAGTGCGCGCGCGCGTGCTATTTTATATAATATTATGTACTTTAGTTCCGTTCATGTTTTTCTCGACTCTGACGTGTGCGCGCGTGTGTGTGTGGTTCGCTCTGACGATCGCGTCCAATTAAACGTTCATCGCGAGGAGCACGGCTGGCGCCACCGCCGATATAGCTGCTGGCCGACACAAATTAATTATCGTCTCTTACACGGTCGAATCGCAACTGTTCGCGCCGATCAAATACGAAAACGTCGAGTGTAGTAGTAGTAGTAGTAGTATTATAATAATAATAATAATTCGTCGCCGGCGCTTATTTATTTCCAAGCTTTTCTCTCGAGACCCAAAGCCCCCTCGAGTGAACTGAGATAAGATTAAAAACGTATCTATAATATACCAATTATCGATACCTTTTAGAAGAAGAAGAAAAAAAAAAAAACCACCAATGCTGCCTTCGCGTTTCGCCGGCCCGTATAAAGCTCGATAAAAACGTTCTCAATGTAACGAACGACTAGCTGAGAGAGAGAGAAAAACACCGCTCAAGGTCGGACCGGGGACGTTAGAAATTATAATAATATAATATACGTTATTTAATGATATCGAAAACTATTGAAAACTTTTCTGGGTCAAGCGTGTTTTTTTTTTTTTTTTTGAGGACAAGAAACAATGCATTGCGGTGGGTTGAACACAACATAATATTATAATGAGTCGCACGGAAATCGGGAAAATTCAAAACGCACAATACACACACGCGCGCGCGCGCGGTTCAAAAACCACACAGATTCCATTGTAAATATAAAAATCATTGACACGTGCGAACGACAATCTCGCGACGACGTTATTGTATTGAGACGTCTTGTTACGAACATTATTTTCAACGCGCTCGGTAGATTATTACACAGCCGTGTCCAAACACGATATACCCGCGAGACGTTATTATAAAACGATTCGGACGTTATTACGACTGTTGATTTTTAACCATCATGACCGACCGAGGATCGTTTAGTTTCCTCTCGTCGTCGTCGCGTTCGCTCTAACACACACTCGACTTTCAAGGGGTTACGAGTATGATAATCTCATAGGACGGTCCAAGTACTACTTGGGTGGGTAGTTATTGTGTTGGCGGGGAAAATTCTTCGGCAAGACGCGTATATAATATGTTTTTACACAAACCGCGTGCCGTTTCGTTTTTATTCACTCACATGTGCAACTATAATATGACGTTCGAACCTCGACTGTACGTGAACGTTTGGGACCTCACCACGATTTAAGATATAATGTTACCAGGGCTCGGATTTTACGGCATTGGCATAATTTTTTGTTGTCACAATCGACGCGAGAATTCGGCCACGTAAAAGATACAACGTGTTTCGCGATTTAAAGAATTATTATTTGAAATACGATATTTTACCACGCGCGTTTTCGCATAATTTGCCATTCGAAGTCAAAAACGCACGTCTCGGACTTTTCGTACGAGTTCATTTTACATTTTATATTAGTATTTTAGCTAAAAATAACACGAATGTCGTAATTCACATTGTCCAACGCGTCACGGGAATGGTGTAAATACGCGCAATCGAAACACAGTAGTAGGTAGGTAGAACGTCTACGGTGCGATTTTCAAAGTAATTAAAACAATATCCGCAGAAACAAATATAATATTCAAATTTAATTTTTTTTTTTCATCATTGAAAGAAGTAGCGAAAACAGCAATTTAGTAGGCGAATAAAATATCCACATTACAGTTATAAAATATTAATACCTACAGCTAAGATTTTAATATTATTGTTGTTAATTGTATTTTTCTAAGAACATAATATTACAGTGCATATTTTGAGATTTATGAAGTCATACGTATATGTATAATAGCGCACGTTTAAAATACGATTTCCGAGGCTATAAAATCCGAGCCTTGATATTACGTAAAATTGATAATTTAACATATTTACTTGAATCGAGACAGATGATTATAACGTGATAATTATACAGTTTTAGACGAGCTTTCCGATCAGCTAGACGTTTATTAGTTCCTACTTTGTACAGAAGAATAAACTAGGTATTTATGATAAATAATTTTGTACACAATACTTTAAGTATACATTTTTTCCCCCCTGTTAATTGATATTAATATATTATACCATTTTTATAGGCTCTTTTAGAGAAGAACTAACGCGTTGGACGCGCGCATGCGTAGGAATCGTAAACGGTTTGCGGACCGAAAGATGAACTCGAGCTAGAACGGAAATAATATATCCGAGTGCATCTGATTCGTTTGTTTTGGTGACGCATTTATCATAGTTTCGGAGCATTGTCACAAATACTCGTCGCCTTTTGAGGTACCACAACTATATAATATACATTTGCTATTTGTTCGTAATGTTTATTAAAGATTACGCGAGTTGGCCAACAGTTTTGTCCGTAGTACGACGTGTTGTCGTCGTTCTACACGAACGCAAAATAAAAATAAACATAATATATAATTTTTACACCGAGTGAACATTTGAAAAACGTACGGTCGACGGTATATAAGCACTACTAATAAAACGATAATTTCACTGTGTGACTTTCCCACCGAAAGCTCGAGGAGAGTGTGGCGCCCGCGTAGAAAACAATTCCACGTTGTTTTTATATTCGCGTAAAAACAAAAAAAACAGGGTAATTATGTGGCTAAAATATGACGTGAGTTTTTTCAAGAGAAAAAGATTAAAATCAGACGAGCAGTTTTCGGTTGTTTTCGTTGTACTGCTAAACGTTTTGCGCACAATATAAAGAACGATATTAGAACCAAATGCAAAGTGGAAATAATATTTTCTGTAAACGTACTGGGCGCCGAAAATCACAATCCAAACGTTTTTAATAGCGTAAGCGTATGTAATACTATCCACGTGCACGACTAATAACAATCGGTGTGGTTTGGTTTTTCACACACACACATACCGATGTGTTCGCGTTTGAATAATCGGTCGAAATAATTTTTTTTTATTTTGCACGTGTATTATTAAAGACGTAATAAAACGTACGTGCATAATTATTATTGTTGTGTAACGTTAACACAATGACTGTTATTCGACGGCGTTCAACACCGCCGCCGCCGATGTGAATGTATTATTATCTCGCCGATTCGCCACTTTGGAGAAAAGCCCTCCTAAGGTATAGAGTTTTTTTTTTCATCGATATCCGCGCGATTTAAAATCGTAGAAAAACGAGGCTGAAAGTTTAAAAGAAAGAAAAACACACACGAGCGCGCGAGCGCGCTCGATGATAATAAATTCCTTTTAAAACGGAGCAAACAATAAAGTCGTGTGTGTTGGAGAACAATGGAGTAAGTCGACGACAGTAATATTTATATTTAAGTCCATTCAAATAGCGGATAACGTTGTTTTTCGGATGAAATAAAAACGACGAACGAACGGCGGCCGCGAATATAAACACTATATTTACTAGACGCAAATATGTCGGGAACTACTACTGTATATCGTAGAGAATACGTAGGGTTTTAAGACGAGAGTTTTTTTCAAGAGAAACGGACTAAACGAGTGTATTTTCAAATATATCAATTAACCGATTGCCGCGCGCACACTAATTATTATATTCTCTGTGTCCGCGTCGTCGTCGCGACAATGCCAGTTTTTTAAAATGCGCCGAAAACGAATAATATCGAATCATCACAGTAGGTAATTCGATTTGCATGTAAATCTCGTTTGGTCAAAACGCGTTCTATTCTCTTTCTTTAGAATGTGACGCGGAAAAACAGTGCGCTTAAAGCACACACGCGCGGTACGGACGAGTTACACGGGCACTAAAAACGCGCCGCTTAACGAGTAATGACATTGGCAAGTATCAATAATAATAATTATGTTTTCACGATTGTCGAACGATTTATGTGTGGAATATTAAGCCGAAACCCGACACGAGCTGCGGCATTATACGTATATCGCTGCTACGTAGTGTTTGAAACGTACTGAACACATTCTGAAACTTATGTAAACAACGAATTACCGATAGGCGAGAACAAATTTGCGTAGCGAAAAAACAATATTACACTATAAACAATCGTTGGATGTCACCAAGTCCACGCGTTTGTTTATTTTCCTAGAGCGCGCGAATCAACAGAGCGAATACCCACCAATTCGTTGTATAGATCCGCGCGTTCGAAATAACTCTGGGAATAAAAATAGTACCTATCCGCGATAATTATTATTATTATGTTAAAATATTAATCTAGAAAACGGTTTTTTTTTTTTTTTTTTATAATCGAACAATGCAACGGAATAATTATTGCAGTATACAATATAACATTGCTGCACGTTGTGTACATAAACAACCGAGGAATGAAATGCACTCGAGGTTTGGTTTTTTTTTTTCGCAATCGTTCGATATTATTATTATTATTTAGGCACCACCTATTTTTTATACCACGACGTGTGCGGCGCGAGAACGTAATACTAATATGTAAAACGGATTAATCGTTTGGGCTGTTAGCAAAAAAAAAAAAAAAAAAACGCGTGAGCATTAACCAACAGTCGACGACGATTCTTATAAAATAATAATTACTAACGATTATCGATCGAGTACATTATACGTATATTATACGTATAGTCGTAGTGTTAACGTTTTCAACAAATCCCTCGCGGTAAATCTCTCGCGACAGACAGAGAGCTCTACTACCTGAACAACAACACACACAAACGCACGGTATTGATACGTGATGAATGTCAAACGCCGCGTGATTGCGAAACCCTTTATTAGACAAACAAGTCGCACTGTGTCAAGACAAAGTCTTCGTGCTGCTGATAACGCGAGAATTAAACCGTCGTCGACGTGAAAAAAAAAAAAAACACAATAAATCCGTACACAACACGAATGTGTATGGAACACACCACGTTGCTGAATATTATTCAGGCGGGGTCGGTTAGTTTTTCGACGACAACCATATTGTTTGTTGTTTTTTTTTTTTTTTTTTTCAAACGCCGTATAATATACGTGGGAGTCGGTCGTCGGTCCGTCATAGGCGCGCGTAGTATTACTATTTTAATAAGTGTGTAATGATGATACGACGAGCCGTCGCGTCAATCATTACTACAATATCGTCGTCATCCGGTCGGGCATAAATCGAGAGTTGAGAAACACCGCGGAGTATTATTCTCGTTACGAAATCAAACGAGTAGACACGCGCGCGGACAAATTATACAGTAATTTAAGCCAAGACAAATCTCGTCGTCGTCGATGCGCGCGTTTAACTCGGTCGGTCGCGCATCGGTCACAATATACGCTTTTCAGCGGCGGCGGCGGCGGCGGCGAAACGGCGTTTTTAACAAAGATTATCGTCATTATAATCGTTCGAGCGGCGGCGGCAGAGAACAATTGACAACAAGTACCTAATAAACTAATAAAGTAATTATTTAACCGATACTCCTCGATAATTTATTGTTGTCGTCTCTGCCGCGCGACGGGCGCGTGTTGTTTAAACAAATAAGCCGCGCGATTTGTCGGTAATATAATTTTAATTTCGCGTCGGTTATCGAAGGAGATTTCGAAGGAGTTGAAATTTTCGTACACGATAATAATGTAGGATTTTTTTTTTTTATTATTACGACATTAATATTGTTTCGTGTTATATTGTTCGAGGTGAATAATTTTAAAACGATTACAAACGTCAGTACGACGAGTGACGATCGAAACAATAATAATAATTGGCAGTGTTGGCGCGCCGCCGCCGCCGCGAAAACTGCAACGGGCCGAATCTCGGCGGACGTAACACGGGGACACGGCAGAGCGTTCTATAGGTTAGGTATATCGCACAGCCTCTATTCGAAATAGACTTGTTTATTTTTAGATTCCGATAAGGCTGAAACAGTACCTACCTTCGTCGTTCGCGCGAGTATTCGATTAAAAAATATTTAAAAATACGAATCTAATTATTAGATTTATCAATTGCGCGTATATACGTAGTAGTACATATTATGACGTTCGATCGGCGAACGCTGCATGTCTGCACGACCGTCGGGTGTGCAGGTTTTCTTCGTCCAACAGCAGAGATTAGATTAGCAAACGGATTGAATTGCGAACTCCGATAACTTCCGACGTATAACTTGTAAACGGAGATAATGATGGTTTCGACGGAGGATAGAGGATTTTGAACACGTCTTTTCGTACCTACCAAAATACGAGGGGTGGCGCATCGACGCGAATGAGTCAAAACGACGATACGGGCGCCGGCATAACTTTTGATTACGTACCCAGACTGTAATATTATTATAATGACGACAAAATAATAACGTACGAGTTTAATCGATCGTAGTCGCCGCAGCGATGACGGACGGGAGAAGAAACGCACACCACATCGTCACGAACGTTTCGAAACGTTTTACTCGTATAATATATGGGAAAAAAAAAAAAAAAAAAAAAAAAAACACGCCACTGAAGTGTCCGCCGCGGTGGCTGGTGGCCTGTGGGTCAAACTGTCAGTTAAACCGGTCGCACGTTCTCACATTTGATATGAGTTTCAAAAAGAAAAAAAAAATTAAAATAACGAACACGGCCGATTAATAAAAGCGCGCGTTGTAAATAAATTATTATTTTGAAATAAAGTTTTGACTACACGGCCTAGGGGGGGGGGGGGGGGGTGTTACGGGAACATCGATTTGGCGAACGAAATAATAATAATATCCGACCTTGGGAAAAGCGAGCGACGCCGCCGCTGGCCGATTAATGAGAAAAATGTATTTGTTTCGATTACGGAGGACGATAACGGGCGAATACTACGAAATTTAAAAAAAAAAACCGTAAGCTGTGTGTTGACTTTTTATTTTTTTATTTATTCATAATGCGTTTTCGTTGTAATTCGTTTTCACAGAGGCCACCCGATGACGTTAAGTAACACGGCGTCGTAAGTTTGAGCGGTGTTATCGTTGCAATATCGACCGGACGAATCTCTTGGCCGTGCCAAGGAAAACCACTAACCTGATACCGTAATCAGCAAAAGCATTATTATATAGTATAGTAATAATCGCGATGAAACGATAAAAATATGTAATATAATATTACCATCGCATTACAGATATTTTCCGAGATATTACATCAATAACGATGACCTTTATAAAAAAAAAAAAAAAACGGAAGACGCACGCGACTGATTAATAATGAAAAATTATATTCAATCCGCGATGCAACGAAAATGCCGTCTTCATCACTATATCAAATTTATATTTTCAATCGGCGCGTGTGAGTAACGGTCACATATCATTTATTGTTCCTTCGCCAGCTCTCGTTAAAGCTTAAACTAAGGCGAAGACCGAGAGTCAAAAGAAATCGTTCCGCCACGAAAGTACACACACACGAAAACGACAAATTATCCATTGAAATATTTTACGTTTTTCATTTTAAACTATAAAAACGCGTATACGTAACGCGGGGCAAAACGATGATTTTTAATCGTCAAACGATATTCGCATACCAAAAAACCGTTACACCGCAAACCTAACGCAAAATACTCTGCAAATACTATATTATACACGTGGGATGATAAAAAAGTTTTAAACTCGCCATAAATACGCGTTATATTTTACGAGCACTCAAATTTAAATAACAAACAACGAGATAAACTGAGCTCGATATAGTTTTTCAATACTCATACACCGTATAATATACGAGTATATATTATATTATTGTCGTCGGTATTATTATCGAATTACCATCGCACACCAAGGTGAACGAAGACGCGAAGAGTTCGAGACACGGCGACATTCAGTTTTCGAGTAAACCGTTCGAACTTTCTTTCCATCGGGTGATGATATTTGATATTTGAATAAATGAAACGCACACGACGACGGGTGAACGGAAAATACAGAAACCGTGTTGGCGTGTAACAACAGACATAATACCATACCCAATCCGGCGGAATGGGTAAAATATAGTGATTATACGTATATTTGGTGGGTGAATAAATTATATTTTAATGGGTGGCCTCCTAATACTTGGTAGGAATTTTTGAAAACTCTACCTTCTACATACTTACAAACTGAGATAAAAAGTGGTTTTTGATCTCTGTATAATTTACAAAAACCAAATCCGAGCAGACGCTAACCGAAAAAACTGGTTAGATGCATTATTTATGCATTATTCCTAATCTTCTAACATGTTCAACTGCGGCGGCGGCGGCGGCAGCGCACAGTCGAGAGGTTTTGTAAAATTTTTATTCGACTAGTTTTTGAATAAAACTCGAAAGCCTATAACGTTCGGTCTTTGGTTTAAATGACTTAATTTTATCTACGATATTCGTTGGATCGGCCGCGAGGAAAGTAGTAATATTCATATAATTATGTAATATTGTAATTACACGCACGTAATAATAATAATAATAAACCAAAGTAAAGAGTGTCATCGACGACGTTGTTCGCGCGTTGGAAAACAGATCAATTAGAATTTAGAACCGACTTCAGGTTGTTTACATAAATTATAAATATCATTTTAAATTTGCGATTGTATGCTTAATGTGCGCGGTGTACAGTAGAATACAAATTAGGTTCAGCGCTCACGACGACGGACGAATCGGTATGAGCAAAAAAAAAAAAAAAACACGAATAACATACGAAGGAGGGACTGGGGGTATTGGATATAGGTAAATCCAAATTAAAAATGCCAAGTGAGTATCGACGAGTGCATCGTATACATATTTAATTGGGTAAAACCTATTGCATATAAAAAAATAAAAATAATAATAATCTCGTATAAAAATACGATTCCTAGCTGCACACGGACCGTTAAATGTGATATAATAATTTAATGATCTTACAGAACATAATAAATATACATAAGGAGGTCCGATATTTTTATTTTTTCATTCGCGATTCGCAGTAAATCGTTTTTTTCTCTCTCGTATAAATGTTTTCAAGAAATAAATCATACGCGCGCTCGATCGCCGCGGTATATTATAATATATGTATGTAAAAAAATAAAAAATAAAAAAAAAAACATTAGAAGAGGTATTTAAAAAATGTTTCGTAATCGAACAAACGAGATTGTTTTATCTGAGAGTGAGAAATACAACTCGAGATAAGTGGTGTAATACTGAAAAATAATATTAATAATATAATTAAGCGGCCGATTTAATTTAAATGCATATATATATATACGTTATACGTGTTATTATATTATACAGTGTAGTACATAATACGCACTAATATGTAACACGAAAAAATATCTCCTTCGGGGACCGACCGTAATGATAATACACGGTAGTTATATTATCTGCCATAACTACCACTTATAAATAATTATATCACCGTAAATAATATTTCAGAACACGACGTCGACGACGACGAATAGCAGCGCAGACGGCGACAAACGCACACACCACGGTTGCGGTTAATAATTAAAATGGCCGTTTATGAAAAATGTGTAACAATAATAATAAGTATGTGTCGAACGCGACACAGTGCGCGTTTTTTCAACGTCGAGAATTAAAATTGATTTATACAACACATGGGTGTTAAATTTATTGCCGTTTCTCCATCAGTTCGCTCTATAGAATCGCGTCCGGCGAAATCAATTTATTTCGAATTCATAAAATTCAAACGACCGTAATATAACAGATATCGTAACTGCGTATCGTTGTTTTTTTTTTAATTTTACTATTGACAAGTAGTTTATTTACAATCCCCCGAGTCGAACAGTCAATACTCACGCCACCAATACAATTAACGCACAGCAGAAGATAAATTAAAAAGTAATAACGATAATAATAAAGTACAACACTGAAACCGAAACGTGTGACAAATTGTGTGATTTTTTTTTTTTTTTTTTTTTACGAACAAACGACGAGAAAAAACACCTCCGGGAAAAACACAATTTATATCGTTCGAACGTCTTTTTAAACGTCTGCCATTTCCTGCCGCGACAACAGGTTATTAAAAACCAGACGTTACATTCACACTCGCACGGATTTACTATGAAATATCTTTATAGTATATAATATCGTAACTCGAATTATGACGACGCGTGGTAAGAAAACAATAGTTATTGTCATTCGAATCGAACAGCTTTCGCACACCTAATCCCGGAGGATTGTTCGAACGAAAACATAGCTCGTATATACTTTGGTTCGAAAACCATTCGTATTAGTTGCAGCAGTATTCGAATCGTAAACCTGCAAAGGGACTCTGCTCTGGCTGCCAGTACGCTTTGAATAATCGGACGCCCCCACGGAATAATAACGAAAAATAAACAATTTTCGACAGTCGGTCTGATACAATCGCTGCACAAGCGACGCGAACGATACACCAACGCGACGACGACGTATCATCGAATGGAATGCGCACCGACACGCGATTTTCAATATTGTAACTAGAATTTTAACAAAACGGGCGGGCGTGGCCGCGATTTCGATTCCTCTAAACGAATAACGCACATTTTTTAGATACGCCGTTTTTGCGCACACTCAGTAGGATCATACCGATCGGATCGAGATAAGTGAATGATATTCATTTGCGGCTAATTGGCACCATTAAAAAATAAAATAAAATACAATAAATAATCGAATTCTTCGGCGGCCGGGTTTAATACGCTGCTTACGACGGCGCGACGGCGGCGTTCGCATCTACAGACCGATTAAATACCGATTTCCTAATGGCCATACATTAAAAAGATAATACGAGCGTGGCAAATACGTCGTACGAATTGAAGGAAAAAAATTGAACGAGAAAAAAAAAAAAAAACCATAACTCGAGTCGTTCGGTCAGAAATCATATTATATAGATTTTCGAGACGGGAAAATTAATAACATTATACCCATATTACGATACTCGCGGCGAGACGGATAGTTAAAAGTATATTATAATATTCATTTACAGTCGTAAAAAACGATCGCGTCGTCGTCGTCGATCGTGACGACCACCTGCAACAAGGTGTAGTGTCTGTCGACGAACAACTATACTGTAGACACATAATATTATATTTCGTCAAAGAAAAAAGCGTAAAAAACAACGTACTCGACGGTTTTTTTTTTTTTTCGGTAGCTAAAAATCTTACCGAGTTTTCGAGTGGAAAAAAAAAAGGCGGAACGCTTTTGAAAATATACGGGCGGCGACTTTAAAACTGTATCATTACGTTTTATACCACCTACTCTACGCGGGATTAAAATATTAAGACGACGACGTGCAGACGGAAAAGTAACGTACATAGAACGTGATTTCGAGGAGACGCATTAATCGCGTTAAATCCACAAAGGTACTCGAAGATAAACAATCGTAAATAATCTATTTATCCGAGTAGTAATGAACTATAAACGCATAATGAGTTCGGTGCCTCGTACAAGACGCGTATTTTTTTCTGCGCCAAATCGATTCGCGGACCTCGAGAAATCATCACCACTACAGTGGTTGACAGAACACGATTGTCGAGAGAATTGCTCGTCAGTAGCAGTAGAGAGCGGATATTAGAGTTTAAAATATGACGCGCTGGTTATTTCCACCGCAAACGAAAATCTCGCGAACAGTATCGGTCCGAACATATTTTATTTCCTGTTTTTTGAAAAAAAAAAAATCGATTAAGCGCTCGCGACTCCGGAAACGATCAGGGCAAGAATACGTACACAAGTAAATTTAAAAAAAAAAACCGAATCTATTTCTCGGTAGTCTTTTTCAAACGTCGTTTTTTTTCTTTTTCGGTCAACAAAAGAAACACACAGAAACCCTCCAGAGCAGTGTGTTTTATCATAAACAAATTTTTATGTTTTTCTTTTCATTATATTATTAAAAAATATATTACGATCTGTTTACATAGTAAAAACAACGATGACTGACGGATGGATACAAATAACGCGAGAAGCATATTATAATGTTGCAAAGGAGATCGTCCAATAACAGAACCTCGGCATTTAAAATTAGTCGACGGGGCATATTTTTTGGCCCTGTAAGAGGAGACGTAGTACGCGTATGTTTAGAATCAAATCTTTTATATTTAGTGACTTTTAGCAAGTCCGTTTACTGTGATTTTCATGTTTGTGAGAAATAAACCGTCCGTACAGATCGCGGCGGCGGCGGCGGCGGCGGCCTGCGCGCATTTCAAGATATGGTGTGTTGTTGTTATCACACTGTACCATAATAACCTTGCGTTAGCATAGTTAACTTTTCACTAGTTTTATAACCTATAATCGAAACCATGTTGTACTGTGCGCGATATGATATTATTATTATCCTTTCTTTTCCTCACGCGTCATAAAGACGTTTTATTAACGGTCGGTTCGCCCTGAATTTATAAACAATTTCTTTTTACACAATATACATAATATTATCTAGACTTCAACTCGGCGGAGAAACAAACGATTTTCTAAGACATCGATAAGGAAATGTTGTTCGTTTTTTCTCCGAGTGTTTTTTACTTTCAAAATATTGTTTTTTCACCAAAACTACTGCGCGCACGAGGTTCCACCGCGGTGTCTCAGTCCTGTCAGATGCACAAACACGTGTGTAGGAGAAATGTGTCATAAACGATGACGCGGGGTTAATTCTATCGAAAACGGATACACAATATTATATACTCGTATTATATTGATCGATTGCACCGACAATCGGTCCGAAACCTTTGATCGAAAAACAATTGCTCGCAAATAATAAAAGTTTACCGAGATGGAGTCGAGAAAATGATAAAAAGTTACTCTGAACATCACAATATACAATGACGATATTATTCAAACGCGTATAACGACACGACACTAATAACAATATTATTTAATGTAATTATAACAACGTAATGATGAGATCATCATCATCATCTCCGTGCAGCAATTGCGAGCAATCGGTCCACGACGAATTTAACTTTTAAGTAATATTATTTTGTCGGCTTCGTACCGACACCTCGTTTTGTATCTCCGACTATTTATTCTTTTCTCCGAAATTCAAATTCAATGTTAAATCGGCCCAACAGATTTATTTCACTCGATTTGTTCGTTTCGATCGGCTTGAGAAAATCACTCACACGGCTCGCGTAGTAAATCGTAAACGCGTTCCTAACTGATAATATCGATAAAAACATATTATTATTATCGACCAATAATCACGATGATAGTGTATAATTTTGCATACGACGACGACGCGCAGCGCTAAATTAACCGAAACGTTTTTAATTTGTAGTTTTGCGATCAATTGACACGCGCGACCACCGTCGAAAACAATTCAATCGACGCGGCCGAAAGAATTATTGTCAACGGCGTTTTCGCGAATTTGTACAAATGCCGAAACAGGGAAAATATCTCGGCGCGAAAAACGGAAGCGATGCCCTCCCCCCCCCCCGAAAACAACAAACGTTTCCGGATGAAAAAATGGCCGAGAAATAAAACACACAAATCGTTCGTCGTCGTCGTCGTCAATGTTTTGAACCACACACACGGGCAAACCGAACAAACCGGTATGTCAGCCGGGCCACGGACGACCGCCGCCGACCCATCTGTTTTGTCGACGACGTAAAAATATCGTTTTCGTTTGGACCGAACGGCGCGCGGCGGCGGAGACGGGGCGGGCGGCACTTGGGTCTCGCAGGTGTTCTCTCGTGGCCGCGCACCACCGCTCTCCTATTCTCTCTCGTCGCAGCAGCCCATCTCTTTCCCCCGACGACAAATGTTTTTGGTTTTCACGATAAACGCGCACCACACCGAGACGAAGGCGTGTTGTCGTCGTTTCGTCGGGATCCTGCGTAGACGAGAAAAAGAATACAAGGGGTCGAGGGACACGAAATTTTCAAAAATATTTCGACAAAACGTACCGGGGGGTTTCGAGTGAAAACAGTGTCGTCCGACCGGGGAAACTATCTAGTCGTTCATCATTTCGACGACGACGACGACTCGCGGAAGTAAATATTTCATATTATTCGCTAGTACGACGACGACGTGCCTAAACGATACACGGCCACCGGTTGCGTGGTGTCGTCGTCGTCGTCGGAGGAGGAGGCGGCAGCGTCTAATTTTAGTATATAGGCGAACACACGGTGGTGGGCATTGACTCGCGCGGGTTTGACCGGGAGCCAATAGAAAGAAGAACAACAGAAAGAGAAGAAAAAAAAAAATAATACAACACACCGGCGCAAAGGTGCGCGCAGCCCAGAATTTCGTTTTCGTGACACCGTTGTCGTAGTCGTCGTCGAACGACGCACATTCAAGGTCACGCGCCGCACGGGGTATCCTTAAAACACCCTCTAACACCCGCCCGTCCCTCGTCAGAAATCTCTAACCGCTCTCTCGCCATACCTCTCTCTCCCCGGTAACCGGTAACCCGGTATCTCGTACAGCCGGTCTCGACGACGACGACGACGACAATACACCCGCCGTGCGTTATACGGACACAAAAAAATAATAATAATAATAACTGTAGGCGATATATTATAATAATCGTTACGACGACGATGCTACTTTTTAAATAAAAAACGCGCGCCCGCGACAGAAATATACTAAAACTAGTGCGTCCATAATTCAAAAGGAAACGGGGCTAAACAGCTAGATTTCTCGCGCGACCAACCCCAGGACAATATATAAAATCGAACCTTTGGGCGGAGGACGCGCGCGCGCGCGGGGGATGAAGCGAGTCGACTGTTAACAACACCGGGTGGCGGCGTTTCGATGATTGAGACTGACCTTAGACATGGCGACGATTGAGGACGGTCGGCAAAACGACCCCGGATACGACGCAGGCTCTCGGATGTGACGGCGACGCCTGGAAGTCACGCGTCGGCGGCGGCGAGCAGCAGAAGCCGGCCGGTCGGCGGCGGGACGGGACGCGTCGCGGGACGACGGATGGAAACGGACGCGCGCACGTCTCAACGGCGACGGCGATAATAAGATGGCGTCGTGTGGCACGTAGTAGTGGTAGTGGTGGCGGTGGTCAAAGACATAATAATAATAATTCCAACGGCGACGGACGGAAGAGGGTGCCGAAGAACGAGAGAGATTGAGAAAAACGTGACGGAAAACGGCGGACGGATCGAGTCGAAATAACAACCGTCCGGACGGACGCGCGTCTCTATCGAAATATATCGGTTACGGACGGAAAACGGGAATGAAAAAAAAAAAAAAAAAAAAAAAAAACTACTATTTCCGAGTATAAATAATATTATTGGCGGCCGCGTCGTCGTTTTCGGTGCGTGTGTGTGTGGTGGCAGCAGCGTCGTCGTCGTCGTCGTCGTCGTCGGTAGTATATTATATATTAGTAGTGGAAGTGGTGGTGGTGGTGTTGGTGTTGGTAGTAGTGGTGGTGGTGATGGTGGTGGTAGTGGCGGCGGCGGCGGCGGCGGTGGTGGTGCTCGGTGGAACCGCGGCGGGCTACTCGCGCGTCAAGAAACCATGGCCGACTGACGGCGGGCACACGGGTGTGTGTGTGTGTGCGCGTGTGTGTGTATGCGGCGGGACGTCGTCGTCGGGCGACAGAAACCGTTGCGCGCGGTGTGAGCGACGCGGCGGCGACCCGCGCATGTGCACGTGTGCGTGTGCTAGCACCGTGCCCGTGCGCGTGCGCGTGCTGCGGCGGCGGCGGCGGCTGTGACACGAAAACGAAACGCTACCGATACGTTCGGTCGGTCGGTCGGTCGCGCGCGCGCCACAACGTACTCGTCGTGTGTGTAGTGTGCGTACGCGCGCGCCACGACACACACCGGTGCCGGCCGCGATGTGCAACACAACAACGAAAAAAAAAAAAAAATATAATATAAAAACAGATGGTAAACGCGGCGAGTGTTGTGCGCGCGCGCGCTCTCTCTCAGGACGCAACAGCCATGTTATACCGGTGACGTCACGGCCCGCGTGAATCCGCCGCATACGAATACTACCACCACGCGCGTTACCCGTCTTTTTTTCCAATTTCGGTTCTGTTTATTCTTGATCGCCGCCGAACTATAGGGAGGGTCGGGTCTTCTAGGGTTGCCAACTCTCGTTTACGAATAAGCGGGAAATCAGATATTTATATGCGGGACTCGACAAAAAAAACCGGGACATACCAAAATACTTATAGTATAGTCAACGTTTGATCAAAATGTTACAAAGATAACGCGCCGAAAATAATATTGATTTTATGTACACATTTCGATAAGTCGGACACAACGGCGGAACAACGACGTAATTGCAAATTTTTGACTTTTTAACATAAGTACTACAACAGAACGAAAAAATATAATTTATCCGGTGGAACAATGACGTAAGCATAAAACCTATAATTGACCGCTAGAGAAGAGTTTGGTCGTTGTTGAATTTACCGGTTTTCAATCAAATGTTCAGAAGAACATTGACGTTATTATCAATTAGGTCGTTATTATCGGTTGGTTGCCGCGTAAAACGCATCATTCCTAATTCTATAACGACGCAAGTGTTATTTGTGACAATTTTTATATTTGATTCTGGTGCGACAACGACGTAAGTTTCAGTTTCGTCATTGTTGACTTCAAAGTTTCGTTATTCATGTTATTATAAATTGTCAAAAATTCTAATAATTTAACATTTTCCGGAGGAATAATGACACAATTGCTAGTTTTTTTTTAAGCTGTTAAATGGTATTTAATTTTTTTACAAAATCCAATCATGTAGTCTTAAACTAGACTAAATTTTCCATAATGAAAATATTGTTTGATCATTTCTATCATTTATTATATACAAATAGTAATACAAATAAAATAATTAAAATTTTAAATTACGTTTTCTGAAATTTGCACTTATGTCGTTGTTCCGCTGGAGAAGCGATAAATAAAACCGGCACGTGCAATCGAGTCGAAGGGAATTTCGGATGGGAAATAGTTTCAAATGCGCAAAATAAGAACGTAATAGTTATTTTTAATATGACTAGGACAGGTTTACCAAGAAGCGGGACAGTCCGCGGACACGCATCGCGGGACGCATTATTTGAGCCCTGAATACGGGACACGTATCTCGCCTCACGCGGGACGGGGTTGGCAACCCTAGTCAGGTAATATTTTAACGTCGATTCGAAAAAAACATTCTTCTAGATATTCTCCGGGCTAACGAAAATAATATTGCTATCGTGAAGAAAACGCGATCGTTTGCCATTTTGTTCACACTGAAAAAAATCAAAACCACACGCCGCCGGTGGCGTTCTTAGGACCGTTTGAATCGACCGAGCTTTTTTGAATCGACTTTTGTCGAAAATATCAATCCAAAACGTTGAAAACGGAAAAAATCGTGTAGTAAATGATCAGATTGCGAAACGTCGATACTGTCGCGGCCGAACCGGGAAGCGTGGCAAAACTCGATCCGCGAAGCACGCCTCGAAGCGGCGCAATTTGAATGTCGATTAACGTGATTGATTTCTATATAATAGCCGCGCGGACGGACGCACGCGATCGTCGAGCAGACGAATCAATTTCTTTGTTTCGTGTCAAAACGCTACCCTCCGAAACGGCTATGTTCCTCGAGTAGACGATCGAGACGTAAATCAATCAAATTTAACGAAAGAAATCAGAAAAAAAAAAAAAAAACACTCGCAACAGTTTTTTTTCAATCGACAATTTTACATGTATTTTATTTTTCGACAATGTTTAATGTACAAAAATCCTTCAGTCGCGTTCGAGCCAAAATCATCTGACGAACGCTTCTTCTTTTTTCCCTTCCGTTTGTATTTACTCGACGATATTTACACGATGTGTTCCGTCTTCGTTTACGTCTCGTAAAAAGAACAGCAGATTTATATATATTATTGATTTTTGTTTTTCGCTTGAAAAACAACAAGATATTCAACAGAACAAAGTTTGTACAACTGGCCGAGCATACACGTTACACTATCCAGAAAGTGATTTGCGACAAGTTTTTATCCACAAGCCGGCACACAAAGAATCCGTATTGGGGATCGTGCGATCGAAACTCGAATCGCGTCGCGCCGATTTCAAAGAAAATTCTTTCGTCGCTAAAGTCGGGGGAAAAAAGAGTAAAAACCGTACAAATACGTTATATAAAATTAATAGTATTTAACTTAGCTGCAATCGACGAGTAGTTTGATGTGTAAATATTTTCGGATGGAAAATATCGAAGACAAAACTCGTTAAAAACAAACAATTGCAAATCACCGTTAAAGTTATAATAATAAACGATTAGCAATTTCACTTCACCAACACTTCAAGACCGGATTTTTTTCAAGAGTTTCTCAAACTCATTATAATATGTGTCGGAGAAAAAGTCACGATCGACTTTCACGAGCGTTATTCGTAAATCGAACTTTGATAAAACGGAAAGACAACGATCGCGCCCGATTCTATCATCATCTCTCGGTACGCGCGTTGACAAATCTGCAGATACGATTTGAATTGAATTCCACGTGTTTTTAAAACATCATTACAAACATTTGGTTTTATAGTCACGCGCGGCGTGTGCACGTTGGGCGTTGATGTGCTTTAATGCGTTTTTTATTATTCGATTTAAAAGACGGAATTTTCGTCGTTCTCGAATACAATCGATTCGATGACATTATCGATCACTGCTAGTTAAATTAAAATAATACCCGACAGACGAGACGCCGCCGCGCGTCGTCCTTTGGTATGTCAGTTTCGAACCGGGAATTTTTTATTAGAAACGATTCGTTTGAATTTAATCCGAAACAATACAGCCAATATTTGATACGCGCGAAAGCGTGATATTGTTTACTCGTCATTTACGTTCGCGCCGGCTCTACATATTATAGATTAACACACGTTTAATCTATTGTTTTACAGTTACACACGTGTGTGTTTTCTTTTATCGCTTATCCAATGTCAAAACAACAATCGCGGCGGCGTCTCGTAGATTTTTCTTTCTATTTGAAAGCGAAAAGCTTTTTTTCCGATTTATTAAATAATGTCAGAAAAATAGATTTCGAAAATACCCCGATTTGTAATTCAAACAGTCATGTTCGAATGATAATGATGACGTTACACGGTAATTATAATATAATATATTTATTACTATCAATTACAATTTTTATCGCCATAACGTGTGTTGTTATTTTGTTCCGACGACGACGACGTTTTATTGGTAAAACGTAAACACGCTTCTCGTGGGAAAAAAATCGAATGTACGTCACTAGACTGTACCGGGTAGTATTTCTTACAGTATTTTTTCGATGGGGGGTGGGGGTAGCAAACTTTACGACGACGACCGGGTGTTAACGCGATGACGACGGTGGCGGTTACGACGGTTACATCAGCGGTTCCCAAACTTTTTGCGACCGCGGCAGCACCCTTAGAAAAGAATGTTTCGCGGACAGTCCCGCAATGTTCCCGGCAACTATAACCATAGACGCCAGTTTTTCCGACTACACACGCGCGACGACGGGTCGAAAAACTCATCAAAGACGTTGTTCGCGATGCGTTTTTAAAGGAGAAAAAACCATTTCAGAGTAGGAGATCGGAGTCGGATGAGATACAGGTGATGACGAGAGATTGATATTGGCGAATCGGTCTTTAAAATGTCAACCAGCGCGCTTCGTTATTCGTTTTTGAGTTGCGACGAAAAGAAAAGAAAATTCAATCGAAAACCGCAGCACGTACATTTTGCCATAATTTTCCGTCAGTTTTTCTCAAGTTTTAGAAAAACTATGAAAAAACTTACCAACTAGACAACGTTCGTTTTGCTTTAAGTCGAAAACGTGAGAAGACAGACGGAAAAAAAACACACACACACACACACATCATAGAAAAACCAATACATTCCTAGCTTATTCAGAATCTAATATAATATCAAACGTCCAATCGTTTGCATAATAATATTGTGATTTTCCTTAAAAAACGAGACGACGATGACGACGACGACGACGACGACGACGACAACAACACTTTTCAATCTAAATGGTAATTGCTTAAATAACAAAAAAAATAGTTTTTAATTTAGTATTGAATACATTTTTGTTTACACGAACCTTTTTACTTTGAACAAATCATAATCAATAATATCTAACATTGTCGTCGAATCTAATTCCCAGTGAAACAATATGAAATAATTTTTTTTTTAATACATTATTTCCATTTAAGACATTACAGTCATTTCTCCCGGAACCTTTGGGTGTTCCGTGGAACACACTTTGGTAACCGCTGAATACACGCCGGGTCGATAAAACCCGGTCGTAAATTCAACGTCGATACAATATTATATTACGCACGCGACGACGACGACGACTACGCTGCCCCTCTGCCGCCGTCGCCGTCGCCGTCGCCACCGCCGCCGCCGCCGCCGTCGCCTATTCAATTACATTCCATCCCCATCACCGCCACAGGGTCGTTCCGACTCGTTGTTACCACGCCGTATACCAGGGTTTACGCGAAGGATTTTCTCCCACTTATCAAAAGTAAAACGCATAATTTCGTTGGACATACTATACTCGTTTTCGGGTCGGGCGGCGGCGGCGGCACGGTACGGGCAATTCCGTCCGACCCACCCCGGTCAGAACTTCCGGAGCGATAAAGGACCTTTTTTTTTTGTTGCCATATTGTTTTATCGATTTGTAAGAAAATAATAAATGCAACTATTACGTAGTATAGCGACCTGCACAACTCTTCTGCGAGTCTAATAAATACCGCCGCCTCCTTCAAGGAACAGTAAAACAGTATAAATAAGATCAAATATTACTTTGTGTTTTTTAATTTCTCAATACTATCGCGGGAAAAAATTAGACTCTTTCTCGAGAAAGAAGAAGGGAGTAAGTTAATTAATATTTTTTTTTATATACTACTCTGGACTCTGCAAACTTTCCCGTTTGCAAATACGGTATGATTATGATCTTCTGAATAAGAACACGAACAAGTAGTTCGTCCGAGATTACTACTACATGAACATAATATAGAAAAGGCACTTTGTTATATAAAATATATATACAGAGAGAAATTATATCTCAAATCGCGGTCTAGACTTGGTTCTACTATATGAACACGTAGTAAGTTATAACTCGTAACTGTTAATAATAAAAATAAAACGACGACGACGACGCGCGACGTTCTAATTAAAACGGACCGAAGACGAAAAACAAACACTAATTTTCGAAACTTTCCCAGACGTTGAGCTGCGCGCACCCCCGTAAATTCACCCCGGACCGATTTTTCAATTTTGACCGTTAGAATAATGGCTGTCGCGGGTAGACGAGAACGCCAGCAGCAGCGGATCGAGCTCGTCGTTTAGAAGAGGTCCCCCTCGGCTGTCACATTGTGTTTTTGTCGAACGCGCGCGCGGGGCCCGGTTTAGCAGCAGCCACAGAGCAGCGTTTCACGGTTTCCAACGCGTGTGAAACGACCGATATAATCCATCCCCAGCTCAGTGACTATTACAGTGGCAAATAAACTCGGGAGGAACTCGATACGACGTAATGTTATTATCACGGCCGCAGGCATAACCGGATAAAAAACTACGGGCAGTCAAAATAACGAAATCGAAACCTAAGTAGGGGATCAGTGTCTTCGAGTATAATACGTATACCTAATCGTTTGGCGTTGCTACGCAAATCCTTTAACTAGTTTTACGATTTAGGAACGAATTTATCTCTACAATAATTAGACTCTACCATAAAACAATATTAAGTAACGATGAAAGCGTTTTATTTTCCTCGCGTAAAATAAATTTAATCCTGAGGAGCTAAAAAGGGTCAAAATCGCCTATAGTCTTCGGAACCGTTGGAGCTTCGAGTATGAAATAGTTCCGTTTTGTGTAGTAGAGACTGCGTAAGAAAGGATTTTCCAAAATTCAATCTCTAAGGGGCGTAAAAGGGTTAAAAGTGGTAAAAGAATTATAAACACAAGTGTTTTCTACGGCTTCGATAAAAAAACAGAATTTTTCGAAACCCCACGGTACGTTTTTTCCCAGACAAGGATATTCGTGTCAGAGGGGATAAATCCCACGCGCTTAGGTTTTTTTTTAAACTTATTAACTTAAAATCCATCTTTTGGTTCTAAAATTATGTTTTCAATGTTACATTTCAATTCAAGTGCATGTTGAAAATCAGCTTCACATGCCCGTGACAAAATCGTTTGACCGCCACTGACTGATTCGTGTACCGCGTGGAATATGTCTTGCATAATTATGTGCCGACTGTTGTACATTATTGTGTGCAGTCGAAATCAAATAGCGTAATATTATGCACATCGCCGTGCACGCGTATTATAATACATATAACTACTATTATATAATTCTTTCTATTGAGTAACAATATAATAATGACGACGACGACGGTGGCGTGTACCCGTATATTATTATAATATATAATCGCAGAGGAAAGAATATAGGTTTTCCGCATAAATACCATTTGAATTTAAAGGAAAAATTTTAGAAGAAATAAGTGCATAACAGTGATTAATGTTGCAACCTATATACACGATAAATGCAGACACACTGCGGGCGACTGCACAATATAGAGGAAACAACGCTTACAGAAATGTACGCACTACGCGTGTTGTGTAACTAGATTTATGTCAGTGTTTGTAATTAATAAAATATAACTACTGATGTATAATAATAATAATAATTGTATATAGGAAAAAATCGCAAGAAACCTAACCGACGTCGATGAATTTAACGTAACAATGAAAAATATACATATAACGTGCAAACAAAATGTACGTATCTACGGGCTATACGAGAATAATCGTTCTGAAAAGGATAATTTAGTCGAATAATTGCATGCGTACGTAAATCGGGCAATAAACGGCAAAAAGTCCTGTTTTTCCTCCGGCCAAAACGAAGAGTAGTTGTCAGTAGTGGCGCGTCATTCGGTTATACGAGTATAGGAATACTCGCACGTGCCTATACACTCGATTCGTGAGTGTGCAACACAAAACAATCGTTTTGCTTTTGGTCGAGAGTGTAATTACGTAAATATAATTTTGAATAGGAGCGGGCGGGCAAAGTCCTCCTCGCGGCCATGACGTGCACACGACGGGTAAGAAATTTGCATCCCACTCCTCCCTGCAGCCACCCCCGAGTGAATTCGAATAGCGTCTGTCTTTAAATGCCCGGTATAATGGCGAATTAAATGCCAACGAAACCGATACTAACGTATACACCATTATACGTAGATACGTAGTTTAATTATGTAACGATTTGATGACGTTTAAACGGAAGACTTAAATGCGCTTTCAAACCCACAGTGAAGTTAGGTAATTATGAAATTATAATTCAAAGACACGGCCGATGGAATTTTTAACATTGTCGTTTCGCGTGAACATAAAAAAAAAAAAAACAGTTCGCAAACATAAAGATAATTATTATTTGCACTCGCGGGTGTTTACGTTTTGCATCAGAGAGACTGCAAATTATACCTACATACGCTTTTAAAAATACGAAGGATAAAATTATCATTTACGAATAGATAATATAATATTATTACGTGATTGCATTCTTTGTACTTTCATATTTTCATCTTGAACAATAAAATATAGACATATACTCGAACAACAGAACACACGTGTTTTGTACTAAAATAGTAAAAACATGTTTACTCAACACACTACATAATAATAGGTAAAAAAATACATTTTATATGATAATAATAATAATATTTATAAGGCCAAAATAATGTATTTTTATAGTGAGCAAGAAAATCGCGTTTAAATTATCCCTCATAACAATTAAATACATCTCCGATCATTGCCAAGGATACCATTGGTGGCTACTACACAGTGAGTGTTTACTTACAAAATATAAGTATGGATTTTAGTTAGAAGTCCTAAAAAGTTTTAAACAATCAATGTTAACAGACTTTATACATTTATGCACAAGAAAAAACGTATCTTTTTTTAAAAATTAATCTTAGATTTTTATTATTTTCAACGTGTACCTCCTATATTATATATTTATAATGATATTTGAGAAAAGTCATAAAGTTACTTGTATGTAAACATGTATTTCCATTGTTCATAGGAACGATTGATTCAGTAAAGACGCCCAGGTAATACATAGTTAAAAAAATGCCAACGTTATAAATTTGGTTGAATTTGTATTTGCCGTATTAGTTTTGACTATGTACGTTGAAAAAGTTCAAAGTTATGCGAATTCATAGGTTTGTAAAGTTTATACATTTATATTTATTAACGATAAGAACAGTAAATGGTTTTCGAAATAACATAAATTATAATATTGTATTGTATTACACACACACACACACATATCATTATTTATTATTTAATATATATTTTAATTAAATTCTTGAATGGGTATATACGTATATATACATATGTGTATGGCATATACATGAATTTAATTAAAAATTTAAATAAACACATACAAAGGTTATATTTGAACAAATTATCATTTGTGTCAACATCCGTTATAAATTTATAATAGAAAAAAAGATAGATTTTTACATTTTTAACTTTTACCGCACATCAATCATACGAAGGAAGGTCAATGTACCTTACAGATGAATAGGTTTACAATGTATTAGTACGCGTTAGCTATATAACATTGAATTCATGGTTTCGGACACCGATGATTTAGAGGTAAAAGAAAGGACGCCCCTCGGTAGAGATAAAATAAATCAGCGTTTTTTTTTTTTCTCCTTTAACGCTTAATATACGTATTTTATAGGTCGGGGTATTATCTTAAAACGACAATACAATATTGTTATTAAACGCTATATAACACTACATAAACTATAATCATTATAAACTATAGTAATATTATATCAAGAGTTGGGACATCCGAAAATCGCCCGCAGGATAGGTACTTACATAAAATATACGAAAAAAAAAAAAATCTTCAGTTAACTTTCACACAACGAATGATATATACCACCTACACGTGGTTAATCACATATATGAATATGTAGTAAATGTACATACCAACTACGACTATCATTAGGTATACTTGTTTAAAATATTTCACGTCAAAATAAAAGTTTAATCGTTTCCATTATACATACGAGTAGACTGAGAGATTTTTCAAATTATTTTGTAAAAATACATTTCGTTAATGGAATAGGTATATTATTAATTCCATTATACTTTTATGAATTTCAGTATACTCTTTTAATCGCGTATTAATCGACCGTGATGTTTTTTATTTCGACTCGGACTTAAGGTATGTTATATTATTATTGTTATTATTATTATTATATGTAGGTAATTGAATTGTTTTAATGTTATTTCGACTCGTACATTGAAAACACAACGTATAGATACTGGTTTTCACAACATTATTTTACACAACACTCGAGGAGCGCACTCTGTAAAAATTAATAATTATTTTATTGATATGGTCATAATAACTACACTACAATACGAGTTGAATTGGTAATTAAAAGTAAATATGTTATTCATAACAATCGTACGACTATCAATAATAATCTAGGAAACGAACTCGACTCTAATAAACGAACGTCCGAATCAAACCGCGGCACATATGTATAATTGGTCCCCCCCCCCCTCGCACTAACGATAGCGTCAAATAATTTAGACCGATTAAAACAAATAATACAAATTGAAAGACCTAAATAGTCAATATTATAATATTATGTATTACATTATTATTTGTAACAAAACATTATAATATCATATATAGTTGTTGAATCACACGATATATTGTAATAACAGATGCGCGTTCGTGTTTAACTACACACAAAGATCAAGGTTAACACACATAAAAACGTTGGCCATTATCGGCACAAATTCCAATTTATACAGTGTTTTATTTCGCGATAACTTGTTGGTCTGTTAAACAAATAAAGTTGACGAATCGAATAAAACACGAAAGTTTCGCAACCCGTTTAACACGATATTATTTGAAACGACCAATATGCGATTGCATTTAATTGACATTAGCCGGTAGGCACTCGATTACAATATATTTACAGCGAGAACCCGTGTTTATTTATTGTTACGAGTGTGTTTGTAGCAAAAGAGAAACGAGAGGAAAACAATATGGCAGCGCTTGAAAAAAAAAATGTTTTTCTCGGTAAATTTGTAATCATACGCCCGGCTTGTGCCGGTATGCGATTAACATAATTTATATTTTTTAAAACAATCGCGGCGTGAGTAGAGGTGCTCCCACCACCACGTGGCCCGTACTCGCCTATGGATCGTGATTTAGAAACGAAAAATTATTACACATTTAATACGCCGTTTTTAAAATACTCACACACACACACACATCGATGTAATGTTTAAACGAAAGATTAAATTGTTTGTATGTTTTATTCGCACCACGAGTTTACGGCGGACACAGAAAATTGCGGTCATGCAATTTATACAAGTAATTAACCTACTTGTTATTATGCACTGCGGAGCGCCTTCAAAGGATTCTATGTGGAAATGAGATTGATCCAGTGCCATAAATATGAATACGAGATTTAAATACGTTTTCATTTTCGACCGTGTATACGTCATGTCGAAACTACACCACTCGCGTCTTGAAAAATTAATTAAAATTTGGCGGAACAAATGTAACAAACGTAATTATTGTCTTCGACGACCGTTTATATCATAATATTGAGCAATATAAATCGTATTATGAGATCGAAAATGGGATCGCGGTGGTCCGCTCGTTACAACACACGCGTTACTAAATATTCATCCGAAGGATGCTAACGTCATAAAACGTTAAATGTTAAGGACTAGAACCGGCCGATAACGTTTTCAAATAAAAACCGTGCGCGTTCGCATGAATACGTACCTGCCTGCGCGGATTATTATTATTGATGTAAATCGAGACGATCGATGGTTCATAATCAAATATTTACTATTGAGAACGAAACGTCTGTATTAAGTTTTATTATTATTGTTGTTAAAGACGTGACAAAGACTATATTATATTATTATGTCATAGGTCTTACCTACCTACCTACCTACTATGTATAGTAAGCGTACGTTTATCAAAGTTCGTCGGCGTATCGATTACAGTGTGGTATTACTACTCCGGGGTATTTATACTCGAAACGAAAATTGGCGATTTGAAATTGTTGTTGAAAATAATACACTCTAAAATACTGTACAATAACGATTGAAGATATCGCGAGAACGATCGTTTGCCATCGTTCTTTCGGGCGGAAAAATCTCCACGGACGTTATAATACGAGTACGTATTACGACTACTACGTACGTTGTCGCGAGAAAAATTTAATTTCAACTAAATAGGCGCGCGCGTACACTATACTCATCATAACCCATTGCTTTCAATTGTTTTGTTTACGATAATTATCGTTATAAAATATGAATAATTAGTAATACGCGCGCGCGCGCGCGTACATTAGGCTAATGAAAATTATGTCAAATTAACACGGTATTAACATTTGTTTATAATGATTTTAAATGCAAGTTCAATGATAATTGAAGTTGTTATTATTTTATTTTGTAATATATTTAAATATCGATATTGGCTACCGCCGCCGCGCCGTGTGCTGCTAGAGTATCCACACTATTTCGATATAAATATTTTGTAATTTTTATTGGCGTTTCTACGAGTAGGTATTTCGAGCGTTGTCCTAGTGTCTATACGCTATTTTAAATGTTAATATTTTGTAATTTTCATCGGCCCCACACACACACACACGTCCAGACGATTCGGACAATATATGAGACAAATTGTATTGTTTTCCGAACGGCGGAACCCGGAAGAAGAAAACGCGATTCGATCAAATCATTTTAGCGGTTTTCGTGGCATTTTATTTTATTGTTTTGTAGCGACCGATAATATTGTGACCGTGGCGTGTGACCATGAAGTTGGTTGTTTTTTTTTTTTTTTTCCACACACTAGACTATAGACCTCACTGTTTAATCCGAACAAATAGGCATTATGTGTACGTATCTTCGCGGTCGCGCAGATATAGGTTTGTCGTAATAAAATATATCACGCGCCGACACGACGACGGATACGCGCGCATTGGACATCAATATTATGTATAACGATCGCTATTCGCTCTCGTTTCGAAACGGAACGCGATCGGATAGAGCGTTATAATCGAAATACCCGATGACGAATAATAAATAATAATTATTAATTATTATTGTCGATAAACGAAATTATAATAGTAAAATCGCGTTCGAAAACGCCGAGCCCGACGATGCGATTGGAGTTTGGAATATGTGCTGCGCTCTAGACGACGTGCCATGCGTACTGAACACACGACGACGCCCGTCTAATATAGAATGCACTCGCTATACGATATTATTTTTTACGTGACGTTTATTCAGAGAGGTTTATTATAAAATCTTTATGATAATATTATATCGACACTAAATAGATTATCCGTAGTGAAAATAGAACATCTAGCAGGCCCAAAATGTAATGAAAAAACATTATTTCGACTCGGAATCTGTGAGAGAAAATGATTAAAACTACGTATACGAGTATATTCTCCGTAATTGAGTGAAAAAATGTTATTCATTACAACAATGTAATTAAGTAATGAATTGGCTATGGCTTCCATGTATTTCCCCCGGCATAAACCTAATTCTTAATTAAGTATAATATATACATTTCTTTTAGAAAGAGAAATTTGTATTCGATTTTCAAGTCTAAAGTACTAGAAAACTGAATGAAAATTTATGAAAACTACAAATATTTCATCGAGTTTTGTCGAAATTTAAATCTCAAACGATCGTTGGAAAAAAACAAACTATGACTTTGATTTATCGATAAGAAGAGTGAGAACATTTATATACACGCAGCATTGTATTCAATTTTCAAGACATTTCACCGATCAAATTATTTTTCGAAAAAAACTAAGAAACTCGAACATTTTTATCATCTATAAATGACATTGAATGGGGCGGTAATATGAAAATATGAAGAGGAAATTTTAAAGGTTAAGTAAATTTTGCTTTTCGAGTTGTGACGACGATAAAAACTCGTACCTAACTCGTCATTTTTGCCGTTTTTTGCCATTTTACATCAGTTTTTCTTAATTTTTTAGAAGTTTGAAGAAATAAAAAATGAACTGCACACATCGACTACAGACAACATTTGCTACCAGAAACCACATTCGAAATTGACGATTGAACCAAGTCTTTTGGTCAAATAAAAAGGCAAAATAAAAGGTAAAACCAACACATTTATTCAGAATTTAATCACTTTTATAAAATAAAAATTAATTTCAAGCTAAAATCGTAGAAAAATATCATATATTCATCAAATATTTATACAATGAAATGGATTCACGTTAGATTGAGCATAGCATAAAATATAACTAAAATAATCGGGTAGGTTGATTAAAGCTATATGTACAAATAATTTCATTTAATCATTTCATCAATAATTGTACACTAAATAAAAACGATATCGCCATATTTTTATTTGCTTTTTTCTAATAAATTCGTTTTATGTGTAATATAAAACTAATCGAATGTTAAAATCGATATAAAGTTTGATTTACCGAAGAATTAAAAAATAATTGAGGATTTAATGATTTTTAGATGGAAAAAATCTCATAGACAACGAAATGTCTGAGAGACAAACCAATTTGCGAGAAGGTAATTTTGTCTCAAGACTGACGACGACCACCACCGCCTTATTTTCAATTTAAAATAATCCGACGAAAACATTTCCCCATAAAATGTCATCGAACAATATAATATAGCTTAATAATTACTATAATTTAATAGAAAGTAAACCTAACTCGGGTTTTCCTGATTGATTATTTTAATTAATGAACCCCGACTTGTCGATTCTAAACGACATGAACAACAACGAACAACAAAACGAACACCTATACCAGTCCCTGCGGTGTGAACACCTCTTAATAAGAAAATTTAAAAAATAAATAAATATTTTCTGAAAATACCGCAACATTTCGAGATCGAGACGTAATAGTATACACTGTGTTGACGTCGTCACGCGTATATATTTCGAAGAACTTTCAAACAAAGTTTACATTGTACCGGTAGATTACAGCGCATGCGTTTGTTTAAAATCGAGATGTCTCGGTGATGAACAGTAATCTTTCGCTTTCAAACGCATTCGGAAAAAAAAATTTAACGCCCAACGAATTAACAAGTAGTTTTGGTCTCTATCAAGACACGTGGTAGATGGAATAAAATCAACTAGGCGAGTACTGGGGAGAGTAGCAAACCTCTCGGTTTTATAAAAAATTTTCCCCCTTCGGTTTTCCTTCCCGTCGATTTTTTTTCATAAACAATTTTTATGATATTTGATTTCGAACAGCAGGAAAAATACACCTCTTATTGGATTTACAGCGTGAACTGCTGTTTGGATAATATATATATAATAGCTCCTTCCCAGATTTTTGACCTTAGTCGCGCGTAAGTTTGAAAGTTCGTAATTTTAGAACGCCACGATGAAAGCGACTTCAAAATAACGTCAAACATATGCGAATTATCGAACTGCACACGGACATTGGTGTTCGTATTGTGTGTTTGTCATTGGATAGAAAAACGATCCAGTTTTTGATGTAAACGATTCGTGAGCGATTACCTACCACGCGACGCATGCTAGCCCAATATCGGTGTCAGACTAACAATCAGTCGTTAGGGAGATTTAACACGAACTACGCGTACCTACGAACAGTGGCTAAACGTCAAGGTCTCGCGCGCCATTGTCGTCTTTAATTTTCGTCTGCAGGATTTATTTACAACTTAATAATGCTTCAATGTTACTTATAGGATAACGTCAATTACTATGCTGGTATTTCGTTACGACAATATAATTTAAACAACTATTCAGGTTATTAGCAATTCAAATGGAAAGAGAAGAAATTGACAAATTAAATATGCTCTGAATAAGTGAGTTTAACTTCGAGTCATATCAATGGATGTTCGACGATTTTCCTGCGAGGCGTGTCGTGTCGTTCACGATATAATATTATTCGTACACGGTCATGCCGAATAATAAATTACGATGTTTATATTATTATTTACCGTTGCGTTTTCATTTCCTCGATTAAATTTGATTTTTACGATACTAGTTACGAATCGCGTTATATATTGTACGAGAAATAAAATGTATCAGAAAAAAAACAAAAATTAAAAAATTAAAAAAATGGGCGCATATAAATTTAAAAAAAATTCATCAAACAATTTCAATAGTAGTTTTCATTTAAAACTATAAATAACAATAGGTATTTATAGTTACAATTATTACCAATAGTGTTATTATTCATTAAAATTAATTAGTCTTATAATAAGCTAATTGAGTTTTTTTTTTTAATTTTATTTGATTAAATTTTTTCTAAATAACCTTCATAGTGTTTGCGATGTGAAAATGTATCTACCTGAACTATATACTAGGTAGGTATGTCGAAACAGGCACCATTACCGCAATGAAAAATTATAATAATTATTAAAAGCTCATTAGAATAAAGTACATCTGTAAACAGTACCGCAGAATTTATTTAACCATTGACCTTATAAACGAACACATTTAAACATTGAAATGAACTGTAGGTATAGTTATAATTAATACATAAAAATCCGTTTTCTTTTATTTAGACATTGGACGAACAATCCATTATCTAAATTATAAAAACGCAACTGAACTGTTAAATTAAATTTAAAAAAAAAAACAATGTTCATTATAATATTATATGTATAATAACATAAATAAATGTATACATGTTTTGAAACATAACTTCTAATTATTTAAATTACATTTGGAGTTTTTAACCTAACTATGATAATTATTGCAACTCAATATTTCCTATGCAGACAATTAATTGATAAAAAATGTTAAGACGTTTATAAGACGTTAGAAAATGTTAAGACTATAATACACGTAATACAGTTTGCTCGTGAATATTATTTTCAAATAAACAAATACAATTATTTTTTTAAATCTCTTCTTTCAAACGGTTTAATGTGAAATATTCGTTGAAATAATAATTTTAAAAAAACTTCATACTTTCAAATCGTCAATTCACAGCGTTGAAACTAATAATTTAAAACCATATACGACGCGATAGTCGTAAAGTTAATCGAGATTAACTGTGGATTCACATCGCTATATTTTCATCAATCGCATGGATAAATCGGAACCTATACTTATACGACGAGAATAATTATACCGCATTGGTATACTCTTTTATTACGTAGAATGAAATATTCGAATTAAAGAACGCTAAATCGATATTCAGGTATCGAACACACGCGTCCTCCATGGCGTAATTAATCCGCGATCGTATTCAACAATCGAATAAAATTAGCGTTGGCATATACGTATACCTACGGTTACGATTCAAAAAAGTGGCCTAGAGCGCAATTTTACCGACAATTACAGCAGTACACACAGATTTTATTGTAATAGGTAAAACGAGCGATTAAAAACGTGTTAACTAGCAAGAAACAAACACGTCCGGACTACAATATTCTCGTTCGTAACTCCTCGTATAATAATATAATATTATACTAATTCAAACACGTTTTGCGCGCTTTCGACGCGACCGACAAATTATATTATTAATCGTCGACGACGATGTCGGTCGGACACGTCCGTATAATTTATTTTGAATTTTTAATATATTGCATTACGATCGCGTTATGTTATTATAATAAGAGGAACGTTATATTTACAATGTGTATAGTATTGTGTGTGTGTGTGTGTGTATCGAAATATTGACGTCAATAAGGCACAGGCAGACACAGTGTTCGATAAGATAATTAAGACTTGGTTGATTTAACATCCGCACGAGAGAGAGAAAAAAAAGAAAAAGAAAAGTAGATTACAAATATTATTCATGAGTTTCGTTCCAGCGTAACGCGGTGAGTAACGCGATGATTATTATAATATACTTTGTTTTAAAAATATTCAGAAACGTAGTTAATTTTTTTCACGCGACCGCGATTATTATTTAGGCAAACATTCTTCATCCTGTAAATATTGCGTAGTCTTGAATCATATATATATATATAATATAACAGAAGCTGTTTTTATAAACGTTTGGTTATCACACCGGGTCCAATATTTGTGTTCTCTTCCGAGCGTTCGTTCGATAATAATAATAATAATTCAATATAATCCCGACTCTCTATGAACGACCTTAAAAAAATATCACATGACACGCAACTTTTTAGACGTTACGGAGCGTTTGGTCAAAACTATTTCGACAATATCGCAGACGTCGCGTTGTCTGGCTGTAGTAAAGAATATTTAACTATATTGTTTCGGTATGAAATATATTTTATTCGTTTTAATTATTATTAAGATTTAGTATTATTCGAGACAACGCGAGAAATTAGTAAATTTTCGTCGAAAAGCACAGATTTATAAATTATTTTTCGTAACGGTTATATCAACTTTGTACGGCGGCCAAGATTAAATTAGTATATTTTGAAATACGGATAGAAGGAAAAAAAAAAAAACGAAAAAAAACTATTTTCTAACTTCTAACGCATTTTTACGAAAATATAATACATGCCAGCATTAGATATAATATATGCCAAAAAGAACATAAACCACGAAAGAAAGTAAACAGCGATACATTTTTCCCCGGTGCTAATATTGACGTTATTTCAGGACGAAAATATAAAAGGTAAATAAAGGAGTTTTTCTAATATTCCTTATACGTCAAAAGCGTTACTCTACTACTATTATTATTATTATTATTCTATGAAAACGTTGAGGATATCGAACACGTTTTTTCCCGAAAGCTTCAATTAATAACTAATACTGTAAGTGTACGCAAACTATTTAGTATTTTATAAATGTCGCACTGGACGAGTGTCTATATTCGTTAACTTTATCGAGTTAGTATACAATAAGTTTGGTTAAAAAATAGACCGATTTTGTTAACTTCGTAACGCCGCCGACGATAATGATAAGTGTTGCGCTATTTTTCGCACACGATTTTGCTGGTAGTATACTCATATTTTTCCAATAATATGCTACGCGAACCGTCGAAAACGCAGCGAAACGCGTACGGGGGGTGGTCACGTCGTCGTCGGTAGCGTACAACATAAATAAATCGTAACGTTAGATGCCGGTTGTTATTATTGAATGCGACGTGGCGTGTGAAACATGTGGTTTTTTTTTGCTGCATCGCGATCGAAATGAAATACACGAGCGTTGAACGAGCATTGCACTCGCGTTTTTCGTGCGGGCGGGCGGGTCGACGTGAAACACGTGCTTTTTAAAACGTCGGGCGGAAAATTTATTCGCCACGCCAAGTCACAAACGTCGAACCGTATGAGATGACGTCGGCGTGTCCCTCTCCCCCCCCCCCCACACACACACACACACACATTTATTATATAAATTATAATTTAAGGGTTTTGTAGGAACGCCAACTCCCCGGGGAGCCGCCAAATGTCACGTGGGTACATCCGTCGTCGTCGTCGTCGGTGGGAAATCAATACGTGAAGAAATACAGTTTGTCTATTATATACAAAAAGCTACACGACGACGACGGCCACTTTTCGCAGGACTTTCCCTCTCGACGGTATAACACAGGAGGTATATATATATATATGTACTATGTGTTTAATTATGAATTTAAATTTTAAATATTCTGCGGGTGGTTCGACTCGCATACTATACGTGTGTTATATACGCGTGCAACAGGTATATGAGGAGGGGTCACCGAAGGTGTCACTAAGGACGCGAGACTATTCCGGGGCACAAACTATACAATAATTATTATTGTTTTCGTCTCCTCGATTCAAAAATATCGTATTGAACGGTTCGCAATAGTATAATCGGGCACAATATAGGATATAATAATAGTGTATCGCATCGTCTATAGTTACCTATTTAAAAGTACAAAATTACTAAAATTGATATTCGTTTCACGCGTACATAATACGGTGCCTGTATTTTTCACAAAACAACAATTTAAACCTTTGATAAAAAAAAAAAAAAAAAAAAAAAACACTGAAAACTATAGAAATCAAACTAAACAACGAGGTGTGACCTATACGTTATTATATACGATAACGTGCAATTAGACGGATAAATAATAATATATGTAACTCGTTACGATATGGAAAAATGAAAATCGATATGCGCGATAAACAAATCGGTTTTATTCTCGAGTGTTTTTCGTGAATTGTGACTTTAAAGAATCGGATTTCAAAAGGTAGGACGGGCTAGATAAAAACCGTAAGCGCCCGTCCTCGCTATCGTCCGTTATTTATTATATTATGTAAATATAGAGAGGTACACAGTGATCGCGCGCGAACAGCGGCAAAGTATTTGCATGCTTATGTTTCGAACGAAAACATCGAGTTGGAAGGAATCGGCGAGGAGTCGCGATAACCTTTTGTGTACAACACATAACATTGAATCCCAATACCGCGTGCGTTCGGCGCATACAACACCTCTTGTGTAAAACAATTGTGTATCATCGGTCGTTACATCATCCAGATCGCGCGAAAAGGGCACGGATAAGAAGAAGTTTTTTAAGTTTTTTAATTCCCACGAAACTATAACGTGATCGATCGGCTATAATACGAATTCCTAAAATATTCAATAGGTAACGTGAATAAAATGCACCTAATAGCGTATTTATACTGAATCGCCATTTATAATACGTACATTAATAAATGAATTGTTTTATATCGAACCACATATTATATTATTGTTATACGATTATATTTTCATATTCCTATTGGCGATACCGATTAAATACGATATTGGGATCGAGTTATATTATACTCGAACGTGGGGAGAATCCACTGGATAAAGTATATGGACGTAGTTGGTGGTAGTTTGACAAAATTATGCGAACGCGTGGGTAATTTACACGCGGTATAATCCATCATGACGATGTTAATTTATAAAAAATATTGTGAACGGAGTAAATATTATGATTAAAACGAATTAAAAGCCACGATAACCGTTAGCAATTATACCGCGCGTTAGAAATAAACAAATAAAGTAAGACTGAATCGTGACTGAATATCATAAACACGTACGGAAAGATGTAATAATGAATATACGCGTGGGCATTGTTCGATAGTATAGTAATTACACGTTAACGGAACGTTAGCGACAGAACGAAATCGAAAGTGCGCTGAAACCTTTGTGATGACTCGAGATATTTGTATTGTTATAACGTTATTATGCAACAGAGTTTATAGAAGAACCGATAATAGGCATGTGATTTTACACACGCTGCGTTTGCACGAAAGTTATTGAAACTTTTTAATATTTCTAGTAGTAGTAGTAGTAGTGAATATAGTGATTAGTCGGTAGAAAAATTCTTCTGAACGGCCTCTCGGGTTTCTATCTATTGTTAAAGACCATCTCGGTAAGGTATTATTTTAAACTCTGTATCGTGCTGTATTCAAGAACTGCAGTAATGATGTAAAACGTAAAACACGGCGCGCGCGTGTTAGTTAAATTCGTAAAATCATAAATATTATAAAACGTTAATTTTTTCTTAAATTTTTAAGTAAAGTGCGCTTCTATATAGGTATTCATTTTTTTTTTTTTTTTTTTTTTATAATCGAATTTCAAGATTGACGGAAAGACGGATGACACATCTCGTTGTCCTAGTTATATCGTTGAGGTTTACAAACATTTTGGCAACATTTACAGACATAAATAAACTGGTATAGTTTTATCTTCGGTCTTCACGGACATTATAAAAATAATTTTTTTTAATGTATACGGTCGTTAAAAACTATTTTTGGTAAGAGTTCAGAAATTCAAAATAATATACATTCGCGATTACCTATACTATGCATCATTACATAATATTAAACTTGAAAAAAACAAAACAAAACAAAAACGACATTTGAAAAATGTATTTTAAAGAACAGAATACCCAAACGCATTCGCCATTTATAAGCAATATATTTTCGACGTTAACAACAGTCTCTTCTTGAGGTTATGAATATTTTTATCGTGGGGTTCGTTTTGGGTAGGTTTTGCAGAAGACGTGCTACATACTTTCTCTTTAAATAACGATTTTCAAAGACGAATCAACATTCTCTAAACAAAAACGATTCTAAACGGAACTATGTGTCTACTCTATAGTCTATACGGATGACGATTTACAATTTTTTAAATTTAATATATGATTTTAAAAATCGAGGACATTTTTCGATTAGGATTTACATCGAACACGGTCTACAGAGTTGATAACAAAGCAGACAACCGTACTCGTGCCATTCGTTCGTTGTACATTACATACAGTCATTCGATTGTCAAAACGTGATCTGCCTGATTGGAGTCGTACTGAAAATCTCGTCGTTTCGTAATTATAAAATTAACTAAACGAACCGACGACAGGTAGGATGGACAAATAATTGAGGCAATTAAAACGCGTAAGACACTGCGTTTAACGAATGAAAACAAAAAACCAAACACATTATTCAATTAGTTTTAAACAACACGTTTAAAATTAGAGATCGTAATATTATAATCTATAAGAATAATCGTGAACAATGGAAAACAGTCAATAATTTGCTCGATCCGAGTGTTGAATTTATACGTATAAAACTCTACGTTGAACACGATATACCTGTTTGAAAACTTTATCAAATATTATCGACTACGGGTATATAAATATATAAAAAAAAAAAAACCAACAAATAACCCCATCGATAATATCGTTATTGTTACGTAATTTTATTATTGAAAATCGTCGTCGTTATCGACCATAGCGTCCGCGACATTCGAAAAGTCACCGAGGTGGTGGAAAGTCGGGAAGATAAAGTTGAGAAAACTGCTTATTCTAAACGATATCGGTACACACACACACACACACACACATTTGGATCGTCATTTCTGTGCGACGGCATTTGTCATAAAATGCTTCAAGACGGTTTAGAAACCGTTGCCGGAATCGTAAGAGCCATAAGTGTTCGCGGGCGTCGAGTGCGAGGACATTCGGAGTAATCCTGCGCATCCTCCAAACATGTGATCTAATCACACGCCGCCGCGACGACGAGCGTTCTCGGACGTAAGGACGTCGCCTGTTCGAACGACGTGTATTTTTCCCGGGTGAAAGGGGAGATACGAACTATTTGCCGGCGACAAACTAAAGTAGGGCTAAAGTGAGCTGAGAAAAACCGTCCTCGTCACGGCCGCATTGTTGGAAAATAATTATTTTGTCCAAGAGTCCGCGCCTCTCCGATCGAGAAACGTCGTCGAAACAGTCAAATCATTTCACAACGATAATATATATATCACATTATATTATGAAAAAGTTTCTATTCCTCGAAACACGCGCTACTCAACGCTCGACATATCGCGTCGTTCTCCGCCTATAGTACGCCAATATACGTCGTCGTGTCGAATACGCGTCATAATAGCGAATCGGTTCTCGAGAACAGTTCCAACACTAATGATTAGGGTTCGGGACTTATTGCACACAAATTGTAGGAAATATGCATGCACATATGCACTTAAAATAACCTAAATATGCAACTAAAAATTTGATTTATTCATTTAAATTTAGACAATTTTTTTGTAATTACTAATTAGTTATTTTTTGACAACAACAACACTATCAACATTATATTACTGAAGTGTATGTTCGATTTCATTTTCTTCGTCTTCTCCTACAATGAAAATAATTTTATACTTCATATAATATATTATATATCAATAATTTTATCGACTTAAGGATTTAGAATACGGATTGTTTAAAATATTTAAAATAAATATAATTAACATAAAACAAAAACTGTGTAGATATGCTATAAATAACAATTAAACTGCCAAAATTGGCAAATATGCATTTTGCTCAGAAAACGGCAAAATATGCGAAAATATGCAATTAAAATTTTTGTATTTGAATCCGTTATAACAAATTTAAATCTCACTTAGACTATTCTGCAGTCATTATAAAGCAATATGCAAATGCAACAAGTCCCGAACCCTACTAATGATTAATACAGTCGTAGTACTGCTAATAATACAAGACGACAGTGGCGTACTTAGACCCCATTTTCGGGGGGGGGGGGGGTGAATTTTTAAATTAACATATTGGATGGCTTGACTCCTATACATAACAAATACGTAAACATATCGTACATTTTTTATAGATCGCTAATTTTTATTACTACTCAAGTACAATACAATTTTAATAATTACAGGTACCAGATATTTTAGTTTTCTCGTAATAAATTAATTCGTCCTGAAATTTTCGCCACTGCAAGGCGAGACCGATGAGTAGGTACTTACGTACGTACATCATCACGTCGCAAATAAATATGAAAATATCACGTGCATAGCACGCGCGCGTTTACCCGATAAACGAGGGGGGGGCGGGCTTCAAATTACTCGGGGTGGGGGGGACGAAGCTCTCAGGATGTGTGTTTATTATAATACGCGAACGCATTCGCCTCGACGGGGGTGTCGTTCGAGGTGAAATCCGATCGTACAGTAACCATATTATGTACTATTTTACGTATAAATGTACGTGCCGCTGTATATCATACGTATAATATATACGGTGTTTATTTAATATTTCGTTGGCTCGGCAGAGCGGGGCCGGGGCGGGCGAGAACGGGTGACGCGAGCGAAAGCGTGGGCGGGAAAAGACGAGGGAAGAGTCGCGCGCCGCGTGCGTATTGTTCGCATTGTTTGCTACGCTCGGTGGTCGTCGCCCCCGCGGCCCCGGCACGCCGTCGAACAATTTTTTTTTAAAAAGTCTATACCAGGGATGGCGAACCTTTTTTGTACCGGCGTGTCGACTAAAAATGTCGGTTGGATTTTGTTTTTCTCGCGTGTCGACTAGTTTGATAACCCTTCTTTAAACTTAAAAATTCCTACATCTATGGTTTGAACGATAGAAACACGAGTCGAATATGATATCGAGCAGTGTAGATATTCAATTCAATACGTTTTGGTATAATACCGTAAACTTAATATTTCATTTTTGTGATCTCAATATAATATTTTAGTCTACGTCCAGTCTACGACCAGTGGTTTTTGATGACGGACTTTTTACACAGTTGAGCGTGTCACTAAAATAGTGTGCGCGTGTCATGGGTTCGCCATCTCTGGTCTATACTTTCACACGGTTTTGCAAAAAAGTCTTGTCGACGACAATATTCGTATAGATCGGACACACACTCGAATGAAAAATATTTTCGACGAAATGTAAAAACAACGAATTTACGGATTTTCGTATTCGGCCGGCGGCGGCGTATAAATACGAACGGTTATCGGGGGCTCCCCCCCCCCCATCGAGTTCCCCCGATCTCGCCGCCGTTGTCCCGCGTGCGCGGCGTCCCCGAATTGAGGCGGGGGGCGGAGAAACCGCGATTATGCCGACCGTTTTTTTTTTTTTTGTTTTTCGTCAGAACCGTACACCCGAATAGTGCTTACATAAAAAAAAAAATAGACTCTTTCAAATCCGACTAAATAAATCTAGTTTCTCTTCTAACCTCCCCTATCGTTCCTGCGATAAGCGCGTACGTTATTACTTAGTTATATAGTTAGTAACCGAGGTGTTTTTTTTTTTTTCCGCCTCTTTCCCAGTAAACGGCTAATCTCTGGAATCGATCGCGGCCGCGCGCGTCCATGATAATAAAGTCATGGAAGACAAATCGATAAGATGTGTATGTATAATATCAAAGTGTCGTTATCAAAGTCGTAGGAATTCGGGAGGACGGGGCGGGCGTGTTGCGCGCGTGCGTCGGTCGGCTTTTTTCAGGGGAGATAACCGAAATGCGTACGGACGTGCCCCCCCGCACGCGCACGTCCGATTCGGGTGCGCGCGTGTCGGCGGCCGAGACGCACGCCGCCGCGCACGTGTGTATCGCACCACCGCCGCCGGCGGGGGCGGCGGCGAGTCGCTCGAGGAATCGCCACCTCGGACGACGCCCGGGGGGGAGGTTTCGGATTTCAACGCGCACGGAACGGCAACGTCGCCGGGAGAACGATGACGATTCCGTATACGGCGGTAACCAAGGTAACGGGATCGGGCACGCCGCCGCCGCCGCGGACGCACAACACACGCGCGCAACAGCCATGCAATAGAGCGCTATATATATATACCTTCTTTTCGACGCGATATTTCGTCCGAAAAATTATTTATAAGTAAAAATTATCATCGTCTTGGCCGGGGAAGACGGAGCAGACGCGCGAACCCCCACCCGTCTATCGGGAAAAACGTGTTTGTTTGTTTTGTTTTTGTTTTTACCTCGGAAACGTGTCTGGCTCTGGCCCAATGTCCGCGGTTCGTGTAGTTCTCTTTGGTCACGAAATAATCCATAAAGTTGTTCATTGTCCGCGTGCTGTCGGTGCCCGCGGGCCGGTCGGCGAGTCGGTGTGTCGGCCGCGACTACGACTCTACGCGGTGGTGCCGCGTGCACACGCGCGCGCGCGCGCGCGGACGCACGGGTAGCACGGGGACGACGACGACGACGACGACGATGCTGCGGCGTCGCGGAGGAAACCAGTGACGGCGGACGGCGGACGGAGATCACTTCGGTCGGAGACGGCGACGGCGACGGAAATAACGGCCGCGATACGCGCGCGCTCGACGCGGTTAACGCACGACGATCGCGCGTTGTCGTCACCGCGGCGGCGGCGGCTGCGGCGGTGGTTGTTGTCGGCGAGATCGCACCGCGCGCCGAGACATCATCGCGGTGTTGTTACGATAATATTATCGTTCGTTAAAATTATCGTTGCCTTCTAAAGTGACGGTCGACGAGTATTTCGAAAAAAACACTATGGAACCGTCGTCGTTTCGAGACGGGAAACGAAGACGACAAGGCGCGTTTCGGGTGCTGCGGCGTGTGTGCGTCGACGATACGTCTCGGCGGAACGATTCGATTGCGACGGGGAGGAGGACGACGACGACGGAGAGAATACGAAACGTCGTTTCCGTGAAGTTTATGTGTGTGTGTGTGTGTGTGTGTGTGGTGCAAGTCGCATCGACGATAAAACGTGCTATTAAAAAACCGATCCGGGCAAACACCGTCGTCCGACACTCGCCCGTGACCGGTGTCCGTCGCCGTCGTGCGTTATCTCGGAAGTGGTATATAATATAGTGTGCGGCGTGCGTGGTGCGCGCGGCGGCGGCGGCGGCGGCCGCGCGCTTGTGGCGCGGTGCCCTCCTCGGCGGCCGCCCGACGTAGTGCCCAAATTATATGGTTTATCGCGCGCGCGCGCGCACGTGTGCGTAGTGCGTACATCACATTCGCGTTTAGAAAAACAACGCGTGTGTGTGTCGGTAATAATAATATTATATACTGCAGCGTTTCCCAAAGTGTGTTCCGCGGAACCCCAAGGTTCTCGTGGGTTCCGCCAGACGTATGTGATTATTTGGAAAATTATTATTTCATATTATAATACTTGGATTGTTTAAAAAAGTTCACCTAAATAATAGTCGCTAGTATCGTAATATCGTTAGAAAGTATTTGTTGTACTCTTGAAATTGAACGACGAAATAAAATTTTAACACTCGTAATATCCACAGTACCTATGTATTAGTTACGAGGGGGCGTACGAAGGGGTTTCCACCCTCCCCCGGATATTTTTATTTCAATGAAAATTTAATTGTTGTGTACGTCTTACATGTTATATATAAAATGATATTTTCATTGTAAATATAAAATATGCGTCATAACAATAATATACAAATTAAAATTAATAAAATAACTTATTTTAATTAACCTGTGATTATGAATTGACTCGCTTAAACACGCTCCCCAGAAAAAATTTCCATCTACGCCACTGATAGTACGTTTTCATTACGTAAATGACGTAAAAATTAACTTAATTTCAATAAATAATAATCATTAACAATATCGTTAGAACATTTTTTTTGCAGTATTGGTTTTTCCTTTTTTTTTTGTTTTTAGAAAAATCGGGGTTCGGTTGGAATTAAAGACATTGGGTTCAGCGAAACACAAACTAATTCTTAAGGGTGTCGTGGTCGTAAAAGTTTGGGAACCGCTGTACATTACGAAGGCGGCAGCACGTTCGCGAGCAGTCTTTTCGCGGACGACGATTTCCCACGAATACGTTTTTGTTCGTATTGTAATCATTTCCTCGCCCCTCCCCTTCAATCTATTCGCGCGCGTAAAACAAAACTCGTTGCCGCGCGAGAACTCGGTTTCGACTCTTTATCGCCGATTGTTGTAATCGTCGAGCTCTGGACTTTAATTCTCGATCGAAACGATGTAGTTTTTTCAAACTCGCATCGACGATATCTGTTTGCGCGGATTTCGAGTTCGAAGTCAACTAATGGGGGGTTAACGGGAGCGGGGGCAAATCACTCGGGGGGGACCCGACCCCCCCCCCCCATTTATTACCTTCCATACCGGATGCTGGGAAAAAAGCAATTACACACCGTTATTAATTATTCGTTTTCTTCCTATAATTTTCTTGATAAAAATTGATGGCAATTTTACTTGTTATAAAACTCGGATCATATGACTGTCGTCATTTATGTCGACATAATAAATGGCAAAAGAAAATTTTTTTTTTGAATTTTCATAGCCCACGTTTTCGCGCCGTTCTCGTCCCTAGACTCTCGATCACATCGCGGACGTATATTTCATTAGGAGAGCTGTGAAAATTCGATTTTTCAAAACGGCTGAAACTGAAATAGTTCTTGCCGATTTGGCTGGCACCGCCGCGCCGCCGTGGCACGCTCGGCATCCCCCGCCGCCGCCGTACGCACGTCCTTGTATGAGTCTATTATATGCGTGAAAATGAGTAATGATATTATGACTCATCGTTGTACTTCGGGTCACGCGAACGCACGCAAGTCCTCTTGGCCGGGGTGTTTGGCGATGTTTGAAACAAAAATATTGGGAACGTCGCGTAACAAAGCGCACGTTCTTCGATTTTCTTAAAAAAGTTACCGGCGAAACAGATAGATCGACGGTTCGTCGAGAACTTCAACTATAATAAGTCGTTTTTAATAAGAATAAAAACAGAGTACGCTCGAATAAGTGCATGTCGCGTAGACCCGGGTCGTTGATAGACAATAGTCGCAAAGTTGCTAAACGCGGCGCCTTGTAACGTTATGTCTCTCTATAGCCTAACCGAGTCACACAACTGAAGTTGTAGTTTCATCTGTCTAATCGCGTTTTAAGCTTTTGGCCGGTCTCCTCTCTTCTTCACTCGCCCCCCGGGGCCGTCGAAAATTTTCATTTGCAAGTAGAATATACTCGGCAATGAATAATTGTTATTATAATAATTTTAATTATTATTTTATTCGTCTCGCGGTGGTAACAAACATATTATTTCAGACGTTATATTATATCGGTGTCGATTTCCATAAGCGCTCATTGAAAACGTATTATAAACAAATCGGATTACTCAACACACTTTACTTTCATTGTGAAATAACGACCTATGTACTCGCTCGTTCCTCGCGCGGTAGAATTATTAAACTAAAATAATTATTATTATGATAATAATAATGTTCAATGTTATGCTTTTGATATTATTTCTCGTTCCTTGTGGACACACGACCGTAACGTAAACCGAATACTGATGGCTGTAGAGCAAATCGCCTTATCTAGAAAACGAAGCCAGTTCAGACCCGAGTTCAGTCTCTCTCAGACCCGTCACCACTGATTATACTCGGAGGAATATGCGTGATTGGAATTATTGCACAGAGTAAAGTTTTTCGAGTAGTTTGATATTGAAACCGTTGAAACGCGTCCGCTATTTTATGCCACGGCTTTAAATCAGCGATTCGTGTCGTGTGGGGTGGATTGTTTCGACGTGAATCTGACCGGTTAGGTTTCCGGGAAAACGCGGATAATACAGTTCGTGTAACAGTGTACCAGTGTTTTACGGCTTTCCGGGTAATTTTTTTACGACGCTATAATGTTATCACAACGAGAGGAATCCGTGAGACGAACGTCGTGTACTTGTTTCTATCGAGTCGTGCTTGTCCGGCCTGCTCCCCCAGACATTGTAATCGGTGCCTCGTAACATAATAATATTGTACAATGAGAAAAGAATACGATTCGTAATAATATCTTCTCGGACGTTACAGAATCGTACCGAACGTCCGACACGTAATCGACGGCGTATTTGAGGGGAGGGGAAGCGTCGCTGTGGTCGCCCCTCCGAGTTATGTGTGTGTTGACTGTTGAGTAAACAAATAGTGAATACATTCAAACATAAATAAATCGATTAAAATATGACACATATAATACATACCATGTAGTCGAATGGTATTTTCTGTCTTATATAAAGTTTTCTACAATTGTAATTTATACCCGTTTTGGAAATGTTCACTTTTGATTGAAGTAAATTGCGAAAACTCGGTCAAGAATGAGAGGCGAGAGCGGATCGTTAATGAATGTCCATAGAAGTATGAAAATTAATATTAAATACGAATATTTATAAAACGGGTTTTACTCATAGTTTTTTTTTTAATAAGATATACAACGTGCCGGCGGAGTGTATCTATAAAAACTTCCCGAAATCGTTTTGAAGCGCAATAATTTGAGAGACTTTTAAAGTGCAACGCTTACGGAGTGAAATCAAATCGCTCCTAAAACGCCGCGGCGTGTTGTGTTTTATGTATTGTAACCGGTGACGATATTACGATATTATTACAATATTGTTATTGTTACCTGTTAATAATATCGTTGTGATGATGTTATTGTCGTCGAGTACGCGAGTGTTTTTTTTTTTTCTTTTCGCGTCGTTTTACGGTCACGAGTGCGCGCTCTCGCGCCGTACGATAATAACGACGACGACGACGACGATAATAATAATATACTATGCGTCGTCGTTCTGCTCTCGTCTCGAGTTCTGTCGTCGACGACGAGACCGGGGTCAAACTCCTGTGCGGCGGACGCGATATTCGCAGCCGCCGACGTCGTATAATAAATATTATACCTCCTACTACTATACTCTAAATATTATATCCGCGTTTTTATACCGCGCCGCGCCTTCGACGAAAACACAATATAATTACTATTATTTCCACTGCCCACTACGTCTCGTAATACGCGATATCATTGACCCGTCACGGCATTTTTACACTCGCGGAGAAAAATAAGTAAAAACAAGCGATATTATACGAGTATACTACGCGCGGCGGCGTGTGTCGTGGTAACGACGAATCACTTCGATTTCGAAACTAGAAAATTCGCCTTTTTACTTTTTAGGTTGTTTACACGTTTTCGGGTCGTTTTCAGTTGTCTATTGTCCGCTGTCGACGATTCCCTTCGATCGCCGTGATTTATAAAATAAATGTTTTACACGTGAGAAACGCCTGTCCTTTTTGGCAAAATCGATATGTAATATCAAAAATATAGCACCTATTTGTTTTCATTAAAAACCGACGGCTTTTCGTATTATCGTCGATTGTTTTTTGAGATTTTATTAGTATACGAAGTCTTTTTCTTTCTGCGTCAGTCATCGTCTGTTATGTACGCCCCGTGGGGCCCCGAAGCCGAGCGAGGATTGCTCCAGTGTCAGTCCGACTAATCGCGGGGTCCTGAGCACACTTAGCACACCTCGTATTTTACTGATTGTTATTATAATTTTAATAAAAAAGTAATTCGAAATGACAAAATGCGAGGCCCCGTTCAAGTGTGAGGTTGGCCCGGGGGGGGATGCGGGCACCTTACCGTTTTCACTCTTCCAGGGTCGACCTAGGGTCCTAGGAGACTAGCTAGCGAGGACTAGGTGTCATTTTGATTTTCCGACGATCGCCAGACTTGATGACACACGTTGTTTATTTTTTGCACAAACCATGCTGAATCGCTTGTTTGAAATTAACAAAAAAAAAAAAAAAATGATGTTAAAATGAAAAAAACAGAAAACACGATATTCTTACGGCAGACGTTAAAAATTCGAAGTAATATAATACCGTGTACCACACGCGTTCGTCGTTGATTATCGAAAACGATTCAGCGATCGTTTCAGATTGTTGTTATGAGAACGCACATGGGGTCAGTGTCAGTGGGGTCATCGTCTCGCATTAAAGCGTAAAACGACGGTGTTCATGTCTCCGTGAATCGGTCACCGGTCTTAATAGACCGTGAAAGTGATAAATTATATTTATGAAATATTTAACAATGCCACGATGCTACTACGTTTGTATGCAATAATATTGCAGTGACGACGAATGAAAAAAAAATTCATTTTTTATTACAAATGTTATTATTATTATTATATGCGAGTGTTAATGCAAACGTTATTTTATATTGTTACTATATTGTCTATCAACATTTTAGTTTTTAACAAAACATTTCCATGCTATTATATTATACCGATTAAAATACGACGATTCGATTTCACGTAAAAAATTTATTTCGATTTTAATTTTGATATTTTTTCAAGTGAAATAAATTGCTCGGTACGAGCACACTGCACGCAGGTACGAGTATTGAATTAATTAATTTAAAAATGTATAAACATTTCATTACATGTGAAATTGTCCATCTTGCAGTCCTTATCGTCGATTTACCGTAAATAATAATTATCTTTCGAAATGATTATTAAAAAAAAATTAAGCACCGATTAGACAAAATGCTCTACCAGAAACCGTCCGCGAAGTGGACGATTGAATAACCAAGCCTTCTGGTCAAAACCGTGACGACAAAAACACAAAAACAAAACCGCTCGACTTAGAATTTAAAGTATAATCATCTTCAATCGTTTTATAGCGTTCATTTTTCTTTTGAAATCAACTGCGAGCGTCGATTTGAATACAGATTACTCTGTACTCGCAGGATTTATTAGATTTACTTGTAGTGTGTACATCTTCGATGTACTGAGAAGAGAGTGGTGATTAGAACGTTCCGAGCGCGTGTTATTTTACATTTGGCAAGTGATATTGTAATAAGTCACTTAAAACAATCGGAGTAAATAGATCTAAACAATGTACCCACTACCCATAATATGTACTAAACATTTCGTGCGCGTAAAATGTATAATATTTTACGTTTCAAGGTTAATAACAAAATATTGTACACTTATTATTTAAATAAAAACAATGGCCAACGCCCGAGTTCATGGAAAAGGGTTATATTATTATGTACCCACATTAAAAGCGAATACCATTAGTTCTGTGTATAATTTGATTGTCTCGTGTCTTCTGAGCATTAACGATATATTTCGTACCCAACACGAGAATTTAGATAAAACTGTCCGCTGCTGTTTATAGTTGATTATTCTCATTTCAACTGTTATTTTAAAATAACTCGTCGTAATTCTATTTCGATTAACATCTATCTAATTTTAAAACCATTAGTTTAAGTCGTTTCTCTCGTTATGGTTATTGTTATAATTTTTATAAACTATAAAACATAGTTGACCATTTAGTAAACTTAAACGTCAAAACCGTAATTGACACACACATCATTCGTTTTACGTGGATAATTTAATTAAAAAATTTTGATAAATTAAAATAATAAAAACAAATGGTTTATGTATTTATATAATACCATCTAATACGACGAAACCTCTATACACCTAATATAGAGAAATTAAAATGCTTTACGCGACCACTAGAGCTACACTCAACGCCGTATAAAACTACTTATGTATAGAAATTTCAACTTCTGGTCGTTAAAAAGCCAATAAAATTCGAATTACTCTTGGCGAAGCTAAAATCGAATTAGATAAATATTAATTTTACAACGATATTTTCAACCTAGAATCTTTGATACTTAAAATATTTATATTTTCATAAAGCATTTACGCTCGGCGATCCCGCAATATTGCTGGTCTCTAGAAACAAATTTATGGTACTCGAAACTAACACGGTATCGCGAATACGCCAACAGATGGCGCATATAGTTAAGCTCCGCGAATTTAAAATCGAAACGCTGCATTTATTTATAATATTATAACTACTATATTTTCAAATCAAGATAATGAGAATCACAAATAATGAGCGGACAATTAAGCCTCTCCAATGTAGAGATCTTATCGTTTATTGATTTATTAATAATAGTAGGTACGAAAGTAAACGTTAACGTGTGATTAATTATCTAAATTAATTATGAATAATAAATATAGTGTATGTCGATGCAATACCAGAAAAAAAAAAAAAAACACAAAACTAATATCGAGGCTTTAACTCACCGAGGTCCCAAAAAATATTTAACGATTTGAAATTTTTCAAGCGTTAAGAGCCGAATCGACTAAAGTTTTAAAATTAAAATTCACAAGCATTCACACTCGAGAGTGATTTTCGATAAGATTAATTATAGTTTTTTAACCAAATTTTAAAAGTTAATTCACAAAGTATGTTCAACATTGACGTAAAATAAACGATTTATATTCACCATCTCGGTATTGAAAGTTTCGTTGTTCAGAGTGCAACTCGTCAACCGAATGTCTTGTCGATTTTTTCAAACGTTAACAAACATTACGTTTTAAATGTTAAATCATTTTTGAGAAAAAAAGAATTAGGTCGTATCGTCCCCCCTTATTTCAGAAAAAAAATATGCCGATACTTTGTGCGTATTGTGTGTTTGGTATTAATCAAACATTTCGTATCGTTAATAATAACAACTTCAATTCATTATTATATTCACACATTTTCTATTCATTGTTGTACGTGAACATGCAGATATAAATATTTTTTTACCAAGGACGAGCCGTGTACTAACGTGGTGGTTATCTTCCAAGTCTATAACGGATATAGTCGGGGTTATTTCTAATATATAAATACTATAATATTATATTGATTTAAACTTTAAACCGTTGCTAACTATTATGGCTTCGGCCGTCTAAATGCTCGTGGTACGACTTATTCGTGTGTTATTCATACCAGTCGAGTCACAGTCACAGGGTAACTCATATCTGAAGAATGAGAAGTAAAAGATGAATAATTTTAGTAATCAACCACGTACATATTTTATGATATCGGAATACGTTCGATGAGAAATACTTAATATTTAGATACTTAATCAACTCGAATTGAAAAAAAAAAAAACAATATTATGGGACTAACTAATATCTTATAATAATTTATTAAATATTATTTATAAAATATAATATAATAGTGTCATTAAGAAGGACCAATTCTGTAATTTTTTTTTACAAATATTTGGAATCGAATGACAGATGATAATAATAAACAATATAAATATGAATGGTTACCACCTACAGCTTCGTTCGAAGACAGTTTTAAAATACGGCGATACAACGATGCAGGATTCGAAAACGATTGATCATTGTCATGTTTTTATGTCGGTGGCTCGAGTCGATTTGTATGCGGTCGGGTTTTTCGCGAGTTCCAATGCTATCTCCAATGGTCGATCGAATTTAAACGTTCGATAACAAAAAAATATGTATTCAATATAAAAATGAAATAGATACACCGACCATACACCCAACTAGGTAATTGGATGTTTATTGATTTCGCGAAAAGAAAAAACTTAGTACTTTGCAATGTTGAGTTTGTAGAAATATTGCAACACGATCGACACAATGAAAAGTATTGTTGTCCTAAATTCGATTGATTCGGGTGTGAGTGCAGAATCATATATTGTCCGACCGCCAAATCGAAGCTGTAATGTTTGACATATTTTGTAAATCATTGTCGTCCACCACGCGTTTATTACTATGCCATATAGCTAATAGACAGAACGTATATAATAATGTTTGTTTTATTATCTACTGACTATGTTTTCATTGCCTAAAACGTATATCTCTGGAATAGTTTAATTTTAATATTTGATCATACTTTTGTGTTTTGTGTTTTTCAAAGTCAAAATTCATATTTCAACTGTGTGTACTATTGATTTAATGAAATTCATCTGATAATAATTCCCGATTTTTTTTTTGGTTTTTACTTATTAGGAATCGGGTCTGGATTGAACGTTGTTTGTTTATTCGTTTCCTTCGTAACTGCATGTCAATAAAGAAAACGGCCAGTATGTATAAAACCGGTAGATCATATAGACATACGAGATACAAAAATTATTATTTTTCTTTACGAATTACCAAAGTATACTAGTGTAGCTTTCACCAATAATATAATATAGAAATATACACCAAACCACACTATTTATTTAATACTTTTCAATTTAAAACAGCAAGGTAGTACATAACATCTAGAGGTATAGGTGGGGCGGTATAACGAGGTGATTTATTTCATGAAAAACACATCGATTTAAATAAACCAAAAGTGTTTTACATTAAACGAATCGCGCCTTATATATTATTATAATGGAATACATTTTATAAATTCGTTCAAAGAAAAAAAGACGAGATAAAAGACTAGGGTCTGATACGGGAGACGGGTGATTTATATTGGCGAATTTTTTTTTTATAAATTTCAAACCAATGTACCTCTACTATAGCTTTCGAGAGACGATTCCGAGTAAAGGAATCGCGGCGAACGCGGATCGGCCTCTATTTCCATGGATATTAGGCAATTTATAATATTATTCGTTGAACAAGCTTGAACAATACTGTTATTATTTTTGTTGAGTTATGATGAAAAAAAAAACAAATTCCAAAACAAATGTTCAAAAATCGTTTTGTCGCAAATTTCACCATATTTGTCATTTTTTCTTCATTATTATTAGACAAACTGTTTAAATAAACATATTATCAAACTATTAACTTAAAAAAAAAAACAACATTTTTCTCTCGTAACTTGTCTCGTGAAATTGATGATTAAGTCGAATATTCTAATCAAAACTGTGATGACAACAAAAAAATTTTAATAAAAAAAATACAACCGGGCAAAATCAGCACATTTTTCATTTCTTTCAGAATCTGGTATGATACAAGAGACGGGTGACTGAATATTATTTTATAATAATTTATTATTTAAATATATTTCTCTCTCTCTATCTATCTCTCTCTCTCTAATGACATTTTTAATACCATCAAATAGATATGAACTTATATTATACATATCGTTTATACTGTTGTGTTTATATTAAAACTGTTATAATACTTTATGTTTACCATTTTTGAAGGATATAAATAATGTTAACGTATCAAATTTATAATAGGTTCTAATTTGATTATCACTTATTCTGCTTTATACTAATGAATTTTAAATTTTAATTCTTTGCGAAGCGAGAAGCCAAGAAGTGTATCTCAACGGCCTTACAATAACGTTCTTTTTCTTTTTCGTCGTTAAACTTTCTAAATGGAATTTTCAATACCAGTTCAAATCACTTGTAAAGATATTTTACATATATAATATATATACAACAGCTTTATTATTGTTGTATAAGATTCGTTTTTCAAATACGATGATTTATCGTTGCTTTCAAATGCATAATACTAACAATATGACAAACGTTTAAAAAGTCTGAACCAGTACTTATTTTACCGGATAACAATTTGAAATCGATATGCTATGTATGTCTATATTTATCACAATTATGTATTTAGTGTCTTGAAAAATAAAATCAAATAGAAAACGATCGAACTTTCAAACAAGCTACTCGCCGTCTATAGTGTAGAACACAGTGAGTCAGTGAAGACAAAGGCATAATGCGTCACTACAACGTTTGCCGGAAAATCTCTTTAAGATCTTGCTCGACTTTTAATGGTTTTTAAGGGCGCACAACAATGACTCACGGGTTTCAGAATGAGTTTAAGAAACGTGCAGTTTTACGCGTAATTTACACGTATTATGTAATATATGCATAATACTTAAACGGTTTTAGATCTTATTCTCGGTTGCTGTTTGAATAAGCTTTTTCAATGAGTGTTGTTAGGAGGTGATCTTTTAATTTTCTAGTAGGCTAGAAGTTTCTAGTAGGTTGATACTTTTAAAGTATCTGATTTTAAATAATTGGAAAATTTCTACTACTATTCACGAGCGTGCAAGAAAAAGTTTATTTAAAAAAAAAAAAAAAACGCACCAAAAATTGATTATTAATTTTAAAATTACATAATGGCCGAAGATTTTGTTGTTACAACTTTTGTTACATTGTTTAAAATTTAAAATATTAAAATCAATAATCCGTTCTATACAATAATACTTTAATTACGGAATATGAAATATTGAGAAGTTTGAAACGTATTTTGTATTTTAGTTTTCAGATATTTCATTTGAGTAATGATATGAATAAAGAGCCGGTATAATTTATAACCATTGATGCATTATAAAAAATGTAATAATAGTTTCTACAACGTTTGGAAAAGATACCCAAAGGCTAAAAGGTACGGGGGTTTTAAAAGCGGCTAGGATTTCTAGGACAAGATCCTTTTGTGTATGGACAATAAGTTCTTTCTAGACATTTCAGTTTTAAATTTAAAAAAAAATAGTTACAATCTGGAAACCATTTAAAAACACAAATTTAGCTGACAAATTATAGTTATGAAATTTGATATTTAAGTATATCGTATACTCACGTATTCCCAATTCAAATTGATAACTAGTCGTCGGGTTATTAGACAAAGGACACCGAGCGAATTCAACGACACCGTAAATATTATAATATGACATGAATAAAGTTCGGATAATACGCGTGTCCTTAAAACGTAAACTTTCCAAAGTAATTCGAAAGAATAAGACTATTTTGTTTTTCAACGGAACATTACTGTTCGCGCTGCAGATCCGACCATTCCAGCCGATCGACGTCGTTAGACGTCACATGGACCGAACGAAATACACAAAACCTACAATGTTATGACACGTCTATAGTGAATTGTACGATAGTGTAATAATAATAATTAATAAGCATGTAATATTATGGTGTCGTGTACATCAAAGTATCGAATTAACAGCAGTATTCGTCACGCGTCAATGCGGGTGCGGTGGAGCGAAATTCGTACTCGAATCGGTCGACAAATAACGCGCGACGAGGCATATTTACGAATGGGTAAATTCTGACGATTTATAGTCTCCCCGGGTGACACGTTCAACATTTACGCGAGCGTTCAATCACGACGTCTCGACGTCGTCGTCGTCGTAGTCAACGATATTTCGTGCCGTGGTTTCGTGTACATACCGTACGTACACACACGTGTACCTCTACTTCGCGGGTTGTTAGTTTACTATTTCAAACTACAATGGATACACTGACAGATTGTATACATTACAGTGTAATGTTTTTGAACGCCGCCGTTGACGAGGGAGAAACAAAAAAAAAAAAAAAATCCTCCGAAATCTAATAGAACAACTTGTACGCGATTTCGTAAACAATAATAGAATATTTCATATAGACACTGCGTAACGCGAACTCTCCGCACTGGGTGTACCCAGTAAAAATAATATAGTAATCTGCAGAATTCGAAAACATTTGCGTCGTCTACGCGCGATTGAAAATAAATCATATTTTAACATTTCGTCGTGATCGATGTTCATTAATGAATATTTCGAGACTTCGAGTACGCGATTTAATGTCGGTAAATCTATCACACGCCGTAATCATCGATTTGTTTCGACGGGGTTATTAACAATAACGCTATGTATAGACCGATCGTTCCAACGGTTGTGGTATACGTACAGGGTGTTTGAAAATGATTCGTCCGATTTTAGTAGACTATAAAATATTGTTCCTGTAATTTGAGGTAAATGAAGCACCAACCATCTGAAAGGTGAGGTTATTGAGTTTTTATCGATTGCCGATAAGTCGCGATAATGTGCAGTTTAGTCGTATGTGACGTAACTTAATTAGTTGTTATCGAAATGTCGACCGAGCAATGAATCGGTCGCTGTAGTGCTAATAACGCTACATTTTGTCCATCGCCGGATCTTACAATCAGTGATTTTTTTCTCTAGGGTTACATAAAAAGCATTGTTTATGTACCTCCCCTTCCAAAAGATCTTGACGAATTGAAAAGTCGCATTACAGACGCCATCAACTTGGTTACAGTCGACATGCTTCAACAGGTTTATGATGAGGAATTTGAATATCGCTTAGACGTGTGTCGTGCAAGTAAGTGGGGTCATATTGAACATTTTCAAGCATTGTGCCCAAAACTTAAAATAATCCGTTAAAATGTAAAATTTATTTTAACATGATTAATCAGATTTTACAATAAATATGATTTTTTGAAATTAGATGAATCATTTTGGAACACCCTGTATATTAATATATTGTTAGGTGACAAATTCGAATTTTACACTTGTACTTTCCCCTCCTACCAAACACGAACACCAAACGTGCACGAGACAATGTATAATTTACGTCACACGAGTACGTGCGCCTACTTAATGTAATAAGTATTTAAATCCAAGATTAGAGATAGGTAATCTCTAGATAGATTTTTCATTTACCCGTATAAAACAACGCTTCCGTAAATCGGCGGGGTAGACAGAACTTTAAGAGGATAGCGATTGAATGCGAAATTACGTGACGGCGGTGGCGGCGGCGCGGCGGTGCGGCGGTGCGGCGTAGGGCGTCGAGTGAGGAGACCGGAGAGGAAAATAATCCTAGTCGGAAAAATTAAACGCCGTATAACGTTTTCCGACGTGTGTACGCCACACTCGTAATTTTATTAATGTCGTGCGATATTTTACTCTATGTAATATTATGACGTGTTGTAAATCATTCTACGCATGCGATGTTTTAACAAAATTGCTGAAAACGCGAATACGTCTGTCGCTATTGTGGGAAAAGAAAAACATTTGTCCGCATTGATCTTTGCGGGACTTGTTTGCGCGACTTTCCTCTCTTAATTTTTCTCTTATATTATTATAGAATGTCAACAGGGTAGTAAATTATTGAGTTTTCCAAACACTATTTTATTTCAATTTTACCATTTCGAGTGATATAATCGCACTATGTATCAACACTTTGAAATAAACCATCGTTTCGAAATATTAGCGAGATGTAAACATAATTGGTAAACAAAAGAAAAAAAATCTCATAACTAGAGACGCATTTTGTTCTAAATGTCGACTATATGATATGGACGGATTTGGATTACAGGAACGTCACGTCGCATACGCGTATAATATCGAATACTCCAGTGAGAAATCGAATTATATAATACAAAACATAGTTGTTTCGAGTTTTGTACAAACTCATCCTCCCGTCCGCACAGACAATGCCGTATTAACTTTTCAAAAACCAAAATCATTGTAAATAGTCACGCGGTCATGAAAATAAATATTGACTGGGTACATAATATAATACTCGTATGATGAACTGGAAATTTGGGTACTTGTATTGAAATTACTCGTGAGACTATACGTACAATACAAGTGAAACAAAGGATTTATTAATTGTGCGACTGATAAAAGGTCGGCGAGAGCTGCATCTCGCCTCTTCCCCGCCGCCGTCGAATCCACACAGGACCCGTATAATATTGTCAGGCTGCACTGCAAGATATTATAATATATGAGGCCACTGTTGATCGGTCAAGCGCCAATCAATAATAATCATTGTAGTACAGGTCCGAGGAACACCACGGCGGGTTATTTCTCAATCGGGCAGAACTTTGGGGCGATTCGTTTTTATGGCCTTTTTTTTATATACTTTTTGATAACTGTCGAGTTGTGGGTAAAAGTTTAAAAAAACTCTAACAGCCAACGTTTATTGTGTAGCAGTATTGCATGTGTGTGTGTGTGTCAGTGGGGCTAACTCGAGGCTCGATTTTCAACCCGAATCATATTCAATTATATAATAGGTATATATTATTATCTTATTATTTCTCCAGAATTATTATTTCATATTGGTCTTAATGTACAATCTCGCGTATTAAGAAAAGCCAATTTTTTTCATATTTCTCTTTCAAAAAATAGCTACACCTCTACCTCGTTTTTGCCCAGAGCTCTGCTTTTGGCAAACAGTATAACAGATTATGTTGATTTTTTTTATATGTCGCGTTTTGTATTCAAACAAAATGTATATTATGCTCTAAATTTAAATTCTATTGTTTGATCATTTTTAATTTAATTCATTTTTGTTAATTTTTTTCTTATTTTTATTTTCTTATTCATTATATAGTTATCTGTTGTTAAATTTATATCATCATTGTCAATTAATTATTTTACTGTACTTTAATTTTTTTTCTAACTACTAAAGGGTAATACCCGTTTATTATACAAATAAATAAATAAATAAATAAATAATATAATATATAGTGATTATACACTATTGAACATTTAACGACGATTACGCAGCGACCAGCCTTTCAATACTATGCGACTAAACGGAATAAAATAATAAATGCTTAAAAAAAAAATTCAACGCTAATAGAAGAAAGTGGTGACGTTTTCTACGTGCCCCCCGCGGGTTAGCTCGGGTTGTAAATGTACGACGGCTAGTGCTTCTGAATATTTTTTCCCGTCGCATTCAATTCAAAGAAATAGTCGCCGATTTGTCCGAAATCGTTTGTTATATCTGATGCGTTTAGCTATTTTTTTAACAGTTTAATTCGTCGTCACGATTGCAGGCGAATTGATCGTATTCGATACCATGAAACGGATTTTCATATGAAATATATCGACCCGAACGATAATAATAGTAACGACGTCGTCGTCGCCGCACCGAAGAAAAGCCGATTTCAATTACGACGCGATGTCGTTTTCCGGCGTAGATTTTTCCACTCGTACGCGGGCGGGACAGTCGGTCACCAAATAATAATAGTGACGCGATATCGTCGTGAATTCACACCTCTGCCGCGCGATAGACGAGTCCTGTGATTTCAACGTCAGCGACTCGATTTATCTCCTCCTCGCGCCCCGTTTTTCGCGTTTCATAAACGTCGCTTTTGCGGGTGTGCGCGCGCGCGCGTTATTGTATCGAAATAATATAGGTGTGGTGTACTCACGACTAATTCGAATATGGGCCGATTGCTCTTGTGGGGCGCCATGCGGGTTCGTCCGCGGGTCTCGGCGCTGGTCCGCGGCGGCGACGGCGGCGGCGGCGGCGGCGGCGGCGGCGGCGGGAGCGGTCACGGGCGCCGCATAACGTTTCGCCAACGTTACTCGAGCGGCCGGCACTCGTGCGGTGCGGTGCAGACACTACCGCGTCGCGTCCGCCGCGGGGTTGGCCACGGCGCGTGGCCGCTGCCGCTCGGCGCCCGCGTATTGCAGGCGTCGCGCGGCGCGCGCGCACCTCGAGCACCGCGCGAGCAACGCCACCGGGCCACCACGACGTGCGCTCGACTACCTCGCACAGGCGTGACACTTACGGGGGGAGAGCCGGGCACGCCGGGTTCGCGTGCGCGATCAATTTCGATATAATACGTTCTCGCGCGGAACCGGGCGAAAAACGATAATATAAAGGGGCTCGATCAATAATAATATCATTTTCGCCTAAAACCTATCAATAGGGTTCGGATTTGAAGGCAATATAATCAATAAAAAAAGGCAAAAAAAGCATTTAATTTATATAAAAAGCAGGGGCGTAGCCAGTAGGTAGGCCTGAATAATAATATATCAGACACTTATACACGTTTTTACAACAGTATAATCTATATATATATATAAAAATGGAGACAAAAAATTCGAAATTGCATCAGTTGAGAACGGCTGGGCCGATTTGGCTCAAATTTTTTTTAAATGATAGAGAATGTCGGGGAGCGGGTTTATAGCATAAATTATGGACCTAACTCCTGTGAGTTAGAGATTTAGAGACAAAAATCACCTGTTATTGACGAGTTTGCTGTTATGAAGAAAAGAAGATTAGAATTTTTACTTTGAAAATATATTATAAATTAACAATAAGTATATTATTAGTCACAACTTTACGAGTACATAAATTAATATATTTTATAGTTGTATTTTGTAAAAATATCAGTATTTAGGTACACTTAAATAAAAATTGCATCTTTTGAAACTATATGTGCCTATGCTTCTTTTTTGGTTCAATTTGTTTTAATTTTTAAGTAATTAATTATTCATTTATTGATAAGAATAATCATTGAAAACTTTGAAATTACGGTAGGCTAATAAAAAAAATCAGAAAAAGTCCCAATTACCGTCGGTGAGTAAAAGTTTTATAGTGGGCCTACCCAAAAAAAAAATCCTAGCTACGCCCCTGATAAAAAGGCAATTCATAAATATACTACAAAATAAAATAGTGAACATTTTTTAAACACTTTTAAACGCACACATTTTGAGAAAAATACAAATTACAAACAATTTTAAATATTAACTTACTTGAGTTATACCAGTTAATTTAATGCAAAATAAACTAGTTGGTATTAAAAAAAAAATTGACGACCATGTATTTTGATAAACTGTCTTCAGAAAAACGGCTACGGTTAGGGCTCAAAATATTTTTATACATCGAAAACGATCTTTCTACGTCCACCGAAGTTATCGGGGCGTATTTCATACTTAAATAATTATCTAAATTAACATTGCTACTTGATAGATCGTCATCGCTTGTGGTTTCTCCAATCAATACTTGGTTAAATACTCGATAAAACGATATCGATAAATATTGCGAATAATAAAACCCATTTGTAGCGATAATACGCAAGCTGTGTATAAAATTATAAAATCAACTGAAAAATTAAACACAAAATAGGCATTTATGAGTACAAAAGGTAAAAAAAAGGCAAAAAGGCATTTATAAGTAAAAAGGCAAAAAAAGGCAAAAAAAAAAAAGATCCATCGTCTAAGAAATTAAATGAAACACATTTTTGTATAAAAATTATTTTTCTATTATGATTAATAAAAGAAAGGCATTTGCCTTCAAATCCGAACCCTACCTATCAATATTATTGCCCAATAGATATCCGTCGGCCGGGTCACAAAGGTGTTGTTAAGTTTACGCCGTGTTAATGCGCGTCAGTTTAGTGGCATTTATATTCGTCCGCTGCTATAAATTGTCATTTTACCGAATTAATTTGCATCGCGTTTGGATTGAACCGAAAAAAAAAATCCCAAACAAAATATCTCGCGTTGGACGAAAGCGTGGTATTATAACCTTTTGACTGCCATGAGCACATATTTATGTACACGGCGTGTTATTCCATGAGGCCATGCTGATTATGATTGTTTGCACCTCGTACGCCATAGTGGTTTATCGAAATCATGTGTTTTTTATTTTTAAATATATTATAAGGTTTTGAAAAATCGTGACATTTTTTTGCTAACTCAATAAAACAGTTCCAGGAGGCCGTATAATTGATTTCCCTATTCTGTATAACGCGAACGTGCACACATTTCTGTGCACGTGGCGTATTAGTAAAATAGAGTTTGAGTACAATATTTTGTACTCAAAACCAAAAGGCACGTTCAGGTGTGTACAATTTTTAGTACTCATAGCGTTTACGGCAATGTACAAAAAAAACCCGTGGCAGTCAAAAGGATAAACAAAGAGCGCAATATAGTCGTGAAAAATTATCGAACCTTCTACGAATGGACTGGGCCAGATGACTATTTCGGAATTTTTCGCACATCTTTTGAGAATTTATCGAAAATATTACCTATATTTTATAAGTATAATTTACTTGACTTGTACTCCACACGATATGCACAATATCATATTCAAACGTTCGATAATATTGTGTATTGTGCAATACATTTCCAACCCGGTTTGATTTCTTCAATATACATACCGTCAATTATTATCAATTATTAGGGGCCGCTTAAAACGATCGGTTTTTTTTAGTTTAATTTTTTATTTTCCGTCGTTTGAAATCGAATCGATTGGGGAAAATAAAAAAATACGTCGAACCGCGTAGTCGCACCCGCGGCGGCGGCTCGATCGGCAATTCGGAGGGGAACGAAGGGGAGGAACGATTTTTGGGCAACGGTAAACTCCTGCGAGAGTGGGGCGAACTGTCCCGCGGCGCGCAAAACTCCAGGACCTAAAACTTTAGTGTGTATACATTGTGCGTGATATAGTTCGAAAAAATAAAAAACTACAAAAGCGCGTAGTAATAATTTTTATGATTATTTTCGTTTTTACACTACGCGTCGCCGTGTCGGAGATGACTTTTGTGTCGTCCTGCAATACAGTTGTAACGATTTATCAATATAACATGTAAAATCGACGAGAGGAAACGATAACTATCGTAGAATCGATAATGGGGAACAATTTACCTCTGATTAGCGCACACCCGCGGGAATGTCAGAAATGTCCGGGAGAGCCGACCGCTGTCGGGAAAAATTAATAGAGCAATATTGTGGTACAGCATTGTGGCTGTGCTGGGACCTGAACATTTGTCCTTTGTTGAGAAGTCCAGAGGTGTCAGTTAAGACGGGTTTGGTAATATAATGTCAGTTTAGATAAGCTTTGGTTAACTGCAACGCGAGTTTTGTTAATAATTTGAAAACGGATTAAGAGCAATAATGACAATAATTTAAAAAGTCGACTACTTGACGAGTGTTAGGAGTTAATCAAAAAAAAAAATCGACGTCTCGAATTATTGAACCGTAAAATTAATCGTGTCACGTATAATCTGTTCATATCACGCGAGTATTTTTAAAATGTCTACAAAAGCAAACACGACACAAGAATTAAATTGTTTTCCACCGTGTCGAGCTTTTTGCGACATCCGATTGCACACGAATAGCCAGGTAAAAACGTCAGTGTAGGAAATCACGCCGAACGGATAAAAAGGTTGTTCGTACAGAGATTTGAGTTTTTAGTAAAAATCTAAGAGACATCCGAATACCCCGCAGATGTACGAAAACCGTATAGCGACAACTCGAAAATGTAAAAATCTCGAACGAAAGAGATAAATAATTGACAATAATTTTAAAAGATTGCGAAACGTTCCGGACGCTAGCGCTAAGCGCACAATTAACACATAATTTAGAGAGCGCGCGTGAACATTTTGAAAGTCTTGTAATCGAATGCAGTTTCATGGAAACATTTGCCCTCCCTTTTTCTAAGATACTTATTTTGAACATTTCGAATGAAAGTGTTCGTTGTTGAAAAATTAAATATTCGAGTAAAATAATTTCGAGCTTTTCTGAAAATGTTCGATTCTCTTTATTTTCATACCGCGGGATGGGGTGTGTGGAAAACCAGCCCCCTTGGTTGACCCCTAGACAAGAGATGGGGGAGGGGGGGGGAGAAACGATGAGAATATTATGTTTGTCGGTCTGATCTAAGACCTGTTAAACCGAAATAAACACCACATGATTTTCGATGATCGAATCGCGACGGAAAAATGTAATCCGAACTGATAAATTGCCGCCCGATCGGATCTATCCGGTCTTTTCGCGGTACCGCGTGCGTCGGACATTATCGAGATCCTTATTGTTTATTCTCCGCAGGACTCGAAGCCCGGAAAGCGCGGAAGTATAGGTCCTACCGGATCCGCAGCATCTGACGCGCGCGCTCTGCTGACCTCGATTACCCGCGTCGACCCACGCGAGCGGTCGGCACGCGCGCCGCCGCCGCCGGGGGTTGTGCACACCCTCTTCGGTCGCCGCCGCCGCCGCCGCCGCCCCGATCTCGAGTGCGTGTCGTCGCCGGTGACGCGATGTGGCGGTCGCGAGGAGGGTAGTCGCGGGACACACTCGCAGCGTTCGTTGCGGGGCCGAGCGGAAGTTTTCCGCGTTTTGTTCTCGCGTTGTGCACCGGTTAAAAGATCATTATTATACGCATTACGAGTACGAGTATATAATATAAAATATACGTGAAAACCCCCCCCCCCCGTTTAAGACGCCGCGCGATTGATAAATTGATTAATAAATCGTCTCGATAGACTGCAGAGGTCGGGAACCTGCGGCTCCGGAGCAACCTGCGGCTCTTTGGAAAATTCATCGATAATATCGAGAAATTCAGTGTCAAAAATCCCACTACATAATATTAAGTAGATACGTTTTTCGTTTTTTTTTCCGAGTTATTGTATTCAATTAAATGATATTATATTTGGATAAACAATAATAATAATAATAATAATGAATTAATGAAATAAAGTTTTTCTATATTTTCTAAATTTAAGACGTATTATTGAATTTTTAATGCCTTAAGGTTGCTCAAACCTGTGCGCCTCTCTGGGCATCATTGTTTTAGTAACTTTTTTTTGGCTCTTTCCTACGAAAAGGTTCCTGACAATAGAGGGTGACCCCTTACTCTAATTTTCACTTCGACAACGCGCCTGAAAACATATGAAAATCGGGACATTTTCGGAATTTCCTCGGTCGTAGTCTGCAGCGAAATGATTTCTGACGAACGAAAAATCTTGAGAATTTTATTCCAAGTGCCTCGTCGTAAACCGTTGTAATCACGAATTACTTTATTTGTATTTTTTTCCACGAGCGTTTGAATTTAAAATTTCGACAAAACTTTTGACAGCACCGCGCGAATAAGAGATTTATTCAATTTTTATACTCGAGGTTTGAGAATGTGCCGTACGCGATTCTCGACTTGTTGATCTTTCTAGTCAAAAATAAATATAATGTAAATTTAATTATAAATCGGCACGATGATATAATATTGTCAGTATAAATAAATTCAGTCGGTTTACCATGAGCTGCGTAGTATATATTTCGTTTATAAACATACAATGACTTGGGTTGTAATGAGCATTTTCGAAAAAGTACTTTCTAGGCATTTTCTAGTAGTGCTCACAACAAATATCATGCCATGCCCGCGAGTAGTACCTAAGTCGTTTGCGTCGTTTTCACCCTCTCTCTCCTGCGCCTTTATGCCACTCGAGTGCCGCTCCAAGTATTGTAATAAATGCGCGCTGTTTATTTATTATTATTATTATTATTATTAAAACGGGTTGTATTTTGTGAACCGGACGATACAAAGAATAATAATCTCAAAAGAATAGAAAAATTAAAAAAAAAGACACGAAAAGGAACGGCGCGTAAAGATATACGTAAATTCACGATTTATGAATAAAATGTAACAACATCTGCATTATACGTATTATATTGTTGTACTTTGCGAACTGCGTTCGTCGCAGTGATTCGACTGGTAAGGAAGTCGGGCGTGTGCGTTGTCAGAGGAGGACATTTATAGTTACGGGGCTTTATATTTTATAATAACATCAAAGGACTTGGCCACTTTGGCAGTGTAAATACCTTTTTTTCCACGCCAGTGTTTATACGTGTAACAATGACGACATCAATAGTAATCACTTAACCGAACAGTGTCTTCTGCTTGGACTTAACTTCGTGGCGTTTTTATCGCTATAGTGTGTTACAAAAAAAATAGTATTGAAATTTTAAATGTAAAAATATAACTTAAATGAGTTTTGGTATAATACATTTTGCAATTCGCACTTTGACTATAATTGTCTAAATTGTCATGTCTGTAATATACATAAATATGTTTTAATATCATGTAGAATCATTGCAGTGTGTTTGAACATTTTATAGAGTTATTATTACCTTATCAACTTATCGAGTAAAATAATTTTGCTTTTGAAATCATTTACAAGTACCTACTCACGAGTCAGTGTGGTGCAGACGTATATTCGTATACTATTTTTTCAAACTCGAAATCATCAAAAACACATTAATATTATACAAATATACGACTATAAAAACAAGTTCTGGGAGTTGATATACGTCACCTGCTTCATTCTTTCTTCAATACACCTCTCATGTCGGTCTTTATGTATACGAATATATAAACGAGTACACGAACGACGTATATCGTACATAACTATATTATTATTAATGATTGTAAAATGTATAAAATGCTTTTTGAGCAATATTGTTTTATAGTGCTCTTTCATGAAATATTCTTAAGTTTCAATATAGGCTATATGTAACTATTACAAATACTCTAATAATTGTGTTCACTGACATGTTCACTGACATGTTCACTGACAGTTCCTAACTGTACGTACGTATTTGGAGAAAAAAGTCATTAATTTCTTAGATGAAATTTCAACATATTTTGTATTCATTGAAAGTCAGGTATTTTAGATAAGTAACGTTAAATTCTCATAAACGATTTATTTTTTATTTCACACGTCGTCGTCGTGATTAATTCGCTATTTTTAATCACGTTCTACATTTTCCACACTGGTTTTACGTATATATTGACGATGGGCCTCATTAGTTGTAAAGTCTTACTCGTCTCAGGGTCAATATATTATCATCAACACCAACAACACCGAAAACACTTGATGATCGCCTATCCCCGTGTATGCACATTTCCGCGAGGTATAAAATCCTATACGATTCGTTAAATTCTTTTTTGAAATTCAAGGTCTTAAAAAACTCGAAACATCGACATATTAACAGTAGGTACTACTACTACTACTTACTCCGTGAGTTTTCAATGAAAAATCTAATCGTTTACAAAAGTCGTCGCGAGTTCAACGCCGCGGATCATAATACCATAATCCGTTGTCGTTCTTCCTATTCTCCAGGTAGGGGTTTTAGCTATTTATTATTTACATATATTCCGACGTAAACCAGGTTTTATCCGAATTTTTTCTTGTCGGTCCTCGTCGTTTGATATTTGAACCATAGAATAGTATAATATATTTTAATCTATCATGTGTTGTAATAACAACGTAAAGGTCTTGTTTATATAATGCACTTTACGTCTTTATATGCTACTAAACATGTACGCATATACGAGATACGCGTGTGTGCGTGTATGAGTAAAGGCAGAGTTCCAACGATCAATACACCCATCGCTATTCTGACCTACGCGCGTTGTTTACCGTTTCCTATATACGTACAGCTATAGCCTTGCGTAAATACGAGCGTGTTGTATAGGTATTATCTTTTCGTCAATTCCTCGTACGTTATTCGCATCGTGCTCAGAGCTAATGTTATACATTTATAAATCTATGTACGATCATATTTTACGCGCGCAAACAGGGCGTATCGCGAAAACATAGGACACACATTTCCTTCCACCGCGTTGTTCCGGTGTATTTAAATATTTCCAGTCACATCTCTACGCGCGATAATGCCTTTTTATATTTTTATAAAACTAATGCTTTTGAGTCGATGTCGATGCGACTTATCTCGTTCGCGCTAAATTATCTATTACATAAAGCCCTTTTTTGTATGTACGCGCATAACTCGAAAAATTCGGTGTTTTTAACAAAGCCATACTCTCGAAAATTCGAAAAATTCAACCCCCGAGGGAGTAAAAGGTTTACAGCTACGATCATTCGAATACAGTAACTCAAAACGTATTTCCACAAGACCTAAGTATGAAATCGTATCAATAAGTATGATATTGATGAATGCGACGACGCGTTGTCCGGTCGTAATGAAAAAAAAAAAGAAAAAAATCGCAACACTCGGGAGCGCGTCTAAGTAGCCATGATAGAAAAATCGTTCTCTATACTTTCGATGTATCTCTCGGCCTGATGCCCTTCAACGGTACGATTCGAAATTCGAAAAAACCTATAATCATGGTTGTCCGAAAACGCATTTATTTTTCCCGATACGAATAATACACTGACCGTTGACAACGCGACTTAACAACGCAGTCGGTAAGAAGACAATACGCAAACGAACGAAAAACGTTTTCAGTCTCATTGACTATAATATACTATTCGAGCCGAAAGGAACTATTATTTTTTCGTGTCCGAAATTTATTTTCAAGTAAATCCTATAACCAACACGTGCCGAAGAAATGGCTAAACATACGTGAGTATCGTTTTTATTTCTCTAAATCGATCCTAATAATATAAACGACGCGGATTTTTTTCAATAACGAGTTAATATAATAATAAACGTGTTTAACGTGTCCCGCAGGAGCGAACATATTTTCGACACCGAACATTTCGGCGTGAAATTGGGGCGAAAATGTCATTTCTGTTCGTCACCTTCCTGGCGCTCTTTTGCGAAAAAAATGACCAAGTGTAAAGGTAATATGTAAAAACTACAATATTCTATGTATAATACGTATATATAAGATGTCCGACTTACACGTCTTTCGAATATTCAAATAATGTGTTTCACCCTTTAAAAAATGTTCCGAAACTGCCAAATTCGACTCGAGTCTCCAATGTTTTTAGAGATTCTGAGAGTGAAACGAGGATGATGTGTGTTTTTTTTCGCGAAAAATAGTCTGATTTTCAACTTCAGTATAAATTTCTGATAGAAATCGTATCTAGAGTTGGTAGGTACTCTACAGAGGTCGTTTTTCGAATTTCCCAAAAAGTTAAAAAGTCGTGCGTGAAAAACTGACGAGAAACGGCAAAATGTACGGAGCGCCGCCGGTTTCCGACCAAATCGAATTCTTATTTTCATCGTAACTCAAAATGTATTGATCGCGGGGACTTGGAATTTTCACCGAATACTTAATGACTATTTTTTTTAGAGATGGTGTGAATCTGTTAGATTGTGATTTAGAGACTGGTTTTGGCTGTTTTTGTGCTATTCGGAGACATTTGAAATTTTTGAGTTTTCCGAGTCTTTTTTTCGTAAAATGTCTATAAAACACTATTGCCCGAGCCAAATTGCCTGAAAATTGAATAAAAAGTCCCCCATACAATATCACACACTCTCTTACCGTTAAAAGAAAAAAACTTTGAGCGTAATTTCATAATTCGTATTTTTTTTTATAAGAGTTTGATATTAAACTGTTGATAAAATATGAAAAAAACATACTTTTTTCGTAGTTAAAAACTTATAATATATTTTCAATATCGCAATATTTAAGGCTTGAAAATGTAATATAAGATTCTAGAGAAACTGTTATAAATTACAGAATATTTTGACCATTTTTGTGTAATTTATAGGTGTTTGTAATGAGATTCTAGAATATTAAAATGAGGAGAAAAAACAAAAAAGTATTTTTTGTGTATAGATTATGTGATTTTTTTTTTTTTTTTATATTTTGTATTATGTGTACACGATTTCGACCAAAATACTTGCTCTGATCAAAAACTTTTCGGGAGGTTTCCGATCGGAACTTGTATTTTGTTGGTACTTTTAAGAGGTCATTTTTCTAATTTAACAACAGTTTAATAGTTATACGTGGAAAAATGACAAAAAAACCGGCAACATTTACGGCAAACCGACGAAAATTTGACGAATTTTGTTTCTTAAAAAGCACTGATCGCGGGGACTTTTCACCGAATATTTTTATGACCATTATAAACCGTTTAAGACATTTTAAGTTTTCTTAGTTTTTAAGTTGTTTTTTTTTTTTTTTCGTGAAATGACAATAAAAAATAATTTTGGCTCCAAAAGAAAAACTCCTGAGAGTTATATAAAAAGTTCCTTACGAGTTGACCTTTCTTCGACGAGAAAAATTTCGGAAATACATAATTTTATTTAAATAAACATTTGAATAGTCAAATTTTGCCGAAATTTTATGAAAATACTAAAATCTTTCGACTTTTTATACCCTCTACCCTTTACCTAACCCTTCGACTCGAATTCAAAACACTCATCCCGTCCCGTCTTGTATTTTCCCACTTGCCCGCTTTTTTTTTTGTCGTCTCGTCGACTATAATATCGATTCGGTTGGGTGTAAAACGACTGTTATACGATATTGACGGAAAGTTTCGTTCTCGTTTTACAGCTTGTCACGTGTACGCGCACAAGAGATGTTTGCCGCGGACGGACAAAGTGTCGGTTAGGCCGATGATAGACGTCGCGACAATGGCCGAGATCAAAACCACATCCTGCGGCACGCATACGGTCGAGGTGCAGGACGCGTGCACCGGGACGGACGCGATCCAGGTGCCGGACGCGTCTAGCTGGACGGACGCGCGAGACGATCGACCGATCGACGCGTCGAGTGCTGCGGCAGCCGGAGACGACGATCTCGCTACGATTATCAAAGCGTTCACGGAACTCGTCCCGATCGAGAAGAGGCACCCGTCGACGACCGCGAAGTTTTTCAAAGCGTACGCGGTCGAGAAGGAGGAGGAGGACGTGTCGACGAAGTTTTTCAGAACGTTCGCGGACGTCAACGACGCGGTTGCAAGCGAAATAATTGAGCCGACCGTGTTGATCGCCGCCGCCCAAAACATTTTCTCACGTTTTTGCGGCTACTTTTTTTGATGTTACTGTTTCTTTTGTTAATTTTTTTTGTTATTACTTGTTTTTGTTATCACTTTTTTCTTTTTTTTTGTTAATTTTTTTATGTTATTAAATATACTCGTATATTTTTTTGCCATTTCACCATAAAACCGGTGTGTCGTTGTTCCCTCATTCGGCTTTGAAGCTGACACTATTCGGACACTATTACATAAACCTTAATCGACAATTATTCTTCCAACCACTGCTTCGGAAAAAAAAAAAATAAATAAATAAATAAATAACCATAACATTATTAATAAGATACAAAGTCCCAATCGGGCGGAGTTTTTTATTCAAACTAGCATGGGTTGTAAATTAAATTTTCAGCACATAATGTCTCGTGGTCATATTATTTTTATCTTTTGTCCTCTGTTGAGAGGAACATTACAACAGAAATAGTTATACCATTAAAATTACATATTATAAAAGTTAAAAAAAAAATAAAAATATTACAAATTACCTTTTGTTATTCTATTGACGTTAAAATTGTAATTAAAATTAAATAATAGTGAATAACATTTTTTAATAGAGTACCGATAATATTTATAGAATACAATTAATATGTTGGATAAGATTCAGACAAAATATGGAGGTTTTCGAACAATAACGCCGTAATCATTGAGAGCGGGTGTTAAATCTTCCATGGTTAATGTGAATTTACGGTCTTTAGGAACCTTTCCAGATTTAGTTGGCATGGTGGCCAAACGCATTCTACAATGTTGCAATGCATCGTTCGCAATGTCGGCAATAAATTTCTGAGAAGCAATTGATATCAATCGTATTCTGAAACAAATAAACATAATATAATTAACTGAAAGCGAATTACAAATTATCAAAATATGGTTCAAAGTATAAATTAATACACATCATTATACTAATGACTTCACCATACATTACATGGGTAATAAATTGTTTTATTCTTTAAGAATACTTAGGTACTATGTCAGCGCTTCTCAACCTGTGGTACGGGGAAAGCTCTTAGATGGTACACGAAGAAAATTTCCGAGAAAATTTGTAGTTCCTAATAAAATTTAAATTCCATACATGTAAAATAACGTTTATACATTTTTGATGAGCGAAAAAAAAAGGGGTTAAGTGGTACATGAAAATGTATTAAACTCTGTAGGTGGTTTGCGGATATAAAAAGGTTGAGAACCGCTGTACTAAGTCAATCATTAAAATAATTTACACATTAATAAACATAAGACAGGTACCAATAAGATTTATATTGACAATATAATGTGAAGTCAATTAGATTAATGAAATATACCGAATTACGTTTAATTTCTAAAAATAAATTGCTACGAATGAAAAAAACTATTGAAAGGGTTATTGCTAGGGCTAGGGTTCATATGGATTCACATGTTTTTTTCCTTAAGTCTATTGATTGGTTGTTAGATTTGTCTACGATTTGGCTTATTCTCGTTAAAATAGAACCATTTTTTTTTTTTTGCATATTTTGAACATAATGAATATAATTACATGTGCATACAATGTTGTTAATTTTGATAATTTTTAAATTTTTATAATTTATTGTTAATTTGAAATGGTGTTTATTTCACAAACGTCGAATTGGTTTTGGTTTATCTGTCGAATTGTCGTAAATGTATAGTGTAAACACTACCTATCTAATGTAATCTTGGTCGGACGACTGATTGAATTACCTACACATTGTTTATAACGACGTATATAGTGAGACAGTACAGAAGTATTTAATTTCAAAAGTACGACGTGTGTTGTGTAAATTTGCGGACACTTATACTTAATAATTTAAGCGGTTTTAAGTTTTAAATGTGAAAGATAAACTGTAGAAATGTAACGGGAGAGTAGCGGAATTGAAAAAAACTAAAATGGATTTGGCACTTTTAAAATTCGTAGCATTATAGACGGTGAATATGAAATGGAAGAATATGTTAATATTAATTTAACTCCAGGAGAAATTGCATCATTTAAAAATGCTGCAATAACATTGTGTGATGTGGAAAGGAGTTTCGAGTAAATACAAATCTATTCTACATTGAAATTATACGCCGGTCGTTCGAATTTGAAACAACATATCATAGTAGCGTGTAATAAATAATAATATAAACTAATATTTAATGTAATAATAATGATAGTTAATAAGTTATGAATTATGATAAATAATAATTCTAGAAATGATAAAAATTTGTTTTTGCATATAAATCCCCCAGCCCTAGGGATTACAAACGAGAATTCAACAAAACCGTTGGTTTGAAGTGTACTACAGTAATCTTACATTCGCGGATCACTGGTTTCAAATCCGGATTCTGAACACACGGCAGTCGTAATGGAGTCGGGTATCTGTAATAAAAGCGAAGGAAAAAAAAGGTAAGTGGTCGTGCTATACAAAATCGCACGACGGAGATTGTGTTACACTTATTCTATGTGTTTATTTCTTACGGTAGGACTGTAGTCTTGGAGTTGGATCAGTACATCCGATATTGACATTGTATCTTCGGCGACCGGCATCTTGCATATCATGCTAAGAAGTGACGGGGGTCGACGACGAAATGTTTTTGGAACCGAGTACCGCCGAACAGAGGGAGATTGTTATTGGGTCCGACGCGAGTGAAAAAAAAAAAAAAAAGTCGAAAAATATCGACGAAACAAACAACGACGCCTCTGTAACAAGTGGATCGAAGCGGAATTCGGCAAACAATATTATTGTTATCTACCGATGATAACGAGACGACGAGGAAATAAAGAAAATCCAAAAAAGGCGACTAAGAGTGACCAACTGTTGAACGTTTGTTTACGAATATTTACCGCGACACGCGTGTGTGTTCAGGACAATAACTATTATATTTTAATATTATGTAAAACGTGTCGTAGAAGTTTTGAATTTTTTTTTATATTTTTTATATAATAATAATAATAATGCCTATCCGTGACGAGCGGAAAATTATTGTTGGAATTCTCGGGAGAAACTGCCGCGACTGCTAAAGCGCCATCTAGCGATCGATTGTCACACGCACGTCCGTCCGTGATTATTCTTGAAAAAACTATATAAATCAATATTATTACGAGTGAAATTTTCAAGTAATCGTTGAATACAACACGTATTCCGTTTATATTACGTGTATTTTTTTTTAATTGAAAAATCGCAACAACAAAAAAAGGCATAATAAATAACAATATTATTATATACACCTTGATACTCTCGCGAATGAGATAACAGCACGGGTTTTGATAAAACGTGCTGTGATAAAACATAAAACGCAGACGAAATACACGTGAACTGTGACTTTGTTAAATGCGTCGCCTCGTACCGCCGGTATGCGATTTGAATTTTATTCGAATGATTTTGTAATTCGACAGCCTCGCCTATAGTCAAAATCGCGTATGGAAGTCTGACGACTGCGATATTGTCTGTTTTTACACAAGAGTGAAATTTCTTCGTCATCGAGGTAAAAAAAAAAAAAAAAAAATTGTTTTTATAATAATTATTATTAATCGTGTCGAGCGTGTGATATTATGTTTTCTCGTTGTCTGCTTTTTCGTGAAACGCGTTAACATCATACCAAAGTGAACGAAAAAAACTATTTAGCAAAATAATATCTCACACTGAAAATAATATCGCCTCTATCTACCGATGTAATCTTATAACGCGAAACGATAAATTTTCAGTCTAAATTAACTGCGTAAAAGCTGTCGTGGCGATTTGTTGCGAGTTGAAATGTTAATTTGATATTGTTGTTTCTCTGCCTAGATGGGGAAAGTACACCAACGTCGGATCATAAAGGAATCGAAAAATAAATTAGTAACCGAGATATCGTTAAAAACAAATGCATTGCTGCCTGAAACTTCTGGGTACCTAATAAAAACTACGCTATTATACTTTTGGTTTTTAAATATAAAGATTAATTGTCGAACGACCGTGTGTTAATATGTTTTGTCTGAAGATTCATTGTTGCCGAACCCGGAGAGAAAACAACGAAAATCACTCAGACGAATCTGTCAAGAGCAGTCGATGTCACTAGCGCCAAGAAACATTTCGATTTACTTCTAGATTTTGGTCCTTACAAGTAAGCTCATTGTTTTCGTCTCTCTAAGTTTTCGCCTACCTATAAACCTCCTCCTTATTACAATAGTGAAATAATGAAAAATAACACATTATTCTTTTGTGCCATGTTTTCTTAGTATCGACTATTCATTAAATGGTCGACAATTATTAATTGGTGGACGTAAAGGTCATGTTGCTGCCATGGATTGGATCACGAAACATCTGATGTGCGAAATAAATGTTATGGAAGAAGTGTATGACGTCAAGTGAGTCAAACTGTTGTTCACACATTTTCATAACGGGATTATTGATTTTAAATAATAAATTTTTTTTTTTTAAATTTTCTTCGAATATGTTTCCACGGTTAACATTACTATTTGTCCATAGGTGGCTTCACAATGAAAATATGTTTTCTGTTGCACAAAAGAAATGGGTATATATGTACGATAATCAAGGCATAGAAGTACATTGTTTAAAGAACTTGAACAACGTCTTGCATCAGGAATTTTTGCCTTATCATTTTCTCTTGAGTACTGCTGTGAGTCTTTCGTTTTTCTTTTTTTTTCTTTTCTCGTGTTGAATGCATCACATTGCTTTTTATATGCTAATTTATTTGTATAAATTATTTTTAAGCAGAGTATTATTAAAGTATACGTTTTGAAATTTTTTTTGTCATATTTTATAGAGCGAAGAAGGATTTTTATCATGGTTGGATGTATCAATGGGAAAACTAGTTTCACAATTTAATGCCAAAATGGGTCGGTTGAGTCTTATGACTCAAAATCCAAATAATGCATTGATCTGTTTAGGGCACACTAAAGGTATTTAGATTCCTTTCATGTAGTCGACGCCTAACTCGCATATAATTTTCTAAACTCTGGCGTTTAGGTATTGTATCAATGTGGAGTCCAAATCTTCGAGAACCTGTTGCCAAAATACTTTGTCACGGTAATATGATTACTTCGATGGCCATAAATTCGAATGGAATGTAATTACACGCACGACTTGGTTTGATTCTCATACAGCCAACTAGTAATTCATGATCATTTTTATGTCGCAGGTATATGGCTACGTCTGGTATGGACAGAAGTCTCAAAATATGGGACGTCCGTAAATTGAGTGGTCCGTTACAAAATTACAAAGTTAGAACTAGTCCGAGAAGTATGGTTTTCAGTCAAACTGGATGTTTAGCGATTGCAATCAACAATGTTGTTGATGTAAGTGGGATACATGTTGAACACGATGCTTGACAGTTTTGAAATGTATAACATTAAATTGAACTGGTTATTTAGGTTTACGAAGAATGTTGTACGAAAACAATAAAACATGCTTATCTCAGACATAACATCGCCAGGACAGTCAACAATTTAGCGTTTTGTCCGTTTGAAGATGTTCTTGGAGCTGGTCATGATAATGGTTTTTCTAGTTTGCTAATACCAGGTTTGTCTTTTTTTCGTTATTTTCCACTGATATTTGATGTAAAGCAATTGTTTCAACAAAAAAAAAACTGTCCTATAATGTCTGTGTTCTATGTAGACTTGGCTTCTGTTATTTGTTGGATATGGGGCCTTGTTGTGATGTTCTTCGGGTTATTTATTGAACATCTAGTTATGAGATATTCGACGGTGATGTAAAAAGATTTGTATTGTATTGTTAGAATTTCAGATGTCTGAATTAATTCATCGCAATCTCTTTAGATAAATTAAACTAATTTGAAAAAAAAAAACCCGAGAAAGTTCCATCGTTGGGTGGCTTCTATCATCAAATTTGTCATGTCAAACAATGTAACTCTCATCAAAATATATGCTCATTGTGTCTATAGTCTGATACAGATTGTGTATTACGTGTAAAAATAAAAATCACTACTTACGATAATATTAAATGACGAAACGAGCTGTTGAGACATCGTTGAACTAAATAAATTGGTTGCCATTTTCCCTATACCCATGATCTATCTATAGTGTATTAAATCTATGCTCCGTGCTTGTATGTCTAAAGTAAATCAAAAAAAAAATAAATATGAAAATCGTCTGCTAATCGAACGCCATAAAACTTTTGATTCACAGGATCTGGTGAAGCCAACTTTGATGCTCTGGAGCGAAATCCGTTCCAGACAAAGAAACAGCGTAAAGAAGCCGAAGTGAAAATGCTTTTAGAAAAGGTATAGTTTTAATTTGAACATATGTTTGACAGCTGAAAAGTGAAAATAATAATACAATATTTTCCATAGATCCCAGCGGAATTAATAACTTTAGAATCTAGAGTGGATGAAGTCGACATCAATACATTAGAGACTAAATTGAAAGCTAGAAATTCTCTTCAGGTACGTGCGGTGGATAATATTACCGACCGGTGTATTTAATTTCGATATATATATATATATAATATTGAATGAATGTATATTTTTGATTTGATTTTCAATAGACCGTTAAACCGAAAAAAATTAACATCAACGTAAGGAGTAAAATAAAGAAGAAAACCCTACCTAATCCTTCGAAGATTAAACAAAAAATATTAGAAGAAAAAACCAAGGTAAATCAAAAATTATTTCTTTTTATATAGATTGGTTTGTTGTTTTTTTTTTGTTTTTGGAGAAATAAGAAGTAACCCGATTTTTTCTCTCCCCAGGAATTTGTCAGAGCTTTGAACGCGCGTCCAAAAGAGGAGATCGACGATGGCAAAACGACTGTAACAAAACGTTTCAGTGTATTGGATAGGTTTCAAAATAAGAGAAATAAAAAAAAATAATTCGCGTTGGAACTAAGTTTTTTTTTTTTTGCAAACAATTGTTATTACATAAGTACATTTTTACAAATCAAATGTAATACATGTTATGCCAAATAATGTGTAGTTTTTTTTATATAATGTAATATATCACGAATAAAAAATATTGACGATTTATTTATACGTCGAGATGCCTGAATTGACGTCTTAATTTCTCGTGTTTGTTTCTTTTTTCTTTATGGTTCTTCCACGGTTTCGATGAGCCTTGTTGAGCTGGACTAAAAATTAAAACCCATGTAAAAGTGAAAAATTTAACAATTATTATTTAAATATAATGACTTACTTATTGATGCTGCCCATTATGTCCATTTTTTGCATTCCCTTACTGTGTGCGCCCATGGTGGTTTTTTTAAAAAACGTACGGTCTAAATCTGATCCCGAAGCAACGTTTGGCTAGAAGAAAGAAACGGTAAACAGTTAATAAATCACTTGGAAGCATAAAAAAAAACCCATATAAATTTAATAAAATTTAAAAAAAAAAAACCTTAAGAAGTGTGTTTTCAAACGGAGTAAATATCTTTGTAGCACGGTTTTCTTCGGGGGGTGGAAAAGAATGAAATTTCTTTTGATCGAAATCTGTCGGAGCTACGGGAAACAGTAGCCGTCCTTGAACATAGTGTTTGAGAATCACGCGAGCCGCTCTCGAACCGTCCGGTTGACCGTTTGCCGTCATGAATCCTCTACTACCTGCAAAATAGGTAAAACATAAATGTATAGAGTGAACATTTCTCTCGGGGGAAAGAGTTGGTCATTAATTACATGCGTAGGCATTGAGGAACTCATCAGCCGTGGGCGCTCGATCTTGGTCTTCGCCTTCCAGAGGCTTTGTCATCATAATACTATACTGGTCTTCTAATATGTGTCTGGGTATTTGTGAACAGATTAAATTCACGGGCGGCCTGTGATCCCTCATCTGATCGATGGGTAAAATACCATTTATGATTAGGTCGGCTTTTGTAAACACAAAGCTAGGCATTACTAGACCGGGGCAATCGCATAACATCAACTCTTTATCGACAAAGAGAGTCTGAAATAAATAACAATATTATTAATAAACAAGATAAACATTGAATAATTATTATTTGAGAGTATTTAATATTATTATTCAAGTAAAGCCAATCGACTTGATAACCCAGATTCACCGATTAGATACCTGAAAATGTTTTGTTTTCCCGGGAGTAGAAGACACTGAAACTTTTTTATTCATGAGAAGTGTATTGATCGTTGAACTCTTGCCCACATTTGGATAGCCAACTAATCCTACTGTGACCAATTGATCGGACAAACGTTGTCGATTTCCGTGAATTGTTTTAAAAAGGCTGATCAACCCTTCTTTTGTTAACAACTTGGATGAATTTTTAAACGAAGGCACTTCATCTATAAATATAAATAAATAAAACTCGAGGATAAAATAGAAAGAAAAAAAATGTTTTACCATCATTGTCTCCAATCACTTCTTCTTCTTCGTCAGTTTCAAAATCTGAACTATTCCATTCTTCATCATTTTCTTCTTCTTCTACTTCTTCTTCTTCTTCTTCTTCTTCTTCTTCTTTGACCTAAGTTTCAACAAAACTATATAAGTTTAAACATTTTTATTAGGGGTAGGAATAAAATCTGATTATCTGAATGTTTTAGACATAAAAAAATCCGGATTAACCGGGTACATCAAATTTGGATATTCTCATTCCTAATTATTATCATTTATCACTAACCGTTTCATTATTATCTTCATTGCCTTCTTCAATTGTTTCTTCACTTTGCTTGGCAGAATAGAAAGCTACTGTAGTAGCTCTTGAATCAAAATATTTGGCCCAGTATTTACGTTGCGGAGCAGTCAACAAATCAGATTTGTTCAACAGTAATAAGTTAGTTTTATTTTTATCTACTTCTTTCGAATACTTCTCCAAGTCATCACAATAAAACAGTAATGGGTTGCGAGCGTCTACAATCTGCACTAATACGTCACTTCTCTCAACAACTCTCCATAGCTGTCTCCAAAAGTCCAAGTTTTTTTCATAAGGCGTCAATACCAAACCTTGTTCTTCTTGTAGTTCGGCCAATTTACGACGCCAATCTAAGAAGTTTTGTCTTTCTTTTGTTTCCAATTGTTCGGCAGTAGTCTCACTGTCCCACTTTGGTCTATACATTTCAAATTGGAAATGAGTTAAAAGTATTTCATTTAAACCGAATAAACTTTATGATAACATACCTCCGGGGGATTTTAATGAAATGTTTAAACTCTTTGTGAGACTTTTCAATCTTTGCTCGTTCGTCATTAGTCAGAGTGCCAACCATCCGACTCTCGGGTACAAATTCAACGTTTAACTTTTCAGCCTGGACAAAAATAACCGATTACATATTGTGAAATTTATATCCAAGTATTTGGTAGAACGAATCGGTACTCACTGTAAATTCTGTGCCGGCCAATTCTGCCGTGGACAAAAACTCTTCGAACGAACTCTGTTCGGTGACCGACTGCAAATTGAGTCTGCCCCAGTCGTATCCATCGGCCAAATCGGACGTGTGCAGCTATTGAATACACATTACATTATCACGTATTGCACGACAAATCATCAACGTTTATATTATGTATTATGTAGTACTTACAAAGGAGTCGCTGTTGAGAGTCTTATTGCTGCGACCGAACCTGTCTTTGATCAGTGCCCGACCGAAGTTATGGCCGCCTCCGCCTTTCTTCTTACCGCCCATTGCCTATTCCGGCGAAACAACGATTTCGAATGTCTGATAATTTCAACGGAACAGTGGGAAAAAAAACCGAACAACAACTGGAGTGACAAGTGAGTACTGACGTTCGCTCGCGCTCGGCACGACCACAATATCACATGTGTTATAGAACGTAGAAGATAAAGTACTTATCACTTCCGCTTGTTGAGTGTGATTTAGTTCAAACTTTCCTCGCGGGCGGCGTGGCTCATATAATAATGCTTATAGATTATAAACAGAGACGGTTTTGACTTTAAAATAATATTGTAAGTAACATCCATATAATATACTGCGCGCGTTTTTGTTGTTTTTACATAAAAATGTTTTCTTATTGTGTTGTTGTTATTATTAAAATATTTTATTTTGGATTTTCGAACGGGGGGGGGGGGGGTAGGTTAGGTTTTGGGAAACGATTTCTTATCAATTCGAAAATTTAAAAACCGTCAAGTCCATTCGTTCTCGACATTTATCGTAATTATTCACTGCATATAGTTGCGATCTGTTTTTTTTCGAGTTCTACTGCTTCGCCGTAGTTTTCGAATCTAAAATAAGTTCGCTGAAATCGCCATCGACGTCTGTAGTTTGAGTATACGTTTTGATACGCTGTGATTTCGGTAAGTATCCGTTGGCCGGACTATAAAGTAATCTTTCGCACCACACATATATAGTCATGGGTCGTTTTGAGCATTGCGATTGAATTCTCAATCGCTGCTCTACAATTTATTCTTTCTTGTCGAAACAAATATTAGTGGATGATTTCAATTGTAATCGTTATTATATTTGCTGTTGATTTTACAGGAAAAAACATTACCGCCTTCCTGTGTCCAGTAGTCGGACGATCGCATTGCTCTATACTTTAATTGCGACGATGAGTTACAACAGTAAGCACATATCGTTTTTACAATATTTCATGAACGAAAGACTCGTGTCCGAAACCGATGCTAAAAAAATCAACGACTTTCTCTTTCCGGAAAAAACGATCGACAACACTATTGAAATTATAAACATCAAAATCACTGCGCTCCAATTCAAAATCAATAAGGTAATATGTGAACAAGATGGCAATGTAAACTACGTATTCATTGCTACGTTCTCGGACGAATTCAACTGCAAACCCAATCCGTACAAAAGAAATTTATTGAGCATTGCCAATTTCATGTTCGAGAATGATGGATTCTTGTCGGCCGATGAATTGGATAACAATCCCATCTTCGATACATACGAATCGTCGATAAACTGTTATATCAAAGATAAATATTTGATTACTGACGAAGACAATAATTATTACATGTCACCTATGGCCATGAGCGAAATGGAAACGCATTTAGTCACCAAATTTGACAATAAGAGATGTATGGGTTGTATGAATATTGTCGGGTATGGTATCCAGTGTCAATCGTGTAACAAAATCGCACATGGACATTGTTTGAGTAATTATTTTAAAAATGTTGGCAGTAAGAAGTGTCCCAAGTGTTCTCGTCCAATGAAGGTCGATTGGAAACCGTTAAAAATCATAAAATAAATGTGAGAAATGCATTAGATACGAAACAAATAATATAAATAACTATAAGGACTTGCCTGCTTATGAAATGTAATTATTTAATATTATCATACAAAACTCCGGCCCGTAAATCGAATACGTGAACCAGATCGGAAAAACATTTCATTCCAAAAGCTCAAGTGAATAATTGTTTCTCCGACCTCGGCTGGAATCATGAACCAGACATTCCACGTTTTCATGTTGTTGTTTTTCAATCACCATTTGTCCACTATAGTATTTTAAGTACATGCTTGTATTATATTTGTCGATTGTAATTATATTGTATAAAATAAAGACTTAATAAAAAGTAGCAAATTATAATAACAATTTATGATCTTTATTTTTTCTCTTTCTCTCGTCGAGTTCACGTCCGCACTTACTGTGCGTTTCTTTATGTAATATGCTTGTATGTGTTTTTTAAAAAGAATACAAGTCTTGTTTGTACCAAAAAAACTGTTATCTGACTTCCATTTATTAATAATTAATACATAAAATAATTGTATTCACAAAAACGATTGTAAAAAAAAAAAAAAATAAAATAAAAATATTCATGTACTTCGATCCACAATAGTCGTACATAATAATTTAACAATACAAAGTATATATTACGTTGTAAATAATAAGTCTAGAATTTTTTTTTTTTCATTATCCACAGTAATTATGTTACATGAAAAATTCATTTGTTCAATTTGATGTACAATAGTATTGTTCTTGTTGAGTTTTTAAACCAACTAATTATAGATTCTTATTCCCCGTCAAAATGTCTATTAGACAGTGTCTAATTTTACCATTTTTTTGGAACATGTGACTTTTGATTCTAGCCTACTCATATACATATATATATATATATAATACAAATACGTAATAAAATATGAATACATTTTTTTTTTTTCCCCCCATTCTAGATGGTTAGATAAAAAGAAGTACAATCATTTATTTTTTTATTTTAATATAGAATCAGATAGCATTATTATAAACTAAATAATTATTAAAATATGTTTAAAATTACTAAATAACGAAATAGATTTAAGTTATAATTTAGTTGATGCTTTTTGAGATATTCAGGTGATAAATATATACACGCAGCACAAGTGCTATAAATTCAATTCTGTCAGGTCGAGTCCTTGGGAGTTTTCGTTGAAATCAAAAAGGTTTCAATAAAATCTCGCGCCATATTACATTTCAAGAGCAGTGTCGGTTGATGGCGGCAACGGAGCATTTTCTTCGTAAACCATGGCCATTGTGAAGTAATCAATATTTTTCTCCCTAGTATTCTGAAATGAAACAATTCTGTAATGAAAGTCAACAACACAGCACCTATACCCAAGCAAAAAAATGGGGGCAACAATGCAGCGCACCAGGTACTACGCCATTTTTCTAGGTAATTTTTGTTTCTAACACGACAATGAAGCACAAAATCAATTATATTTCGTCCAAAATCCACCTCCCCACGTTTCTAATTTTCAGTTTCGAATACCTCTGATAATACCTAACACCTCTTAACCACCTCACCAAGAGTTATCTTTAACAACAGTGGCGCAACTAGACCTCAAATTTTGGGGATGCTCAAATCTTGGTGAATTTCAAACTATTTATTTAAATTGCAATCTCTAGTCCAAATATTGTATTCCATAAGTAATGTGCAGATGTTTATAATGCTTACCTACTCGTATAGACTATAAAAAATAGTTTTTAATTCTTACATAATTTATTGTAGAAGTGTAAATATTAACGACTGTAGTTTCAGTAAAACATGGCTTTTATAAACTATAAGTATGTGTACGAACATAATGACAAAGCATACATACTCCAATGGTAAAGAGGCAATTGTCTTCTCCGCTGCTCGATGCTGAGCTGTCTTCTAAGTACAATGTCTTAGACGCACCGAGTATGTCTATTTCTAAACGCAGTTGCCCAAATTGTTCTTTTAATAGTGTAGGCTAGAGTGACAAATTATAAAATTATTTTTTTTTATTTAGAGAAAAATAAGAATATATAATATAATCCGTGTAAAACTATGCAATAAATGATGTACAAGAACAGGGATATAGGGACAAGACCGGATGACTTGATAGAAATGGGAGTTGTAACGTACCTACATCTTTAGTTCTTAATAATTGGAAAAGGAAGTCTATATTTATACCTAACCCTATCCACTTAAGGAGCGGTTGGATGGCTGATTCCACTACACTAACCGGTCTTCTGGACCAGATCGTTGGACAGATATAAATAAGATTTGTTAGTATTTATTTTAATTCTTCTCTGATTGAACCAGTTCTGAACTGCAGTTCATTATGGCATGTTTGGAGTACATCAGAGGTTCGAGTTTTTAAGATTCAAGCTATGGGTGTCATATTTAGATAAAGTGAATAAGCAACAGTCGTCTAATATTAGTTTTAAACTCACTTGATTTAGTGTTCTCAGCATGTTTAAGTCTTTTCGCAATATTTCATTTATGTCTCCGTGTTCTATCTGATATCGAAAGATAAGATCTGGTGTTGAAACAATGTCTTCCATCAAGAATGGCGGCTAAAATTAATTTAGAATTATTTTGCGCCTTAGAAATAAATGATCGTGTTAATGGCACACTTACCGTTTCCTTTCTAATTAATGACTGAGAAAATTTGGTGTTATTGAATTCTGTCGCCCAAGAAAAATCCTGAAAATATTTTCATTCTTATTAAATTATTACTAAAAAACGTCACATATGTATTTAAGAAAAAAAAAAAAAACAGGTGAGATACAAGACTCAGATGTGATACAGGGTGACGGTTGATTGATATTTAAAATTTATAAATTATTATAAATTTAATTAAAATTATAAAAACACACAGCATGGTAAATAAAATCAATAAATTCCCCATTTCACTCAGAATCTAAAATTTTACCAACTACGTGATGTATTATGAAGAAAAAAATCCAAGGTGCTATATAATATTCTTTGAAGTATATTTTTAGGCTGTTTTAATAGTTTTTATAAAATGCTAATGCATATATTTCTAGTGCCTATAGCTCACTTTTGTACAAATGTACTCAAGTGAACTACTAGAAACTGAATTATAACTACATTATGATAAAAGTATGCAATTTTGTTCTCACTTCTCGATCACTGCTATCAGTTTTGTCTCGCAGACTTGAGGAGTTGAAACTACTGTCTTCGTACAACCATCCACTACTGAAAAAGAAATATAAATAATAAAGTTGTATAATATTTATTGTTGTTGTAAAAAAAAATTAAATTGTAATGGAAACAAACCTCGATTTTGAACTGCTGAATTCTCTTTTACAATCTGAATCGGAACTTGTAATCTCTTCTTCTTGGTTTACTTGTAAAGCTTTGTTTTTCTTTTGATTCATCATAAGAAAAAAAATAACATAGAATTACATTTTGTTTTAAACAACATTAGTATTAACATTGATCATAAATAGTAGTATTCTATAATCAATGGTATTAGTAATAACGTCGTAAATTATTTTGTTGAACTAGACGCGCACTTAACTTTTTACCATTAAATTTTTACTGAAAATGAGAAATCTTTGTAAAACTATCTCCATTAGTAAAGCTTTTAAAATAAAATTACCTGATGGCATGCATTCCGCATAATGGGTACTGGAAGTTTATTCTGTTGCATTGTATTTTGTTCAAATTGAATATTCTGGTATGGTTGTTGCAAAATTAACTGAAAATTATCAAATTTGATATTTATTCACATACATTCTAATTTTCATTGATTATTTAGTTAATCCAAACCTGGTTATTATAGTGCAAGTATAATGGCTGTAACATCTGGGAATTTTGAGGAATGTTATTTATCACGGGTACCGTTGCATATGTTACTGACTGCAACTGCTTCGATACTGATTCTGTTAAACACCCAAATACAGCATGTTATTAATCATTTATCGCTTATTTAATTATTGTGTACATTTTAATATTGAAAATGCTACCAAACATTGTAATATCAACAGCTCTCAGGTGGTACTTCAGATACCAAACATAGACAACTAGGTAGGTAGTTTACTAGCTATACTAGGTATACATTAAAATTAAAATAAATTAAAATCAGATCTGAAAATAAACGCCATCTAGTCATTTTAATTGAACATTCCCAGTGGGGCTTCTAATAATGTGTAATATGCACGGTGTTAGGACACAAAATCACACAATAAAAATTAAATACTGTAGATAAACAGATACAACATTTTCAGTATGTTACATATTAAACATTTTCAGCAATCAAATTGATTGTACTATCTAGGTGACTAAATGTTTACCTAATTACCCATACCAAAAGTTTTTTATTTGTTTAGATATCAAACATCCATACATATCTTTTAATTTAGGTATATATTATACCTTAAATTAACAATAAAGAAGTGCCTACAACCTACACGCATACTGCATTATTGCATACACTTAAATAACGACGACATTTACATTTAACTTAAATTAAAATTTAGCAGTATCGATAAATTTATTTAAATATTTTAGTTCATTAATTGTAAGTACCTTGGTTCTGTTCACACGGACTCAAGATGTACGCCATTTCATATTCGCTCTGTGTTAACATCACATTATTACTAATTGCTACATTATTTTTACAGCAATTTACTTCATTTGGGCTGTTTGGTAAATCATCTCTAAATTTTAAAATTATAAACCTGTTAGTAATGTGACCATGAGTAATGGAATAATAATAAAATCACTAACGTTGTCTGTGAATCTCGTGCAATTTGACATGGAGCCCAGATTTGTGTTGATCTAGCGACAGTTTGGGTATTCACGGCAATGCTGCGTTCATTGTCTTGTGTTTGTGCCACAGCAGTAGGAGAACTTTTTGCTAGGTGTTTTCTTTTGATAAACTTGCTTGAATTATTTTTATATGCACTTGAGTTGCTACGCTTTGTACCGTGAGTTATGCCAGACTAAATTAATGACAAAAAATACTTTAATAATTTCTATTATCGATTGTGTTTCCTTTTGTATATAATTTATTTACAATATTTATAGTTTCATCTGGTAAATTTTGTTTTTCATTTGATTTGTTTTTTTTTGCTTTATTCTTATGCCGCTTGACGAGATCATCTTCCATTTGTTTATTGTGTCTGAAATTAAAAAGTAGATACAAAATATAAATACAAATAATTAAATGCTATTGTTTTTTAACTATATTATGTTATCATTAGTTGGATCAACTTAATAATTTAAGTTTATTATTGATTACTACATACTCAATATTTCTATTAAATGTCTAAATAGACGATGAACCAACTATATATGAACCTAATTTTCAATTAAGTAGGTATCTGAAATATTTTACCGTGATAATGTTTTCTGTGTAAGTAGTTTTTGACTGCTTTTACTTGAAGTTGGTTCTGAATAACTTGTAGAAAAGTTATAATAATTTAAGATACTTAAACTTGGTGTCATACTTTGGAGCAATGAACCTTGTTCAGCTTTCTCTCTAAAAAAAAAAAAAAAAATAAATTTGTAATTTATATGACCATATATAATATTATGTTGTGGCTAACTATAATGTGCGAACAGCGGCTAAGTTTGACAATAGCCAGATAATGTTAATATTACCCATACCTACGACTTTATTTATGTCAGTAAAAACTTAAAATATTGACATTAACCGGTTAAACTTAAGATTAGCCACGCACGTGTGGTGAGGGGGGTGACAACCTTCCCTCCACCATTCGGCAATATTAGAGTTTCAGTCGGAAAATTTTTTGCAATTTAATATTATTCCAAATAATTTAAAACAAGAACATTTTTATAAATTATTAATAACTTTACTTCAACTATAAAAAAAAATACGCACGGTAATGTTAAAAATAGCCAAAGTTCGCACATTAGCCGTAAAATATGCATTAATAACAAGTTTGTTAGTGTAGGTACCTAACTAACTTTTCGAGAGAAGTAACCACTTCACTTGCTGTTTCTTTAGAGTAACTTTGATCAGTCAAATCATCCGATGAGTTGGTTTTAAGATTGCTATTGAAAAATCTAAACGCAATACATAGTTATACCCAGGAAATTGTTAATATGATTTTAAAATTAATACAAAATTAAATTTGAGCTGGAAACCTTGACACAACTAGAGACACAAGAATATGTTGAGACCCAATCAAATCTCACAAAAAGTTTTAGATAATAATTTTTTTTTAAATCTTACATTAAGCACTGTTCTATTTAGAAGTCTAGTTGTGCCAATAGTTATAAAGAAAAGATTAATATGAGTTAAAAACAAGACATGACTCGAAAATTGGCCATGAAATATGTTTACCAGGTAAAACGATCACCCAGTAAGCGTGAGACTTAGATTCGATTTTTTAAACTCCAGTCCTGGATTTGGAGAACACTTCTTGTGAGACGTTCCCAAGAAAAAAAACAAGGATGCAAATAGGAATAATAGGTATCTACTTTGTCTATTGACGTTATTATTAATATTTCAATCAACATTACCAAAAATATTTTCAAAAATTACACCAAGCTGCTGCTATAATAAATAGATAAAAATCTGTTGATGGTTGAACAACATTTATGTATAATTACTTGCACTATTTGAAAAGAAATTTAGTTCTAAGTACAGAAAGAAAGAAACTGTTTAGTAACAATAAAATAACATTATCATTTCAGTTGAAAGGAACAGCATTCAAATAAAAATTGTATATAAAAATATTAACATATACAAATATACACGAAAAATACCTTTGGATGTTGTCGTTATAATTAAGTTGAGTATAACTTGGTGGTGTTTCTGTACTAGATTTACTTTCGTCATTGTGATGTGGAGATATTTCACCTAACATCACTGAATGGTCCTATTAATATGTAAGATCATAAGCATTGAACGGTTATAATTTTCAGTGTCATTTATTACTTACAGTTAAACTATTTTCAGGTTGAACATCCACCTCAAGAGGAACTTGAAATGATGTATCCATATTTCTAACGAGACAATGCATATGTAATCTGCAATCTTGAATATTTTTTGAAATTTGTTTCTTTATATCACTACTCAAACTTGCCATGTTATTTACTTGATGAGAAGCTTCAGTAGCTTCATGAATATTCTATAATACAAACAACAATTTATTATACATTTAATGAATAACATTTTGTTACAATTTACAAATTTTAATTTTTTAATTTTTGCATATATTAAATTTCGAAATAACTTTTATGACTTTAAATTGAATAATTATTTATTAGGTTTTTGGTAGAAGTTTTAGATTTTAATATTTTATCATACCATTTAGATTACGAAAGCCATTTACGATTATAAATTACATTATACACAAATTGATACATATTATAGCATTAATAATTTTTAAACTGTTACCTTATTCAAAATCTTTTTAATAGTGTCATATATAGATTTGGTATTTTTTTCATCTTCAGTTACTATTACTTCAGATTTAATATCATCAGTCAGGGTTGTAACATCAGGATTAATTGGACCCTAAAATCATACATTATTTGTCATCTCAAAAACAATATTTTATATTTAATTTTTTAAGTACCTGGATAACTTTGTGTCTTCCGATAAAAAATTCTGCTTGTCCCGAACAAGGATTTACAAAATTAGACCATTCGGTCTGCACTAATGCAAAATTACCATTTTGACATTTAAATCTGTAAGGTTTTCCCATGTATGAAATACTCCTATCTTTTGTCACTAAAGAAATCAAACGATAACAAATATACATTAAATACTCACAAAACTAATTTGATACTAATAATTAATAATTTAATAATTTACTGTTGCTTAAAATGTCTTTAATAATTGTTTGATCTTCACTATTGTAAAAGCCAAAAATTGATCTGCCAATAAAATTTTGTGGAAGATATCCAAAATGTGAAATTATAAGGTGGTCAATATAACACCATTCAAATAATGTATTATGTTTTGTGATAAAATTAACAGGATTTTTTGGTTTCTCTTCAGGACCTAAATTCAAAATTAAATTATACATTGATTATTGTTTTATTTGTAACATATTATTGTTATATTACATGTGTATGCAGAGTGAACAAGCTGCGCATTAACAATGAGAATTAATTGAGGTCTTTTCGTGTCATCTGCTAAATTTGATGATGATGTTGGCATATAATATGTTAAATCTTTGAATGTCGTCGTGAGTTTACAAATTTGATAATGGATTTTTCTTTGCGATGCTGAATAACTAGTACTAAAATCTCTGTACCGCCGCATATTACAGTAAAACCCATCATTAGTCTTGGGTTTCAAATATGTTACAGATGATGTACCATCTAAATATTCGTTTCATGAAAGTCTTAGTCTTCGATATAATTATTATTCACATCACATTACATATGTAATTATATATACATTTAATTAAATACAGTTAATTTAAATCTCTCAGAGTAAAAAATATATTAGTTAAAGTAAAGTACAATGTTTTTATTTTTTTTTTGTACACAAATACATGAATTATCTTCAACTATTTAAAAATATATTATTTAAAAAATTATTAAAAAAAGGATGAGATACAAGACACAGTCTAGGTGACGAATTACTGATATTCTATAGTTATTTTTATAAATTTGAAATCAATTTTTTAAAACGATTCTGAGCGAAAGAGAGCTAGTGGATCAAATTTTATTTCTATTTTTGTAGTTTTTAATATTATTACTTATTAGTGAATTTTGTAATTTGAACAAACATTTTACAAAAAAAGAAAAAATAACACGTTTACTAATAATTTATTGTTCCTTGTTTACATAATCAATATTATCTGAATTTGATTTTGGAACATCTATAAAAAGTGAATGTGACTTTTTGTTACTCTATATAAATGTACAAGTTGAAATGTATGAGTTGCATATAGAATTTTAAAAAAAATGTTCAGGTTTTAGTGATTGAAAATATAAAATATTACAGGTTTTTAGTTAACTACAAAATAGTTGTTTGCAATTTTTTAAGTTTTGAATAAATTTGATCAAAATTCAATGTTCTTAATACTTTAAAAAAAAAAAAATTATACTTATTATTACTAAGTTTAAAAATTGACTCCTCAATGCACCAATTAGACAACATTTGCTATCAGAAACCATCCGTGATGTTGATGATTGGACTAAGGTTTCTAGTTAAAACTGTAATTACTAACAGAAAAAAAATTGTCAAAAACCTCACTTCATTGTTAAATCAATACATTACTCGTTTCACTCAGAATTTAAAATTAAAATTTGTCTGTCATTCATATGCGATGCACGAGTAGATAATAAGTACCATTACACGACAAATACTTTGCACCTATTATTTTAACATAACGTACGTACACATACATTTTAAATGAATAAATACATTGTATAAATTAAAATTACCTAGTAATAAACTACGACTTATTTGAAGATGATTTATATACATATTGTAAATACCATTGAATCTGGGCTATTATTTCATTACTTTTAAAATGAACTATTTTTTTAAAACATACCTCGTTTAGAAAAGGAGTAAGGATCTGTTAGAACAGATGTGACATAACTTATAAATGATATGCGATCTTTGGGATGAATAAATTCAACAAATGATCGTCCTTGCCACATATCTTTGTGGTAGCCCATATTTTTAAAAATACTTTTGGATGTGTCGATAATTAGTCCATCATTCATGGACACAACAACACCAAATAAATCGTCATTAACTTTATTTGACTCAATCATTTCTTGTAATAGAATTTCTTGATCGTTTACTTCTTTTACTGCAGTATCTAAAAAAAATCATAATAATTTTTCAAATATATATATATATTCCTTTTTATAAATAAATTTAACCACACCTATGATCAACTATATTAATATAAAAAATATTTTAATGTCGCCTTACCTTCAATAGTGTATAAAGTATATTCATTGCTAAGAATTGAAGTTAAATGTTTCGTGTTTTTACGATCCTGATATGATTGACACAAATCAGTTAATTGAAGAAAATTTATATCGTTTTGATCGTGATCTCTTTTAGTGTCTTCATTTAAATGTTTAGAATCATCAAACTCAATTTTCGATGTTGATGGTGTTTGTTTTAGTTCTAAACATTTAGTAAGGATTACATTTTTTAATATTTATTTATTATTATTTTATTAGTTACATACCGTCTGTGCTAAACAATTCATTGTTAAGTGGTTCAAATGTAGTTAAATTTCTTTGTTCAGATTTTGAACTTTTATTATTTGATTTTTGGTTCATTGTATTTTCCATCCCAGATGAATCTCTCAAAATAGTATGACTTGGTTGTTCAGTGGATTTAGATTTAGATTTTGAATTTGAAATTTTTCTAAATACCAAAGTATACAATTGTTAAAAAATGTGTTATATAGTTTTATAAATTAGTAAATACAAATCCAATGCTCTAATTAAATTTAGTATGAGATGAAAAATCTTCCTAGCTATTTATATAAATAAAAATAAGTCGAATTGGAAAATTAAAACCATTGAGTCAATTAAATAATGAAGAATTATAAAAAGCATATAATGCAAATAACTAGTAGGTAGTATAGGTAATTATAATTTCATGTCATGAAAACTGTGTAAAATATTGTGATAGCTAAATTAAAAATAAATATTGTTTTATTTATTTACCCATTTTCAGTGGTTTTTGATGTATTTGATCTCCTTTCTTCGATATAACTGTCTCCACTGGATGGACTTTGACTATGGCATGATTTAACACTGTGAATAATGAAATGAATAAAATATTAAAAATATTAAGTATATGTTGAAATTAGAAGACAAATTTAAATTTATTAAGATAAAATAATTTCTGGTTTACCGAGTAGGTTTATATCCACAATTTAAAATATAGAATATTATAGTATATCATATTATTTATTTTAAATGAAATACTAAAAATAATTGTGCAACAAATATTTAAATATAAAATAACAGGTAGGTAGGTACACTTATTACAGATTTTCCAAAATAATGTATTTATAAACTAGTATTAAAAATTTTTAATTTATTAGAAAATAAATATTATAAGAATAAAATACCAATTGAAATTGAAATTTACCTGTGTTTTGATTGTGTTGATGTTGTGCAAGAATAACCAGAGTCATCTCCAGCTTGAGTTTGTTTAACAGTGAATATTGTATTTCCTTCCATAATTAATCTAGCCTATAACAGATATTTAAACAAAATATTATTAAATAAATAAAATTATTTTAATACAAACTATTAAATATATTTAAACAATAATAAAATTAAATTAAATAAAGATCTTGCCTTGAGTATTTTAAGTAAGAGTGCAAAAAAGTCACGACTGGTTTCGATTAAAAATCATCGAGTGTAAAGATGTAATTTTTAATCGAAACCGGTCGTGACTTTTTTGCACTCTTACTTATTAATACTCAGGCAAGACCATTATTTTATTTTATTTTAATTATTGCTTAAATATATTTAATAGTTTATATTAAAATAATTTTATATATTTAATAATATTTTGTTATTGTTTATGAGTATTAACCATTAAATATAAATAAAATTATTTTGTTTATTTATTTTCTATTTTTTAGATATTTTAAGTTGTTTATTTTTATATTTGCATATGACATCTATCAGCAGGAGAATTAATAAAAATTACTTACAAACCCAACCAAAATACATTACAGAGCTATCCAAAGAAAAAATTGACAAATATTAAATTTTTTGTTTAGTTAAAAATTATTATAAAAATATAATATTCTTTTAAAAATAATGTGGAACACTAGAAGTTCCATTTTCGTCTATTTGAATACACTAATAAACATATTTATTTCATCAACATGTCTTCATAGTTCATTAATTTATATATATTGACTTAAAATACTCTAAATATACATTGGTTTTCATATTACAAAAGCTTTCCTACAATTTGATATAAACATGGTTGAAATAAATATACAAAATATGTTACTATAAAAAAATAGTTAATCATTAATAATAATTGTCTGTGTCTGACTAGGATTGGTCTGCAGTCAGGAGAGACTGAAAATGCTTCAATTTTTATATTTATGTATAATAACAGAAAATACATTATACATTTTTATGAGCAATCCAAAACTAAATTTTGATGAAATGTTTTTTTTAAAAGAAAAAATAATTACCCGTAGAAGTAGATGAGGAATAGAGAAATATAACGGAATAAAGGCACATTAATCAACCTTCTTTGATTCAGAAAGTTTTTTTTATCTGTAAGAATTGATATCAAATTGTAATCATATTAATAGAGTGTATACCCTACAATAATGACAAAAAAAACCATATTTTTCTATTTAGATAAAAATTCAATGAATATTTTAAATGGATTATTATTTATTAATAGCAATTTTTTTTCATGGGTTAGACACACAGTCCTGAAATCGTTTACGAGCAGTCATTCATTACAGTATAGCGGTATATTATTATGTAATATGTACCTATCCAGGACAGTTTCTGAATCTGTCTCTGAAAACCAACTCTGAATCGCCACAACTTAAAAACTAAATTCGTCCGCAAAACTCCGAAAAATGCCAGAGTTTTAGCCAAATAAAATAATAATTAATCTTCAACAATCACAATATGTTAAACCAAATCGACACTTCAACAGAACACAGTCGAATCAGACCCGCGCATTAATGCGTAAAACCACTGACTGACGCATAACTCGTCACTGTCGAGATATATAATAGACGTATATAATAGTGAGTACGTCCATATTGCAGCACAGTCTATTGACAACCCATGTCGTCGAGACTCGACCGACGTGGGGGAAAAAAAAAAAAAAAAACCAAACGAATTCAAAAATAATGTATGTACCTCTTGCTGGTATTATTCAGTATTCGTTGTCTCGACGGAGTGAATGGATTTTCACGTTTTTTCTCGACGGCAACGGCGGAATATAATAAAGCTTCGGTGAGCGGTGCTTGCGAACAGTCCACGGAGCGAACGAGCGTTGTTCGCCGGCGGCGTCGTGTCGTCTTGTGCGGATCTGTCCGGCGGAGAATAAGGACGCAAGCGCGCACGACGACAGGCAGACGAGCGACGAGCGACGAGCGTGTCGGCCGGGGTGACGTGACTCGAACGCGCGCGCACGTGTCGATGGGTCGGGGGGGAAGGGGTAGGTCTCGCGCGCACGTGTCGACGGGGCGGGGGGAAGGGGTCGGCGAAAAACGTGGGGGAAAACGCGACGAGAAAAACGACTGCCGCCCGGACAACACGGGGCGACGGCGGACGATTGGCCGACACGTGGACCGCGCCTGGATCGGTCTCGTTCCGCGGGTCACGTTAACTTGCCGCGTGACGACGCGTCGCACGTCTTCTCGGTGAATCGCATGACGACGCGGACCAGGTGGCTCGGAAACGAGCACGTGCGCCCCCCGCGCAAGCACGTGTAGAGCACGGTATCCTGCGGCCAAAAAGCTGACGTCCGAATAAAGGTCGCACCGGTCCCCCCCCCCCGGCAGTGGCGTAATTAGGATTTTGTCAAGGGAGGGGGGGGGATATACGTTGACAAACATAATATAATTTCGTTGTTCTGTATTTCTGTAATATAATATAACATTATTATAATACCTATCATCGGTGAAAAAATAAGGCCAAGGGGGGATCTGTCCCCCATATCCCCCCCGTAAATACGCCACTGCCCCCCGGGCCGGGTTTTAGAAAAAACATTATCTCGTCGAAGATAGAAGTGGATAGGACATATTATCATAAGGAACAATACATGGATAACAACTATAATTGAAGGAAAAATCGAGGGAAAACCGGGAAGAGGAAGACCTAGACAGTCATATATGAAACAAATCGTGTTGGATATAAGAAGAGAATCATATACTAAAGAGAGTCGCAATAAATAGAAAAGAATGGAAGAATATTTCATCATTCAACCAATCTACGGATTGAAAGAGAAAAAAAAAATTATCTCGTCGATTATACGTCGATTATTATATTGATAATAAATAATTATTCACACTTGTTGTTCCCGGGCCGAAAAAATATTGTTCCATAGACATTTCGCCGTCCGGGTTTACGATGAAAAAAAACACGTATAAAAAACTGAAATCGTAAGTCGTAAATAAAATTAAATTGTAAACTCGGACGAGTGTGCCCCCCGGGTTTTCTTTCGCGGAGGGTGCATCCGGCACTTGAATTGGAAGTAAAAAATAATGGAAAAAAAATGAGCACGAGTGTGATAAAAAAATTAAATGAGCGTCCCCTTCTCGATATTCCAGGCGTCGGACATTTTAATTGGACCCCGATAGTTAAGACTTTCGAAAAAGAAGGCGTAATGCAATGTAATAATATTCTCCAATATCAATAAAACGAAATTAATAGATTAGGATTTTGTATTTTTTTTGCTATACATTTTTCGAACCCTACTTCCTTCACTCAATTTTTTCAAAAGCAATGGTACATCGCTTTTAAATTTAAAAGACCAATTCCACCAATGTCGATTACCAACGAATGATTATATTGAAAATGTATGCCACACACATGGCACGTGTATTTTAGTTTCAAACCCACGTTCATAAGGAGTAACGTGCAACTAGCGAGGGACATTGTTATTATTAAACATAGTTATGTCATACCATCGATTATTTCCGCAAAATTAGATGGGTTTTCTACTAATGCGCAAAAACAGTTTTTAACTTTTTCTACGCGACAACTAAATACATATATAATTTGACACCACGTTACCAACGTCCCGTTTCACGATTTTTTTTATTTATTCCGGGAATAAAATAATATTCATTATTGTTTGTTCGTGGGGTGAGTTTTCATTGTTTGCTTTCGCAATATTTTATGTTTCACTTTTGAGCGGGCAGCTAAACTTATCCAAATAAAGTGCGGTTACATAATATAATTATTGATATTATAAAATAAAGTAATCTACCCAGTGCTAAAAATTCAAAAGTTCTCGGCCGATCTTTTATTGAAAAAAGTTATATTATCTACACGAAAAAATGAGTGAAAAAATCGAATTTCAAAATATTTTTTAATATACAGTGCGTTTTATATTATCAAATGGTAACACGAAATATTTCCATGATCTCGTATTGAAATGAGGTTTTTTCGGCGAGCTAAAATACTATATAGGAAATACTAAAATACACATTTTGTGATGATTTTATCAATTCAACAGAATTTTACCAACTCAATGGATGAACATGAAAAATGTCATGAACAGATCATATCAAATATTGCGAAAATTATTGAGGTTCAACTTGCAGTATCAAACTATACCGATCATGAATCGTAGAAGAACAGAAAACAGAAAACATAAGACAGGGGAAGCCCGAGCGAAGAAGTTGGCCGTTTGACGACGAGGCGGCATCGCGTCGCTCCACATTGCAAAGTGGTTTCGCGATTCCGTTCTGGCAGTCGTCTGCTCGAATTGTAGTTCGGAGTTCGCCGCGAATCGAACGAAGACTAAGCGGTCGGAGCGCTCGATGGGTCGGCTAACGCGCGGTCGGGTGCGATCGAACGCGCAAGGCAGCGAGAACCGAAAGAGTCGTCGCCGCCGGAACAGCGAGAACCGAAAGAGTGGCCGCCGTCGGAACAGCGAGAACCGCCGCCATCCCATCGGGCGGCCGTCTCTGCGGGTTTCGTCGGCTCCGTTCGCCGCGTGACGTCAGCCCTATGTCGTCCGGTCGTCGGACTTGGCCGTCAACAGTCGAAACTATAGTTGTTTTATTTTCGCGCGGGCTAATAGCTTTGTATTCTCGGATTAGATGCGAACGAAAACGTTCAGATTTTAATTACCGAATGACTTTGATACCGTGGTTTTACCGTGAGCCGCGAGAGAAGTAAACGATAGTGTAAACAGAAGTATAGGTACTCACGGGACGTCCGCCATCTTTTTTTTCCCCGTCCGATTTCACGTTTGATCTACGCCGCTGTTTTCGTAACTTCGAGCACTTCACCCGCGTACGATTTTATTTCCGTCACGTCGAGCCGCGGTGGCAAACGGCGACGACCGATCGAAAGAACAATGTTCGCGCACTCACGATCTCGTTTTAAACGATTAACTGACGACGAAAAATTCGCGAAAAACACGACACCGTTACACGACGACGACGACGACGGCGAGAGACTAAAACGGTCTACGGACAACGGTCGGCGAAGAAAAATAATCGTAGCTATTGGTCGTGGTTCTAGCCGGTAATGTCTGGTCGATACTCTGGTAACGTACGCGTTCCGTCGATTACCAGCCCGTATACCGAGGTAACAAAGCACCAAGTTCGAAAACGCGGTTTAGAACGCTTTTCGTTTATGTAAATTTTTTTATTTTTTTTCCATGACGTTCGGCATATTATTATTTCAGACAAAGAGAGAACAAAGAGAACAAAGAAATTGAATCGCCACGATCGAAGTGACGGCGAGAGTGTCGTGCGTTTTATACTAATGGCCTTTTTACCCGCATAACGTAATATAGAAATAATGTGTTTCCGTGAATTTTTTAATTGAGACGTGTCAGAGCAAGATAAAATATTACTGTGTATGAAATTTTACTTCAATCGACCGGTTTCGCCCGAATACTGGGAACACGAACTCAAACGCGAAAACATTGGAATCGCCCCGAACGCCTTTATGGATCGTCAGGAGCTCTTGTGAACAGTGATTTTTGGATCATCTTCGGGGTTTTTTGAAATAGCGACTTCTTTATGATTGTATAAAGTGAGTATTAACATATGAAAATCACTCTGGATGCTTTTCTTGATCACTTTTTTCTTTTAGCTCACGAATGATGAGTATTTAACATCGAACCTGCATGGGGCCGAAGTCCGGGTAACGCCCTCTAGTACGCTACATTACACTTGGCGTTTGGTCAGTTCCCAGTTAAATGCAGCACTCAAATGAAACGTAAATATGTTTAAATGTAAAACTTGCGTAATCACGGCTAGTCTAATTAAATTTTTCAGTAAAATATGTGGTATATTATCACAGAGATTTGTGGCTCACCAATAGTCGACGTCGAACACGATAAAATAATATTGTTCTCGGACTAGGGAGTTCTTGTTCTTAGTTAACATTCAGCTATAATAAAGAAAAGCTTCTATTGCAAATGACTATTATAATAATTATATTATTAACTTTGAAACTTTGAAAAAATCGAACGCGTTAAAAAAGTAGTGCTGTAAACTTGATATTTTGTTTATTATACATTCATGACTAGGTATATAAATGCATAAAGTGCTAACAAATACTGGTGTTTTGTAAAAAAAACACCGGTATTAGTTGGAATTCAAATACTTATTTTATTCCAACTATAATTACTAATTACAATAATAATTTTAAGGGTCCTCTAGATGGTTACCTACTGTTTCCCGGGCCCTTTAGAAAGACTAATCCCACCTCGAAAGTCATAAAATAATTTACCTTTTATAATAATATTGGATGAAATAACTACTCGAGTTACATTAGTACCTATATTGTAAATTAAAATACGCCTCTTGCTAACTGTAAGTACGTCATTCGTGCAACGTGAGTTGATTCATCGATAACAACAAAATAAACGTGTGATTCGGAAACGTTTTACGGCAGTTATATAATTGTATATACTTACATCGGCATCTGCGAAGTGTGGGTACTCGGTACGCATACACGTTATGTAATATTTGAATTTGTTAACACGTGTTTCGGATATTTCGCGACAAATGTGACTTTCCTCTTCATTCTCGTGTTGTACCAACCTATGATTAATTAAACATGGTTTGTTATGTAAATGCTATTATAGCTACTTAAATATAATATAACAATATCGTATTGTGGCGCGTTTAGAAAATATAAATAGTGATTTCAAATTATTGCAACCAATACAATTAAAATTAGGTAATGTATTATGTAACAACTGCTATTGTCAATGAAATATTCGATAAATTATCCCGATCAAAGACGGACTGGGGTGAAATTTCTTCCCGGAAAATCCTTAAAATAACCAGCCCCTTATTTCTTTAGCTAGAGATTTTTAAAACTCAAAATATAGCCTATCTCTTTTATATTTTGACTCAATACAGATTTTTATCGCACTATACTGTTAGAAAACATATGTTATGTGATTTTCATTGCGCCCATAGTAAATAAGCAAAGAAAACTAATGACTAATGAGTTATCTAATATACTAGTCTACTAGTCATATGATATTCGTTAAGATTAAAACTAAAGAACACCTATTTCAAAAAATATTTGTTTGTAATATTTATATATTGTATAATCTTAATTCGGTACAACCACAATAATTTGTGGAGATATTATATTTTTAACATTCAATAATAATATGATTAGTTACCCCACAGGAATTTTCTCAGTATCCCATTAACCCACTTTGCTTCCAACCTGGATCAAAGTAAGAGTTAAACTCATCCATTTATTGCTAAATTACGTACCTATATTTTTCAAGAATCTCTGAAAAAAAAAAATGAATTTCATCATTATTGCTCAATTTTTTTTCATCATACTCTGAAAAACTCCCTACATCTTATTTCCTATTGGAACAGCTATTGTGTTGAACTTTTGTTAAAATGTCTTTACGACCTTTTTTCTACTATAAATCTGAAAAAAATTGTATTATATTATAATGAATTAAACCAAAAATTAAATCAACCTGCGTTTTTAAGACTTATTTTTAAATATTTTCCAAATTAAAAAGCAACTTGAAAATATATGAAAAAATGGTAAATTTTATTGAGTATTAATACTTTTTTTTGATAAAAATAAGTAATTTTATATATTTTTATAGTTAATCAAATTTGAGGATAATAATTATAGTGCATTTTATATAATATGGTACAAACTAATTAAAAAATTAATAATATATTTTAAAATTTCAATGTTTGTTAAAAATATGCAGTTCAAAAATAATAAATAAAACATGTTTGATATAACTTTTATAAAAATGTTCAATAGTTATTAGTTATTTTATTATGATTGCAACATATTTGATTTGTTTTATTTTATTTAGTGTATTAGCTTAAAAAATTAGTAATGGATTTTTGTTCTTACACATTGAATATTTTTTCAATATTTCATTTTTGTATTCTTTTCAACATGAACATTTCTTCATTTGGTATTTATAAATTACAACCAACAGTGATTTAAAACTTTGGATTACTTATTGTTAAAATTTAAAAACACAAATAATTTTACAATTCAACAATCTGTTATACATCTTAGATTTAACAGATCAAAATTAAAATTGACCATTCATCAAGCTTCAACTGAAACATATAACATGATTTTTTAATTTAGTTCAAGTACTTGATTATGTAAATACACGAGTAAAATTATTTTATTTTATTTCATACATATATACAAGGCATATAAAAATAATGAAAATATTTTCTTCTCATAACAAATTTAAATATAAGAATTAAACTAGTTTAATTTCCCTAGGGAAATAAGACAATTATTTAAATAAAAATCATTGTGCTTCTTGAGTTTGTTCACTCAACCCTTCAGGTTCTTGAATAGCTTCTGGCAGTGGACAATACATATTGGAACAATAATTTTCAACAAAATAATCACCACCAAATTCTTCATACATTTTCGGAGTAAATAAATGTTTGTGAAAATCTTTTTTGCTAGCAAATTCTTTGGCACCAAACCAAGTATCTAGCAAAGGCGACTCTGATAATTTGACATTTATTTTAGATTCTAATGGTCTCATTTCTCTGAGCTCTCTATAAACTCGTTCTTTGAAACCCGGTAGTTTCGTAGGACCACCAGTTATAAATACATTTTCTGCTAAAGCATTAGCCGTTTCGGTGTTAAATTTTTTCAAAATGAATTCTACTGTATCAGTTATTCCACCTTGACCACAGCCAATCATTGACGGTTGAAAAAGTACTTCTGCACATCTCATACGCTCTATACCGAAATGTAATTGATGAGCTTCTTTGGGATTTTGTTCCTCGTTGGTATTAGAACTAACAAATGATGGATCATAAAATCGTAAAACTTCTTCAAGCTCAGCAATTTTTTCTTGTTCTTCTTCACTGTCAGTGTCTCCGCCTTCCTAGAATTAAAATTAAAAAATTATTTCAAGCAATCATATTGTATTTATAAATATTTTAATGTATTATTTGGTATTAAATTAGAACCAAAATTACTTTTTATACCTCTAAATTGGTAAATAATATACATCATTAAATCACCATGTTCGGGGACTTGGGATTCCTGCATGTAACACTGACCGATTAATGCAGCGAAGAAATTATTTAAAAAAAGGTATTATGTATTAGGAAGATATCTGAAGAGCAAATACTATGAAAGTTGCATAAAAAAACTCATTTTAACGAAATTAAAATACATTTAGACATAGTAAATTTCTCATGTTAAATTGATCTTTCTATTAAAGGAAATTAACATTTATAGTTTCTAAAACAGTTTCAATCCAAAACTATACAAAATATAAATTTAAACTCTATTGTAGTTACAGGGGTAATCATCAAAATGTAGAAAATACAGAATAATTAATTATATTTTTGATTATTTCCTACGATTATATATCTAAAAAAAATCTAGTAATAATAGTTCATTTTGACATAGAAAAGTCAAAATAATAGATAGATTGGTTAAACGTTAAAATAATATTTTTTTAGGTTTGGTTAAGTTAAAAATTATTTGCTTTGTTTTCTATTATAGTAATTTAATTTTGGTCTAAAACCACGACAATTTGTATTCAAATTATCTCCACAAAAGAAAAAATGTGTAAATAATATTATACTGCTAACAGTATTAGTGATAGGCCATTTGAATGTTATATACCTAGCAAGTCTTAATATATTCAAAAATTTAACAATAAAAAATAAATCTAATTATGAATAGCTCTTAAAAATTGACAATGTTGATCGAAAAGGCAAATAAATATTAATTTTTTTATTTATAGTAATGGATTTACTTTATTTATAACTTTATACACATCCCAATCTTCATCTCTGCTACCAAAATCGTCATCCCTTTTATCTTTTCTCGCTAATTGGCTTATTATTCGCATTCGTTCTAAAGATGCAGCAGTTCCTCTTTTAGCCATATCTTGTCTACGTTGTCTTCTAACAGCCTTTTTATCTATTATGTCTTGTCTTTTTTTATAAATTTCATTGAGCCATGATTTTGAAATAGATTCCTCTTTTGGCAATTGAATTTTATTTTTGAATAGACGTAATTTTGGTTCCTCGGTAACATGTTCATCAACATTGGAAGGATTAAGAGAGGCTGCAATTTTCGATTTTGCTCTATCAATTTTAGTTTGAAGATCGGAAATCAATTTTCTAAGTTCTTTTTCGTTTTTTAATCCATGAGATCGTAATACTTCCTGAAAAGATAATACTTTATTAAAACTCATAATCAGTATGCAATTATTATTCTCATTAAGCATTTACTTTGACTTCTTCAATTGGTTCACCGTCATCGATCATGTCTCGAATCAATAACAATTGATTGAGTTGTTCTTCATCTTCTGCCAACTGAAAATTTTAAAAATTGAGAAATGTGAAATGTTTTAAACCATATTTATCTTAGAAAAAAAAAATATCATATATAATTTATGAAATAGTTGAAAATACTTTTTCGTCTCTTTTCCTAGCATTCATTTCTACTAGCTTTTTTGCCATTTCTCTTCTTTTATCTCGCTGTTGATCTGGTGTTAAAACAACAGCCATTGAATAAGGAAGTTGAATTCTTTTCACATTACAATCATAATAATCAGCATCTGACCATTTTTTCAGCATGTCAGTATAATCAACCGCCAAGAACCCATGTTCATAAAGCAATTCCTTGAAAATGATTGATTTGATTAGTCAATGTAAATATTTGTATACACACATATTTACAATAGTATACCTCTGCTCGACTAGGCGTAATAGCATTGTAATGTGCTGGATATTTCAGTTGTAGAAGTTTGTGTAGATAAAAAGTAATGTGATATCCACCGACATCTATTCGACGACTATTTAATAAGTCTGGTGTACCTTTGATTACAGGTATAACGTGTGTTGTATGATGGCCACAGTTGATGACAAGTCCAGTTGTTTGATCGATGCTGTTATGCTGGTAACTGAATAGGCCATCGATTCCATAACAAATGCCAGGAACGTGATAGCATTCAAATAATAATTCCGACATTACTAGAAACAACAGTAATTTATTATTATAATATGACCATTTAAACGGGAGAAATAATGTTAGTAAATAATGGGAACACTCACACAGCCGAGAATAATTAGGATTGGCAATTGGTTCTGTTAACAATATTGGATGGTTTACGCTTCCATCACTATCAATGCCTAAATGTGTAAAAGTGTAGTCGAAAATCTGTTCTTGAACATTAAACTGTGTCACTACGTTGCGATCAAATTGAGATTTCAATTGGAATCTGACTGCCTCTATATTTGCTATGTCATTTCCTATTAATGTTTCACCGTCCTAAACATATTGTAATACGAATAAATCACTGTATCTGTATCACACAAAATACGAATATTACTTTTTTCCCACGTTCTTTTCTCGGACGAGCCAGAATGTTTTTGAATATTAAATTTGGAACACTCGATGTGGCCCAACCAGCTTTGCAACTAAATGAACCTACAGATTAATTGTTACTTATTAATAATCGTGAAAGTGTTTTGTCTTATTAAATGTATGTGTTGTTTAAATATAGTTACCATTATCAATAACAATTGGTGTTTTTGCTACTTTCAAAGCATTCGTGTATTCATAATACTTATCTGGAACCAGTTTAAGATCTTTAAGTATAATAACTTCTTCAGACATGGTAAATAAATAATTTAATAAAACAAATTCATATTTAAAGACGACGACAATTTAAATCAATAACACAATCCATTGGGCGGGACTCGGCAATCCGTGATCAATCGGTTTTTAATTAATTTCAAATTGTGAAATCTAATCTTTATACAATAATAATAGAACAGATTTGAGATTTTATAAATTTTTTAATTTAAAATGCCAGTTTGACTATAGTTTTGATTTTTGATATGATAAAAAGTAAAAATAACAAAAATTATCATTAACAGTGTTAGTAACATAATGATGATATCACAACTCACGAAATACCATTGATTAAAATTAAATAATTATTTCACAAAAATTTGCCACTAGTTCCCAATAAGTGTTGTAAAAGTGCAATGTTTAATAGATTTGATAAAATGAAATAAAACCATTTTTTGTTTTACAATATTCGATATTCAAGTAGGGATAAAAGTCTTTTTTATTAGAAGTAATCCACTTATATGGTCATAGAAACTAAATTATTATTATAATTTTTTTTTTTTGTAAGTAATGTTGGATGAAAAACAAATGTAAATTATCTGACATGTTAATCAGTTAATAAATTATCCCAGAAATACCAAACCATTATAATACTCTCTTCACCTTTACCGAGAAGCCGATTAATTATTAAATTAAAATGCTTGAAGAGTGGGCACGAAACGATGAAACACTCTATTGCACATTATTCTGCGATATAAAACTTAATTTCTAGGTCACTGAAAAATTTATTCTTCGGTAGGAGAGAAATTATTTTTCCTTTTTTTTTTTTGTATTTACAAAGAAATTTACAATCTGTATAAGAAAAAGACACAATAAGTAAATATGATAAACTGTACAAAAATATTACATAAGAATAGTTTAATGAGGGAGGCTATCCGTTGATAGAACCTTCGGAGCATGATATAATTTTTTAATTTAAGAGGTCTCGACAGCATCGTCTTTTCAGACGACGATGAGGGTTTTCAGGGTAGTGAGCGTGGAGATAACTATGAGATGAGTGGGTTTGGATGGTGTTTTAATTTTATATGGAATTTTGTGTAGTTTTTTTTTAATAGTTGGTCCACTGTGTCAAAAAATTCCCAAATTTTTATGTAGAGCTGTTTGAAATATACCATGGGGTTGAGGCTATAAGTCGGAGAGAGATGGATTGGAATGCTTGAATGGTGCGGTTTGGGTTGGCTTGGCGCAGCCCCAGATCTGCATGCCGTAAGCCCAGATAGGTCTTAATAGGGATTTGTATAAAATTGATTTGGTGTGTATTGATAATTTAGAGTTAAATATGGGGCGTAGCATATGTAGACGGTTATTTAGTGTTCTGTGTTTTGATTTTAAATGGGGGCCCAGGTTAAGCGTCGGTCGAGTATAAGTCCTAAGTATTTTACCTGTGAGGTTGTGGGGATGTCTACCCCTTGCAGTTTCAATGGTGGGGGAGTCTTTTTTGCGCACAGTAAATACTACATGAAAGGATTTTTCCGGGTTAATTTTGATTCTCCACTTCCTTTTTTTAAACTTTTTTTCTTTTTATTATAAAACTAAAAATATAAATACATTTATAAAAAAAACAACGTAAGAAAATATTATTAAGATAATGGTCAAATTTTAAATATTTAACTTATAAAGATATTTATTTAATGTGTTTTGTATAACAAATCCATTCTTTTTCAGTTGTTGACATGGCGGGAATAAATGTGGCATATCTTCAATGTTCACCCAAGTGTTATCGTCGTCATTTTCATCACATTCCACAAGTAACTTTAAACAAATCAAAACAAATCATAAAATAAAATATTATTATTTATAATGAAAACATAGTTTTATTACTTTTTTATAATTTTAACAAAATGTTTGTTTAAAATCACTAATAATTATATTCTTATTAACTTACACTCAATACTTCTTTCAACGCTAAAGATGAATCAACTAGTGATAACAATGTATACTATAAAATAAAAATTTTAGTTGTAAAGAACAATATGTTATTTTCACTTCAATAATAAATATTATAAATTGTTTACCATATCAGATTTGCATTCTTTAAATTCTTGAGAAATCTCTTGTTCTACTTCAATGCTTCTAACATTTTTAGCTATAACACTATTAATTTCCTGTTGAAATTCATTGCTAAATGTTGTTAATTGTTTTAACCTGTGGATCATAATTATAAAACATTTTTTTTAACCAGGTAAACATTTTATATAACTAATTAAAAATATTTAAATTACCGATCAGTAAGTTTATTAATATTTTCACTGTCTTGATTCAAATTATTCAACAATAATTTAGATTCTGAAGAAATTTTTTCGTATGTTTTTAAAAGTTTGACTGAACTCAAACATTGAAAAGCAGGATAATCTTTAATTTACATAATAAAGTTGATTAAATTATTAAAGAAACAATTCAACATAACGTATAATAGATAATTATAATATTACTTAGAGGTATTGTCTCCTTCAACAAATGGGTAATACCATTAATTATATTTTTCTTAACTTTAAGCATTTCTTGATGTGTGGTTGGACTAACTGGATTTTTTACAAGGTTTAAATTTTGATCCAATTGATTTACTGTTGCAGCTATAAGTCTAACTTGATCTTTGAACTTTTGCAAAACATCAACAAGAGTAAAATCATCTCCTACTACAACTGTATTTTCAAGAAGTCCGACTTGAGATTGAAAATCTGATGAGCCAAAAGTCTATAAAAAACAAACAAATATCTTTTTAATCATTTTAGTTACATGTGTAATTGTAAACTAAGTTTTTGGAAAATATCTTCAAACATAGTCCATATAATTTTAAACATAATGAATCGCAGCAGACATTTATCCATAATCTCACCTCATCATCGTTTGAGTCGGAGTCAGACATTTTTAGGAACAGACCGGGCAGTTTGATAAATTGTGTTCTTTATGCGTGTGCCGGATTACTTTTTCAATTGATCCTTAATGATGCACTATAACAGTAATACGAGAACGAAATTAAAACTTGAGTCAATACTTTCACGGAAGATATTTTGAATTTTTGACAGTTGTCAGTTAAACCACAGAATATATGAAATCGGAACGGAGACAGATAAAAAGTCGTGCACAATCTTATAGCCACCACCGGTACAGTGTGACCATAAAAAAAGAAAACTATAGTAATACAGTAATTTATAATAGTCTATTATATAATCAATGCTACTACTTATACTATAAAAATAGTATAATTTAATATAAAATTGTTCTTTTTTATAGGTATTCACGTGTGAACAATAGTAGTATAGTAGTGCGAGTGACAAGTACTACGCAGCGTGTAAACCCGGCTTATATACAAATCCCCAAAACAAGTAAATTTCCATGTCAAACATAATCATCAGCAAGGCCGTATCTGAGGGGGGGTCCAAGGGGTCCGGACCCCCCCCCCCCGAAATTTCTTTTTCCGAGAACTTTTTCGACATTAAAACGTGTCAAGACATTTTTACGAAACTCTACAGGACAAGAAAGACTATAATATAACTGGCCTTGCTCTATTAAGTGCCCATAGAGATGTTACAGTTAATCCCGAAGAAGTGTTAAACCAGTTTGCTCTTCAAAAAGATAGACGCATTTTATTAATTTAAATTATGTTGAATTTGTGTATGTTATCAATTCATTTTGTTTTTATGTTTTGTATAGTGTAAGGTGGCAAGATGTCAAAGTAATTTTGTTTATTTAATTATATATTTTATTAAAAGAAGATAAAAACTTTTTTGGTCTTATTTTTAATCAAATTTTAAAACCTTAATTCAGTAAAATTACAATAAACATATTTTGGACCCCCCCCCCCCGAAAAATATTTCTGGATACGGCCTTGATCATCAGCACAATACTATATAGTTATGGACGAGTATTATGACGTCAGTGGGCCTGTTTGTTGACGGCCACAGATTTTATCGTTATAATTATTGCGAGTACGAGTTCATTTGAACGAACCGTAAAAAATCGAAATTAAAAAATCGCCGTCGCCTTTAATCTCGGATACGAGAAAAATTGATCGGTTCGTCCGAACTCTGAAGGACGGCAACACAACGCAAAAAAATCCCCGACCGGCGTCCTCCGTCGTGGCCAACCTGGAACCTGCTGATAGTCGGACATCTTTACAATTATTCCACTACCAGTCCACAGCGGAGTTCATTTGGCCTGTTTTACCGAGTCCGGCAACTCCTCGTTTTTCGCGTGGCTACCGCTGTCATCGCCCGTTCGTAATACTTAAAAACAATCCGATCCAAATCAACCCGTTCGAGATGTATTCGCCTTTCCATCAGCTCAGAAAACCCGCAAACCAACAGAATTCCGCGGACACCATGCCACAATTTCCTGCTCATCTCGTGCCGGGTAAATCGGTTTTGATAAATTTACGATATATGTACATATATTATATTATATAGTTCGTATATTCGCGTTTCAAACACGATCGTGAGATTTATTTAGAATATTTAATATCGAGTGCGACATGTTTTTCGGGTTTCTAATTTCTTTGCTTTGAATTTCAGGTAGGACAATCGCTGCGGCCGCCGTCAATGAAGATAGCTGCGAGTTCGGATCGCCCAAATATTTTGCCTTGTGCGGATTGGGCGGTGTTGTCTCGTGTGGTTTGACACACACAATGGTCACTCCATTAGATTTAGTCAAGTGTCGTCTTCAAGTGAATCCAGGCAAATACAAGAACCTCATCAATGGCTTCAAAGTTACCATGGCTGACGAGGGTGCCAGAGGATTGGCCAAGGGATGGGCTCCGACTGCCATAGGATATTCCATTCAAGGTCTAGGTAAATTCGGTCTTTACGAATATTTCAAAATTTTGTACGCCGACTTATTGGGAGAGGAAAAAGCATACTATTGGCGTACGTCTTTGTATTTGGCTGCATCTGCATCTGCTGAACTTTTTGCTGACATTGGTCTCGTTCCTCTTGAATCAATCAAGGTCAAAATTCAAACTACTCCTGGTTTTGCTAATACCATGCGTGAAGCCGTTCCCAAAATGTTGCAACAAGAAGGTGCATCCGCCTTCTTCAAGAGTTTAGTTCCATTGTGGATGAGACAAATTCCATACACCATGATGAAGTTTTCTTGTTTCGAAAGGACAGTAGAGTTAATCTATGCTCACGTTGTTCCTAAGCCAAGGGCCGAGTGCACTAAGGGAGAACAATTGGTTGTCACTTTTGCTGCGGGTTACATTGCAGGAGTTTTCTGTGCCATTGTATCTCACCCGGCTGACACATTGGTATCGAAATTGAACCAAGAAAAGGGAGCGTCCTCTGTTGATGTGTTGAAGAAAATTGGTTTTGGCGGTTTATGGAAAGGCTTGGGTCCTAGAATTATCATGATTGGTACCTTGACAGCTCTGCAATGGTTCATCTATGACTTTGTGAAAGTCTCGTTGAACATTCCACGTCCTCTTCCACCAGCACCACCCAAGGCAAAGAGCGAATAAATAATTGATAGTACTATAAATTATTTATCGATTCAGAACCGTCAGTCATACTTAAATGTAAATTATGTGCACTTATTTTCAATGAGGATTATTCAACGCTTTTTAGTTCCGTTTTCAAATTCTAGACGCTTCAATCATTCCGTTTAAAACGATACCTCAACAAAGTGTATTTATTAAAATACTTAATTTTTAGTGTGCTGTATCAGTATATCATGTAATGTATGTTAAATGTTGTTCTTTAATAAAGTTATATGTTCTGAATTAAAGTGTTAAATATTGTTTTAAATTTTTACTCTTAGTTGTCTTATTATCGTATGTTTATAAAATATATTGAATAATTCAAATTCTTATAAAAGTGATGTAATATTATTTAGTATTCTGGTCTCGGTTTCCATAGTCGTGTTAAATATAGATTTTAAATACTTGGCACACGTAAAATTTACTATAATTATGTCCAGCGCAGTTGTGTTTTTTTCTGTTTTTCTCATTGGAACAAAAAAAAAAAAAAAAAACATTTAATTTGTAATAAATAACCTTCTAAATCGCTACAACGAAGACGAATGATCTTTATCATTGTAACACACATTAATAACATGTTAATCTTTTAAGAATACATAATGGCACAACAATAAAAAATGTCTTGATTGGAGTTATATCTTAAATTTTATTTGAACATCAATTGAACCGTGTCTAGAGTCGTGCAAGGTCACAAGCTGATATATGACCTCTCGCAGTGAATTTCTTCTTTTTTTTTTTTTTTCGATAATTGTATAATTTTCAAAAGTCTCAAATCTTCATTCGTATTTGGTTAAATCACCGTGAAGTATATACTGCAAAAGATTACTCTTACTTTCAATCGATACTACAGTATTGTATGTAAATAATGTGTATTAAAGTCTTTCGGAATTTTTTTTCGTCAGATAATATAGTGCTCTCGTTTTTTTTTCTCATTTTGAAAGGTTTATGACACAATTTATTTAAGTTTCGTGTTGATGTAAAAATACATTGCTAAGCTCAAGTGTATTTATTTATACACCGTGTAATAAAATTGTTTTCTACTGAATTGAGATAAATAATATTATTTTTGTTTAGCCTATACTATAGTATAGCACTCTAGCAACCAGGATAAGATTAAACAGAACAATTAACAATCATGCTGTGAGCTCATGATTGTTGTAATAATACATGTTTCCAAATGATAATTACATTATTTTACATGATTGATTAATTTGTATTGAAATTCATGTCCCTATTGTTTCGTTGGACACCACTCGACCGAAGAATATTAAAATAAAATCTGAAATATGCTTGCCATTTTTCTTCGAGACGTGGTTATTAAATCGATGAAAAATTGTAGGCTTTTTTTTCAACTTCGACTCTACAAAATGAACGCAAACAAATATTATGCAATATAAACTATGTAGTTGACGAAAAAAAAATATATCAAAAGTCATTTTGATTGTTATTGAATAAAGATAAAAATCATTAAGCAGCACAGAGAGATGTTTTTCATTTCGACGAAATAATTTTAAAAAATATAAATTAATCGTAGTAGAAAGTGCTGAATTACACTTTGTACTTTGGAAACTGGCCAAGTCTAATAAATATTTGTTTATTTCGTGTCGGAATATTTGATTAGAAAAAAAAAAAAAAACAATTAATTCTCTGCTGAAAAAATATGTGTCTGTGAATTTTACAAAAAGTTAGAAACACTTAACATATTATAATAAAATCCGTCAACTAAATGTACGATGATCAAAAAAAAAAATATGAATACAAATAAATAATTAATTTAGTATGGGGGGAGGGGGTTGAATTGAGATATAATAACAGAGGTAGTATTTAAACGGGAAAACAAATAATACAGGACGAGTATTTTTAAGCATGCTCATTCACAAATAATACATAATTTTAATAATTAAAACAAGTGTACAAAGTTCAGGATATATTTATAAAAAATTCAATAGAACAAATGTCTTTTAAAAACTCATATTAGTATAAGTACAGTGTGTTAAAAGATAGTTCAAACAAATCTTATAATGATTTAACAAATATTGAGCTTTTCAAGGGCTTCAATATAACACGGAATGGTATCAACATGATAATGATATGACATAAATTGGGTTAACCAATTTATGTTTTAGTCTTAATATTGCACTTACGTACACGATAATGGGTTAATAATATTTTTCCGAAAAGAAAATTTAAAAACCCGCTTTCTTTAGTTGTTTTAACTGATAATTGAGTCTGTCCTCTTTCGCCTTTCTTGTGTATGACATCTAAAAAAAATTTAAAATACGTTTAATCTCGTGAAAATATTAAAATTCAACCAAATTGTAATAATGATAACAAAACTCACGGTTCTAGATTTGACATATACTTGTAAAAATTTATCACAATCCATATCGCCGGCTAAAAATTGTTCGGCTATTCGTTCACTTTCCTCGTCACATTTCAAAGCTGCTTTTTTCAAGTTATCCTAAACAGTGATTGTTGTCGACCATCAATAATTTGACATAAAATCCATATTCTATACATTTTGTGATAAACAACAATATGAACCTTACCGAAATCGATTGTGGAGAATATTTTTCTGATAACTTTGTGTACTGAGTTGACAGGGTAGCGTACGATTTTTGATAAAGTTCTATTTTCTCCATTTGATTTGATATATCTGACCTTAAATGGTTCATCGGTTCTTCTTTGGACATGTTTGAATCTGTAATTAATAAAATGTTAATTTTATTCATCTAAATGAATCAGCTAAACAACAATTTTCTTACTCGCCAAGTCCATAATTTTTGTAATAGTGTTTTCAATAGATTTATTAGATGCTTCTATCGATGGTAATTCTGAAATGAATTCATCGAGGCAGTCAACATTATTATTCAAACGTAGCAATTCGGCTGATGAAAGTTTTGTGAGACAAAACAATTCGTTGTCCTAAAGAGAAAAAAAATAAAGAGTTTAAATTGTTCAAATTATTAACATAACATAATATTTTAACTCACATTACTGAGAGAAGTGAATGCATTGCTGATGGGGCCAGTAGCAACATTTCCCGAATAACTTTAATCAAGAGACAAGTTTATAAGTACAATTGAATTTATAATATAATAGTATGTGAAAATTACCCATCTGAACCGTTCGCTAACGTAAGTGACTGATCGAGTTCAAACTCCCTTCTTATAACTTGCACGACTCTTCCTAAATCAGAATGAATAGTAAACTGTGAAAAAAATGAAGATTAAAAAACCAAGATCAATAACATCACCACGGTCGGGTATTTCTACAGTACAATATTCTTACGTTGATCAAACCTGGCGCTAGAACTATTTGACCAGAAGAGTTGACCCATTTGTGAGTGATCCGGGGACACACTTTTATTTTGGGCTTCTCCAACGGAAACGTCGGTCCCAAATCGATGATCATGCTCAAATTGCCGGCCTTGGTAGGAAATTCGACAGAGTATTCTTTATCAAAACTTATTTCTGTAACACTATAATTTACTCGTCCGTGTTATAAATAGCCGCCACACGTGTAATTTTTAAAACAGTTCAGAGATTGTAGCGTTCACTTACTTTTCGTTGAAAACTTTTAACGTGTCAATCTGTTGTTCACGTTTTCTGGCTAGATCGATATTGTTGTACAAATTCGTGGACAACATTGTAACGACGAAAATCGAGTGGCTGAAAGGCGTCCGTCGTCGACTATCGATTCGAGAGTTCCGGGAACATGGAATTTTAATCTATTTAGAGATAAAAGAGATCGACATAAAAATACGACAAACACACGAAATGTTTTTCCAAAAAACCACAGGACGCGAGTCCAAACAAAACCTATCACAATAATATTATATCACAGACTATTTATAATATTCTCAACTCACGTAACGATAACACGTTATCAATTCGAAGATTTGTTATAAACAAATTGGTATATTATATAGAAATTATTACTATACATACATACAACTATACCAGCTATACTCGTGAATGTGTGTAATAATGTATTAAAATTAAACGCTGGCAAGAACACACGTTTTTACGCTTCTTTCGGTGGCCAATCGCGCTCGTTCGTCGGGCAGATTCATTGGCAACAGTGGCCATGTTGACATGAACTACGTTTGAAACACATCCCATGATGGACGTTCACCATGCACCACAGTACCTACCAGACCTGGTGTTGGACATAATATTTTCCAACCTGGAGTTGCCCGACCTACTAAGCTGCATGCTGGTCTGTCAGAATTGGTATAGAGTGCTCAATGTCAGCAGATCAGAACCGTGGAAATTGATGTGCCGGCGTAAAATACCCAAAGAGTTATTGAAGTCTGATCTTTTGTCGCAGCTCAACACTCCTAAAGCCAAGTTGCGTGCCCTGTACCACGCATGGAATCCAGAAGACTGTTCCATGCACATTGTAGTCAAACAAAATGGTTTTACATTGCATCGCAATCCAGTCGCTCAGAGTACGGATATGGCACGGACAAAGATTGGCTACGCCAATGGTAAACACGTATGGGAAGTCACATGGACCGGACCACTGGGTAATGTCTTTGTTTATTTAATTTCCAGTGTCAAATAGATTTCGGTAAATGAGCATTATTTTACTTACAGGTACAGTTGCAATGGTCGGCTTGTCGACGAAAGAAGCGCCGGTGCATTGTAGCGGTTATTTACCTCTGTTAGGCATTGACAAGCACAGCTGGGGTTGGAATCTGATCGACAATGTTTTGTTGCATAATGGAGTATCGCACGGCAATTATCCATTATTGAACAACGCTCCAAAGTATCAAATAGGTGAAAAATTACAATTAGTATTAGATTGTGAAAATGGTGTTTTACACTTTGAAAAATGTAATGAATTTTTGGGCATTGCCTTTAGAGATTTACCAAAAACAAAATTATACCCGTCTGTGTCAGCTGTTTATGGTAACACAGAAATATCAGTAGTATATATTGGCAAGCCTTTATGTGGTTAAGAATTGGACTATCTATTATTTTGGATAAATTCAATCATAGATAATAATTATTAAATACGCTTTTACATTCAGTCATTGTTTTTTTTTTTTTTTTAAGTTAATTATACTAATGTTATTTTTCTTATCAAGTTAGGACCTATTTATAATTTGTAGAACTGAAAGTTAAACTGTTTGTCAATATGAAAATTAACATTTATTGGCAGATAACTTTATCTGATATATTTTCCTTCAAATCAAATTTTAAATGTCAGATTTAATAACATAAATACATATTGTTAACATATTCTTTCAATATTTATAATTTATTTATAATTATTATTTGATACTTAGTAGAAAAACAGTCATTTTCTGATGTCTAATGATATCTAATAAAACGAGTAATGATGTTCATTAAAAATGAGTACATTGATTGTACAATTGTTGTTAAATATCAACTAGAAATAAATACAATATTTGAAATTTCAAAAATTTAAATATTTTTTACAAACATTAAAAAATGTAGCCCCTATAATTTATATGCTTAATTCAATTTTCACAATATAATTACAAGTACAGTGACACCTGTCTTAAAAAACTTAAATGTTTTAAAAGAAATCAAAAATGTATAAAAATAGAAACCGTTAGAAAAATCAATTAGTAAGGCAATGTTTAAAGCTAATATTTGTCATAAATTTTTATCCCAATAAAATGGACAAAATATGATTAAATATAGAATAAAATAAATATATGAAATTTAATGTAAATATAAATATATTAATAAATATACTATGACGTTATTTAAATAATAATTAAAATATAATACATTATTTTCAAAACAAGAACACAATTTTTAGCCAAACCTACATAATTACCTATGTAAATTGTACTTAATATATAGAAAGTCTTAAGTCTGTATAAAATAGTAAAAATAATTGCAATATCTTTGAAAATAATCTGGGATAATCTTTTTTTTAATTATTTCGTAAGCAGCTTTAATTAAATTCTTAATTTATTTTTATACATAAATTTGTTTTAATATACAAAAATAAGAATCAAACAAACGCTATGTAGGGGCCAGAGGGGGATCTAATACCCCTGAATCCTCCGTAAATACTTGATCGAGTATAATACTTATAGTTTAACTGTTATCAAATTTTTTTCAATTAGGTAACTCTTTAGTTAAGACACACAAAATGCTCTTAAAACTAATATTTATAAAAAAAATGCAGCTTTTATGTTGAAATCTGTTAAATATCTATTGGCAAAACTTTTAATATATTCAAAACAAAAATTATTCAATTAAATTAAAGATGACAATATTGACTTTAACTTTAGAAATTTGTATTATTATTTATTTTTATTTTGTATTATTTCATAAATTTCATATTTTATGAATTCATGATTTGAAAATTAAAAGTAAATTTTAATAAAATATACTCTACTTTTAATAATGATTTCTACTTACATCTATGGTAGTCTTCTTTTACCATTTTCTTTAAAAGTGTAAACAATTTTTTTTTCAATTCTTACGTAGATTATTTAAAAATTGCTTCTTATTTAATTCAAAACATTGCGTTTTTGAAGTGCTTTACATTATTTTATGTTTATAAAATTGCTTTAAAACGGTTTTAGTTTTATGGATGTTCAGTTCAAGTATCTATGAATTTGAAGTTTGAATCAAGCTCTTCGTGTAAACATTTTATTTATTTATTTTGATTTTGATTTAATCTAAGTATGTTGTCTCATATCTAAATCGGTATCTCGTATATATATATATTTTATTATGTTAATTTACATGACTAGATACTTGATGGAGTAATATAATACCATTTAAACAAAGTACTTAATTTTTACACTGAAATTGTTCAAAGTCTTGAACATACTAAAATTATATATTATTTAACCTGGTTGATTTTGTATGGGGACCTATTAAACTACCTTGACAGAACAATCGACTTAAACACTGAAATGATTTGTATACTAGGTACTTACTTTTACCTACTTTTCTCAAACGTTTTATTAAAAATATATATTTTCATTTTAAGCGACAGTAATAAAATTCTTTTGATTACACACGACGACGACCACCGTGTATTACAATTAAATATGATTAATCATTTACAAATATAATATAATCGGTTAATATTTACACATTTACTCAAACGGAAATGAGTAATTTTCAAAGTATACAAATATTTATGCATCTATAACATAAAATATTTTCATACGTTGGTCTTAAGGTATCTATTGAACTATTTAATTTAATTGAAAACGTAATGTACTTATATCAAATATATATAAAAAAAAATAATAAATATATGAATTACTTATAAATAAATGAAATATGTGCAAAGTTATTAGAGTTTCGTGTTAAAAATATTATGTAATAATGAAATATTTATTGATTATATGTTATGCCGTAGTTCAAATAAAGATTTAGAGGACATTAAATACATGAATAAATTATATAGATTTAGATTTTAATTAAAAACTAAAATATATATTCGATACTCCATAGTTAAATTATTAGAGATAATAGAAATATTGTGTCCGTGTATTTTTATAAAAATATACATTATATAATGTAACATGTTACCATACTTTCTTCGGGAATGTTACGGTAAAAAAAAAAAAAAATTAATTTGAAAATCGCAGGAAGAAAAGTTGCTATAAAAAGCTAATTATTGTGTAAGACTTAAGAGAAAAGTGTTGTGTTATAAAGATTTTTATTTTATTTTATATTCATTCAAATTTAAAATTGTCTGTAAACAAAACGCCTATATTTTCAATATTATTTAGTATGAAAAAAAAAAATAAGTAGATTTATTTAATGTAGATAATTATACTTTACGATATGTTTAAAAATGTTCTTATAATATATTATGCTTGTTGTATTATATAAAACTATTAATTTTTTAACTATTTTTAAATGTTTGGATTTGGTACCTGGTATATGAATATATTATTATATAGTATTAAAATTGTTTAGATTACATATGGCATATAAATGTAGCGACTACCTTATCTATCTCATATTTTGTAATTAACGATGGGCCACAATCTAATTCCATTACATGTAATAGTAGATATTAATTAAAAACCTGTAAAGTGTAAGATATATAATTATATATTTGAAAAAAAAAAAAACTACATGTACTATTATTATAAAAGTATTAAATAATATTTTATAGTCTTTTTTTTATTTAAACTAAGCGTCATAGTGACTACGTTAAAACACTTGGTGATGCGTCATCGCATTTACAGAAATAACGACTTGATACTTTGATCAAATATTTATCAACGGTTCATGTATAATATTAAAATCCTCGATTATTCCATTTAACGTGTATGTATTTTTAATTAAAATGTCTGTATATCTACGAATGCATAAGGGATAATCATGACATTGGTTTTGTTGTAATTAATTGAATATTATTTATTAAGTATGTTTGCCTATTTGTAAGCTATATTTAATTCGGTTTCGCTTTATTTTATTCAGATACCATTTTTTGTTAAATATTATGTTTGTTCCTATTGTATGATTTGTTGTAATAGTTGAAAATAAATGTGCGACTATTATGAAATTGAAAATAAGTAGACATATATTTGAAGTGAAGTTTTCGTTAAAATGTATATTTTGGCGGAACCGGTGATAACCCAAACAGTATACCTATAGTGCTTTGGTGTGTCTAATGTTTACACAGATACACGAGAACGCGTATTATCGAGAGCCTCTTATAATGCTCCTGAAAACAAATATTTTCACGATAGAACACAAACATGTGCTATTGGATCTATATGAAGGAGTAAATCACTCATCGATTCCTAGTAGGCATACTTCCTATAAAAAACACTACTATTGGTCATGTGCAGCAGTTAAATTATTCAGGAAACTTGGAGTTAATCAGTTGAAAAATATTATATCGTTACCGCAATATATTGCATTTGTTGCAATGTTTCTATGCTGCTTCAATTCTAAAAAAATAGGAAGAAACACGGATGTTGAATTATCTATAAAATGTATCATGGTGTAACACCATAGAATACTATGGTCTAACACTGATATCAAAAGCTATGGATCATCGTTCGTATAAAAAATTATATTAATTGTATTTTTATTACGTATTATAGATACGTAATTTATTTATTATTATATTTATGACGTTGGTCAATCACAATAAAATATAGATTAGACTGATATGCAATAATGACATAAAAGCATAATATTCTGTAGTCTATTAAATTGTGAATCGATGGAGGGCCCTAAAAAAAAATAAAATATCTATACTTTTTTCAGTCCAGCTACACTGAAACGATCGTTACTTTATCTTTGTGGCAAAAAAATCAGTAAAACTATAAAGTGTTGACGATACAATAGGATAACAACGATTTTTTATAACATGTCTACGTCAGTTAATTTAAAGTAGCGATTTTTAAAAATTAACAATATTATTCTAATAGTTATTCGATTACTTGTATGACAAATCAAAAGAGAGTAAATAAATGATGCGAAGAGTAAGTTAATGAATAATGAGGAATACAATTTTTTATTTATTATTTGATATATATATATAGTGGATGTTAACGATTTTTATCCCGAATGATCCGGAGGCGACACCTATGGCCATCTTAAGAATTATTTCCCATTAATATTTTATTTAATCGATCGACGGTTATTGAAAAAAATTGAAAATTTAACCATCGATACTTCACAAGTTTACCAAGTAGTAGTTTGAATTTTAAAGTCCTATGATCATTAATAGAAAGAGAATTTTGTATTTATAATTTAATAATTTCATTTTACCCTTCTATGGCCATCTTAACTCCATCTATTGCCAACCATTTTACCCATCTATGACCACTGTAAATATATTTTTTAGTCCACCTGAAAATTAACTCTGTAGGTAAATTAACCTACATAGTTATGATAAACAATACACATTAATTAATGAAATAAATTAATGCAAACAACAAATTTGATTGAAAATTATATTTTCTAAAAACAAATAAGTAGGTACCTCGAGGATACAAACCAGTCACGCGAAAGCCAGACTGAATATTTTTAACCATCATTGATCATTTGTGATAAAGCTAGTAAGGTACATCTGATTTTGTAACTTCTATTTCATTTTCAATACGCCACTGCTCGACCATTTTTTTTCCATCTGGCTTTAAGAGGACGTCATACCAAAAGTGAAACGTATACAACGACCGATAGGAATCCAAATACAGCAACGTCTAGAGGCTGTAACATAATATGTGTGAAATTGGGATATAATTAAATCAGCATTATACCATGTTTACGACAATATTTACTTAGATGTAAGCTTATAATATATGTGATTTGTGGCCATCTAAAAAACCAATGACTGGCCTTTCAATATTTGAATCGTTTAAAAACGGTAGGAACACATTAGTTGTGTATTGATAAAATGTTTCCGCAGTCATCCAGACGGTTTCTGATTTACCAATGCCCCGACCAGGTGGTGCAGATTTGGCGAGGCTGCTGGAATTCTTTCATATTTAAATATAATATGTAATTAGTACCAAATGAAGTCGTAACATTTTCTCTGTCCGAGTTGGTATGCTGCTCATCATAGACGTTTCGTCCACGTGCTCCAACAATGAGTTCCTCTTTCGGCCATAGATAGGTTTTAATATGAATAGCGTTTCCTCAATGGCCACCTAAATTATGTGCATCATACATACAATATATAATATTTAAAATCAACTAAATGTACCTATACTTGAATTCAACTTACTTGATTTTGTTTTGAGTGGAACAACAAACATCAATTGAAAATCGAACACAGAAAATTCAGAGATGTTCAAAATATTTTCAATTCTTATAACGATTTTGTGAACGAGAAAAAGTGATAACTCAAATATTGAAAAATATCTTTACAGTGTTGACATTTTGTTTTTGTAATAATTGATATCGCCCAGATTATAAAAATATAACGCCCACGAATACAAAAACAGCTCATCAAACTACAAAAATACACTGTTTACCAGTAAAATAAAAAATTACTGGCCATATGTGGCCACTTCACCCCACATTACACGAGTCACAAATTGTCGACTTTAGCCATAGAGTAATTTATTTCCAAGCCGTAGTAAATAATATTAATCTATGGCTGAAGATTCTCTAAATCGTGTGTATAACGTGACGAATGTAGAAACACGATTATTTAATATTATATTCTTTTAATTACAAAACCATCTTCGGGTTCTTCGTAATAAACTTGAACGATTTTCGACTTATCGTCCTTTATTTTGATTTCACGATGCGTCGAAATCATTCTCAAAAAATATTTAAATATAGTAAAATAAAGCATTTAAATAGCTAATTTTTTTTTTTTGTATGTATATGTATGTGAACTTACTTGAAAATATCATCGGTTTATGATTAATTATTAGTTGTTGAAAGGAAATGACTTTGATAATAAAATTGCTCGAGAGGAGTCACGATGACTGAAAAATATGAGTAACAAAAAACGTAATTATTTGTGCGTCACAATTACATATAATATACGTAGCTTAAAGCAGCTACACGGGTAGATTTTATCTATTACATGGCTTACTCTCGTTAATTTTCTATTTATTTTACCACTTGGACATTTCACCTCGGTGAATGTGGGATTTTCGTGGGTTGAGGAGACCTGCGTGCCAAATTCGGTCAAACGTGAAACGCCTGGAAAAATCAAACAAGGACTGTTGAACAATATAGTTTTTTTTAGAGATATATTATAGAGATATATTATGATCCGTTGTCAGGCGATGTACCCGGTGGATTGTCGAGTGTCGTTCTCGGAACCCAAATCGGTTGTCAGATGGTTTATTGTTTTCCTTTGTTATTGAGTGTGGGCGATACGTTTTATAATAAGTTTTTCTCAGACTTGCGAAAAAAAGGCAAGTAGACTATGGGCTTGTACCTACGAAGAAGGATCCTAGTGATTATTATACAGGTGAGACACAGGAGACACTCCTCCTTACCTTACTCGTATCTAATTTATATACTTTTGAGTTGATGGAATAGCTACAGATTATATTGTATCTAACAATATTATCTTCTACTCTGTAGAATCTAAAATATAAAGTTGTCAATTATTTATATCGTTATTATCGTTATTAATATCAATTTCGAGTGTTTAACATTAATGTGAAATAGTATGTTTTCACTTTTGAAAAAAATTGCAAATGACCGGTATACGCCCACGTACAACCGTCAAAAAATACCATGTACAATGATAAAAAACTTTATCAGTGCCTAAAAATATTCAAACCGTCAAAAAAATACCATGTACAGTGATAAAAAACGTTATCAGTGTCTAAAAAACCATATTAATTATAGGATTAAAATTAAAACAAATTAGCAAAGATATAAGTGATATTATGTAGTTAAAAATAAGAATGATATAAGAATATCGAAATATTATCATTGTAAATACGTAAATTAATTTTATAGATAAGAAATTAATTCTAATATGTATGTATATTTAAAACTTCAACGCTAACACATAATATATTAAATATTTATTTTTCATACTAATTAAATTTTATATCATACAAATACGTACATTTAGTTGAAAAAAAAAGAAATTACTATAATTATTATTATTATTATTATTGGATATTTGTTGTTTATTTTTTATTAACAGGGGTCCGGCGAAGGAAAAATTTGGCAAAACGCTGCCAGGGATAAACAATTGAAAACAATCTCTGTGTGGGACAAATTTACTGTATCATTTTGGAATATCTATAGGTGTTGAGTATAGATCATAATATCTATAGGCAAATCTATGAATATATTATGACGTGTAGTAATAATTACAGTTTTTTTTTATTATTACACTATGGTATTGGAACATTATATTATAATTTATATAGATATGTCAATTATATAATATTATATAAATAATATGTTGGTTATTATTATGAAAATAAATATATTAAGATTTGTTTGCCCACGTGTACGATTAAAACCATTTACGGGTGTTATTATAGTACGCATATTATATGAAAAACTATACTTATAAGCGTTTTACCATATTTTTCATTTGTAATTTTTAACGTGACGAAAAAATATCTACAAAATAATGTATATAAACGCGTATTAATTAGATGCCCGCAATAAACTTTATGAAATATTAATTTATCAAAAAGGTTGCTGGGTGCATTGTAAATTTTTTAATCATTTCAAGGTTAAATAATGTCAATATAATATGTGAAGAAAAAAAAGAAGCGAGTTCAGCGTTCAATTAAAACGTTCAATCATTAACATGCCGGTCGTTATAGTTATAATTAAATTATTATCATCGCGAAAACACGATCGTCGTGCTCGTTACTGTTTATGTGAGAGTGAAATTATACTGTGGCAACGTGTGGGTGGATCCTAATCGTTGGCTTGTAATAATTAGCGTTCGGCAGAGCAGATTGTCAAAATAAAATTGTAGAATGTAGATCAGAGTAGGACTTATTATTATTAATACTGCTTGTTTGCAGTGTTTGTCTGTCGTTAAAATGTGCTCCGAAAAATACGAATGCCCCTAAAACAAATTAAGTTCACGTCAAACCGCCGCCGCTTTGGAAATACATTTTCAATTTTAGAAAATAATATACAGTATATTGTACCCGGCGACAATAATTTCATATTATGATTTGAGACTTCTGTTTTTATATAGATATAATTTATGTCTAAAAGGATGTTAAATAATTCTTCGATATCGATGTGCTGCTAATTATAGTAGACGGTTAAAAACGTGTTGCTCTAGGAACGTCGACGCATCCGGGTACCACCGCCGCGCCGTTGTTGACGACGGTTGGGTTTTGTCGATTCGACGAGTTTTGAAAACACTCTCGAACAACAAGAGCGACTTGTCGTCTCACAGGAATGTGGTCAAACCGTAAAAGTCGATCGTACGTGCGCGCGAATATTTTCGTATTCTTTACACACTGTACGCGGAGCGTTATTTCGTAACTCGGTCCCTGAAAAAAGCGCGCGCCGTTGGCCGAGAACGAGATGTGAAAATGACACGAGAAATCCGAGAAACGTCCGTTTCTCCTGCCGACCGGCGCGCGCGTGCGAACGCGATACGAACGAGTGAAGAGGACGCGGCGGCCGCGAAAGCGTAAACTCGAATGCGTTTTTTTTTTACGACCTAGCGAAGCGAAAAACGCGGCGGCGACGACGACGTTTTTTTCTCTCCGTCCGAGTTTCGGACCGCGAGGATAGAGCAAACGCGCCGGCGGCGTTTCCGCGGGAGATATTCTACGCGACGTCTATACAGGATCCCTTGATTTTCGTCCTTCGTTTTTCCTCCTCGAGAGCGAGAGACCGCGGGGTAGGTTACTCACCACGTCGACCGCCCACGCTTTTCTGAAAACACCATTGACGAGACCGTGAAATACCGCCGCGCCGGATATTATCGTAATAATAATAATAATAGTATAGTAATAAAATTCGAAAAAAAAAAAAAAAAAAACGTTCGCGGCCGTCCGTTGCGCGCGCCCGCCGCCGCCGCCGCCGCCGCACACGCGCGCGGACCAATCGGAACCGCGCTCGCTGCGGCCGCGTTTCACCTGTTCGGATGTGCGCGTGCGTCCCAACCGTTTTTTCCCCCCCCGTCCCGGTGCTTGCGAGCGTGCGTGCGTGCGTGCGTGCGTGCGCGCGCGTTCCGTGGTTCGCAGTGGTTGCTCCGCGCGCTCGCGTCGTCCGTCAGTGCGTTGGTACATAATATATAATAATTTTCGCTGTTTTTATTATTATTATTATTTCGTCGTCGGTTTTTTTTTTTTTTTTTTTTTTTCCCACATTTTCCTCCTCGCCGCCGCCGCCGTTATATTATTATCATCATCTTCGTCTTATTATTATTATAATTTTTAATCGTGCCGCCGCAGTCGACATCGTGCGTTATTTTTTTCGCCGTTTGGTGCGTTATTTTCTCCTCGTCAGCGGTTTTCGCCGTACAATACACACTCGTCGATTTCAATATCGTCGTCGTCGTCGTCGGGGATTTCGCGCCACGGTTATGTGAATTCTCTCGTCTTGTCGTCCGACGAATCCGCCAACGACCGTCGTCTGCGGCCTCACGGTTGTTATTCATTCCGATTCCACTCTCTCTCTCTCTCTCACTCCCCGCGGCATAGAAGCAGGAATAGAAAAACCGTCTTCCGGTTTTCGGTCGCCGCGATAATAATCCTCGTCGTCCCTGCGTGTGTACGTAGTTCGCGCGAAATGATTCGCCGTCGGATCCGTGGTTGAATACCCGAGTGTGTACGCGGGTTTTCGATACGATGTCGGCCAACGAGATCGCACGGAGCTGTAGCAGCAGCGCCAACAGCAACAACAACAATAACGTCGACACCACCGACGGTTGCTGCGATCGTCCCGAGGAGGATTTCGTGAAAACGCAAAGTTCGTATACAATCAGCCCTCCTCCGTAGATAGATTCTTGTTCAGACAGTAATATCGCACTGTGCACGAGAGTCAATCGAGCTGTTTCGTTCGGTTCGTCTCGTCGTCGTACGGCCCGTGTTGCCTCAAATCCTATAGATAAGGGGTGTTTTAGAGTAAATTTAGTGGACACTATGACTGTTTTTGGGTCCTACTCTAGATCGGTCGTTGTTTGTGTTTTTAGTTGGTCCCTGATTACTGTAATCTATATAATCTTTTCGTTTTGGATCTCAAACGACATACACGGTTTTGAATTTCTATGGTTCTTCCGGACAGTGGGTATTTTTCATCGTTCCTCCCCGGTTTCACAGTGTTTTTTTTGTAAAAAAAAGAATAAAAGAAAAAATTAGTAATCTGCAGTAAAAATAAAAAAAAAACATCCGTCAAATCTATTTCGGTCATACCTACGTACCTTCGATAAGTAGGCTAAGTTGAATACACTATTCGTAGGTCATGTGCGCGTTAAACAATCCCCTCGTGTGAATGTTGGTGATGAGCCAATTTTTACATTCTGACTGACATACAGAATGAAAATAATGTGCAGGCTGGACTCTGTATGTTGCCAATTATTTATAGAATAAATTTCGCCAAGTCTGAGAAGTTTTGGTGACATTCATATATGACACGTAAATGGCAGTCAATTTTTGTTCAACATTACGCACTGTTACTTCAATTTTTTTATAATTTTCAGAAAAATATTTAAAAATTCAAAACAATACACACTTCTGCTTTGTGTCTAGCCCTGTAGACCTTTTAATTTCTGTACACATTTGTTATTGTTTGAAATAATTTGTTTTAAATCTTATGTAATTGTTTATTAATTCCTAGTAATTATCTTAGTAGTTATATTCATACTTAAACGACCACATTTCTATTCCATTTTAAAACTTTTAATACTTTGTCAAAAAAATAGATGAAATATTCCTATATATTTGTAATAGGGTTTGTAATTTTATGATCAATCGTCTTTCATTTGAATGTTTTTCCCTCAAATATATTTAAAATAAATGATTGAGTAAAGTTTAAAAGAAAAATAGATAGTTAATAATAATTTATCTTCCTAAAAATGAATTCAATGATCTCTGTAACAGACATAATTCAGAAAAAAAGTACTTTAGAATAGGTAATAATCATAGCTTTATATATTATTTTGGAGTTATTATTAGTATGTAGTGCTAAAAATACCTATTCAAATAAGTAAATAAATATAGAAAAAAAATAACCAATTGTTAGAAATAATTCTAAGTTTTGGTTGGACAAGGAATTATACTCTCTAAAAGAAAATGTTTTATTAGGTAATAATATAATTTGGGTTGACTAGTCATGGTGTTTTTTCAGTAAATCTTGTAGACAATGCCAAAACACAAAAAAAATATGGACCACTAATCTGTGCATTTTATGTTGTTTGTGATAAACAAGACGAAGAAAATAATTTAATTTTCTTTTAGTTATTTATTTACATGATTAATAATTATTATAAATGTATTATGTTTTATGTGTTATCATTTCAACCATTGATTAAATTTAGGTACAATATACTTTTTAAATATGTTTATAATTATAGTAATACTAAATGATTATTTATATAGGGTGTTTTAATTATATCTTAATAGTATTTTGAAAATGTTTGACACAATTCGAATGACATAAGTAACTTATGAATTAATATTTAGTAAGTTATTCGTTTAAATTTTAATTCTCATGAATAATAAATAATAGATGTAAATAAGGATGTCTTAATTTATGATGAAATGTGCTATGAATTAATATTTTTATATACCTATTTTCCAAAAATAAAACATATTTGGCCATGAGATGTCAGTTAAAGACAAAGTTAAACTTGATTTACTTAAAAGTATCGTCTTTATTTTCTAACATTTAAACTTGAATTTTATTAGTCATATATTTTGTAATACTTACGTTATTTATATAATGTATAGATTGATTTAATTTTTCTAAATAGTGTGGACTTCAGTTAAATAATAATGCAATAGTTAATACAAATATTTAAATATTGGCAAGTGTATTACATCACTGAAGCTATTTAGAAATAATTATTGTTTGTTGGGTTAAGTTAATGATTAGTTTTAAATAATATTTTGCTTATAATCATATGAATTATTATTATTATTATATTAATAAAGTTCCTAGTACCTGCCAACCTAAGTATAATTATTGTTCTTAGTACTTTGGATGAGTTTTCTGGGAATTTATTATCAATAAGTGCTAATTTTTTTCTTTACTTTTTATATCTAACCTTTTTCCTTGGTAAATAATTTGTTTAACTAATTTAAAGAGAAGATTAATTATCTAATCACAATAATAATTATTAACTGTTTAAATTTTTTTCTTATTTGTACTTAAAAAACAATCTAATTTACCTATTTTATTAATTAATAATATTACACAAATTACTACCTACTTAATTCATTTTTAGAGTTTTTTTTATTTTTATTATTAGTATTTAAAGTTTCACTTAATCATTTAAATTGTGATAAAAAATTTGTTTTGTTACGTAGGATCTTGTTATGTTCTAAAAATGCAGGTGTTTGTTTATTCAGTTATATTATGATTTATAGGTATTTATGTTGATTATTTTTTAGTCTCATTTAGTATGTTGTAATATAATATAATACATGTATCTATGGAAATTTATGATAATATAATATTTTGTATCAATCTATGAAAATAAATAAAAATTATAGTTGCTTTAAACATTTTGTTAAATACCATGCATAGATTCTCTACTGGTTTGTTACTACAGACATTCTTAAACGTATTATTTTATAGTTATGTTATTGCATCTAAAAATATGAATATAAATTTTCTGAACTAGGCAGGCAAGCAAATAAGAATTGATTAAAATAATATTAGTTGAAATGTTTTTATACATGTTTTTATAAACATTTCTGTTTGAGAATCTATACAATAATTTTAATTTTGTTATCTTTAATTATTTAAGTAAACAAATTAACTGATTAATAAAATAATGCATTTTACTGTTCTAGTGAGTTGATAAAAACAATCTCAGATAAGCATTTTGAGTCATTAATAATAATATTAAACCATGTATTAAACATTTTCTTATTCCAAATAAATGTAGTACTTTTTTATAAACATAGTCACTCAGAAATAAGGAAAATTAACTTTTTATACATTTATCTTTATTTTAAAAAATGTGTTTAACCTATTAGGTACCTACTAATGTAATAATATAAAAAATGAATTGCAAAATATCCATTGATAATATTAAAGGTAATGTTTGTTTAGTATATTATATAGTTAAATTTTTGTTAAGTATATTAAATTTAACGAATTTGATTATTTTATTGCTTAAGTTTTTTTTTTTATAATTTTTTTAAATTTATTATTCAAACATTTTGACCAATAAGTCGAATGACAAAAACATATACTCTAGGTACCCATCTATTATTATATTTATATTGGTGGGTAATGTTAAAATAGATGTTAATAATAAAAGTTATGACTCATAACTCATGACTTCATGAGTTTACAACATATTTTTCTATGAATAACATTTGGTCGGTAACAATTTTATAGGTAAAGCTAATAAAACCAGCTTGACATGTTATATTTTTGATTCTATTAAATTAATAATTTACAATTTACATTTTGAACTGTTAATAGAGATGTTAAAAAGTCTTATTAGTTCTTAACTTATTGAGGCCATTATAATTGCAATAGATGTACTCATTACAGTGTTATGCTCTGCAAACAGTTCTATAGTGTTAAATTCAATTATATATGTAGATATTCATTATAATCTATCAATTGTATCGACAACTTTATAGGTACTTAAAAACTAAACCTTGAATGTTAATTTAAAAAATAATTTCAAGGTATGGATAGTTGTATTGATGAATGTATTATAGTATCATCTTACGGCTATTATATTTTAAAATTATCATCTCTATTCTAATTTATTTTATTGTTTTTAGTGCTTTAAAATTTCTCAGCAACATTTTTGTGTTCACAAATTGAGTTTTATATTTTATACGCAAAGTACCTAAAGTAAAATATTAAACATTAAAATATGTAGACGATTTTTAATTGTCCCAGTGCATAATTTAAGACGGTATCATATGCATTTGCTTGAATCGCATGTGTTAACGTTACAAATACTTATCTATTCAGTTAGTTATAGTAATAATTGGTGTATAATAAATGGTTATGTAATAATTTCTCTCTATTAAATAATTATTTTACAGAAAATAGGTTATATATTTTTAGGATTTACCACTATTTCTGGAATATTTTTTAAAGAGATTTATTTCCAAGTATGTTAATACGAACATCATTTTTTATTAATAAAAATATTTAAAAAAAAATGAAGTTGGGAGAGTTTTGAAATTGATCAATTTGTTGTGTTACCTACATGAATAATTTATAATTTCATTAATAATGTATTTTTTACCTATTTAATTTTCTATTTTTGATTATGGTAACTTTAATGCGATGCAATTAAAATTATTAAAAAAATGATTCGTGTGTAGTTATTATATTTACTTAAATTTAATTGTTTTTAGTTATTTTTTATTACTTATTAGCCTCCTAAATAAATGATTCATTGACATTATTTGAATGATATTTATGCACTAGATAATTAACCAAATTGTGACATATCAATTTAAATATTATGTAGTATTCTGATATAAAAAAGTTGTATTCCAATTTAAAATTATTGAAAACAATTAATGACTATTAAAGAATTTATAAATGGACTATGAAATATAAAATAAAAAGTTTTTGATAGTAGGGAGGAGTAGAAAGTACACTATGTTGAATGTTTTTTTTCTAATACTATCAATGTTTTAATAAATCTTAATAAATGTATTCCGATAACAAATTAATACGATTTTTAGGTTCATATAGTAATTCAAAAATCAATGAATTGGAAAAAACAAGTGTAAATTGGTATATATAGTACATTTATGTATTTCTAGGAAAATATTAAATTAACGAATAGATAAAAAGTACTAAACTGGTACATAGATTGAAAGGTAATTTTGTAGTGTTCACAGTTATCTTTATTGTAATAAAAAAAAACCAATAACTTTCCAATACATTTTAGATGATGTTAAATTGTATTTAATGAACAAGTATGATTTTATAATGCATTATCGAGTTAATTTAATAAAAAATTATTTATTTATTAATTGAGCATCTATGTATAACTGAAACAATGGTATCAAATAAAAGGTTAATAGTTCCTTAATTTAAAACGATTTTTTAAAGTCCAATTTCTAGGATTTAAGAACTTATTTAAACATTAAATATTTAAAATATTTATATAGTTATACTTATTTTTAAGAACATCATACTTACAATGTTATTTTTTACTTTAAAGTTTATTTAAATAGCATTTTAAAATGTTATTTTGTACTTTCTACCTAGTTATCATAATAAACTTTGAATGCTTTTTTTTATTTATGTTAAAAGTGATGTAATTTTCTCTAAACACCATTTTAAGTTTTTATTTCGATAAAAGTAAATTGGATTTAAATTAATAATTGTTATAATTTTTTTCCAGGTATTTCAAGTTTGGAATCTGATTCTTCAAATTTTAATATATATTTGGAAAATACCTATTCTTCTGATCCAGATGTACTATCAGCTATTAAAGTAACAACTGATATATTTTTCTTTGAATTATAAATAAATTCTAATGCTAATTTTGTTTTTAGAAATTTAATGTACCTAATAAGTTCTTGGAAAATCTATCAGATGTAAATTTGTTGGAAAAAAATGATGTTCTAATCACGCCTCTATTTGAAGAACTTGCAATAAAAAGGCCATGTTTCAGGTTTGTTTAGAATTCATTTATAAAATTATAGGTATAAATTGTATATGTATGTAGGTATGTACTTAATTAACAATAATTATATATTAAGATATTTTCAAATGTATTTTAATTATTTTTTTTTCAAACTTAAATTTGATTCTTAAAAAATTAATAACTTTTTTTTTTGACGAAAGAACAATAATTATTAAGGACCAAATTTAATTGTTTTGTCTAAGTAAAAATGGATTTTTTTTTTTATATCTTTACAAAATATTTTTGATATTTTATTTTATTTTTTCTATTAATTTCGTATACACAAAAAATAATATACTATATTGAAATATTCCATAAAATATATTTTTACGTATAACTTATTAATTTGTTTACCTTGTTTTAGAATTCTTGGGCGTCCAGCTCTATTGGAATTAGTTAAAACCCCTTTTGGCTTGCAAGGTGTTAATCGACATCGTTATTGCAATGCGCTCGTTGGTGCTGTTGTCAGTGTTACAGGAATTCAAAAGAGAGATGAAATGGTATATAACACTCAATCGAATATTTAATGTATTTCATTAGATAATGCTCTTACTTTTTGTTGATTCCTAGGCCCGTCTTTTAAGTTTAATTCGTTGGATGGGTGGAAGTTTTCGAGAAAACATTAATCATAAAACCACTCATTTGGTATCTGGTTATGCATGCAGTACTAAATCCCAGTATGCATATTTACATGAAATTCCAGTTGTTGGATCGTCATGGCTTCATGCAGCCTGGGAGAAACGTGATGTAATGGATTTCAATGCGATTAATTCATCATTTGTAAGAAAAAAATATCTTATATTTTACAAGGACATTTAAAAATGAAAATAGTTTTTCAATTTTACTTTTAGTTTTCAGAACACAAATTAAAACCATTCCACGGAGCTAAAATATGTTTTTCAGGATTTACGGAAGAAGAAAGATCACATATGGTCGATGTTTTATTGCAAAATGGAGGAGCTCCAATAAGTGATGAAAACGAAACAGAATGTACTCACTTGGTAAATATTATTTTATTATTTCGATAATCAAAGAGGAATCATATTTTATGTGTTGATATTTTCCTTCAAACCATCTAAATAATGGCCTGTTGCAAATTATTTTTTTTATCATTATGTATTTATATAAGATGTCTAAAATTACTTGTTGCTAATTACCTAAATGTGAAGGTATAAAATACAATTTTCTCTTAAAGTTTACTTTGAAACTTTTTAACAACGCGATAATGAGGTTTTGATCCAATCAAAATTATTTGATTATTATTTGTTACAACATTGCTTTTGCTGTGCACATGGCCACTAACCTTACATAAATAAATTGTACATATTATATTGCGTATGTGTACACAAAAAAAAAAAAAAAAAAAAATGGGATTTACTAACAATTTCTGCTTTCATTTTTTTTATAGGATGTGGCTAAATTAATTTAACATTTTGTGTTTGTTGGTGTTATGTCTTTTTTTTTGTTTGCATGTCAGGTTACAAAGGAAGCTTATACATGCACTCCTAGCCCTTTGGTCGACCGAGATTCAAATGCTGCACCGTGTTTACGAGGTGTTTTGGCTCCTAAAAATCTTATACAAGCATTTGATAAAGAGGATGTGTCATTCACAAGTCCTAATTCTCGAAATGGGGGGTTAAAAAGAATGCTGAGTGTGGTAGACGGTGGAAATATCTCCCATGAGACCAAGAAGATACGCCTTCAATCTATAGATCCAGATTGCAATGAATTTTTGTTTAAACGCCCTAATTCTATGTCAGCACATTTGGATCAAACTTTGGTACATATTTTTGATTTATTGATGTTAATAATTATTGTTAAGAAAATTGCACCAGTAGAATTTGTCATTTCAGTTTCATTTCACCATAACTAGAAATTTTATTTTATTCTTTTAATATTATTGTCTCCATATTAGATCTTATTAAATGTGTTAATAGATTTTTTTTTTTTAGTAATCATATATACAGTAAATTATTTATTTTATCGATTTAAAAATAATATTCTTCAATATTTTTCTAACATATTCTAATATGAATTAAAATTCATTTTTTTGAAAGCGTGGAAACTAAAATTGCAATGTTATGACTAAGATAGGCACGACACAACATTAATATACAGTGTTTATATTTATTTTTTATGAAACTAAACAAGTTGTTAAAATACTTTCTTACAGTACTACTTAACTAATTGACTATAAACCTTATCTAATTTAAAAATAAATTGTATTATTATTTCTCATATCGTGAGAATTTCAAATTGAGATAAATTAACAATTTTTTTTAAGTCAGAATTTTCTTTTTATCCTCATTCAAACCAGGCATGTACCAAGTGTATAATGATTATGATTAAGTGAAAGTATATTTAAACAAATGGAAATAATTTGCCATATTACATAATTCATAGATTTATTTATTACTAGCATTAATCGCGAATATATGTAAGGCTTAAATAAACAGCTTTGTAAGCTTTATATTATTGCACCTTCTGTAATAAATGCTTTATTTTTAGTTGGTTGATTTTTTAGAGTAAAATAACATTTATAAAACCTCTCGACTAGTATAAAGACATTATTATTATTTTGTACATAATATGTGTGCATCAACAATTTGTGCGTACGCTTGTGTATTTTATTTCTTTATATTGCATTTCATGCAAATTAGTTACATTAATTATTCGTTCGATTATTATATGATCACCTAATTTTTATCTCCGAGACCATAGCGTTTGAAATACATTTTTAATGTATAATATAATATACTTATACAATAAATATGTATATTATACACGAATAATCACTCGCATAGTCGCATGTGTAATAATATTTGCTTGGTTGGTGCTTAATAATAATTTCGAATTTGGTGACTCGAATGTGGTGTTCAAAATATTAAAATATTATTTTAGTAAAATACAGTTGGTATAAATTATTTTTTTGTAATTTTTTCTTCTCTCCTACCCTTTAAAGTTCTACTATCTCGATGAAAGTATTGATATAAAAGAGAATAAATGGAAAAAAGAATATTTATAATTAATATTCAATAAAAAAAAAAAAAAAAAACAACAGTTGTGTCCCATGGCTTGGAAATGTGGTGTAAAGATAATTCTAATTCATTGGCTTAATAATTTTACCGAAAATGTGGTGTACGTGAAGGTGTATGTGAAAATAAAATTATGTAATGCAGTCGTGTAATTTTGTCGTGTGTCAAGTTTCAAGAGAAGCAGAAAAACGTTTTGTGTTTTATTGCTTACGCCGCTAGTGTGTTATGGAATTTCGTTTCAATGTGATTAATGATTATAATTTAATTTGAGATAGTATAACCACATTTGACATTCAAAGACTTTAGTTGATTATTTATTATATATATATATATCTAGTACCTAATAATAATAATATTATCATAATTTTAAATATTTAATGTTGTTATCTACTAATAACAACCTAATTAAATACTTTAATGTAATAACATTTAGGTATTAGGAATAGTTAAAAAATAAATAATAAAATATTTACGCGTGTTATTATTATTATATGGGAAAATAATTTTAACAATTAATTATTAACACATTGTTGTTGTTAATTTTTTTTGTAATTATAGCTTGCACTAGTGCAAGATATCCAGCATCCCGCCGCATGAGTTAGCATTACATTTTTTTTTTCAATAATAAATAAAATTATTAGATTAATAATTACTCTCTGAAACTTGTTATTTGTCAATCGGATTCTCTTTTATGGTTAAAATAAATAAAAATAAAAATATATATCCGTTTAATGTTTATAAATTAAACTTTATATAGTGTTTGTAATTAAGTGTTTATTACGTTTTCAAACAGGTTGTAAACGAATCTTCATTGGATTCAAACCTTCCTGCAAAGAAAAATAATGCCGAAATTGTGAAAGAAGCATGGTTTTGGACGTCAGTACAATATCAGAGTTGTGCCCTAACTAAAGAATATTTACTAACCAATGTAAGTACTGCAATATTTTTCATTCGCATCGCGGTGGACAGATTGTCAATTTTGTCGTACAACATGATTTCAATCATTCTAGTTAAATGTATCCAACACTCCAACATCGGGACGTGGTATGTCATCCACGTTGACTTTGAGTTCTTCTTCTCGCGCACGCAAAAGAAAAAGGCAGTTAAATCACTTGGGTTCATTGTTAAGATCAAGTCCTATTCCAGCAACAGCTACTGGCGAGACATCGCCAACCAACAGTTCTGGGCCATCAAAACGTCGGTCATCTGCTACTAACACTCTTGACAACCTAAGGCTATCGTGTGGGTCGTTTTTGAATTTTACTAGCAGTCCTGACCACGCATCACCTTTTAAACCTCCCAGAGGTTTGTTTTGTATACAGGACAGCGGCAGCAATAGTCATGTTTAATTTAATTTTTGTTGTTGAATTTATATTCTAGATCCAGATTTAATTATAAAAGAGAAACCGTTTAGTCCGCGGTATCAAGTTTTCTCAGAACTATTACAGACCGAGATAAACTATGTAGGAGTTTTAAATACAATAATAAGTGTGAGTACTTAGTAATAATTTGGGTTTCAAACTAATATGATTTTTCTTGTGGTTTTGTATTTGTATTTATTTAGTTTTTTAATCGCTTAAATGTTGAATGGATATATCCATATTATATAATATAATATACCTATTTATTTTTGTATGTATTTTTCGTAGGTTTATAAAGAACCACTTGAAGAAATGGTAGACAAAGAAGATTATTTACTTAACAATACTGAAATAAAAATTATTTTCGGGAATGTTTTACCAATTTACCAAGTACACCGTGACATGTTAGAAGAGCTGAAATGTCTTGCTACGTCATGGCAAGAAGACAGTAGTATTGGCCAAGTCTTTCTCAAATATGTAATTATTTTATACTCAAATATTGACTGTTGAAATTAGTTGTATTTATATTTTTTATATATATATTTGTTTGAACCTTACAGTCCAGCGAATTAGTGAAAGCTTATCCGCCTTTCGTGAATTTTTTTGAAAAAACACGAGAAATGCTCTTGTCGTGTGATCAGACGAAACCTCGTTTTCATGCATTCCTCAAGGTTGGTCAGACAAGACCTGAATGTTGTAGACAGAGTCTCCAAGAACTCCTAATCCGACCTGTGCAACGGTTACCCAGTGTTAGTCTGTTGTTGAATGGTATGTCAAGTGAATTGTCTATGATTTTGAGTGTTAACTAAAATCAAATCGTTTTTTTTTTTTCCACAGATATATTGAAACATTCGGACAAGAATAATCCAGATTACCAAGCCCTTGGCTTAGCCTTAGCGAGTATACGTGAAGTAATGACTCATATCAACGAAGACAAAAGAAGAACAGAAGGCCAAGTTGTACTATTTGATATATTTAACGATATTGACAACTGTCCTGTAAGTATTATGAAGAAGTTCAATCGTTTTCTGTAAAATTAAAAACCATTAAAAACGTTGTGCAATAGAATCAATTGTGTATTGTTTTATATTTTTTAGCCTCATTTAGTTTCTTCACATCGAAGTTTTATCACAAAATGTGATGTCATTGAACTCAGTGATAATCTTAGTGGCCGTGGTGATCATCTTACAATATTTGTTTTTTCAGATGTAGTTGAAGTAAGAATCTCGCGTCAATATAAAAATTCATTCGTGAAAATTAAAAAGTCGACTTACCAACATTAATATGAAACTGTTGTTTTACAGGTCTGTAAAAAGAGGAAATCATTCAATGGGAAAAGTCCAAAAGAACCGAATTCTGGTTCGCACAAATTAAACGGCGCCAAATCATATAAACATATCAAATTGATGCCGTTAAATATAATTAAACAAGTGATAGATATTAAAGAGACTGAAGGTAAATACTCGGAAAACCATAATTTGTCAAATCATAATAATTATTGTAAATTGTACAATAAACTTATACTAACTCCTCCATCTCCCGCCTCCACGTTTTTGGTTCCCAAAGTTTCCGTATGACCAAATATTTGACAATGTGAACAAGAGTTTAAAGTTGTTCCCAATCGATCTCGATAAAAGCGTCCTAGTTTGTACAACTTAGAGTTTGTTTTTGTTTTCAGACTGTCGTAATACATTTTCATTAATGATTATTGACAATCACGACTTTAAAGAACGACTGTATACGTTTACTATGACTGGAAGTAATTGCAGCGCCAGTAATAAAAATGTTTTTTTGAAAAATATATCGCAACAAGTGGCCAACACTGTGTGTTCTGTAAGTATCACCGTATTATGAGTATATAATCAATCGCTCGAGTAAAATTGCTAAACATTTGTCCTAAATCTAGGGTAATATATTAATTTCATTGGATTCTCAGCAATTAGACATAGATACAAGTGAAATTACCACAGGCACTCTGGGAAAAGCTTTCAAGTAATTTAAACGTTTTTAATGGATAATAAATGAAAAAAGTGCATCGGATAACATTTTGTTTCTGTTTCAGGTTTGCCAGTAGAACACGCATTAAAGTCGGACGAGCATTGAGCTTTAACAAAACCCCGAGCAAATTAAAACGTGCAGTGTCCACAATGATGAGTCCGGTGCTCAGTTTAACTAATAACGGATCGGGAATGCACGCCCTTACGCCATCAACGCAAATGGCTAATATGCACTTGGCGTCGTGCACCAACCTAAATGTGAGCCTATTTAATGAGCATAACATTAGACGTAGTGGTTCACTAACGAAAATCAAGAAACATGTCAATTACAATTCTAAATTGCGAATGACTCATTAGTTTTTCAATCGGCAGCCATTCGGAGAAGATTAAACGTGTAGTCTTTATGCTTTATATATATATAAAAAAAAAAAAAAAAAAAAAATTAAAATTCTTACCTTATTGGATCTCAATAGAATGAATAAGGTACTTGACAATTTCTCTTTAATCGTTGAAACCGCTTACTGTGGCAATTAACCTGCAATATCCATTTGTGGTAAAAACCTCCCCGGTGAATGTATGCACGTACGTCATGTCGTTGTCGAATTAGGTTTTGAATAATCAGCATGAGTGAAATTAGGTACCTTAACCCAATACATTTTATATTATTTGTTTCCACAAGAGTTTTGAAAGGTTTTCTTTTTATTTCGTTTACATTTTAATTTACAGTGAAATTGAAAAAATTGAATTGATTGGACATATACATACTCTGAATTATTGTCAGTTTGATTTTTTCAAAACTTCGAATTGATCATCATATTGAAAATAATAAAATTAGAAATCTTCTCTAAAACTAAGATCTAAAAGTCGACGAGTGTCAAATCGTTATTAATAACTATTTTGAATAATAATATATTATTGCTTCTAACATTTCATATTCTTCCACTGTTTGTTGAGATTATTTTAATATTTTTTATCACAGTCGACTCGTTTTATTGAAAAAAATTCCAAATTATGTAATTATAAAATTATAATTATGTGTTGTCATGTTATGTTGTTACATAATTAGTTTAATGTTAAGAAATTATTGCAATTCGCATAGATGTAAATTTCGTATACATTTTTAGTCTCTTTGCAACGCAATCTTTGCAGATATTTTGAGTAAAACATTCAAATATTATAAATAAAGAATAACTCTTTATCCGTTCAAATATTTCTTACGCTATTATTATTCATATTATACTATCTGGCACAATGTATGATAACACCATCTGTTGTTGGAAAGCTTATTGCTTTTATTTTATGTTTAGGAATTGTTGGTTTTTATTTGAATCAATGTGTTTTTTTTTTTTTGAATTTTTTATTGACTTTATCCTCAAAGTTTTCAACTAAATATTTATTTTTGTGATGACACGGTTGTAAACACGCTTTATACATGTTGTATTTATGTATTCTCTAATCGATTTAATATCCCTGCTTATAGCAGAGTAATTTTGGTGTTTTTTATTTATTTATTTTCACTAAAAACGATGGATTTAAAATAAACACATAAATTTTTTTTCAAAATGAAAAGCACCAATTAACACTCCACCACTGTATTATTAGTAAATAAACCGTAAGGTAAATAAATGATCGATTTTGTTTTTGCCGCAGGAAATGTCATCGGTTGACCATACCTTTCCATCGCCACCTATGTCAGTGCAACCGACCAGGAAAAACAAAACGTCAATTCTAAGTCTTTCGTCGGCGCCCAGGTAGCGTCCAAACGCCTATCGGTACCTGGTCAATTCTTTTCGAAACTCAAAGAACGTCGTTTCGATCCTAAGCCGTCAGTATCGATAGCTATTTATCAATGTTATTATTATAATTCTTTTTTAAAACTCAATTTTTTTTAAATCAACTATTTTATTATCATCTTTTTTTTGTTAGTATTTAAGATTTGTATAATTAGCGTTGTTGTTTTCAACTTTTTCCCAAGACATTCTTGCCCCATGATTTCCTTGTCCTTATACTTCATTGTCCACAATCATTCATTGATTATATGTGTTTTTAAATTCCATTTATACTGAAAAAAATTTTTTTTTTTTTTACCATACATTGTGTTTATTACTCGGTTTTGTACTCAGTATTGAAAAAGTTACCATGGTATATAATAATTTTATAGTTTTAATGTATACTTTTACATTTTGAATGTTTGTATGTAAACCAGTCTATTTATTTATTTTTTAAAACGATTGAACAAATAATAAGTATATATCACTTTCAGAAACGGTGCTCAAGTATTTTGATCATAATTATTATTATTATTATTTAAAGCTCAAAAACTAATTTTGTTGTATATAGTAGTGGTATGTAGTATGTACTATCTTATACAGTGTGCTCTGCACGATAGGAATTAACGTTGTATTTTTTTTATAGATTTTTTTTTTAAAAATTTATCGTATAAGTATGACTTAGTTTTGTGATCTAAACATTGTATGTAATCAAAATTAAATCAATTCGATTTCACTACGAATTACTTTTACATGTAAAAATATCGTCGTTTTTTTTTAAAACCCATTTTTTCCTCATCCTTCATCTGACATTTATCTCGGACTCAAAGTCCATCGAACGAAATAATTATTTTTTAACATTGTCACAACCACTTACTTACGAAAGTCTTAATATTTCACTCGTAGTTCTGCGTGTTTCAAAAATTATTATTAATTTTCATGTCGACTTTGCGATTCGTCACCTTTTCGTGTCCTTTCATCGGAATTGCATACGAAACGAGTGTTGTTTTAATAATTGTTATAGTGTCTAAGAGTTGCACGTCTAGAAAACGAAAAAAATAAAAAAAACCGGCGATGACAATACGACCTTTGTCGAACAATCTATATATATAAAAATGGAGACAAAAAATTGGAAATTGAATCAGTTGAGAACGGCTGGGCCGATTTGGCTCAAATTTTTTTTAAATGATAGAGAATGTCGGGGAGCGGGTTTATAGCATAAACTATGGAGAAAATTAACCCTAAGGGGGTTAAAAGGGGTAAAAATGGAAAAAATCCTGAGTCAATGGAGCTTTGTGGTATTAAATTTTGTCAATAGTTTCATTTAATATAGCAGATGCCTCATGGGAAAGGATTTTTTGAAATTCGACCCCTAAGGGAGTTAAAAGGGGTAAAAAGGGTGAAACTAGAAAAATTCGTCTGGCTGGAACTGCTGGAGCTTTGAGTATGAAATTTGGGCAGCAGTTTCGTTTTATATAGTGGAGACCCCATTGGAAAGGATTTTTCGAAATTCGACACCTACCGGAGTTAAAAGGGGTAAAAGGGGTAAAAATGAAAAAAAAACTGATAAAATAAAAAGTTATACTGCACACGGGCGAAGCCGGGTTATTCAGCTAGTTATTTATAATATAAGTATTGGAGTAGAATCGGATTTTTTAATATTTTCAAGTGCTTTTTATAGTGCTCATAATGAAACGTTTTTGGTACTTTTTTCGATGATTATCGAAGTGCCGAACCCGGGTCATCATTTTATACGCGACACATTCACCGACGGTGAATCTATGAAAAAAACGAAAAATCTCATACGGGGAACATTTCAACCGCATTTATTCGTGTAAAAATAATATAAGTTTTGGGATTTTTTAAAAATTCGTCGGATTCGTGAGTCGCGTAACGACCGTCGTCGCCGCGTCCCGGCGCCACGCGACTGTCTATATTATATTATAAACTCGATATTCTTAAAAAATATGAAAACAAAAAAAAAAAAAAACACCAATTCATTGTGTATAATATAAAAACGATCGTTTTTTCTCGTTTTCGTCGGGAAAAACAACGGTTTGGCACACCAACTCTACATGACGATCGCCACGTCGTCGTCGTGTCGTCGTCGGTCTCGCGAGCGAGCGATCAGCTCGAGTCGGAATCCTTCGTTTCCTTCTCGGCGGACGCGTTGTGCCGCCGTCTCAGCGGTTTGACGCCGCCGTCACACTTCATGGCGAACTTCCATTCCAAAATCAACGCTTCCTTCGGCGTAATCTGCAGTGGACACACACACACACACACGAGACGTGCGCAATTTATTAATCTCGTGAAACGGTCGATAAAAAAAATTAAAACGGTCACCCCTTCGGCTACGATTATCGCGAGAAAGGATTTTAAAATCCACCCTTGGGGGTCCCCCTCCCCCTGTCCACAACGACCGGATCCGATTCGTTTGGTATTTATTTTAATTTTGAATCCGGTCGAATTCACGTCGCCGCCGCCCGTTACATATCGAGTTATTTTTCCCTACCCGAGTGTGTCTCGAATTATCGTTTTATTCCGAGACACAGTGGCGGAACTACAGATATGGGTGTGATTTCACACGGGACGATTTAACTTGGAAAATTACGATTTAAAAAATAAAAGTTAAAAACCTCGTAAAAGTTTATTTTTAGCTATAAAGTCATTTAAGTCGAATTTTCAACTCGAAATGCGTATATAAAAATAAAATAAAATTTTTACCCGGTATAGAATTTATAATGTAATGTAATTCCGTTTTGATCGAATCAATATCCTAATTTTACAATGAAATTATAAAAAAAAATTCTTCGCGCGCGCGAAAAACTCCCTGAAACAACCACCCCGTCCACTTACCTCTTCTTCGATGGCCACTTTCCGTATGTTCCACAAGAACTCCAGTATGGAGAACACGAACGCTATTAAACATCCCAGGACGAGCACCACGAAAACGCCGCCGATTTTCGTAAAGCCCAGTTCTTCGCTTTCCTCTTCTCCCTGAGGGGGAACAAAAAAGTTAAAATAACTCTGACAAAACCCGATATAATAATATTATGTAACAACGCGTTCTACAAAAATCCTTTTTGATTAGTGACAGCCGCCGTGGCCGAGTCTCCAAGACGATCTAGAATACGTGAAATAATCGATAAATATTCAATTTTCGACCGTGGAAAAAGTTCGAAAACAATAGTTACAAATTTACATCGGATTACACATTTATTCGAACTGTTCGAATTAGCGGAATATTTTAAATATATATTTTCGACTGTTTTTTTGGCACGATATGTTTTCCGACGTGGTCTCATAAATACGTTTTGAAAAAAAACATCACGGCGGTCATATCCTTATTATCTCCTCGTCCTTCCCCCACCCCCGACGTACGTTGTAAATTATGGCGCAGAGACACTCACCTCGCATTTTTTATCTCCTTGGACTTTCCACCATTTGTCTTTGAGGTCTCGCATGAATCCAGACTCTTGCAGTCTCAACACCGACTCGCTGATCAGCGTGCGGTAAGGCGAATCTAGAGAAAAAAATAATGCGCCGTTTTTAGTTTTCGATTTGGCGTTTCAAACATGCTGATTTTTCGATCGAGTCGATTTTCATCCCGACCATATTCGTAATAATAATAATAATCGACCGGATTAAAATCGACAGCTTTTTACACCCTTTCGGCGTGTGCACGTTCGATTTAATTCGAACAATAGACGTTATATTATGCGCACGATATTATGTTGGGCCGTACGTTTTTAAATCGATACAATCGGTTTGTACATTTTTTCGACTTTACTAGGATCGCGGGTCAAATAACTGAAATGGTGTAAATGATTGGTGTATTTGGTTTTTAAATCTGACCACTTGAAAAAACCCACGTCAACTATAACGTTGACATAACTTGAAAAACTTCAAAAAAAAACTTCAAAACGCACAAATGTGTACCATTATATTACCAAGATGCATATTATACTTAAAAGTCGTTTGGTAACTAAAAAATCTTTTTTTATGTTGTGGTATTTTCAACAGACTTTCCAAATTAAAAGGAGAAAATTTCAAAAACCATCAGTATATAAAACGTGTGCGGATAAAATGTCGACAAACGGTTGAGAAAAAAAACCGTAAGATTCGACGAAAAGAGAAAAACGGAAAAATAAGAGATTTTAAATTAAACTCGTCGGCACACGTAATATTCGTGCTGAGCCAAGCTGAGCTCCGCGATACTTGAAAATAATTTTAATTTTCCTACGAATTTGCGACCGTAAAGGAATCGAAATGATAAAACTGAACTGTCGCGGGTTTAGAAAATATAAAATCGAGCCACGGGCTACGCGTTGCCACGGACTTTGTGTAACGATTACGAGAAATATTTCCGGAAAATAATAATAAGAGTATAATAAATAAGAGAGAAAAACCGACCGAGAACATTGAAAACGTGTTCGTCGAAACACGCGAAACGCACGCGCGAGAGTGCATTTTTATTCTCGTTCACTTACCTCTTAATTCTTATATAATCACATGCCATTTTCGTGGTGTTTCGACGCATTCCCGGACGCGCGTGTTCGAATAGTATCCGACGATATTATATTATGTGGAGAATAATATTATTGTCCGAACGAGACGAATCGAAACGATTTACGGCGTACGTTTTGGAAGTTAAAAAACGGTAAAAGCTACTTTCGAGGGTTCCGATAGTCGCGTCGCAGGCGACGCGCGACGGCGAGAGACTGATCGCGGGCTCAAACTTTCGTCCGGAAGTTCTTCCGTATGTTCATACGGCGGCGCGGGAAACCGGAAGCGACGTTGCCAAATTTTTTACAACTGATTTCAATTGTTCCGTAATTATTGTTGTTTTTAACATTCGAATACGTTTCAATATTATTAGCTCGACATAATATTATATAAACATAAAACTCGTACGTTTTTTTTTTTTTAGAAAATATATTTAAAATTAAATTTTAAAGCCCCTCCGATACCGGCAATGCAGTTTTCGACTACTCGAGTAGATTTTCTAGGGTTAGGTTATTTTTGTACATACTCCGTATTCGCGTTGCTTACGGACGAATTCTCGATTTTCTTTAACTCGCAGAGAATATGAATTCTTATCTAATATTGAACTATAAAATGTCTTAATATTATATTATTTATAGGAGCATAGGTTAACATATTTAATTTAATTATTTCGAATGACCTTTTTGTTGGCTTTCTATGCTTTCTGGCCCGCTAGTAACTTTGAGTCGCCCACCCCTGGTATAGAGTCGTGAAAATGTCAACGCTTTCGCCGTGTAATCCAAATCATGCATATTGTTAAATATTTGTCGTTTTTTTTTTACATTAGTTAGTAATGAGCAGAAAGCTCTGAAAACGAATAAAGAAAAATCGCTCACTCATCGGCATCGCTATGCCGTATCCCTTCGAGTCCAGCGTGTTGCCAATTTGCATCAGGTTGCAATTGCGTTCCGTCTGGTACTCGATGCTGGACGATTCCATCAGAAACGCGTACCGGCCTTTGCCCTTCAGCACCCGGTCCACGCCTTCCTGGTTGCTCTTCGTGAACACCGTCGGGTTGGACGATTCCATTACGCTCCACATCCTCTGGTACAGGCTCAAGTTCGATTTCTGCGCGACAACACGGCCGCGCGTCCGCGGCAAGCGTTATACAACAATTGGGATTGGGATTTTCATTGTTTTCGGGTCGTATTTCGAGTCGCCGGTTTTCGATACAAAGACGTACGAGACACGCAAAGACGAATTTCGAACTTTTTTTTAGCTAGGTGCGAATCGTCGGAACGTTACGCGTCCGGACTCGAGATCTCGGAGCGAATAATTATATTTTTTTTACCGGGGGCGAACTTGGAAAATAATCCGAATAATAGCTTTTCAAAGTTCGATCTCAGATTGTACAACATCGTAACGCGTTTATGAAACGAATTTATAACTATTAGAAATATGAAATGAACATATTGTGGGAACTACAGACACAATAAGTTCTGAGTACCCTTTTTTTGACGCGCGCGTCGAAATATTCGAGGGGGCGACTGTGCTCCCATGCTCCCAGAGATTCGCGCCGAGGCGTACTGCGCGCGTAATAGGTGACGATAAATCAATCGTGACAACAACAATAATTATTACTAATAAATACACATGACCGTCATATGCGGGCGTCAGACCTGAAAAAATCCGGCCGTCGATCCTTCCACGTAACAGCCGTAGGCGATGTCGGAGTCTTTCGACAGGTCGTCGACGTTCTTGATCGGCGTGTCCAGACGTCCGCTGGTGATCGAGGCGGTCAGATTGGCCGTGTACGACGAGGTCATGATCAGCGCGAAAAACCACCACATGCCCGCGACTAAACGCGTGGACACCGCCCTATACACAGCACAGCAGTAGTCACAATACCGAATGCGTCGTCACAGCAGTGGTCGTTGTTATTTTGTCGACACGAATCGCACACTGTCTGTAATCCTATCCTTATTCCGGATCGAGAACACGATCGATCGCGCACGACGACGGCCATCGTCGCTCCTCGAAAACGAGTGCTCGCGAAAAACGATTGCTCGCGCAACGACTACGACTCGCCCGGACGGTGCGGCGCGGCGCGGCGTGGAGAAAATCGAAAACAAATTTAGAATTGAATAGAATTTTTTCTTCAAACGACTTGTTGTTTTCGACGACAGACCGATTCGTTTTTAATTGATTGATTTTCGATTATTATTTGTCACGACAAAAGTTTTTTTCGTCTACCGTACGAAATTCTATCAGCTTCTGTGTCGTCTTTTACGGCTCGAGCCGTACGTAAACCGTAACGTTCCGGAGGATGATTTCAAGTTAAGCGATCGATTCGATTTTCGATACGTTGCCGTTTGCGAGCGATCGTTTTTCGATCAAACGCTTTCGAGACGTTTTCGGACGCGAAGGATTCGAGTCCGCTCCCAATTCTACGTTCTATACCGTTTAGATTATGAGCGAAGAGTGGAATTATTTATCGGTTTTACTATGACGAAACGGTTTTTTTTTTTTTAAATTTCTTTTCCCCGTCCGTCTGTATCGTGTAGTAGTGACTTGACAGTTTCTCCGAATATTTTTTTATCTAGAGACTCGGAATAATGAAATTTTCGAGAGATTTTCGTTTATTCGTAATAAAAGGTCGATCCATCCATAAACCATTAATATAATTACAACGCTGGTGATTATTCGGCCTTACTATCGGCGGCGGCCGTACTAAGTGATTAATAATATTATTGTTGTTACAATGCAATTTATTACACATTCGACATTATTATTATTATTATAATCGGTGTGCGTTTCATAAAAAGTCGAATATACCCCTTGTACTATGTACCGGAGAAAACCCGGTATATCACCGGGAAATTCAATGAAAATTTAGATGGGAAAAAAATAAAATAAAAACGATAAAATCATAGAATTCGCGGACACACTTGCGGCGGGGCTTCCGAGAATTCGCGATGACCCGTCGGAATAAAAAGTCTAAAATAAACGATGGCATAATATTATGGTACAATAGTAGTACGAGTAGGCGCGTTCAGTTCGTACAACGAAGACGTTGGTAGTGGACGAAAACTGCAGTTCAATCGTTTAGACGACGAACGGTGGGATTAAAAAAAAAAAAAAATCGTTTATTGACTGTCGTCGCGATTTAAACGTTTGTGGAATGTTTCAAACGCTACTGTTGGCATCGTCTCAGAGTTTAATCGAAAATAAAAAAAAAACAACGGGTCATTGAATCTCTTTTTTCCCGTCGCGCGTTAAACTATTTTAACCGTACGATTATAATATTACGTTCTTTCGGCTGTTTTTCGCTCGCGACAGTTATTATTATTCGCCTGGATAATTTTACCGGCAAAGGACAATTATTACAGACGAATATTGTTAATTTCTACGTACAGGGATGTTTCTACAGAGCATACATTATATTATGTAAAGTGAAGATTTTAAAGTGAGCTCGAAGGGATTGACGTACGTACACGTCTCGGAAAAGTAGTTTTTCTATAGGTATTACTCGTATCATAATATAATATGATACTGTATTTTTTACGGTTATCCGGTAGAAAGTTAAAATAGTGTTCGCGATTTTCAATTGGAATATAGGAGGAACGTTTCCTTCGGTCTGTCCGTACGAAATCTTTGGTCCGAACCATTACAGGTATGTAATATTTATTATACCGGTAGTGCGAAACCAGAGATTTGATCGCGTACATCTGTCACTCGAAAAGAAAGAAAAAAAAACCAATCGCTCTGTACGTATACATACAGATGAATAAAATGATCGCGTGTTAACGTGTTATTAAAATATTATGTTAACGCAAAAGGAAAATGTTATTAATACGAGTGTACACGTGGTGAATAATACATAATAATATATTATTATATATCATAAAATTATGAGTTAAACGGGTGAAGAAACACGTATAAGCAGCAGTGAATGCGTTTCGTGTGGTTAACGGATAATGAAATAATGGTCAGGTGGTTAGTTGTAAGTATGGTTTAGATCGTGGAATGATGTGAGATGGAAATATTATTACAGACGATTCGTGTCGGCCGCGTCTTTTAGCTTCTACCACCGAGTGTATAATGATAATAATAATAATAATAACGTACGACAAAATATCGAGTTCTTTTTCCCACGGGTTTTCGTCGTGCCCCGTCTGGACGTCAGTATAGATTATCGACGGGGGGAGGAATGTTCGAATTATCGGCAATAGGCTGACGTGGAAAAAACAAATACAAACATAGGTATAGGTAATTAACGAAATACTTTTGATGTTTGAAAATGTCGCTTTCTAGTTGTTATTATTCGTTCGAGAGGGTTTCGAACTGGGTGACCCCCTCCCCCCCCCCCTTACCAACGCCCCTGTTGATTGGGTATTTTTTGATTGTTGGGTATTATTTTCGTATCCAACCGACTGTCGTACGTACGTATATATGTATATAATTATTATAATATTATGAACAGACGACGACCGTCTGCGGTGGTTTTTTTCGTCGCCAAAAGAGACGCGCCCGGACGACCCGTTTATGTTTATCGCGAATAACACCGCGACGCGCTCGTTGCCTTACTGAGGTGATATATCGGAGCCCTGTTGCAACATGGTGCCGCAACTGAACCATATCAGATTAGCCACGTTAAGCCTAGTCTCAAGCTCGTTGTTACTGTCTTTCCACGGCTGCGGATCGTGCCATTCGTTGGGTGTGATTCTGCAAACAATCAACGGGGATGGATGAGAAAATTCGCAAAGGGTGTGTGTGTGTGTGTGTGTGTGTGTGTGTGTGGGTGGGCATCACACGCCGCGTCATAGTCGCCGGGTCGGCATATATGTACGGTAGGTACATATTTGGGTACAAGTACACTATACTCGACACACGTCGTGTGGAACTTACGGGCCGTATCGTCATGGTGCCCGGAACGCGCGCGTTTGAATCGTGCCGAACAGTAGTTCTCGACCTAAAGAGCGAGAGAAAGGCCAATTCGCGACCACGAGAATTTTGGAAAAGAAAATTTCCATCGAGCGACTGTGGACGTTTTTCAACGTTTGTTACCGTTTCTTTTGAGAATATTTGTGGCGATTTCCGGTGAAAAACTGGACTGAAAATCAAAAAACGCGCGAGTAAAAGGGAATCGATTTGGATCGGCGATTCGTTTTCGGAAGACATCTACGAAAACAGAGAACGTCATCGATTTCGAACCGCAAAAACTCACGAAAAACCTACGTGCGTAATACGAGCGATGGACAGGTTTGAATTTCTAACGCTACATTAGGAGGAATTAAAAAACATCAAAGTGTCAATTAACGAAATCGAATAGCCGCGAATGTAAATTGTAATGTAATTTTCGTATATTCGTTCGAGATTACCGGAAAACAATATTTTTCATACGGTTATTTCCGTTATATTATGTTTTCGCGGGCTTTTCTTTTGGTTAAAACGGCGGATGGTTCGTGTCGATACGCGGTCGAGAACCACCGGTCGGCTCCTAATACATGATGCATATTATGACGCATGAAAAACGTGAAACTAAATATACATGATGTTCTACACAAAGTTATGTACAGCGAGCAGAGACAACACTTGCGCAAGCGCACACGCACAAACCGTACGATAAAATCTCGATAACCCTTTGGTTGGGGTGGGGGGGGGGGGGTGGACAGGGGGACCCGAGGCTTTGAGAATTCGAGGACGAACCGTCGTCGTCGAGCGGTTTTCGACGAAAATGTCAAACGATTGGGCGGACTTTTTCGACTTTCGAGCCGCAAAACCGTCGGCTCATCGAGATCTCACCGCGCGCGCAGCAGAAGAAAAGCGCTTCCGCGCATAACGTTAGTCGGACCGAGTGCAATCGACGTCGCGGTTATCACACGCAATCGTCACACAATCGTCACACGCACGAACGGCGTCCGCGAGTTCGCGTTTTATTCGGCTCACTTGGGTAGGATCTCGCATCCGGCGCACAGCACGGAACCGATGGAAAACCACAGGCAGTTGAGCAGCGTCATCGAGTTCTCCAGCGTGTCGTCTCCGGGCTTGATCGGGTGCGGGATCTCCCACTCGAACGGCGTCATTCTGAAAACATTTCCACAACGGTCTGGGCCAACGAACGGTCCGCGGTGGCGGCGGCGGCGGCCTTTCCTACCATTTCTAACTCGATGATAGTTCGCGTCCGGTTTTTATGTGATAAAATCGAGTGTACCGCGCGGCTCGGACTTTGATACTACCGCGAAAAAAAAAACCCTATGCAAGTGCCGTAAAATAATATATATTTACGATTGAGAAATTCGAGGAAAACAATCTAAAACCATAAATAATACCCGTTTGAATTATCGTTTTAAATTAAGAATTATCGTATTATTAACATAGTGTTGAATATAATGCAAAACGTATGTATACGAATGATAAATCGTCCAAACGGTCGACGACGAGGATTAAAAATCGTAATTTCAAAGTAAACGAGTTAAATAAAATCGTAAAAAATGACACGGAAATCACAAGGAATTTCTAAAAAAGTCTCCGAAACCGATCGAGATTCAGATTTCTAAATCATCGTAATACATACCACCCGGCCAGGAGAGCATCGTCCGAGACGTTTTGAAAAGAAAAAAAATCAAAAAGTCATCAAAGTCCGGCCACTGATTACTATGACAACAAGGGGCGCGCAAGTGTACGTAACGGTGTTGGTAAAAGGTACCAAAAACATGGTCTATATATATAATATTATAATATCGAATGCGACGTATTTACACGCGACGTGTTAGTTATCTACAGAAATATAATATACCAGTGTGTAGGCGTGTACCACCTACTCTGCGGTGTTATTTGGAAAAAAAAAAAAAAAATTAAAAAAAAAACTCAACTCAACTCAACTCAACCCGCCTACTAAATCGACGACGACTATATCAAGCGAAATAATATAATATTACACGTAAACCATCATACTATTTACGAACGTAATCGTCGGTTGCGATCGGTTTTGACGACTCGGAAATCGGCGACGGACTCGAAAAGTGTAAAATTTGCGTTCTAGAATATTATTATTATTGGTAAATATTGGCGTTTTATACGGAGGTGTTTGCGGGCGCGTGTCACGAAAATGTACCGATTTTAAGTAGTGGGAACGTTTAAAATGTAAAAAATAGAAAACAAATAAACAAAGTAATTTATATTAAATGGTTAATGCTCATAAATAGAGGTCGGATTTTTATGATTTTACATATTTATTTCTAGTCTATGCAGTTAAATGGGAGTGAGAAATCTTTACGATTCATGAAACACAGAATTCACAAGAAAAATTTATTTTGCATAAAAAAGCATATTTTAGGGGTTAGAGAATATTTAACACGTTAGAGAATATTTGAGAATATTTTTCTAACATCGGCATATAATGAACATATTTTACGTATATCAGCACTTTGATAAATACACAATGTTCACTAAATGATTTATTTCTGGGTTTTAATAAAAATTAATCTCCTGGTATTCCTTATCGATTGCGATAGCACAAAATAATATATATGTAGTTATTAATTGTTATTGTAAAATTAATTAAATTAAATATATTTAAAACCAAATTAATAAAAAATAAATTTAAACTGAATTTTTTTTTTAATATTAAAAGAATATTTTGCATATTTAAGGACATAAAACATCATATATCTGGTATTTTAAAAGAATATTAAGAGAATATATTGCCTATTTTATGTGACATAAAAACATCATATTTTAAGGATTGTAAGAGAATATAAATCCGACCTCTACTCATAAATAATAACGAAATATTATTAAAACATACTATATAGCTGTCCCCGCAAACGTTTTTTTTGCCATATATAATTTTATATTAAAAAAAAAATAACTAACTCATTGTAAGTATACGGGGACGGAGTCTATGATTGAAAGAGGAATGAAGTAATTGAGCAATCCTTACAGGATACTGACAATATTCTTTTATTATTTTACCCACGTTTCGCAATCGAATCGCTTATTGCACAAACCACATAAGTGACAGAAATTTGTAAAACAACTTTTTCTTATTTTCTCATATTCCATACCCCTTCTCTTCAACCTTGGCGAGTATACGAGTGTATTCGGTGTTGTGTTTAGAATATTACTCTTAAACTTCCGGGAGTGAAAAATAAAAGCTTTTAGGAAAATGAGAAGTTTTTAGGGTTAATTTCTCGAAAGTTTAAGGTTCTGTCACTTATGGGGTATCTGCAATAAGCGATTCAATTATGAAACTAGTATAATATATTATTTTTTAATTGAAAACGATTCGCAAAAAAATTTATTTAAACAATGATAACGGTTACTATGGTTACAGAATAGGTGTACATATAAAACGTTAAAGTTTTTAAAATATTTGTGGCGGGCCACCCGCTCAACACCTAGGGGTTTAAAAAAAATAGTTTATGTCCTATTCTCAGAGCTACCAAATATATATGAAAAATATGACAAACTATGACAGGACACTGTGACAGGAGAGTTTTATATACAAGATAAAATTATTTTAATACAAACTATGAAGTATATTTAAACAATAATAAAATAAAATAAAGGTGTCCTAACCCGACTTTTTTGCACTCTTAATTATATAATACTCAAGGCAAGACCTTTATTTTGTTATCGTTTAAATATATTGTTTTATAGTTTGTATTAAAATATCTATATTTAAAATAATATTTCGTTTAAAATGTGTTTTTCTTTAGAAAACGTGCACGAATCTAGACGATATTGCAATATTTTTTTAATAATAATATTAATATCGTCCGTCTACCACCCGGATTATCGTGTGTTTCGCCGTATTTCCGAGTTATTAACGTCGCAACACACGACGATACGTTCATAATCTATGATAATAATAATAATATAGTACGTAAACGACAAATCTACAATATTATAATAATGTACAAACACGGCCTGGGACCACGTATGTCGCTACGCTATAATAATTGTATACACCGCGATGGCGAACTATGACCGCGACGCGTTTGCCCCATCATACACACGACACGTTCGTCTCGGCGTTTGCCGCGAAACTCACGGTTCGTCCTTTACCTGGCCAACATGAACAGGAACAAGGACACGCCCAGGTACGCCGTGGCGGTGTACATCCACACGCTGAACGACAGCGGGTTCAGGAACCAGAACAGCTGCGGTTTCTTCTTCTCCGGTTTCGAGTACAGTATGCTTATGCCCAGCGTCATGAACGGCGTCGTAAAGTCCACCGCGGTCCTCCGGTCGAACGTGATGGTCAAGTCGCATATGGCCAGATCTGCTCGCTACGATAATAAAAAAACACGCGCTCGAAAAACGGAATCACCGCGGTTTCTGTACTATATTAGCGTAGCACTACTATTGGCGGTCTAAAACGACTCGGATACAAAGAGCGAAATGCATTTGCCGCACGTGCGACTTGTAAAAAATGCAATCGCATTCGAGTTCACACACCACTGCCGAGTCACTATTTTGGTCACGTTTATCGTGTGAATATACACGAAGGCGTAACGAACTCACCATCGACTGCAGCTCTCCGATCATACCGTTCCACTTGCCGGTCTTCTGGTTCGGAGACCCGTAATCTTCGTTGGTGGTAAACTTGAACTTGAACCCGTTGAACTTGGCCATTTCCTCGATCAGTTCGTACGCGAACCCCTCGAAACAGTCCTCGCCTTCGTCCAGTCCCTTTTCCGTGGCGTTACATTTCATCAGGTACGGTTGGACCTGGATTTCGTCGATCGTGTGCCGGTAAAAAAAAAAAAAAAAAAAAACAAACAAATTCTCGCTCCATAGTCTCGGCAGAGACCGTAGACCAGTGTTTCCCAAAGTGGGCGATATCGCTAGAGCTATCCATCCAGGGGGGCAATGGAAGTTACAAGCTTAATCGGAAGGCATTTCATTAAAAAAATGGGGCGGTGACAGTTTCATCTATCGTTATCGCAATAACAGAAACACCGTACGCGATCTAAATTTGTCGAAAAACGTAATTTGTTGCGTTTTATTTTATTTAAATTTTAAACGTTTTTCACATCACGGCTGAATCGAAGACACCAACCACATCCATCTCATTAAGATATTTATTTTCATTTGTACCACCCATACACTATATGAATATTTATAAAAATACATTTCATTTTTCATTGCATACTTTTGTAACAATATTTTTTTTAAGGGGGCGTTTGTCGGATTTTTTTTTTGGAAGTGGGGGCGGTAAAGATAAAAAGTTTGGGAAACACTGACGAACGTCGCGACGCTCTTCCTTTTTTCCCCAACCGAAAACCTTACCAATTTCCCGACCACGATGAACGTCTTGTTCGTAATCGCCTGCGTGAACTCGGAGTACATTTCCGACGCCGACCGCGTGAGCGTCATCTTTTCCACCGGGTCCCACGAACCCAACCGGTGCTTTTTGCTCTCGTGAACTTTGACCACGTCCACTTTGAAGTAGTTCCTGTTGCCCGTCGCCTTGTCGAATCGCATCATCCCGGTCAGCCCGTTCAACTCCATCTGCGACACGAAATCGCGACCGCGTTAATGCGTACGACGACGACGCCCCCGCCATTCGAGGGTCTCGTCGTACGCATACACGGCGATTTAAAATTACGTTTTTCTCATACCTGTTCGCCAATATCGATAATATTCTCATGTCGTTTTTATTAAACAGACTATAATATTTTAAATATTTCAATTAAAATCGTGTCGGAAGTATTCGTGTGAAAACATGGACGAAGGAGCAAAAAAAAAAAAAAAAAACCGATTATATTTCGAGAAGAACTGGCGTGAAAAATTTTCCCCCGTCGGCATTGAACGATTTTAGTCTACGATTATCTCTCTACTAAAACGTTACACATCGGAATTTTATTGTTCGAACGAAAACGAGGTGTCGTCTGAGCAGCGTACCACTCGCATGTAGTTGATCAGACTGTAGCCGTGCACCCACGGTTTTATGTCGTCGCACGAGATCCTCGTCGGTCCCATCGTTTGCGTGGCCACCAAACCGTGAAGCGACGCGGCGAAAAACGTTACCGCGTCGTATATCAGCGCGGTTTTCGTCTGAAAACAACAAACAACCAAAAGGAATTTAAATATTATTTTTAAATTTTTATAAATCGCGGGCCGAAGCGAATACCGACGTTTCGCTTTACCGTCTTGTCGGCGGCCATAATACGTAATTATAATACGACGATGTCGGTAAATTATTATGGTGGTCGTCGTCGGTATAGCCACTGCTCGTTATTATATATTATTATGTTGTAATATGATTTTTGGACCAGCGCCCGGACGCTGTTGTCGTCGTCGTCGTCGAATCGCACTCACCTATACGACCGCACGCGTTGTATATCATTAGAGTCCGGATTTGTATGCATTTGTAATGAGTGTATGCATTTCGATGGGAGTAAGAAATGTGGACGATTTGTGTCACAGATAATGCATAGAAAAAAGTTTATTTTGCATATAAAAATGCATATTTTAGAGACGACTGCATATTTGAACATTTTTGCATATTCAAGCATAAAAGTTTAAATAAAGTTTTAAGCCTATTATTTTGTTTCAATTTCATCGTAGAAATTATTAGTTCATTACGTATTGTGTTGGGAAATAAATGTTATTCTCCGTATGTCATATTTTTGGACAGTTTATGTTAAAATTATGTCATCGGCAACAATGCTGACTGGTTTTTTTATTAGATTTATATTTTGTAAAGTATTTGTTTTATTTGTTGAATATATTTTTAAATATTTAGTAGTTCTTTAATAAATGTTTAAAGTCGATGTCTATAATTAAAAAAATTAAGTTTTTCAACAATGTTGAATTATTATTTATGGAAGAAATTAAAAAAATAAATAATATTAAAATGCATATTATATTTTGGGTATAAGAGCATATTTTTGCATATTATTAAAAAAAAATAAATAAGAGCACATCAAGTGCATATTTTGAAGTTTTTTGATGCATAAATGCATATTATTTTGGCCTTTTTGAGTGCATACAAATCCGGACTTTATATATCATATTATACGCGCGTTAACGAATGTGTCACCTGCGAGCGGCGAAATTATTTTATCGTCCTATATTTAATCTACGGCGCATATAGAGATTAATTTCTCTCTTGACCGGATTCGTAAACGGAACCCCAGAGTGTGATTTTTTTTTGGAAATTTTAAATAAAATAAATATCTCAATACCTAACCTAACCGCAAATCACTTATCGCGCTTACTTTCAACGTGTCCGGCGTCAAATCGCTCTGCCGGCCGTTTTTCTCTTCGTTGAACGCTATCTCTTTGATCGCGTTCCTGACGTTCTGACTTTCCGGATCGACCAGCCGAATGAGCGTTATGTTCGCCATCGACTTGTGGAACTCCTTGAAAGTCAACGTGTGCGCGTCCTGGAACGAAAACCGATATCAAAAAAAAATAAAATTGTTTGCCCATCACACTTGGCGTTTCTCGCCGCGTCTCGCTCACCAAATTCGTTATCACGTAACTCTGATAATCTCCCATAAAGTGCACTTGGTCCGCCTGTTCCAGCACGCGTATGATGTGCTCCACCTCGTAGTCCAGAATGATGTGCTTTTCCCCGGACAACTTTAACTCCTTGAACAGCGGCCTGCAGAGAGCATCGTTAACGTTATTTTCGTTTCGCACATACGTACGCGTAAACGCGTCGTCGATAAATATTATTATTATTATTATTATTATTCGTCGGTCTGGGCTACCGGAAGTCTTCGTCGGCCGGCTTTTGGACGATCCTGATCGACTTGCCGGGCGCCTTTTGCCCGTAGTCGAAGTGCATCAGCAGGCCCTTGAGTCTGACCAAGCTCACCGGGCTCTCGTATACGATCGTGAACGATTCCCAATCCATGTCGAGTATTATGTCTCGTATGGCCTACACGCGCGCCGGACGTTTCGAAACGGTTACGTTCATAATGTCATCGTTACATCTAATCGCCGGTATATCGCGTAATACTTGCCTGCGCCAAGAGCGACGGGTCGGGATACAGATTGACGGCATACGAATCGGGCGGCTGGTCCAGCGTTTTCCAATTGGTCTCGATGAACGGTATCTGCGTGCGGCTGCTGATCGACCTGATGACGTTTTCTATTTCTTCGTTGTCGGTGCCGCCAATAAACGCGGCGATTCCGAGCTTCGCCGATTCGCAAACTACATATTATGATACAACACGGCGGTACAAAACGAACAAGTTGTAAAAACACGCAAATAACGCGGTTATTTTTTAAATTTTTTGCGCGGCGGAAAAATCGGTTTCGCCCCCCGGCCGGTTCTCGTCGGTTTTACGCGCCGATCGTACAGGTTTTATTTGCCTCGTAATATTACTATCTAAAATAAGAAGATTCATAGAAAAAAAAAACGTTTTGTTTTTAGCGTCAATTTTATAATTGACCCCTCCCCGCCTGATAATGTTACGGCTCCGGGACGTGGTGCGAGCACGCCGTCGTCGGCTACAGACTCGTTTGTAAAAATAAAAGTGCGATTGGAAAATTTGAAAATGATATTCACACCGAAAACCGGCGGCGCGGGAAAAAAACAAATTATTAAAAAACCACGCGGATTTTTATTCCGCATTCTCACCGATACGCGTCACGTTGTACATGTCGTTGGCGACGTGTTGGGACCGATGGACGATTTTGTTTTTGGGCAACACCGTGTCCATGATGTTGACGGTTTTCGTGCTCACGTTGTACGCCAACTGGTTGACGGACTCGTCGTTCTCGTGGAACAACGCGACTGCAACAAACAAAAAAAAAAAAACAAAAAACAAAAGAAAAATTATTCTACGCGATTCGTTCGAAGCCAACAATCGTTAAATCAGTGGCGGATAGGCCTATCGGGAAATAATAAGTCGGTACGATATTATTTATTTATTTATTGATATAAACGCCAAGGTTTGGCCGATGAAGAGTATAACGACATTGAATTTATAATAATAACAATAATAAAGGTGAAATATTTTTAATAAAAAAGTCACTACCAGACTCATTTCCCAGCCTCCTGAAAATCCTATCCAGAGGGTTATTATGATGAATAATTTGGTATAAAAACTGGGACATGTTCGCGAGCAATACCGAGGTACATCGAAAGAAATGCGTTCAAGAAGAGGGGGGGGGAACAATATTTATTTTGCCAGTAATTAATTTCGAGAGGAAAGACATATCAGCATTTTTACGACGAGTGGATAATAGATTAAGAATATTTATCATTTAAAATTATAGTCGTTTTGATTATTTGATATTTATTTTTCAAAGCCGACGTATTATAATTTTACGATCGCGGAGTTATACGTTTTCAAAAGCGACGAAATATTACGTTTTCGGGGGCCCTCGAATTCAGGACAATAATAGCCACACACACACACACACACACACACACCCGCCACCGCGGTAGAAATACCGTCGTCGTTAAACGCTTGAAATATAATTTAGACAGACCGATTTTCACGACTTTGCTGGCCGGAACGGTCGACGACGGTCTGACGACGTCGTTTTCGGCGACGGTAACCCGGCCGACCAGCAGCAGCGGCAGCAGCAGCATCAGCGGCAGCAACAACGGCGGCGGCGGCATTACGACGACGACGTTCGCATTACGCGTCATTTCCTCGGCGACAGTCGGAAGCACACTGAAGTGAAAAATATTTTCTTCCTCCTACACTCCAGCGAGATAGACCGAGAGCCAGGGACACGCGAGGCGATAATTTTAGACGTCCGTCGCCAGCGCGCACGCACGAGCGCGCTCGCGCGCCCGCGCCCGTTTCTTATTCATTAGACGTACTAGGTTTTGACGGTTGTCGGGCACCGGTCCAACACCGTCATGCGCGCGCCGTCCAGTTAGGGTTTAAAATATATAAATGTGTCCATTCATCGTCTGTAAGTTTCGGACGGCGGATCGCGTGTTTCGGCCGAGTATAAACGCCGGCCGATCGTCGAGAATGAGTTTTGACCCGATGACGAACTTCAGACACGAGACGAATCGAATTTGAAAATGTTTACGTATTTTACTCTCGACGGTTCGGGCGAATTCGGTACGTGTTGAAATATAACGATGACCCCTTTTATACCAACCGTTTGGACCTCGCGGACCACTAAATCCGTTCTCTGAATTCTACCAGCGCAAATCACCAACAATTATCATAGGCTTAAGCGCCGAAACGATTTTAGAGGAAAAAGATATTATTTATCAATGTACAACGATTTCCCAATATTATACAGTGAAACTTCCATATAACGAACTTCCACCTAACGAAATTTTCTGTTTAACGAAATATTTTTAAGAACTAGTATGACCTTCATTGTTAATTACACGTAAATTCTTCATCTTCAAATAACGAATCTGATGTTTCTATACATAACGAAATAATTATTCGATAATAATAATTAGTAATTATCAAATTACTCGATATTGATGAAAAAATGAGTAGAGAAAATCGAAAAATAATTTTATCTGTGGATAATTTATTGTACTGCTCATCCTCGTACCTTATCTACAAAGTTAAAATCTGTAACGCTTGCATATTTTCCCCCGAATACAACGAGTGAGCTCCAACCAATGGACCAAGGAATAATAAATGATCTTAAAGTGTATTATCGAAAATGTATGTCGAACAGAGTTATTTCAAATCTTGAACAGAGAACGACAATTTTATTACTCTGCGAGATAGTATTTCTCATCTTGGAGAAGCTCGATGTAACTATTGATTAAAAAAATAATAAGCAAACGAAACCAACTGATTATTTCTTTGAAATTACATTTAAGGTTAAAAATTAAATTAAACTGTAATATGATGTTTGATGTTGTTTTTTACATACGTAATTAAATTTAAAAAAAAAATTTGAAAAAAATACGTCATTCTATTTAACGAATTCCTCTATGTAACGAATTTTTTTTGTTCCTTATTCGACTTCGTTTTATGGAAGTTTCACTGTATATAAATATCATATATGTATTTAATTATTAAATAAATGTATTTTTATGGAAATATCATGGTACCTACTTTGAATTATAATCACAGGATTCGGGGTGCTAAGCACATTTGGCGATTTGCGCCTATGCTACACAGCGACATAATACTTTGTCACATAGTGATCACACGCGACACTGGCTCGCCGCGTTAATTGAAAAAAAATCAATAAATAATATTTAACAAATAACGTTCAAATTTTTCTCGCGGACCGCCACCGGTTGGCAAATATCCAAGCTAAAACGAGTAAAACTCAAACCTATTGTGTAATAGTGTCTTTTTCCGACCGTCAAATAAATATTGTCTTTGAAATATCTATTCAAATCAGTATAAAACGTTGGCGACGTCACTGAATGCAAATCACGTGAATTATATATGTATAATCCAGCTTTAAAAATCATACACACGTACATCGTAGTTATTACAATAATATAACATTATATTATTATCGCATGCACTCGTATACATAATAATATAATACGTTCGCTTAATGTACTGTTTAAACATTATATAATTATTACACCTTAAATATTATTATTACGCGAACCACGGCACTACGACTGCACACTATTATATGTATACGTAAATAAAACCGTTACGACATCGTCACATTACAGTGTCGCGTGTACAATATTCTCTAGCCCTCCGAAGACTGGCCGTCCGAGTTTTTCGTGTGCCGCACCGGTTTCGTCGAATGGTGGCACTTGAGCACGAATTTCAGCTCCAACTTGAACGCTTCCCACGGCGACAACTGCAAAACGGTAAAAACGGTTCACTGGTTAATACTTTGACTAGTAATTTTCATTCGTCCGTCTAAACTAATCGACAGCTCGACGGCGCGGCGATCGGAACATAACGCCCGTTTTTCCCAGTGCAAACCCACGGGCAACCGAGTACAATAAAAAATGTCGTAAATCCATCTACGAACCGGAACTTTGTGAAAACTTACGTGATCAAACGTAAAGTCGGTAAAGTCGCTCGACTTCTCCCGTTTTTACGACATCCGATTGCCCACAAGGTATTATCTCGGAGTTTATTTCACAACGTCGCGGACGACAAAACGGGTTTATCCTTTGTTTAGTTCGCAAACGCCAAGAAAGTTTGATTTGTCCTTCCTCACTCTCTCTCTATCACCACCCCCTCCCCCCGGACGACGCGAGTGTCAAATAGAACCAATTTTTTTTACTACTATACAGATAATAATACGCATATTATATAATATTACGTATTATGCATTCGATTGTTTCGGCGGCAGTCGGCGACGTTTTACCGCGATGTCGTTGTTTAATCTATAAATACAATTTATTATTATTATTATTATTACTTTTTCTTCGACCGCGACTTTCCGAATGTTCCACAAGAATTCCAATAACGAGAATAGAAATCCTAATAGACATCCCAAAATAAGAATGACAAACATTCCTCCCACTTCGCTCACGTCCAACTCTGCTGAATTGTCTTTAGGTATCTGAAACGTGAACGCGGGGATTACTTTATTCGAAATCTTTCGAATCGGTTAATACGCAAAATATTACCGGACACATTTTGTCTTCCGTCACCGACCACCATTTGTCTTTTAACTCCATCAGTTTTCCCGATTCGGAGAGTTTTAACAAAGCCATACTGACAGCCGTCCTGTGGGGAGCATCTGAAAATGTTCGTGCTCGTATGTATATTATAATTAATAATTCATTCTTACACGCGTACAATATGTATTTATTTAAATATTACACACACAAGGTACTAAAAAATGAGTCTTATAAAAACGTTTATTATTACAATAATTGTAATTTAGATTTCGAGTGAAAGAATAATAGCGAAGAATGAATATTGATTTTACCACGGATATTTGTATGTTTTCGACCACAAAATCTCGGTCGAATCATCAAATTCGGAGTGGTCTCTGTTGATTTTGTCTAGTTGGAGGACGTTTTTTTTAATTTTCTCAACTGTTTTTCAAATAATAGAAAAAAAAACTGTGAAAAACTACAACATTTATGGCGTACCGGTTTTTGACAAAATCCATTTTTTTCCCCATCGATTTTAACTCGGAAAAAATTCACCACAAAAACCTGAAATTTTTACTCAACACTTATATTTCTAGTTTAGAAAAATGACGTTATTTTAAAAATATTTCCTTTTTTTTTTTTTTTGTTCGTTAAAAATCAAAATAGATTTTGATATTCAGGATCAGAAACGCCGCCGTCTTCTGTATCTCATCCGGGTATTTATCTCATCTATTTTATGATTTGTTAAAATGTAAATGTCATCATGCTCTTGAATAGAAATCGAGTATACATTAAATTTGTATAAATCGAATTTATCGGGCCCGTCAATTAAATAATTCGCGTAATAGTCTTACGATAAAAATCGTCGTCGATAAGCACAAGTGTTATATTGAAAAACACTCACTAAAAGGCATCGCTATCCCGTAGGCTTTATTGTCCAGCCACGCTCCGACCTCGGTCAGATCACAGTTTCTCTGGACCTCGTACTCGATCGTACTGGACTCCATGAAAAACGCGTACGCTTCTCTTTCTTTTTTCACACGGTCCACGCCTTGTTTGTTGTCGAACATCATCACCGTGTCGCCGTACGTCTCCATCACGCTCCACATTTTCTGGTACAGGTTCACGTCAGAGTTCTAAATCGGAACACGCGCACGTCAATTTCGTACCTAATCAAACTCGAGCGCACAATGCGCGGAGGACGCGTCGTCGTCAGACGATCCCAACCCGACCTCGAAAAACCCCGCCGTCGATTGTCCCCTGACGCAACCGTATTTGATCGCAGACTGTTTGTCCAGGTCCTCGACCCTCTTGATCGCCGACTCCTTTCTGCTGGACGTCAGGAACGCGGTCCAATTGGCCGTGTACGATTGAGTCACGATCAGTGCGAAAAACCACCACATCGACGCGCACACTCTCGTCGAAAAAGCTCTGAAACACGCCGAACGTGACCGCTAACACAGAACCGACTGCACGTACAGCTAGCTCGTCAATATCAATAGGATATTTACATAATATTTACCTCGGCAACACTTCACTGCCCTGACATAGTATGGAGCCCAGCGAAAACCATAAACAGTTTATCAACGACAGCGAGTTCTCCAGCTCTTCGGGCTCGGTACTGCAAGGATGTGGGTTTTGCCATTCGTTGGGCGTTATCCTACGAAAAAAATATATAAAAATTGGTAATCGAACCATGTCCTAATTTAGTGGCGTGGTGATCGTGGTATTCGGGGGGCGGCTGTCCCATTTTTATAGGGCGATTTGAGGCCACAATCAGAGGTACGATATAGCGCGTGAGTAGACGAAAGAAAGTGTATACGCATGATATAATAAGCAGAGTTAGGATGTCTACGACTTTTGCATTTTCCCCCCTTTGATTCTATACAATGCTATCCTAGCTAAAAATTTGTTTCGTGCTCCCTTGATGCAGAATATTGTAATTTTATTTTGCATTATTTTGCATTTTTAGGCATTTTTAGTTATAAATGCATTTTTTGTAGTTTTTGTACAATGTGGGGCATTTTTCTCAAATCTTAGATTAGATTAAAGTATCAAACCCAAGTTTGGAAACAAATTTAATTTATTTATTTAAAATCTAACTTTGGATTTGGATTTACTGTTTGAGACTTTGAGTGTCAATATAATATCGATAAAACAAGTGCTCTTTCAAACATACGCCGCCGCCGATATCGATACACGCTTATCGAATAAAAATTATTATTTATAAATACATTTTTTCCACTTACTTAATTAGTTTTTTAGATCATTTTTAAGGTAATTTTTTGAAGTTTTTAGAGCATTTTCGCACTATTTTTATGGCATTTTTGTGCGTGTTTTTTAGGTCATCGACATCCCCACTCTAATAACAAGTAATCTATTTCGTACGAACATTTCTAAAACGCCTAAAACACACCTGGCGGATAAAAAAATTATCAATATCGTTTTTTTTAATTACTGACCTTAATTTATTTATAAAATACCTACATGAATTATTTAATAATTATTAGATAATATACGAGCATTACGAATCGTACAAACGGTATGGACGGAGGCGGGGATATGACTTGAAGTTTTTTCGTTGCGCCCGAAGTACCTATCGCTTCGTCGCGCCACTATTATTAATAATAACTAGCTGAATAACCCGGCTTCGCCCGTGTGCAGTATAACTTTTTATTTTATCAGTTTTTTTTCATTTTTACCCCTTTTAACTCCGGTAGGTGTCGAATTTCGAAAAATCCTTTCCCATGGGGCCTCTGCTATATTAAATGAAACTATTGACAAAATTTAATACCACAAAGCTCCATTGACTCAGGATTTTTTCCATTTTTACCCCTTTTAACCCCCTTAGGGTTAATTTTCTCCATAATTTATGCTATAAACCCGCTCCCCGACATTCTCTATCATTTAAAAAAAATTTGAGCCAAATCGGCCCAGCCGTTCTCAACTGATTCAATTTCCAATTTTTTGTCTCCATTTTTATATATATAGATAACAATTATTATTATTATTATTATTATTATTATGACTATTGACCTGGCTAATATGTAGAGAACGATCGACAAGCCCAGGTACGCGGTGGCCGTGTACACCCACACGTGAAACGATAACGGTTGAGTGAAAGAGAACAAATTGGTCTCGGGCTCTTTCGGCTTACTGAACAAGATGCTGATGCCTGCAACAATCGTTTCGAGCGCGTTATTAGTTACGTTTTTATCGACGCCCGCCCGTCGCCAGCCAAACGACGCGTCGTCTGTTTACCCAAGTTCATGAACGGAGTTGTGAAATCGACCGCCGTCCTTCTGTCGTGCGTGATGGTCAGGTCGCAGACGGCTAGGTCGGCTCTCTGGAATGACGTTTATCGGTGTTTTTAAAATCCGCCGCCGTTATAGTCTATTATTATCACGTCGTCGTAAATATCATACCAGCTCTTGAACTTCTCCGATCAGTCCGTCCCACCGTCCGGTCTTCTTGTCTTTCTTCCCGTTGCCGTCCGTCCGCAATTTGAACTCGTACGTTATGTTGATCTCTTCCGATATCATCTGTATCAGGTCCACCACGTAACCCTCGTACTTGTCGTTGCCCACGCGATCTTTGTGGTCTTTTTTAAACATCATGTAAGGTTCCGTCTAAAAGCACAGCGTTAATAATAGTTTACAATAATTATTTTCATTATAATACAGTAGAACTCCGATTATCCGAACGCCAATCGTCCGGACGTCCAATTAACCGGACGAGAAAAAAAGTCGAGGATACCCAAAATGTGAAATTAAATGCTGAAATAGCTGAAATACAAGAGTGTGTATAAGCCAAGTTCACGTATTTGGGAATTGTGATGAAGAGAATACAAATGAGTGGTCGTTTATGGATACAAATGATCCTGGATATCAAATACTTTCAGATGATGAAATAGTTCGTAGCTTATTTGAAGAAGGTAATACTGAAGAAGAGGGAAATGAAACTGACGATTTGACTGAAGGTGAAAATGGGCTCATTCTGGAGCTTTTGATGCATTGGATTTGGCGTTTAAATGGTTTGAGAGGCAAGAAGAATCGAACCCCACTCAATTGTTGCGATAAAGAAGATTGAGAGACATAGCTGCTCTAAAGAGAAAGTCAACTATGAAGCAAACTAAAATATCATCATTTTTCAAAATAAAATAAATAATGTGCCAAGTCAGCTTTTTTTGGTTTTAAAATATATCACATGTTATAATTAAAGCTTATTTTGTTTCAGTTAAATATTATAGTAAAATTATTTGTTTATGGTTACGAATTTTAAATTATATTACATACACAGATACATACATAGAGTCTATTCATACAATTATATAACTTTTGATATATCATACGTCAATCATCCGGATATTTGCTTATCCGGACCACCCTTGACATTAATTAGTCCGGATAATCGGAGTTCTACTGTATATTATACGTGATAAGCGCGACTAACAATTTTCGAAGCAACGATGAACGTTTTGTTCATGTTCGCGTTCACTAGATCGTCGAGCATCTGGTTTCTAGTTCTCGTGTAAGACATTTCGTTTTGCGGATCCCACACTCCGATCTTTTTGAATCCCGTGTTCGTCAGCTCGATCATTTCCAACGTGAAATAATTTCTATACCCGGAATTCTGATCAAATCTCAGTTTGCCCGTAAGACCGTCGACTTCTATCTGAAAATCATCATAATTTTAACACTTGGCTGTAAATCGAAACGCGACGAACAAACGACATGTCCACGGCGAGAACAAAATTATAAATAAAAAAAATAAAACTAAACTTTCAATAATTATCATACCTACGTATATATAGTTTACTAGTGGTAAAAATAAATAAATAAATTCAAAATGATTAAAATATAGATTGTGCGTCTCTTATTACGATATCAGAAGAGAGAACATGAAATAAAAAAAATGTCAAAATCCACGGTGACCCATCGCGATATAATTGTTATAAATCGTATAAGTTTTAGTCGAATAGTAAAATTATTTGAAATTATTTGAATAAATAATTAAAAATGCATTCTATATAAGCGTAACAAATCGTTGCTTCTCGTTGACAATAGGTACTGTTTATGTTATAAAAATTAAAAACAAACGTTTTAGATAATTTATACTAAACGCCGGACGAACGCGCGTTTCACACCTCTGTCCTGTATCGATTCGATTGTCAAAATAGCACTCACGACTCTCATGAAGTTTATGAGCCCGTATCCATGAGACCAGCCCGCGCTCGATCGGTTGGAGCAGCTGTTCGGTTCGGCTTTGACCGTCTTGGTGCCGCCGATGCCGCGCAACGCTCGCGCGTACACGTTGACCGCGTCGAACATCAACAACGCGTCGACCTGGAAATATTCGACCAACAGATATTTGAAATAACGTCGTCCTACGGACGATATAGTTATAGTATATATCGAGTTACCGTAATAGTGTCGGCTCGAAACACTTCCATGTTCAAATTCATTCTCTGCTGGACGAACTCGAGATCTTCCATTATACTAGTGACGATCGGACTAGACGGATCTATTAGTTTCACCGCGGTGATGTTGGTCCTCTTGAATTGCAAGTGGCCGTAACTTAGCGTGTGCGCGTCCTTGACCATGAAAAAATACGAATCTATCAGACCTTTCTAGTTTTCCCCTCTTATGTAAACATCAATCGACGAGTCGTTATTGTTTTATATTACGTACGAGTAATAAGGCTGAGTTTAAATCGATGTTAAAATCGTAACTTTGATTAAAATTCAATTGACTTTCTAAGTACAATTAAGTCGATTTCGAAGTATACCGGTATAATATCGAGTCGAGTATAATATAGAGTATAATATATTTTAACCTAACCCAGCCTGATCTAATGAGTTTAATGCGACCAACTTAAAAAATGCAGATTTTCAAATAGTATAGATTGTGTAGTACACGATGCGTATTTGATTTATCAGGAAGATTATAAAATGTATTGATTTCAAGTGATTTCAGTTAGCAATCTGACGAAACAAAAGGGACATCTGCCCGGGTCCTTACGAGTACGAGGTCCTTACGGTTGAACATGCACAGGGATTTAGTTGTACATGCACATTTCAATCCGTAACTGTTCGATTTGTACAAAAAAAACTCGAATACGTCACTTAAGTTAATACGACTTTAGGTCGGAAAAATCATGGAAAATAATCGAAAAAAAAAAAGAAGAAGAAGAAGCGATTTCGCGTAAACATTATTGTCCTGGGCCCCGCAAAACAAAATCTCCTGGCTCTGGTCCTAATAGAATTAGAGGATTTCACATTGCTCAACTACATAAATAATTATTATACGCCTATTAAATAAACATGATAAAATTAAGATTCAACGGTAGAAAAACGTTCGACGAATAATGATAGCGACAGTAATTCGTTGTATCGTGTAACACGCGATAATATGTCAATGACCGTATGAGAAATCGACGAGCATTCGACCCGCTCACCAGAGAAGTAAGGATAAAACTGTGATAGTCGTCCAGCAAGCCCACGTCTTCGGCCTGTTCCAGCACGGTCAGTATGATTTCCTTGTCGCAGTCCAGGACGATGTGACTTTCCAGCGATTTTTTCACCTCCTTGAGCATGGGCCTATGGAAAACGGTTTCGTCAGTGATCGTCAGCGATCGCCCACAACAGCGGACCCTCTTATCGTATATTTATTCAGTTACCGGAAATCGTTGTTCTCGGGCAGTTTGATTATCGTGGTGGCCGACAGCGAGCCGTCCGACAGCTTGGTCTGCCCGGAGTAGTCCTGGATCAGGTGCTGCAGTCTCAACAGCCCCTCGTCCCGCTGGTACAGCAGCGTGAACGACGTCCAGTCCATGTCGCGCACGATGGCCGTGTACCCGCGACTCAGCACCACCGGGTCCGGGTAAACGTTCATGTAATAGTTCGGCTGTTGTTTGGGGTTCATTTTCCATTGGGTTTCGATGTGAGGGATTTCCATCGAGTCGCAGATGGACTGGATTATGGCGGACGCCTCGTTGCCCGAAGGCCCGAAAATAGCGCCGACGCCCGTCTCGATAGAATCGCATACTAAAAACACGCGTATCATAAATAAATCGGAAACACATACGTACGGATAACATACATATTGTATAAAAATACAAACAAACGTAAACAAAACAACGAAAATAGTTACGAGATTGTCGTTGAAAGTCCGCCGGGCACAAAATACTTTGAGCGAATCGTTTTCCTTTATGTATAATTTATGCTCATCACATGTTCGATGTATTTTGCATTATTATCTTTTTCGGAACGTCTTGGACGAGATGTGTTTACTAGCTAGAAATTATTTTTACCCGTCGTGTTTCGATTAGACCGCAATTGAAATAACTAATTTTTGAAATTTTTCGAAACTTTATAGAATATTTTTGCTTTTTAGGGGTTTTTTTTATTAGTCTAACGATAATTTTCATAGGTTTATTCGGGCATTAAAGTTTGGGTCCGGTTGCTCATGTTTGAATTTCAATCGATCGACTACGTATTACGATTTTTTTTTCTACTGTGAGTTAATCTCGGTTAATTCTTTTCACGTCCAAAAAAAAAAAAAAAAAAACAGTAAATCGGCGCCCCCTGAGTGAAAACTTACTCGGGAAATAAAATTATTTCCCATCACATTTGTTTTGATTAAAATCAAACGATTTAAATACGAGTATCAAACGCCGGTGTAATAAATCTCAGTTATGATATTGTAGTTTCGTCTTAGTCGACTAAATAGAGTTCTTTTTTGTTTTTTTTTTTTTGAACGAAGTTCTAATATTTTCGTAACGACTCTGCGTGCCAATACTAACATCATCGATGCCGCACAGGATACCTATAATAAGATCTCGCCGTCTCAAAACTATTTATTATTCTTTTCAAAAAAGAATTTTCAAACACACCTAACTATAATATCATAATAGTACTTGGCGACTCTCTGCTGAATATCTACATGCGCGTTTTATCATAATGCTTTACGCTTGACATAATTTATCGATTAATCCTTGTTACAGAGCCTTTACAAGTTGGTAATAATTGCACTGCGCAATGCGAATGATTTATTTTTTTCAAATCAAGTCGACCCGATGATCACCGATGATTTAACTGTCTGTGAAATCGTACGCCACAATACGTTGTGATTTTCATTATTTCAATAAAATCCTACACGACGAGTCTCACGGTCGTATATTTCTATCGGATTATATAGAGATTTCTAACGAGGTATGTTTGCGCATACGATATAGTAATCCACGGTAAATTCGACGAATTTCTAAACTAATAGTCGTCATTGATTCTCTATAGCTCGCAGAATTAATCGTATTTTGAAAACGTTATTTTTTCAAAAAGATCTACTTCACGTCTTGTAGAAAGTCGAGTTGAATACGTTTTACGCATCGCGAATCGCTCGTCCGGACGGCTATTGGTCTGAATTCGTTCCCGCGAACTTCTACCACTATCGTACGTGTGTTATCGACGCTAAATAAAATAATAATTGAAAAGAACGTAAAAAAAAAACAAAAAACCTTTGTTGCTGGTCCGATAACCGTCGTTGACGTCGACGATTTCCACGCGGCCTTCGAGCTTGACGTCGTCCGCCAGCGCCGGATCCAAGTTCACCTTGTGTATGGCCAATTCAAAGGCCATCTGTTCCACCGAGTTTTCGGTGGGGAATATACCCACTGCGCGCCGTCACAAAGGACGAAATGGAAAAAGAAAAAAAAAACCGTATTATTTAACGCGACGACGCGCGACGCTTTACACGCGTTTGCACATCAATCCCGCAGAGTTTTTTCAACGCCAGGTCCTAGGGGTGACGTGTCAATTTCGCGGAGTGTAAACGAATGAGACGTTTTGTTTTGCGTTTTTCGATTTTGCGAATTTACCTTTTGGTCGACGCGCGGTCTACACAAGTTTACGGGCGCATATTTATTGACGTTTTCGCCATAATTGGTTTTGGTATATTTTTTTCATGAAAATAATGCGTGCGAAAATGTAGTTTGAATGATAAATAAAAATAAATTATTATATTCACGGGAATAATACACGGAGTTCATTCGTGGAAAACATATTATATATACGAGTGTGCATAGTAATAGGGAAAAATAGTTTTCTCAACGCTCTAAACCAGTGTTTCCCAAACTTTTTATCTTTACCGCCCACTTCCAAAAAAAAATCCGACAGACGCCCCTTTAAAAAAAATATTGTTACAAAAGTATGCAATGAAAAGCAAAAAAAAAAAAATTTGCTAGAAGTTCGTTGATATTAGGTTCGATTTTCGCCCCCTTTTTGTAATGAAATGCCTCCCAATTAAGCTTGTAACTTCCATTGCCCCCCTGGATAGCTCTAGCGCCCCCAAGGGGGCGATATCGCCCACTTTGGGAAACACTGCTCTAAACGACGACGACTGAAATGCGGGGACAATTCGCACAAATATTGTGCATTGATACGCGCGATTTAACGCGAAGCGATTTTAAATGTTTCCCAATAATATTTCGAGTCACATTATTATGTTTGGTAAAAATTTGAAAAATAATTTTTTTTATGGGCTCGACAGCCTCGAGACGTGTCGACGGAACAACACGTCGCAATTTCTTTTAATATTTATGGTTTTATGCGAATCTCAAAACAACAATATTATTATATAAATACAATGTTATAGTGTGATAAAGTAATCATAATTATTATTGAGACCGAAGAAAAAATTAATTAAATACAGTACAACCTCGTCGCTCGTCCGTCTGAATTAGAAGAACAAAAGAAAAAAAACCACGTTCATTGGGCGGGCGGTATTCATATTTTTCATATTTATACGGATATTGATTTGATTTTTCATGATGTTATTAGACTAGTAAAAATCAACCTCTTTGATATTATTTAATAAATAAAACTCGATTGTAATATTTCTAATTGAAAACGAGATGAAAAAAAAAAAATTGAAAAGAAAAAAAAAAATGCCAAATTTGGGTAAAATAATTAGGTTTTTTCAAAGAGAAAAATTTCCGTTTTTCATTCAAGCTTGTCGATTACAGTGAATATTGGCTACCGCGCACGGAATTTTCACTATTTCTTTCTCTCCCTCTCTCTGCCAATAGACAGCAAAGTCAAATATTATTAGTAGTAGTTTTTTCGACGATATTAGGCACTCGGCTTTGGTGATAAAAGATTTTTCGAAAACTTATTTTTAGAGGAAAGTGGGTATAGGCCCCGGCTTACCTGCTGGCTACGAAACACGGTCCGTTTTTTTTATTGCATATTTACTCGGTGGTGTTCAAAAGTGTTTCTCGAATAGAGAATACGGTGGTTGATAGTTGAAGCTCGGAAAGCCCGCTCTGAGGTCTCGAGATTAATCCGAAAACTTGTAATTATTATTTTTTTTTCGAAAACGATATCATTATATTTCGGTAGACACGAATAATAGAGTGAAATCCATCCCGAGTCGAGCGCCCATAACTGGCCGCGAACAGGGATGCATTTTTACCCGGAAAATGGTCGTGCGATTTTCGACGCGCGCGGACGAACTATAACGAGCCCCGATTTATCACTACCAGGGCAAGGATTTTTCGAGCGTTGAAATAGATATATATTATGCGCTTTAAAATGAAATTCGTTGTTTTCACGACAATCGTTTGTCGTGGCGAATAAAAATAGCCGAGTAGACGATATTTTCGTTAGATTCGAACACGAAACGAATACAAATTATACAAAATATGGAGAACCATAAGGTTATTTAACAATAATTTTATATTCGTTCGTAGCGTTTTTGAGTCTGAAAATCAGAGCAGTATCGACGACGACGAACGAGTCCGTAATACGCTCGTCGTGAAAACACTAACCTATACGGACTCGCGAAAATATCGGCGAAACGTCGCGATAGACGAAATCCTTCTGGGGCTTGTTCGGAAAAAAAAAATACAAAAAATCCGAGCCCCGTCGGGGAGGTGTGCGTGTGGGGGGGGAGGCGGCGGATCGTCCGATCCGATCGATGATCACTGACCGATGGCGATGCGTTCCTCCGCATCCTCCGCGGCGCAGCAACCGGTGGCGAACAGCAGCACGACGACGGCGACCGCGACGGATTGCATCGTAGCAGCGTGGCGCGCGCGCGCGCGGAATCGATGCACTGGTTGTGTTGTTCACACGACGACATGCAACGGGGGCCCCGCCGGCGGATTATATTATTAATTCCGCACGCGTTTCGACGGGTTTTTTTTTATTTTCCGCTCTTCTCGCTCGTCTCTCCCCGTGAATTCGCGCACACGAGGGACGCGAAACGCGGCCGAAACGGACTATATTTAGATCGCACGAAAACACCGTCACGGGCTGCCGGCCAGCGGCGGCGGCGACGAAGGCGGAGGTTGCGGGATTCGAGAGACGATCGCGCAACGACGACGACGACACGACACCCGCCGCGTCTGCGATATTTATCTCGCGGCGATCCCGGGTGACTCGCGCCGCGCGCGTGTCGCGAGCGCGTCACGAAATACGCGAACGTTTTCGCCCCACTTTTCGCGAGCGCCCCGCCGAATCCCACCGGCCGGTCGCGCCGCGTCGTCGTCGTCGGGTTAAAGGCCACGCCGCCGTCTGGAAAATAATAATAAACGAGTGGTTTTTTTTTTATTATTTCTTCTCTACGCGTGTAATAACGCGCTCCGTACTGTTACGGAGCTTTTTTTATTTTTCGGAAGCCGCGCCAAACGAATAATAATAATACGGGCGAAGCGGAGGTGGACACGTCACTGCGCGCGCGCGCGTTTATTATATTATTATTATGTATACGAGGACGAGTGTTATAATAATATATTATCGTATACAGGGCGACGTCTCCTAGACGTTGGATTTTTTTTTTTTTAACTTTTTCGGCACACACTTACCCCTTAGAGAACGTTTTTTTTTTCACCCTAGAGACTTCGATCGACGCGTACACGCGATATTCCCAATCGATCGATTCCGGTCGGTGCGTTTTGAAAAGTCTTTGTATTTTTCGCCGGGCGGCAGTATCGTTTTCACCGGGCCGTGTTGACAGCAGTTTTCAGACGTTTCTAATACTAAAAATACATACTATACCTACCCGATCTACCGCGCTACCGGCTGGGGTCACATTAAACGCTCGCAGTTCCACCACGTATTAGTACTTCTCGACCGGTTTCGGAAGAATAACTTTCCAATTTTTCATTTCTAACGACGCGACGCCCGTCATGTGAACATTTCAAAGTATCACGATCGAACGGGCAATTTTATAACGCCGCGCCGTAGTAAATTTAATCGTTTATTTATATTTAATAATGTCTTTATACGGTCGAACTATTTGCTGCCTACAAGTAGTTAAGTTAGTAAAGTCATTGTCATTGAAAAGGCTATCTAATTTGTGCTATTTTTTACATCAACTAATACGACTGCCGGGCGAGCGCACCTTTTTCTAGAAACTTACATTATTGCTATAAATACGAAACTCACTATTTTGGTTTTCAATCTGATACTCTGCGATACTTAAAATGTGCACAACTCGTGTATAAATCCAAAAGGTTTTTTCCCAGTCGGCAAAGGATGAAAATACGAAATCGATTACATGTGATCCTTTACAATAATTATTCTGTATTTAAAAAAAAGAAGAAAAAAAGAGAAAATCCAATACCTGCAGAAATATTTCCATCGGGATATCACAGTGAATCCACCTGTATGATGAGCGCGTTTATCGGTGTATTACTATAATAGTATTATAATTCTTCTTTTTCTTTCCAAGCTGTCGGTTATTTTTTCGTTTTTTCAGTTTTGTTTACATAACAATAAGTCAAATAATATCTGCGGAGAGACGGTTGCACGAAAATGACGACCGGATGGTTTTGATAACAAGCATATATATATGTATACTATTTTCGCAGTTTTTCTCGTACAAAACAATATTATAAGATTAGAAAATATTTTTACGTACATCTAACGGAAGATAATATCAATAATTATACCATAATATAATATTAATATAGTAACGTTATACGTCATTGTTTCCAGAAATATCCGACGAACTGTCTTCCACGTGTCTCACTGGTTTGGACGTTCCGTGACACTTGAGCACGAATTTCAACTCTACCATGAACGCTTCCCACAGAGTCAGCTGCAAGGAAAGACATGTTTTAAAATTTTAAGATAATATGTTGGATTTCATAATATACATCGTACATAAATAATAGATGCCTACTAAATTTTCGTTGTAAAATTATCGCCAGCCTCTCTTTTTTTTTCTTCTTTTTTTTCTATAAATTTAGTATCAGACAGACCGACCACACAGACTTTGGCCGAGCGGAGTTGAACTTTATATTAAATGATTAATGCTCGGCCGTATTACAAAAATAGATCATGTAAGTTAAATACACTGCGGAATACCGGCTGGATATGTTTTCAATTAAGTCGTACGTTTTACATTTTATTTGCGTATAAACCTACGACGGACGTATAATGTATAAAACTATTATTATCATTATGACTAATAAAAATATATGGTGCGTGTTAAAAAAACAACGGACGGCGTAATGCAATTTAAATTGACTTTCTTTAATTTTACGTGTAATTTACATAATCAAGCGTAGGCACGCGGACCGAGAAATTATGTCGTAAAATAAAATCATACACGTGCGCGCCTCTATGCGCGATTATATTTTTTTTAAATTATTATTATCAATTCGTAATATATTTTGTAAACGTCGTCGTCACGCAAACACTCGATTTACGAGTGTGGGGGTTTGTTCCTTAGATATTTTATTTATTTATAATTTTTTTCATTCATCACGATAAATATAAAACAAATCGAGGGACGGGAAATCGGCGAAAGGATGAGATACGGGTGACGACGGCCGATCGATTCCGGTCAATCGGCATTTCGCATTTGAAATCGTTTTACCGCCGCTGTCGCTCTCGATCAGGCCTCTGTTTCGATTTTCTACGGATAGTCAATAACATTGTTAACGATTTCGACAAAATTATTTAAATCTAATAATATTATATAAAGACGTTATCTATTGTCTATGTCAAATTGTGGGTCGCGATTATGTATTTAGTGGGTCACGTTTTTTTTTGTTAATAACTGTTCTTATATTTTTATTTTCGTCGCGAGCAGCTGATCGACGATCAACAAGCAAAAGAAAAAAAGAAACAAAAAAGATCATTGAAATTCGTCAAAATGTAAAAAATTTCCAAACGGGTCGTACTGTAAAAAGTTTTGGGAACCTTTCGGCTTTTGTCGTGCGCGTGTTTGCGCGTGATTTTATGATTTATGAATATAAAACAGCAAAGCGGAGAACACCTCTATAAATCTATTTCGTGAAGGCTGGAATTTCGTCTTTAATCTTATTGTCACGTTCGTTTTCGTAAGGTTTTGAAGTGCATTTTATTAATTTCTGTTCCGCCGGCGAGCGCGCAATGTCCCAAGTTTTCCGGTCATATTCTAGTCGAGAATTTCTCTTACATAATTGAATATCCAACAGAAATGTCACGGTGTTTTATTTATACACCACGCGCACGTCGTATACATGTGTATATTCGACGAGTGTGTCGTAACTGTCACAATAATAAGCCCTGCGATTTCACGCCGCGCGCGTGTTATCAGGCGCGAATGACGACGAATCAATAGGACTGCGATAAATCTAGTCCTTAGTAGATCTTATAGGAGGGGGGGGGGAGGGGAGCAGTTGGCGTAAAGTAAGCGCCTCTCGTCGCTCGTCTCTCGAAAAACGGCAAAGTTTCAAATTTATAAAAATAATATGTTAATCGTAAACGCGAATAGCGAATTATTTACAAATTTACTAGGCGCTTGCGTAAGAGGTAGTTGGGGGGAGGGGGACTGACGTCGGTTTTTCGAAGGCTAGCTCACACGCGTAGTTGTTCATAACTAATAAAATATGTTTTTCTTCCGTCGAGAACAAGAAACGCGCCCGAAGACTGCACTCGTATAGAGTGCACAATAATATTACACGATCGCGTGGCGCCGCCGCCGTGAACATATTTATTTTATTCGAGGCAATCGCTCCAAACGATCTTAGGCGGGCGGGTATAATTTTGTAACCAGCTAAAACTATTCTTAAATTGAACGAACTATCGTCGAAAAAGTATCTAATACGTATGTCGATTTGAATTCAGCGTGATGAATTTAATATGTATTTTTTATGTATTAAAATATTTTATCACTATTTATTTAACTGCTCCGGTAAATTTGTTAAAAATACGAGTTTATAAAATAAAATAACTTTTTACAACAAACGTTAGTTGATATTTTGAAGACAATATCGATATTTGTTGAGTATTTGCCCTCGTCGGTAAAAAAAAAAACGTCCGTGACGCCACTGAATACAATGTCAATGAGCGCGATAAAAATATTTAGAGTTGGTGATCACCGGCATTGACGAAATAATACGCATAATAAATATTGGCAAAAGTGAATTCTATTAGATTTTAATATCGGTTGATACACGTCACTCACCTTTTCTTCGACGGCTACTTTTCTGATGTTCCATAAGAATTCAAGTATAGAAAACAAGAATGCTATCAGGCAGCCAAGTATCAGAATGACGAACATACCACCAACTTCGTTAACGTCGAGTTCGGCAGAGTCTTTTTTGGAATCCTAAAATACATTATAAAAAATATATCGAACGTTTTAAAACTAGAAAAACCGTTTTAATTTTAAAAAATTTTGCCACACAATAATAGAGTAAAACAATAAGTAACGGTACTTTGAGCGACTGTTTGTTGTTCCCTTAGCATTGTATTTTATAATCGATAGTAATTAACATATAACATCGAATAAAATTAAAAAAACAAGTAAGTAAGGTGTATTGTAGTTTTTTTCTCTAATTTTTATTGTCGAAAATCTGTCGATTTGCAAACATTTCGCAGTGACCTTTTTTTTACTGACCTTACATCGTTTTTCATTAGACACTGACCACCATTTTTGTTTTAGTTGCATCAGCGCGCCCGATTCGGACAACTTTAACACGGCCATGCTCACGGCAGTCCTGTGCGGGGCGTCTATATAACAGACCAAATCGATTATATTTCACGTCGAACATTTGCAGGTGATTCGTACTCAACTGAACGGCATTGCGATACCATACGCCTTGTTATCCAGCCAATAGCCCACCTCCGTGAGATCGCAGTTCCTCTGCACTTCGTATTCGATAGAACTGGATTCCATGAAAAAAGCATAATGGTTCTTCTCCTTTTTCACTCTGTCCACTCCTTGTTTGTTGTCCGACACCATTACCGAGTCCCCGTACAGTTCCATAGCACTCCACATTTTCTGATATAAATTTACATCGGAGTTCTAAAACGAAATCGACGTCTTACTATAATTATTGCGGACACGTCGAATAAAAAAAAAAAAAAAACGTACTCGTACCGATAAGTGTTTAAAACTCAATTGAAAATAATAACTTATTTCAATATACGTAATATATTATACATAAAATATTTGCTGTTGGTTTTGCGGCGATGAAATGTTATAGCAATACACTAATAATAATTATGTTCAAATAAATCAAACGTTTGTCATTTACTCGAGACACTTACTTGAAAAAAACTCGCTGTAGATTGATCAGTCACACAGCCATACTTGATGCCACCCTCTAGACTTCCCGTTCCTCCTTTTTTGTCCAGATCTTCGACATTTTTGATAGGGGTGTCCATCCGATTGGACGTCAAGAACGCCGTCCAATTGGCCGTGTAAGATTGAGTCATGATAAGAGCGAAAAACCACCACATGGCAGCGCACATTCTGGTCGGAAACGCTCTGAAACACGCGTTAATAAATAATGATTTGTGTGTTTAACGTTTTTTTTTACATCATAAAACCAACGATTTACCTGGGCAGAATGTCGCTACCTTGACATAGAATGGAACCCATTGAAAACCACAAGCAGTTGAGCAACGAGAGGGAATTTTCCAATTCTTCCGGATGAGGATTGCACGGATGAGGGTTTTGCCATTCGTTCGGCGTGATTCTAGAAAAGAGAAGCCATAAAGCGCGTCAACGACGGGTTCGGGGGTGGGGGGGGTGGTTGAAAACAATAAGATTCGGAGAGTTACCTGGCCAAGAAAAATAATACTAGAGACAGACCTAAGTAAGCCGTTGCGGTGAATATCCATACTTGAAAAGAAAGCGGTTGGGTGAACGAGAACAGATTGGTTTGCTGATCTTCGGGTTTACTGAACAATATGCTGATACCTATCATAATATTTCATGAGCACTTTCTACTGGATGGATGGATTGGAGCACAAAACTTACCCAAGTTCATGAAAGGCATGGTAAAATCCACGGCCGACCGTCTTTCGTGCGTAATTGTTAAATCGCAAACACCTAAGTCCGCTCTCTATATCAACACGCGCGAATGGTGGTGGTTAGTGATAAAGCCAGGGCAAGGGGGTTTTCTGATTTATCGCGATCGACATTCAAACGTTTATAAAATAATTATCGAGGTACAATTTAAAATCAACGAGACATATCGGCAGGACCGACCGGTATTAAAAAGAAAAGAAGCATTTAAACAGTATCGCAGCTACAGGGTTCTACAGGGATGAGATGTACAGATGACGAGTGAACGATATAGGAGAATCGGTTTTAAAAAAAATTAAAACCTAATTTAGCTTTAGATAAAACAATTTCATTCCGAGTGAAAAAAGGCAGGCGTATCGGCCTCTATATTTTCTATGGAAAATTAATACAATTATCGTCATTTACCACTGAGACTACTATTAATATTTACTACTTGTTAAAAATAAAAACGAAATGATTAATATCCGATCGGAATATTAGTCGAAATATCGAATTACAAAAAATGTAATTTTTTTGATGTTCACTACAAAGAACGACTAGAATCTAAAATCTCGCATTACACGTAAACACGTAAACTCATATAAAATTAAATCCAATAACTCCCTCGTTTCACTCAGAATCTAAAGTATTGTTATTTATTTTAATAGTATAAAAAATATAAACTTAATCAGGCGCGTTTCATGAAAATATAATACGGTCCAATCAAACGAATGTTAGCGTGACATTGTGTTTTCAAAAAATCGCTTTCGTGTACGACAGCGAAATTAATATTATTGGTATTTCTCGTTTGATAACCGGGCGGTAGGTAAAATACATCAGCAGTTCGTGTCAATATTACTTTAATATTTTTAAACCCCTAATGTTATAGAAACGGTTTATTAGTTTTTCTTTTGAAAACAAACACGATAAAACCGAATTGAAATATTTCATTTCTAATTTATCTTTACAACATTGCGAACGGTTAAAAATTCTACGAGCTAGAATTATACGTATTTTCCTCGGCAATCTTTACGAACGCGCGTTATCTTCACAACGACCTAATTCTACTGTTACTCAGTGACAAAATGAGAAAATATCGGATTTCAAACGAAAACGAACGAAAAATGTCGCACTGACGCATTTGTCTATCAATTATTGTTTTTATAATTTTTTTGAAAATCGACCGAATGAAATTACCATTTCCTGTACTTCGCCGATGATGCCGTTCCATTTGTTTGTTTTTTTGTCACGTTTTCCATTCCCGTCGCTTCTCAAATTGAATTCATAAGTTATGTTGATTTCCGTGGCGATCATTTCTATGAGGTCTACCACGTATCCTTCGTACTTGTCGTTACCGACGAGTTTAGCGTGATCTGCTTTGAGCATTACATACGGCTCTGTCTAATGATAGAAAAAATGCAATCTAATCAATTTATGTATCATAATGATTGTTGACAATTTATTGTCGAGCTAACAAATTGAAAATCGATAATTCTATGGCATAGTTTCAAATGTGTAATGAGCCACTATTAGTGTATCCTTGTTGGCTTGTACGGTTTCGACTTACGATTTTCGTCGACACGATAAACGTCTTGTTCTTGTTGCCGGCGAACAAGTCGCGAAGCATCTCTTGGCTGGTCCTCGTGTAAGTCATGCCCTTCTCCGGATCCCACAGGCCGATTTTCTTGAAACCCGTGTCGATCAGCTCGACCATTTCCAACGTGAAGTACGAACGGTGGCCGGTCTGGTTGTCGAAACGCAAAAGACCGGACAGGCCTTCCGTCTCGATCTGACGACAAGAGAACGAACGGAGTTTAAAAAAAAGTAAAACAACAACAAAAATAAAAGGAATCGCGCCGGTTACTATACTCACGATCCTCATGAAATTGATCAGTCTAAACCCGTTGGACCACGACATGAACGGCGAGTTCATGCACTGCAGCGATTCGGCGATCACTTTGTTGGTCATTCCCAGGCCCTTCAGAGCTTGGGCGTACACGTTTACCGCGTCGTACATCAGTACCGCGTTGACGGTCATTTTGTCCGCTTGCAGCGGCGCTATGTTTAAATTCATCCTCTGTCGGACGAAATTCAAGTCCCTGACGGCGTTTTCCACGAGAGGGTTTAACGGATCGATCAGCCGCACGGTCGTTATGTTTGTACGTATGTTTTGCACGATACTGCTGAAATTCACCGTGTGAGCGTCCTCGAATCGAAAAAAAACAACCAATTGTTATTGAAACGTCGACAAGACCAAACATTATTATTATTATTATTACTACCAGAGCTCGGATTTTATAGCACTCTAAAAAGAAACGTAATTTGCGTAAAAAAATATAACCCAATTAATTATATTATTATGTATATTGTACTAGCTGACCCGGCAAACGTTGTTTTGCCATATATTTCTAGTGAACTTTGTAGTATCAAAAATATAACAAACACTTATTGTTGTAAGTATGTGGGGACGGCTCTACGATCGAAAGAGGAATGGAGCGCGCACGCACGCAATTTCGGTAAAAGTTATGTGTAATAATATGATATTGCAAAATCAATAACTTTTGCGTAAAGATCGTCGGGTTTTTTGATGACATAATAATAATCTATTTTAAATAAAATGCAAATTACCACGCACTCGCTGCTGATCGTTGCATCTCAAAATCTATCGCGCGAAAAGTTTTTCCCGGTACGAGGGAAAAATAACGATCTTCATTTTCAACCCCTTTAACCCCCTCAGGGGTTGAATTTTAGAAAATGCTTCCTCAAGGAGCCTCTGCTATATGAAACGAAACTATTGACCAAATTTAATACCACAAAGCTCCGGATTTTTTCCATTTTTACCCCTTTTAACCCCCTCGGGGTTGATTTTCTTGATTTTTTTCCCGTAAGATCCTTCTGCTGACAATAACAAACGCAAAAAAAAAAAAATGAAAGAAAGAATTATAGCTAAATAACGGTCCAGCCGTTCGCGCGCGACGAAGATACCCGGTAAATAGAGATTCATTTTTATATAATATTATTTGTACCGATTTCAACCCTTTAAAAGCAAAATTTTGAAAACCGTGTGACGTGGTGACGCTCAGGAAGGTATATGAAAAATCTAATGAAACGAAAATGTGGGCCTTTTTCCATTGTCTGTTCACAAAACTTTCTACTACGATTTTCATTGAAATCAATGACATTTATGACATAGGTACACAAAATAAATCAAATTTGATGCATATCGGAAAAAAATAATAGCATTAAAATGCGGGGAAACAGCACTAAAGATCTAAAATCCAAACTGCTAAGATATGGAGAAATATTCCGAGGATTAGGAATCCACATTTACAGCTTATACCGGGTTATTTTTGATCAGTGTTCGATAATACGTAATATTACAATAATGCTATGGAATCCAAGTGCTGGTTATCATTATCGGTCGAGTCTCACCAACGAGGTGATGATAAAACTGTGATATTCGTCCAGCAGGTTTACTTCCTTTGCTTGTTTAAACACGGTAAGTATTAGGTCGGCGTCGCAGTCGAGGACGATGTGGCCTTCCAGCGATTTCTTTATGTCTTTTAAGACCGGCCTGACATTTTTAAAATACACAACAAACATATTATTTATCATCGTAACGTTATAGTCGTAATCACTGCGAGTGTCCGCTACCACTCACTTGAAATTATTGCCCTCCGGCAACTGTATAATAGAGATGGCCGCCGCCTGTTTATCGTTGGGTTTCGTTTTTCCCGAGTAATCTTGCACCAAGTCTTTCAATCTCTGCAGACACTCCGGCCGTTGATACAACAACGTGAAAGACTTCCAATCCATGTCGTGTACTATAGCCGTGTAACCCTTCGAGTAAAAAAAACAGTTTGGGAGTTTTGAGGTTTTAAAAAAAAACACATTTATAGGTACGTATAAATACTTTGGCTAATAACGTTGGTTCGGGGTAAGGATTGAAATAATAATTGAAATTTTCGACGGGTGTGTTCTCCCAACTCGTTTCGATCCGTGGCACTTCCATCGTTTCACACAACGACTGCACTATGTTTGACGATTCCAGGTGAGACGGGCCGAATATCGCGCCGATTCCGGACTCCAGAGATTCGCACACTGGAAAAAGTAAAACGACAATAACGTCGCGTAAAAACGAATACGAAAAATATCAACCGATGTCCTCGGGTCATTCCTTTTCGTCCAGTTGTTGAGCTCAGATCGAAGCGGCCAAGAGTCAAAATGAGTAATGTGTTTAATAATTCTATAGTGCAGGTTTTTCGTAGAAATCGTTGCTTATACCCAAAGTGTGAACGTCTATTGTTTTTGCCATCAAATTATTTATAATTATAAAGAAAAAAAAAAAACGGTAATTTTGCATTCGATGCAAAATATTACAAATTCAGAACGATTTCAAATCAATAACTTATTGGCGTTTTTTCATCTCTCTTTCCAATATACTGCAAAGTGCATGGCAAATCTTTCGAATCGATTGTTTTTAAAATATGACGATGATCAAGTCATGCGTTTGGTATTATATTTTTGTTGTTTAGTCATACTCAAGGACGGTAGAGCGACCCTACTTTTTTCCGGGAGGGAAATGATCACTAATTTTTTTTAAACACGTCTCAGACTTTCGATTTTTTCCTATTCGAGCATTGTAAAAATACCTATAAAAGAGTTATTCTATATTATAATTAGAGCCCGGAATTATATTCTTTCGCATATTTTTTTTGAGTCTATGCAGTCAGACGGGGGGGTTCGAAATCTTTACGAATCATGAAACCGGTGTATTTATGGCAAAAGTATTTTTTGCATATTTGAGAATATTTCAAGATAAAAGAATATTTCGTATAACAAAGAATATTAGAGAATATATCGATTGATTTGAATAGATGTTCGATATTTTTGGTTGCAGTGACGTCCGTCACTGTTGACCGACCAGAGCACACGGAACAAAATATAGTTGTCAACTGTTTTCAAAAATGTTCTTGGTTAAAAATTTAAAATAATTAAATATTAAATATTATTGTTAATAATTTAATCGAACTTTTCTTAACATGAAATATTTTTTTATTGTGTACCTATTTTATATAGTATTTATATCAGGTTTTTGTATTATTTAATTATTTTGCATATCATGTATCTCTTATATCTATTTATATCAGTTTTTTTTTGTATTATTTGCTTAATATTGTTGCATATTGAGAATATATTAACAAAAAGCATATTTTATTATGATTTTTAAAGAATATTGGAAGAATATTTTCAACTTTTTAAGAGAATATTAGCATCTTATTTAGGCTATTTTAAAAGAATATAATTCCGGGCTCTAATTATAATATAATATACTCTTATAATATAAGAGATATTTATATCTAACTCTTTGAGTTAGAAGTTTCGCGTGATTATATCGATTAGTTTTTCGAGAAAATCAGTAAAATATGTCCAACGAGGAAGGGCCAAGGGGCGGTATTATTTTTGTTTCATACCCGGAAACGCATGAAACGGTTTAGAACAGTTTTTTTTTTTTACCGTGTCGCGGAATACAGAGCGTTGTATTCATTATTTATTAGAGTGTCCGAATACGCGGATAACGCGAACACCGAGCCTATTTCGTCGTATAAATGTTTGAGCGAAACGCGAGAAAAATGAAAATACGTTCGCGAAAATCCGAAAAATCATATTATTATATTAACTTGGCCTCGCGCGGAACCTCCAAACGAAACCAATAAGACGCGACGACGACGTTACGAAACTTCCGGCGGATATTATGCGTAATACAGAGCGCTTACCTTTTAAGCCGGTCACGTACGGATCGGTAGAGTCGATTATTTTGATTTCGGGTTTTAGAAACACGTTCGAAAACGTCGGGTCGATGTTCACCTTTTGGACGGCTAGTTCGAATGTCTGTTGCTCGACGCTGTTCTCTTCGTCGAACAGACCCACTGGCGTGCACGCGAACGAGTTTCAGGATTTTGGAAAAAAAAAAAAACCGTACGTTTTAATAAGTAACATAATATTATATCGATATCGCCGGACGGCAACGCCTTACCGATAGTGAGCGGTACGTTATTTTCTTCTTGTCCGACGACAACATGGCAAAGGGAAACCGACACGACGAGCGCCAATGAAACAAACATGTTACGTTCGAAACAAAAAGTGCGTACCTACTCGAAACCAATATCACTCGGGTCCGCCTGGTATCTTGTATTTAAAATTAGAAATATTTGTCTGGCCTTCGGCCAGACTTCACCAGCGCAAACAAAGTGTCATAATACCGTAAACACGAGACGTGACCATTTCTCACAATCGTTCGATCCCGTTTATTTTCAGGACCAATGATCCTTACTAAATAAAAATAATGTGAAAACAACGCGGGTAAATAATAATAATAATAATAATAATATGTTAAAACGAACAATACGATTTGTCCACACTCCGAGTGCTGTACTACTGTACAACGCCTACGCGCGAGCAATACAATATTATATCAATAATTATTATTAGTTTAAAATGTAAAACCGACAGAGTATAATTATTATTCGGTTTTGATTCAATGTGGAAATATTTTACGCTCCAACGATATGTATATTATATGTAAGTGGTCCTTCGTAAAAGTACGTATAGGTACCGGAGGCGAAGCGCTCGACATTGTTTTACCGAGCAAAAAGATATTTTTAGGTCATTTTCTAAATTTTTACCATTCCCCGATGGATGCCTAACAATTTGTTTTTCTTTCGAAGAATGAAACAAACCGATAAAATCAAATCCGGGGTTGGCCTACACGTTGGCACAGAGAACATATCCGTCGTCGTCGTACGTACATAATTTAACATTCCTCCCGCAGTATCCTCACCAATTCAACCGTAAAAGCATTCGGTCGTTAAAGAAAACTTACAAATTACATAAAAATAAAAAACGCATCCGAACTAAAACACTCATTCGATATAAGTAAGTATATTTCGGTACGCTATAGTACCGTTTAACGCTTCGCTCTACAGAAGTGTATACAAAGTATAATATTTCTTATTTTTGTACAGCTCACTTGGGTCCTCGATTTGGAAAGTTTTAACTGCACTGCATCAAAAATGTTTGAAAATGTGCCTGCAAATATTTTCCTTAAAAATTTCATTTTATGACAATAATATTAGTATTCCTACTATTTCCTACCCGCTATTTACAAATAATATAGAAATAATACCAAATAATAATAATTATATTATTACCATTAAATCAGGCTTTCACTCGCCCGAGATCAACCCGTCCGTAACCATCACGGCCTACACATACTTGATGGCTAAACATAGATATTTATTATAATGCCACTTAATTTATAAATCTCTTTGGGGAAAATATTATGAAAAAATTAAATTAAATAACGAATCGTTCGGTTTGTTACTGGCGATATAAGTCGTACGTTCTCCGACATACCACTGCGTGCTAGTATCAAATATTATAATCGTTACAATATTGTTAATTATTGTTGTAACGCGGTAAAAATTCATAAAAACTATTCAGTATTTAATACTCACATTTTAATTCTGCTAACTGTTTAAACGATTTATCGACAATTATTATCATTTAATTTTGAATAAATGTTTTTCAACCACATGTTACAGTAGGGTAATTTTTGCAATCCAGTATGAGGGATCAGAGCGTTGTCAGATTAACCCGAACTGTCAGACTACTGAAAACATATTTTAAATTCTTTTAGGTAACAAACAATAATAATTGTTATTAGTATACATTTTTATTTATTAATTTTACTTTTAACCGTCTCGCATATTGACATTGAGCTTTATTCGAATAACACATTTTCTTATTTTCTTGTTCACATTTTTCGAGACGAGCACGATTTCTCTTTGGCTTTGTATACAATAAAAACGACCGTGTTCGACATGAAAATACAAAAATAACGCACGGTTATTTAGTCGTAAAAAAAAAGAAAAAGAAATCGTTTCTGTACGTGTTGGGACTATAGAGATTACACGTGGGTTTATTTTGGGTCTTTACAAGAGTAATAATGTTATGTGTTTAATGTTTTCACTTACAAAATGTCTAGACGACTGAACAAAGGGGTTAATCGGTTCACTCGGTAAATCATAAAAATCGACTTAGTTTTCTACACAATGAAATACAAACCGCGTACATAATATGTGATATAAAATAAATGTTTATATTAGTTAATAATTATTATACATTTATTTATTGATTAAACATCAATAAATAAGGCTTAAGAAAATAAATTGATCTTAAAAAAAAAAACGGAACAAAATTATATTTATAATCGAAAAATAAATAACAAAAAAGAAGTAGTAGTACAAAAAGTTGATTATTCTTCATGTCTTTCTGAAATTGTTCAGTACGTCTTGCATTAAAAAAATAGATTCCTTAATATCGGCTTTCGTTTTAAGACCTGTAAACAAAAACATTTCATTAATGTTGATTACAAAATAAAATCAAGCAGCATACTGATGTCTTCGCCACAAATTTACAAATATAATGTTCTCCTTCGTTTGAAATAGCAAGAAGGGATTAACGAAATTTACTAATCCTAATCCTATCCAAACAGTTGGACGGCTGTTCTCATAACATTGGTCGACCTTTTTGAATCGGGACGTTAACCCAAAATTAAAGTGTCCCGAGTCACGGTCGAAAAATCTCAGGAGGTATGCTAACCTGTGTGTTCTTCCTCAGACAATTTGTAAAAAAGAAGCATTTATTCACCAAATATTAAATTTATAAAAATATACTTTCATCTGAACAACCTGTGTCTTGGAAGGTAGTTCTGAATACAGCAGGTAAAGTGGAGTTCGAGTTGAGTTTATAAAATGTATAATGCAATTAGTACAGTGATAATATGGGTGAGTTATTCTCACTTATAGTTACACGACTTACAGAAAAAACATGCCGGGAGAGAGAGAGAGAGATAAATGACGAGTCGGTAAATGTGAATTCTTACCAAGTACTATATACTCTATTTAGAATAAGAGTACACCAGTTTGGGCATACACGACTGAGCATTTGTACGTTTCTGAACAGGACAAAACTCACGCCGCTAAATTAGTTGAAAAATTATTGTAACCTGACCCACGGTCGTTGCTTCAGTTGTGAATGATGTGCAAATGATGAACAGAGGGAGAAGAGGCCGTGCCTAGTTGACAACGGGAATGTATGCATGGACATGCGATTGTCGTGATGACCTCTTATAGGTTAGATCTATTTCAGTGTAATAGTTTCTTTTAAATAGAGATAAAATACTTCTAAAAACATTACCCTTTTACACTGCAATTGTTAAAACATTAACACGTTCAATGCCGTACGACGACCCGTACGTAGTCGACATAAGACAATTATTTTTATTATTATCTATAACGGTCGGCTGGTGGTAATCGATCATGATATTTAGCACGGCCGCCATTCAGTAGAAGTATTAGAACAAAAAACAACCCGTTTCGATTTCCCCGGTATTTTTATGTCTATCATTTTGTTATCAATATGATCAATATGGTATAGCCGATAGATTTACGCGGCTGGGTAGGCTCGACCCCTGGAATATAAGTGGACGTGAACGTGTTAATCATAATGGAGGAATGAATATCTTAGTAGTGATTTTTAGCTTATGCACACCACCATATAATAAGCCAAAGGAAAAAAGTTTTTACAAGTTTTAAACTAAAGCTAAAATTACAGAATAAAATTAAACATCTATTTGAATAATATTGTTTGTGAAAATTACCTGTAAGTACTACTTTTCCATTAACAAACATTAAAAACACCGCCCGAGGTTTGACCATCCGATATATTAGAGCGGGAAATACTTCTGGCTCAAAACTAAATACATAAACAAATAAATATTAAAAATAAAGAACGTATAACTGTTAATATATCTTTAAATTATTATTAATATCGTAACGGTGAAAATTATATATTTATACGTTTATATGATATTGATGTTATAGTGACAAATAAAAAAAGTGCAATTTAATTGATTCAAGTTATGAATGTTATATTATTGTTTTTTCAATTTAACAAACAAAATATAAATATTGAAAAGATATTAGAGTTTAATTAGAAACTCGTTCAATAAAAATAAAATCAGTAAACGATTTGGAAAATAATGAAAATACCTGGTAAATTGTGAATGAGCAGTATTCAGTTCTTCCAACATTATAGGAAAACCGACATCCCATGTACACACAATGTTGTGAACGGCATAGTCACAAAATTGTACCTGCAAAATATTATCTCATGATAAATAGTTTTCAACGAGTTAATAACAAAGATGTACAATACATTGTATTACACTAACGTTGTGTCCAAGTCGTTCTAAAATTTTAGCTACTTTTCGACAACCCAAATTTCCGGTCCGGTCGTCTTTAGCTCCTTGCATTATCATCTTGCCCGATGGAAATAGAAGACTGGTGACATTAGGCGTACGAAGGCGCATTATCAAACCGTTGAACCTCTGTGGATTATACTCGGAGTTACTAGTCCACATGACAATTCTTACCAAATCTAATGGACATCCCATATTTGCACCACATACAATGTTCCTGAAAAAAAAAAGAAAAAAAGAAGCACTACCGTAATAAAACCGAAAGGGTAGTTGAATTTCGTTTACAAAATAAAACTCACTGAACTTGAATAGACTGACCACCTTTGTTGCATCGAATGAACTGAGGTACGTGCATAACAATAGTTTTATGAGGATTTTCATCCGTACCATCATCGTGGTCGAGTTTTTTCTTCTTTTTTATCGGCTCAAAACTGTCATCGTCTAGTCCGTCGAAAAAATGTTTCTTTTCCAACTGTCCAATGACTTCTGGAGCTAGAACCACCTCTTCGGCTTCCTCTAGTTTTTGCACAATTGACGCATCTGAAGGCGTTAGATTTTCTTGTTTCTTTAAATCTTCTCGATCGGTATTTATAGGACCCAGGACTTCTTCTTCTTCTTGAGCCTCGTTATGGGTTGCTTTACCGAGTACTTCTTCTTGTACACTACCCAACGCTTCTTCTTCGCCGACTATTTGTTCTCCAAACTCGTCGTATTCATTATCCTTGTCATAAAGAGTTTTCTTGAGCATAGTGTGTAACCTTTGTTCGTCCACATCACTCTGATCGGAATCATAAAAGTCTTCATAGTCACTGCAATCCATAATGATTTATACTCTGAAAATAGTAATTCAATATTTTAATATGAATTCGCAAAAAATGTATAATATTATAGTAAGAATGTTTAAAAGGATAATATAAACAATAGAATATTAATGAAAAAAAGTATGATTAGATTTTTCAAATGTAAATTTAATTTTTCTACATTGTGATGATACTTCAAACCTTCCTAGCAACTAGCGTTCATAAATAAATAGCAATTTTATTTTACAAATAGTTCATTTTAATTTTAGAACTAATATGAAGACAGTGTTGATAAAAATATTATGTAAAAAGTTTAGACAAACAACAAAGGTTAGGTTAGGTTCAAAGGTAACAAAACGGAAGTTTAATTTAGTAAAATATATTCTTTAATTACTTAATAAATCATTAGGCCGGTGAAACACTGTTTTGATAATATTACGGGCGTCCGGAAAATGTGAACAAACAATTTTGAGAAGTAGTTGCTTTTGTTCCATGTTTTCGTTTTACTATTATATGAAATAAGTAGTATTTAAACGTAAACGTGTTGAAGTTAATGTTAAATGGATTGAATGGTTGATGTATTAAGATTTAGTTTGGATTGTTTTCTCGAGAAATAAAAAATATTTAATCGATAATTCGACCCAAGAGTGCCAATTATGTTCATCACAAGCAGCTCGCTTACGTACTTAATTTATGGTCGACGCCAGAGAATTGCGTTCGACTTGAAAACGTACCTAGACACAGGTATAGAAGAAGAAAGAACAAACAACGAAACGTTTAATGTTCTGCGATTGAATTCGTTCCGACGACGATTATTACAAATAATATAAAATCTATTATCATCGTGTCGAAACGTGTGTGTCGCGTTGTCGTTTTCGCGAAAACATACCGACACTTTGAGAACAAAAAGAGGTATTAATATAAAATGTATATCGTTTGACAAATCACAAAATCAGACAACTGAATGTTTACATAAGTTACCTGAATCGAATGCGGAGAGAGAGAGAGGTAGAAAAAACGCCAGCCAAACGTGCGGAACGTGTGACCCGCGGCCGTTGGAAAAAGGTTCGCCTGCAGTCCGTCCGAGTCGGTATTTCGTTATTTCGCAAGTAGAAATTCAAACTTCGGAGAAAATCACGCGTGAAAGTGTGTACGCGTATCCATGTGAAACGCCAATGTAAATATTGTTAACAATTCGCCAGCTATCTCAGTGCGATGTCAACACGACACCAGTGCACTGCGGACGTTGCACCGCAGTTCGGACAACCGCGAGCCGTGACTTGTCGATCGTCGCGACGACGACGGAACGGAACATTATAATAATATATTCGACGCTTTTATATAAAACACGTCATAACGCGTAACAAAACGCGTCGATTTTCAATATTATAGCGCATTGCGATCGAACGATAAACCCAACTGATGATATGAAATAACTGCGACGTTATTGTATAATATGATAACACGGCACGCCGCCATTATTTCCCTTATCATTAATCTATCGATTAGCGCGCCACCTGCGGTCGCGTCGTCGTCGTCTTTCGTTTGTCGACGCGATGAAATCGAAAAAAAAAATGTTATATATACAATTATTTCAAAATGACATGATCGAAAAAAAAAACGATTCAAAAACGTGACGATTGTGCCCCGACTTACGGGCTACGGTTACTACTATGGATGCGAGTTGTGACGAATGTTTTCTAACGAGAGTGTTTACCAGTGGCGTAACTTCAAAATTTGGGCCCGGGAGCGAAATTTTCAACGGGCCCCCCATCGTCCCAGGAATATTAAGAAGATCCGGGGGAGTGTATTCACCTTACTAAAATTAACTATATCAGTAGGATACTGTTTTGTGCAAACGATCGCCATATTTTTACTTAACAAATATAATATCACAATCATCAGTATTGTTAATATTTTGACAAATCGATCGGTAACGTTATTTTTTTTCGGAGTTTTCATGTGGTATTTCAAAAACAGATGTAGTTATAGTAGGATTTTCCGAAGTAGATTCAACCGTCTTTTTTAAAAAACTGTCTGATTTGGGCAGTTTAGCATCTTTAAATTTTTGTTCTATTATTTTTTTTGCGCTTTTGTGCTCCACTCGTAGGCTTACTTATTTTAAAATACAAATTTTAAAAAAATTATACACTTGAATAGCAAATATTCGATTAATAATTAATAGAAAATTTTTTTTATTTCTTTGGGCCCCTATACGAACGGGCCCGGGTGCGACCGCACCCTCTGATCCCTCTTAGTTACGCCACTGGTGTTTACACTGGAAGCGAGACGAACACGTCAGTCAACTATAGTGTTGGGACATAATATATTCGGATTTTTTAAATATCCGGATGGTAAAAATTACAATATCCGAATATTCTCGGATATCCGGATATCCGCAGTGAATAAAATAAAATAATAAATCTACAATTATTGCAAAGTAATGACATACGTATATTTACGTAATATGTGGATTACATCACTCCAGAGGAAAGACGTTAATAATTTACGTCGTGTTTTTTCGATTCCTAATATAAGTAATGACGTAAATAAACGTCATAACATTTTGAGATGAATTATAAATTACTACATTTGAACCGAAATATGCAAATGAATAATGAATTAATGGCAATTAAAGAAGATATAAAATAAGAGCTATTATCTATAGTACGAGTATAATATCCGAATACATCCGGATATTCGAACTGATTTTTATCCGGATTGTTCCAACACTAGTCAGAACATACACGATGTCGTCAGAGACGGTTGAGCGTTCAAACAACAAGTTTGATTTTCTCGTGCGAACTGTGCGTCTGTTTTGACGTGATTTAATTGATTAATTTGGCAAATCCGATTACATACATCCAGTGTGACGTATTCAAATGTTGTTGCTGGTGTCATCCCGCTGAAAAATACTCGAAAAACTTTTCCGTTTGATCCCACAACTCTGGAAATAATTGCATTTCAAACTCTCAGTTTTCGTCTCTTCTGGGAAAATAACCGGTCGACACGCTCTGTTTTTAATAAACGGCTTGTGCGGTACGTTTTCGCATGTTCCGTAGACATAATATATTATAGTGTCCGACGCGGAAATCGCTTGCGCCGCGATAATAATTTTATTGCCCGTTTGGCCGAAAAGAAAAAGAAAGCGGAGATAATTGACTAGAGAAAAGGGTAGAATTCTACGGTCATGACCGTTTAGAATCGGAACCCTCAAAATAAGTTCAACGGTCGACTTCAAAATCTATCTTCGAATGGAGAATAATAATGCTAGAAATGTGATATTTCCACCGCCGCCGACGCCGACGCTATCAAAGTACATCTATATATATATAAGTACTTTGATATTGAAACAACTACTTTTTCTTTCTACAATAAGGTGGTACGGTTCAACGAAAATAAACGCGTTAGAAAAAAATATATTATTCTTTTATTTGAATTCAACACAAGCCCTACTAACATATGGACTTAAATAATATTATCCAGGACGACGTTGGAGACAGTTATGCTGCTGATAATCGTTTGGACGAACGGAAGGGGTAAAATGTAGAGATCACGTCACTCAAGATTCCACGGAATCTATCATTTAAAATATTGCCGATCGTCAAACATCGATTTCGTTTTCAAAACAACACGCGTTCGGTATTATATTATAATTTATAACGTCGTAATTATTATATTATGTCATAATATAATCCTGTTCCGGTTATTCTCAGACGTGCATTGTTTAGCAATTTCTAGAGACGACTCGTTTGTTTTTTTTTTTTTAAATTTCCGACGATTTTTTCGCCAACGATCAATATTCGTGTGTTTATTTTCACGTTCGCGTCGCGGGGTCGTAAAAACGTACGACTCGCCGCCGCACAACGTTCCCGGACAAATCATCATAAAAACGAATTCCCGAGTGTCTAGGAACAGTAGTGAACGCGGCGAGTTCACCGAATGTATGTGTACGCGCCGCCGTGTAGTATACCGGAGTGACTGAATAGCTCTCGGATCGATTATAATCCGGTAGTGTTGCTTGGCAACCGAGCGGAGCTCCTCTATATAAGGAAAACGCACTTTTTTTTTCCGCCGAAAACAACACTCTGGCTCCGGACTCGAAACAATATCGTAAATCACAGGACGTTTTCACTAGTCCTGCAGGCGTGCCGCCGGGGAAAGCACGTTTTTAGTTTATGTGGACGAAATAGCGGGAACACTCCCTAATTATTCGCATAGTAGGTCCATAACGCGATCATCGTCGAAGACGTGCGCTTTTGGAGAGATGTTAATCATTTTTAAAATCACTTGTATGCAAAAATAAAAAAAAAAAAGAAAAGAAATTAAATCCATAAAATATCGTGGCCGGACGAAAACAAAATCCTTAATTCATACGTCCCTCTCGTGAACAAAAGACGAGGAAAAAAACGTCAACTGATTACGCGGGATTATTACCTTCCTGGCAATATTTTTCAAAGACGAGAAATCGTCTGAACGGCGGCGCAAAAACGCTTTTTTACCGGATATTTGATATAATACTATTGCATACGACGGAGAGATCTGCAGAGATCGGTGCAGTTTTCGAAATGCGTTCGACTTCCGCCCCCGCGACGGAAGTGTAAAAAAATCGACCGGTTTTCTTTCTTTTCGACCGTTTTGAAAACTATTGTTATTTTTTTCGCGAGACTAATCGGCGCCGATACTCGAATTCGATATTACCGATTAGGCCGACGAGAAAAAAAGTAAAAACGCGAACTCCCTTGCGGCGGGCGCACGCAGACTCCGACGGGGGGGTGCCGCGATGACGACGATCCGCCGTCGTCGTCGGCGCGCGCGTGCGGGCCCCGCGCGAACGAGCGCAGTTCGCGAGACGACGTTTTCGGTGGACCACTGTCGACGAGCGCTCCGTCATGGACATTTTCGCCGTCCGCGACCGATAACGCGGGCTTTCCGGTTCGCCGCCGCCACTATCCGGACAACGCGATTTCACATCGACCACCGTGCGAAACGAAGAAGAAAAATGAACGCCGAAATCGTCGTCGCCGTCTGGACGATTTGCCTCGTCGGCCGCGCGTCCGCTTTGCCGGATACGATCAGAATCGGTGAGTTTCGGATCCGCATGTCACAAGTCACAACATACAACATGTTATCAATAATCATTACCATCGTTTTTACCATTTGTGTGTTAGTAAGCACAAGACGATCGCTTTTTCCTTTCCGTCATATTTATTGCTTTCCAAAGTGTAATCAGATCGCAAGTGTGACTATACTCATAGATAAACGGGGCCGCGTTAACAAATGCGGGGGTAGGTTTTTGTACGTCGAATTTCGCCCTCTACTATATCCTTCAGTATTCAGAGATTCAGTCAAACTTTATGCGGTTATGGGTTTCATTTCTCAACGAACGTTTCGTCGAATTCAATCGAATCAAAAAACGGAGCGAAATAGAGTCCAATTTATATAGAACTTGGCTGAATAACCCGGCTTCGCCCGTGTGCGACTTTTTATTTTTTTCATTTTTACCCCTTTTACCCCCTTAGGGGTCAAATTTCGGAAAATCCTTTCTCAATGGGACTCCATTATATAAAAGGAAACTGCCGACCGAATTTCATACTCAAAGCTCCAGCGGTTCCGGCCAGGCGAATTTTTCTAGTTTCACCCTTTTTACCCCTTCTAACCCCGGTAGGGGTAGTATTTTGAAAACCGGGCGACGTGACGACACTCAGAAAGGTATTTGGAAAAACTCTGTGAAAAAAAAAATTGGAAAAAAGTTAAATATTGTCGTCACAAAATGGGATCATAAAAAAGGCCTGTTCTTTTATAATATACGAGTATATCTTATGTATAAAAATGAATCGCAAAATGTGTTGTAAGCGCATAACTCAACAACCCCTGAACCGATTTCGCTAATTCTTTTTTTATAATATTCCTTGAAGTACGAGGATGGTTTTTACGGAGAGAATTATTAAGAAAATTAACCCTGAGGGGGTTAAAAGGGGTAAAAATGGAAAAAATCCTGAGTCACTGGAGCTTTGTGGTATTAAATTTTGTCAATAGTTTCATTTAATATAGCAGAGGCCCCTAAAGAAAGGATTTTCCAAAATTCGACCCCTAAGGGGGATAAAATAAAAAGTTATACTGCACACGGGCGAAGCCGGGTTATTCAGCTAGTACGTAATAGATTTTAAAACAGTAGCCAATCGTGTTCGTCATCATCAGTGAGCATAACTATTATACGTGATTATTATTGTTGTTGTTAAACATCTTTTGGATTCTTCTTGAAATCGATGTCGTTTGCGAAAAACCTACCTACGTTTTCGCTTTGTTATTTTGCTTTTAAAAGCTCGCCGCCCGGGGAAACCGTCCCGTTTGCCCCTCTTTTGCCGCCGGACCGATAAAGTAGTGCAATGAAAATTACGATGTTACGCTAAAGTAACAGTTTGTCAGCCGGTCTAGACAGCACGGAGATATAAATACGTAATTACCATAATATACAATAATACGACGATAAAGTGGCTTATACGGTGGCGCGTCATTTTGTGGTTTCAGTGACTGTGCGACTTGGAATCGATCGACGTTGTCCGAGTGCGTTTTTTCATTCGTTTAAAAAGACTCATCGAGAAGCGTCGTGGTAGGTAGATTCTTTTATGTTTTACCCGACGAAATCGTAGATAACTTTGCGTTTCACTACATTTGGATGACATAGGGGTAACGGGTTCGTGGATTCGAGTGAATTTGAAATATCGTCGCTGCCCTTGCCGAGAGCAACCACGTGCGGTGCGTCACAACGACCATAATATTATTAGCGTATGATTTCGACGAAAATATTGCACGGTTATTTTTTCCCCATCTCGGCGTCGCACGTCGTCGTGTTTTTTCCAACCAGAGTGGAGAAAAAGACGAATTTCAGAGAGTGTTTTTTTCACAAGAGCGTTTTGATATTTTATAAAACAGAGCGGTGAAATTTTTACGACGCGGATCATATCATTTCGCCGTCGTCGTCGTCGCGCGTCGGCGGTACGATAATAAATTGACACAGTATAGGGGCGTTATTTCGGGCGTTTATACGAGATTGAAAATAATAATTTTCTCGTGTTTGCGAAAATCCTATATTATACGGTCGACCATTGTCGGAGCCCTTCTTTTTCTTTTTTTTTCTGAATTTGTTATTGTAAATAAATTATTTCGACCGGTACCGGTGTGCCAGCCCGGGCAGGTCAATACGACAGTCGCGCGAGTCGGTGGAAAATAGAGCCGCGCCAACGTTTAAGTGTTACCCCCATGGGCGCCCCTCGGTCGCAATTCGTGGTTTTGATTTAATTCTATTTGCTTGTATTTTTAGTTTTTTACTCTTTTCTCGTCCATGGTTTTAAACAAATATTAATCGATAAACGAATAACATTTGTCTTTTATAAATCTACCGTTTAAGACGCAATCAGAAAAGTATTTTATACGACGCGCGTAACACAATATAAAATACAATAATATTATATTATATGCATTTTTTTTTTAGTAAAAAACGAGTAGTTTTTTTTTTTATGATGTCGCATAATGAAAATTATTGTTGTACAACGTAACACAATACATTGTTTCTCGTTTTAAGTGTACGCGATGTTTTTTCTCTCTTTTTACCCGTCGTCGTCGTGAAAGTACAAAACAAAGTTTTTTTTTTTTTTTTTTTTTCATACACAATAATAACAGGTACCGATAATATTGTTAAGTATTATGTTTTATGTTTATTAAATCGTTTTTTTTTTTGTTTTTGTTTTTCCGACTCGAAATGTGCGATCGATATATTATTATAGTGTATTGTTGCGGTTTATTTTTTTTTGAATTTCGACGTCGTCGCGAGACGCATTTAATACCACATTAACATTATTCTACCTGATTTTTATTTATTTTCGTTTTACCCGAGCGAAAAATCGTTCTGATTCGATTGGATTTTCATTTTTTTTTTTTTCCTTTTCCTTTTCCTTTTCCTTTTTTTTTCCCATTAACTCGAGTCCGGAGACTCGAAACGATTGTAAATATTTTATTTCATCTCCGAATCGAATCGATATTGCCGCCGTCGGTTTTATTCTCTGGGGATTTTTATTTACACGACCACGACGACGGTTTTCCGTGTTCGTCGTGAAAAATAACCAGTCAAATACAATACGTGTAAGCGTTTTTTCGTTTTCGTTTTTTTTTTTTTTTAATTCAAAAGGTTTAAAACGAACGTTTTATGACGTCCCGCTCGCGACGAATTCACAAACGAAAACGCTTTTCACCGTTTTTAGAAGGGCGTATTATTTCCCGGAACTGTCGACCGCACCGGTGCTTTTTTTTTTTTGTTGTTTTCATCTATCTCGCGGTCGCCGCGTTAATTAAAACGCTATGATAATATTATAACATATATTTTGTTTCCATTGAAAAACGTCAACATGTTCGACTGTCGACGAAAACCATGAAAAAAAGGTAATTCTCGCCACTGCAAACGCGTCGTTAACGAGACCGGAGAAAATTGTTTGAAAAATAATATTTTTACGTACGCGGATGCGATTGAAAAGGTCTGATTGACCGACGAGGTTTTTTTTTACACCGCGATGTACCCATCCTAATATATGTAACGTGTGATCGTCGATCTTTTGTATTTTTACGCGAATGTTTCTGATGAAAAGCAATTTCTGATGATTTTCAATAAAATCCGAGCGAGAATAACGTCAAAATATTATTAAATAATATATACAATTATTATTTCAATACAAACTATTAAATACAATATTTAAACGCTAATAAAATAAAATAAAATAAAGGTCTTGAGTATTATAATCAACAGTGCAAAAAAAGTCACCATGATGATTTTTAATCGAAACCGGTCGACGGTCGTGACTTTTTTTCCACTCTTTAAGACCTTTATTTTATTTTATTTTATTATCTATTAGATACATTTATAATATAGTTTGTATTGAAATAATTTTATATATTTAATAATATTTTGTTATTATTCATGAGTGTTAATCATTAAATATTAATATAATTACTTAATTTATTTATTTTTTTTATGAGAATAATGTGTTTTAAAATCGTATTTAATTTTATAATATTTGTATTAACGATAATTTTTTGGCAACGAGTACGGAGATATTAATATTGTCAAAACGTTATATTATAATTCTAATCAAATGTTTTCGAATACGTAATAATTCGTTTAATATTATTCCCTTAATTTTATTAAGGTTTTTTTTTTTTTTTAACATTTCGGTGTTTCGTCGAATTTTTTCCTTGTGGAATTATTTATTTACGACTATAAATAATAATGTGTGAGATTCCTGGATGGAAATATTCACCTTGGGTTGAAATTTTGTTTCGTTTCCGATGTTATGTTTTAATAATATAAATAATCAGATGTATACGAGTATATTACGATAATTTCGGTTTCAATTATTTGTTAAGTCTTATGATTTTAGCCCATTTTCTAAATTATGCATTTTTAGATTATTTTTCTTTCCTGTAATTTCGATCAATTAACTCATTCGAAATGATGACACATTTTAACCGTAAATGAGTTTTGGATTAGATGGCTAACGGCTGACCCATTTGGCTGCTCAATCAAATTTATAATTGAATGTAAATAGTGCGATATCAAATCATTGACAGAGAAATTACCCGACTGGCGTTTTTTCAAAAACGCGTTGATCACACGCGTTTCATAGAAAAGTAAATGACGCGAGCAGTAGAAAAACTAACAAAATCACTGTCGGATTTTATATAAAAAACTCGATCTGCCCTCCGCTCCCCACGAAGACCTTCTTCGAGACACACGGACAGCTTCCATTTCGAACGTGTTAAAACCATTAATCGACTGCTATAACCGTTAAATCGCGATTTATTAATTGTTTTCATATTTCGATTTCCAGGAGGTTTATTCCATCCGAACGACGTGAACCAGGAAAACGTTTTCAAACACGCCATCCACGACGTGAACAGCAATCGACACATACTCAGCAGGTCGAACCTATCCGGTCAGATCGAAAAAGTATCGCCGCAAGACAGCTTCCACGCTTCCAAGAGAGGTAGGCGAAAGAACCGTATTCCTTTCTTTTTTTTATATAATCGATTAGCGTTCTGGTCACGAACGTTTCCCGTTCGAAAACTTCGGACCCCCATTCCACCCCCCCCCACCCCCGTCATCTCGGGTTTTGTAATAATACGCGCGTCCGCATTATCTATATATTATATAAAAATTTCGTGTCACGATGTTCGCGATAAACTCCGAAACTACGCTGAACGGATTTTGATAAAATTTGGTAACCATTTATAATATGGTCCAACTTAAAAGATAGAATAGTTTTTTTTTCAATATTTATATGTGGCGAGCGCCGAGAATATTCTGGAATGGTTATATATACTCGTATATATACATAAATGGAGCCAAAAATGTAAAACAATTCATCAATTGAGAACGGCTGGGCCGATTTAGCTCAAATTTTTTTTTGAATTGTTCGTAATTGCCAGGAGAAGGTTTTTACGAAAAAAAAAATTTGAAAAAACCCAATTAGGGGAGGTGCTGAAACGGGAATTTCGTGATGTACTTTTGAAATTTTAAATGGTTGCTATTGGTTATGGGAAAAAGTCATCCCATTTATATCATATAACCCATTTATACATATGTATGTACGTATACACTGTAACCATAGTGACCATTATCATTGTTTATAAATTTTTTTGCGAATCATTTTCAATTAAAATATATATACGTGTTTCATATACTTTTCACATATACGTACATATACTTACAATAGGTTAGTAATTTTTCATAATACAAAATCCTCGTTTGAGCACCTCCCCTAGGGGGATGTATAACAAATAAATCTACAAACTTATTTTTCAAAATTCAACCCTTAAAAGAAGGGGTAAACTTTTCACGGGCTAGATTTTGAGATGCAACGATCAGCGAAAAATTTGATGAATAGATTATTATGTCATCAAAAAACCCGACGATCTTTACCGAAAACGAATTGATTTTGCAATATCATATTATTACATAACTTTTATCGAAATTGCGTGCGTGCGATGAACAATAGAACTTTTTTCATTGGCCGGTCGAATACGATCGCAGGCAAATCTATAGTCATTGGTCGATAGGCTCGATAGGCGTATACAATTTTAAAGAGAAAACCCGACGACGTTTAAGACGCAAAAGGTATGGATTTCACAACGTCATATATTATTACTAAAGACCGGATTTAATTGATATTGCAACTTTTTTTGTAGTTAAGATAAATCAAATCTGATCAAATATGTACACGATTTGTATTAATTACTGTCTTTCTGTTTAATTTTATGTTGCAATTTATTGCGATTTTTAATGTTTTTGCAATTTTTTTCAATTTTGTATATTTCACGTAATCAAATGTACAAATCAATATTTCTTAACTAATTTTATAATATAAAAATAATAACATTATTGTGGATTTTTATTATTGGTTTGATTAATATGATCTTAGAAGTATAAAGGAGTATTATCTATGTTATTTATCGCTCGTCTGGAATTTTCTATCTCAAATAGGGTATACCTTTACCACCCGAACCTATTATTACAAGATGGGGAACATGGTTAAACGCTGCACTTTTCTATGCAAATAATTTTGAAAAGTTTAAAAACGTGATTGAAAGTTTAACAGATGATGCTTTAAGTGTCGAAAAGCTGAAACTGCTTGTACAAGATAATGCAGTCAAATGTGGTTTAGCATTCATAATATTACACTTATCTGAGTTATGCATGAATCTCAAAAATTTGGAAGAATCTAATAGTGAACTACTGAAAAGTATGGATATTTTTAGAAAAATTGAAGATATTTTAACAAATATTCCTGGTCCAGAAGGGGAAAAAATTAAGGAAAAATGTATGTATGTAATTGAAAAAAACGAAGGGTATAAAACTTTAAAGTGTTACTATGAAGTCATGTCAGGTAAAGCAAATGTTAATTTAGATATAACGCCTACTTTATTAAACTGTTTTAAATATGCACCAATAACGAGTGTTGACGTAGAACGTAGTTTCTCGTTGTACAAACATATTTCAAGTAATAGAAGATTTAATTTTAATGAAAATAATTTAGAAATGTATTTAATCATCAGTTTTAATTCAAAAATGTAAAATTAATATTAAATGTAATTAATGTAATATTAATGAATAATATTAATGAATATATAAATACGACTTGCATTTTTATAGTGCAATTTATTTTGCAATTTTTATGGGATTTTTGGTGCAATTATACAATTTTATTATGCAATTTTTGAGTGTTTTTAATGCCATTAAATCCGGTCTTTAATTATTACATAACTTTTACCGAATTTGCGTGCGCGCGCGCACCATTCTTCTTTCAATCGTAGACGCCGTCATCGCCACGCACTTACAATAAGTCAGTTATTTTTTATACTGCAAAATTCACTGAAAATATATGGCAACACACAACGTTTGCCGGGTCAGCTAGTATATACGTATATATATAATATATATATTATGTCCGCAGTGTGCAGTCTACTTCGACTCGGCGTCGCCGCCGTTTTCGGGCCGCAATCGGCCCAGATATCCAGTCACGTGCAATCGATCTGCGACACGATGGAAATACCTCATTTGGAAACGCGGTGGGACTACAAGCTGCGGCGCGAGAGCTGCCTGGTCAATCTCTACCCGCACCCGACCGTGCTGTCGAAAGTAACGCGCCTCGCGATAAAATAACAAGACACTATTTCGATCACGTAAATCGTCGACTCGACAGAGAGTCGAGATGTTTTGTTCGAACGGGATCGACGAGAGAGGAAAAAAAAAAACGTCTTTCCGAAAGTCGACTCTTACGCGCGTTCCTACCGCCCCGCATTTCTTTGCGGCACGTTTTGTTTTCGAAATTATATACAGTAGTCGTTACAGCCTAGTTCTCGCCGCGTCCACGTGCCTTTTTGCGAAGTCGTTTCGGAGTGTGTCGACACTGTGTGCACCAGGGCCTGAAATTTTGTGCGAACTACGACGACGCGTCCGGTGTTTTCGCGATTTGATTTCAAATCGATAAGACCGACAAAGTGACGAGAACCTTTTTTTTTACAAACTCCTCCAAGTCGTCGTACACACACACAGTGCAAAAAGAGAGATCGTGTAAAATACTCGTAAATCCAAGCGGAGCTTAGTCGGATATACAGTGACGCGGTATGATTTCACTTTTTATTTGTCATTTAATCCGTTTTATATGTTTGTTTGTGTTGGGGCGAGGGAAAAAAAAACAAAGACGAACAAACTTGTTGTTTTCTCTCCTCCGGTCATAAAGTGCACAAAAATGTTTGAATCCTTTTAACCCCCCCCCCCCCCCAACCCGTCTTAGTGTACGGCGACATTCGTCGTCGGTAGGCCAGGAGTCGAGTTAGGTTTAGCTCGGGTTTAGCCCTCGAAAAGTCGACGCGTTAATATGGTCGAAGTAGAAATATCTGATTTATAGACGTTTATCAAATATAAAACGTTTGCGGTCCCGTAGGCTTACTTGGATTTGGTGATAAAATGGGGATGGAAGTCGTTCACGATCATCTACGAGAGCAACGAAGGTCTCGTGCGGCTACAAGAACTGCTGAAGGCCAGGAACGCCGCGTTGTCCGCGTATCCGATCACGATTCGACAATTGGGTTCCGGACGAGACCACAGGCGAGTAGTTAAAACATAACTTTACATAATATATCATTACATAGCGTATTTACCGTAGTGAGTGTACTCGTGACGGAATTTTTTTAAAATTCTGAGCGGAGCGAGTATCGATTCCACTGTGGCGCGAGTTTTGTTTTGTTTTAATTTTCGCGTTTGTCATCGCATTCTCGACCGGATGATATATTATCGACTTGACGGGTGATTTTTCGTAGCAAATGTCCATCTGATCAGTGCGTTTGGAAAAGTTAAGAAAAACTACATAATATACCGGTTTTCGATAAAATCAATATACAACTATAGTTTTTCGCGGTAACTCAAAAACAAAGAACTATCGCAGAGACTTCAAATTTCAACCGAATATTTACGGTACTATTTGATAGAGAACTTCAAAAGATTTTTACTCGAATAATGCGTTATTTACGTATACGTACGTACTTACTCTTAGTTTGTTAATAATTTCGACCGAACGAGAAATTAAATCTCGAAAATCTACTCGTACCGATTTTTTTTTTATAAGCGTTCGGAACGCGTTTAAACGTTTACAAAACTCGACGAAATCGCGAAAGTTTACAAACTTTTTGTCGTTAAAAATGCGTAAAACTTTCGATTTCAAACGTGTACCTACTACCGTACGATAGAAGTGCTCGGTGAGTTTTTCCATCCGGCGCGGCGGACAGCAAGTAAATTCTCGCCGCAAAGCGAAACGAACGGTTTTACACAGGCGTTAGAAAATCTAATTTCAACTAGATCGAGCGTTTCGACGGTCTAGAGCAGCGGTTCCCAACCTTTTTTTCCTTCTGTACCCCTAAGCTTAATATTTTTCTAAATTGTACCCCTCTTTATATTTTTAAAAACTTTTCACATAACCACTCTTAAAACATTTAATTAAAAATAACAATAATATAATATAATGTAATAATTGTATATATTTTTATATTGAGTAATAAGACACATAAAAAAATTACTTATTTTACTTATTTAATAAACAAAAAATTGAAATAAAAATAATTAGTGAGATCCTTGACATTGTTTCAAATTACATAGTTTTTTAATATCAGGTTCAAATGATGCGAGATATAATCTTAAATCTGGAGCTGCGTTTAGTTTATTTCTATACTTATTTTTAATAAAGAGATATGAAGAAAACGCTCTTTCGACCAACTCCGTACTAGTAAATGGCAATAGGAACTCAATTGCCTTGTCAGAGAGTCGCTCATATTCGTTTCTAATATCTACCCAAAAATTAATAAGTAGTTATAGAATATAATCTATATTCTATAATAAGATAGTATTCTATACTCTGTAAGATAAGAAAAAATTGTTATTTGTGTGACGCGAGTTTTCATTTGTAATAACGTATATTGCGCATATTTCCGAAACGAATAGTTTTAAATTAAAATCCGCCATTACTCAATTTTTTTTCGCGTACCCCTTGAGATCATCGCGAGTACCCCTAGGGGTACGCGTACCATCGGTTGGGAACCGCTGGTCTAGAGCGACAGGACTATAGGACGTCGGGTTCCGATTTTGAAAATTTCAAAAGACCGCATTTAAAAATCGCCCGTTTTCACCCGTCACCGGTGTTTTATAGACACTCGTCCGTCTCCGTTGTCGCTGCGCGCCGACTGAAATTATTATTAATGTGAATCCCGCACAGGCCGTTGCTGAAGCAGATCAAAAACTCTGCCGAATCGCACATCGTGCTGGACTGCTCGACCGAGAAAATATACGACGTGTTAAAGCAGGCCCAGCAAATCGGCATGATGAGCGACTATCACAGCTATCTGATCACGTCGCTGGTGAGAGATGGAATTTCGCGACGACGCCGCGGCGCGGCGCGGTTCGATCATCTGAATATAATATTTCGAATTTTCAGGACCTGCACACGATCGATTTGGACGAGTTCAAGTACGGCGGCACGAACATCACCGGTTTCCGATTGATCAACCCCGACACGCCGATGGTGCAGAAAGTCTTAAAACAATGGGTGAGTTTATTTTTATTATTTTTTTTTTTCCACGACACACAATCTCGCGCAAACGATTGTCATTGTGTCGATTTGATTTGTTTGCGAACCGCGCGTAACTGATTGTTTTACATACAAAAACCTCGATTCTTTATGCGCTTTGATAAATTATTATTGAGATGCCAAACGACGAACAAAAAAAAAAAAAAAACCCCGCTAAAATAATTAATATAATTTGCCGACGAAAATATACTCCGCCGAAACTCAGTTGAAAGTAAGCCAGGTAAAAATAAAAACACGATTAAAAAACGTTTGACAATAATATTATTTAAATGAAATCTCAATAGCACGTAATTTCTAATACGTAATAAAACCATCTTTAAAAAAACGTAATCGAAATTCTGATTCAAAAAAAATGTCTGGATAAATTATTCGAATGCGTATACACCGTTCGCGCGTTATGGTTAACTTCGAGCCAAGCGAACTTTTGATTATAAAATATAAATATTATATTTATTATAAATATTATATTTCCTTACAGATAACTTAAGTCCGGATTTGTATGCATTTTCATATTTGTAATGAGTGTATGCATTTCGATGGGAGTAAGAAATGTGGACGATTTGTGTCACAGATAATGCATAGAAAAAAGTTTATTTTGCAATATTTTAGCATATTTTAGAGATGACTGCATATTTGAAAATTTTTGCATATTCAAGCATATTTTGTATAAAAGTTTACTAAGCCTATTATTTTGTTTCAATTTCATCGTAGAAATTATTAGTTCATTACGTATTGTTGGGAAATAAATGTTATTCTCCATATTATCTCCAGTTTATGTTAAAATATTATATCTCGTTTATCGCAAGTCGCAACACGGTCATCGGCAACAACGCTGACTGGTTTTTTTTTATTAGATTTATATTTTGTAAAGTAATTGTTTTATTTGTTGAATATATTTTTAAATATTTAGTAGTTCTTTAATAAATGTTTAAAGTCGATGTCTATAATATTAAAAAATTAAGTTTTTCAACAACGTCGAATTATTATTTATGGAAGAAGTTAAAAAAAATAATATTAAAATGCATATATTTTGGGCATATTTTTGCATATTATTAAAAAAAAAATGAGAGCATATGAAGTGCATATTTTGAAGTTTTTTGATGCATAAATGCATATTATTTTGGCCTTTTTGAGTGCATACAAATCCGGACTTTACAGATAACACTCGGTACACATCATACAGATGTAATTTCGTTGTGCTATTATGACTTAAAAAATGTTCCGATGAAGCCGAATAACAATTCGATGTTTGTTACGTGTATTTTATACGGGATTATGTTGGAAATTAAATTTCCGAGTTTTTTTTGTATTCGAATTTACCAACTCGAATCTAAAGTAAATTAGTTATGGAAAAGTTATGTTTGTCGCGCGCGAAAAAACTATCCGACACTCGACGTGAGAAACGAAATGGATTTTTCCGAGAAACGGGCAGAGGTGGTTTTCCGTTCCTCGGCTTTTCTTCTTTCTATTAAATCTTTCGGAAATTTGAAAAATAGTCTCACCGGCTCGCGGCTGCTGCGCGGAAATCGCACGGCATTATTTTCTACGACGAAAACAATAGTCTAAGAACTAAAACGGGTGCGGATAAAATAACAAAATACACAATCGTTACGAAAACAAATTCGCCTCTCATCTCAAATACAATCGTATGCATACGACGTCATCATTCTTTCGGATATCGTTTCCGTCGAGTATTTTTCTTCCGGTAATATTTTCCTTTGCTTTTCCCCGAATCGCGCGGGGAAGCGCTTCCGTCGGTACACCGGAACGACTTTGATTTTCACGTCACGAATATAACGATCGAAAGAAAACGATTAGTTTTTTTTTTTTTACCACGTCATCACGCGATTACGGACAACAATTCTTTGGGTATTATTAGTATATTCGGAACGCCGCACAGTGGTCTGAAATACAATTCTAGATGGAAAAAATTAATTTCTTTTAATTTTTAGTATAATTAGTTATGCAATAAATCAAAATTACATGATTTGAGATCGGTTGTTTCAAATTATGAATCAGTTTTGATTTTCGTCACAAGGGGGGGGAGGGACTATGGGGTATTTTTTAAGAATAATAAAAAGTATGTATTTTACATCATATTATATGTTTTTAAGGCTGCTTAATTCAAATATCACATCAGTTTTGAAGATAGCCCCCAGGGAAGGTGTCTAGGGGTCATTTTTACATGTTTCAAAATGTGTGTATTTTACATCAACTCATATAATTTTAAAATTGCTAAATTAAAATATTGCATTAGTTTCGAAATAATTTCTAACTAAGTCCTCTCTCAATGTTACAACTTATATTAAGGGGATAATTATTTTAATTTTAAAATATATTCAAAGTTGTTATAGTTTATATTTTTTTAAATGATCGTCAATTTCTGTATCATTTTGTGGTTCAGCGTTGCCGCTCGAACTCGCTAGAAAAAAAATTATTAAAATTACAGACGCAAGTGGACGCAAACCAAACTTTGAAAATATCATTAAGTAGAATAAGTACTATATACTCGTAATCTATGTAATATTTAATGATTAATATTAATTAATTAATATATATTCACTATGAAAAATTAGTACTTTTTGTTTTTACGATTTTTCTGATATTTTAATTATACTTATAGCATGAAGTTTTAAAATATTTCAAATATAATACTTACCAAAATTTTCGAAATCCATGTTGAAAATATAAAATTAAGTTTAAGTTAAGTTTTATTTTTAATTCACAAAGAATGAACACAAAACGCTAAATGAGTCGGTTTATCGAAAATTCAATAATTTATATGTTTTCTTTACATATTATCGCAATATTCTTATCGAATATCGAACTCATTGTTAAAATGGGTATTATTTTTACAATCTATAGTACATATATATTCGTATAAAATCATAATATTGCAATTTAATGACATTATAAAATTGTGTTTTTTCCACCTAAAATTGAAATTCATACCACTGTGCGCCGCGGCGTTTATAATATGATTTTCGTTTTGTTGTTTCAGGGAGAGAATTTCACCGTCATGTCGGTAAGACGAACGCCTCGAAACGCGGTCGCGCGCGCACACTATATTTACCTCTAACGTATTAACATTTTGTCTGTTTAGACAGAAACCGCGTTGATTTACGACGCCGTTCATCTGTTCGCCAGAGCACTACACGATTTGGACAGCAGCCAAAAGATCGATATAAAACCGTTGAGCTGCGACGCCTCCGATACGTGGCCTCACGGTTACAGCTTGATAAACTACATGAAAATAGTAATAAAACGAAAAAAAATCACAAATAAAACGAAAAAAAAAACAAAAAACAACTAGACCGTAGAGGAAATCGCGAAAAAAAAAATTTTTCACCCGTTCGTTGCTATTTTTGCTCGATTTGCCAGGTGGAAATAACCGGTCTGACCAGCGTCATCAAGTTCGACAACCAGGGGTTCAGGACGGACTTTGAGTTGGACGTGGTCGAAGTGAACAAAGAGGGACTGTCGAAAATCGGCACTTGGAACTCCAGTCAAGGTATCAACTTCACCCGGTCGTTCGTGGAAGCCTATTCCAACATCGTCGACAACCTGCACAACAAAACGCTGGTCGTCACCCTGATACTCGTAAGTGTGCGCGCCGTGAGTGACGACGACCGCGACGACGGGCGCGCGACGTGACGTCTCTCGTTTCGTTTAGAGTTCGCCGTACACGATGCGCCGCGAATCCAGTCAGAAACTAGTGGGCAACGATCAGTTCGAAGGCTACGCGATCGATTTGATCTACGAGATATCCAAACTGTTGGGTTTCAATTACACGCTCAAGCTCGTGCCGGACGGCCGTTACGGCTCGTACAACGAAGACACCAAGGAATGGGACGGCATGATGGGAGAGCTCTTGCAACAGGCGAGTAATTTTTTTATTTTTATCGACCGGGTACAATACGTCTAGTAATGTTTTTTTTACGATATACTAGCTGAATAACCCGGCTTCGCCCGTGCGCGATATAAATTCTTCTTTTTTTCCCCTAAATTACCCTTTTTACTACCCCTTTTAACCCCCTTAGGGGTAGAATTTCGAAAATCGGGCGACGTGGTGACACGCTCAAGAAGGTTAGGTTGGAATAGTTCTGTGAAAATAAAAAATTAGAAAAAAGTTAAATAGCGTCGTCACATCTGATGGGAACATGAAAAAGGCCTGTTCTTTTATATACCTACTCGTATATTATTATAATGGATTACTAACGGATTTCAGAGAGCCGACTTGGTGGTGGCCGACCTGACGATTACTTACGACCGCGAGCAAGCCGTGGATTTCACCATGCCGTTTATGAACTTGGGTAAGTGTTTTTTGTGGTTTTTTTGGTGGCACCAGTCCCAACCGTACGGACGATAATAATAATTGTCGCCGGAAGATTAATAACCAGAGTTGGGATTTTATAGCACTTAAAATTGCATAAATATGCGCTATAATATCACCTAAAATATCGCTAAATATGCGCTAAAAATATGCAATAAAAGCAACAAAATATGCAAAAAAAAAAGAAGGAAATTGACGTTATTTAATGATGTGGTTAAGAACGGTGATTTTGCTTGCAATTTATCACAATAGCTACAGATAAAATAGAAAAATTTGATTTTATGTACGCCAAGTTATTTTCAACATTAGGTTTGTCTAAACATTTTTTTTAATACGTATAATATTTTTTTTAAAATTTTAATTTATAAATTGACAAAACTCTAAAAACATCATGTTTACTAGAATATAACCGATTTTGATTCAAAATCAGGTAAAAATACAAAAAAAAATCTCAAAAAGTCCAAAATAAGCACTAAAAACTAAAAAAATCGCAAAATATGCAAAAATATGCAAAATACAATTTTCAATTTGAGTTCTCTGTATCGTGAAACACATTTTTAGCCGACTCTGCTATTTCTTAAACGTCTCCTAAGAAATATGCAAATGCTATATAAAATCCCAACCCCGTTAATAACATTCATCTCGTGTTGGACGCGTGGACATTTGCAGGCATAAGTATTCTCTACCGGAAACCGATCAAACAACCGCCGAACCTGTTTTCGTTCTTGTCTCCTCTCTCGCTGGACGTATGGATTTACATGGCCACCGCTTATCTCGGCGTGTCCGTTCTCCTATACATATTGGCCAGGTCAGTTAACCTCGACGTAGTTAAGTACGATCGTCTCGTCTCAGATCAAATACAATATTATGTCGTACAAATATTATTCGAACACGATTCGTATACAGAAAAAAAAAAAAAAATCACGTTTTATTGTTTATACCAGCGGTTCCCAACCTGGGGGGCGTATACACAATACACATCGCTGGGGAGGCGCAAGCAGTCATCACAAAGTAAAATTTTTATTTATCAAATTTTATTATATTTAAAATGAAGAGAATAAATGAAAAATTAATAAAGACTGGTTATCGAGCCGAACTTTAAAAAATTGTCCAAAGAAAAGTGTTGTCAGCCTTCACATTAAATGTTAATTTTATTATACATTCTATTATTTATATTTTTTACTAATTTAATTAATTACTCACGTCAATTTATAATTTCACTATAATACTATATTATTTACAATTATTTATATTTTATAATTACTATCATCAATAAAAAAGTAGTCTTTCTAAATATTATATAGTTAATTTGTAAAATGTAAAGTAAACAAAAAAAATTATAATTTTTTCAATTTATATGTGGGGGGGGGGGAGCGCGAAATTTTTGAAAATCTACAAAGGGGGCGTAGAATAAATAAGGTTGGGAACCACTGGTTTATACAGTAGATTCTTATCATGTCGAATGTCGCTGTCTCGAATTTTTCGTTATCTCGAGGTACACGAATATCATTTTTTTTTTTTTTTATAACGGCGAGAACAGAAAATTGTGCAGTACGTTCAGTATTGTGATTGTGATTTTGCGCGTTCGTTCGTTCGTTCGTTTGTAGTGAAATGGAAAAGAATCGTAAGTTGAAAATATGTCCTTTCAATTTCGCACAGAGTTCCTTTAAATTCAGTTGGTTGAAAAAGTTGACCGTAAAAATGGTCTACTCGGCGTCGCGAGATCGAAACACACCGTTGAACGGACCGATTTTACTCGAAAAAGCAAACAAATATGCGCTCAACAACTAGGAAACACTTATTTTTTATTATACGTTATTCGTGTACGACGTATTATTATTTTTTAAATTTTTAACAAAACTCGATATCTCGAACTTTATCCTGTTCCCCTTGAGATTCGACATAACGAGAATCTACTGTATTTGAAATACACGCATATTATGTATACAGTGTTGTATGTAAAAATTCTTTGTCGCGTTTTGCCTCGATCGAGCCGCGGTTGTCGAGTACGGGCCCGTTGCTGGGAATCGCTTTTCCGCCTCTGATTTTCAACAAATCGAACGCGTTCGACGTGAATATTATTGTTATTTTTAGCTCGAGAAATATATTATTCACTGTAAAGTTTTGTTCGGACCGTTACAGTTACTATTCAGTTGTCAAAACATTACTGATACATAATATCTATCTTGTTTTACTATTAAATCGCTACACTATTATTGTAATGTTTTTGGATTTCGGCCTGTATGATAACCGAATAAATAATAGTTAAAAACAACAAACAAAACGTTTAATGAAATCAATACATATATCGATCGATATTGTTTGTAGAGTTTTTGAAGAAATTCCACTCGAAACATTCGATTAAGATATTTTGTATTCAAAACCGAAAGAAAAAGGTGTAATTTTCGAAATACTCCGTTTAACGATTCTAAAGTGTTCAAAACGGTAAACCAATCCGGGGGCACAAGTACTCCAAATGATTTACAACACTGTGTAGATAGTGTACCTTATAATATTTTATTAATATCGATAAAATAATAATAATGTGTACCTAATATACTCGTTTATATTATATTATTATAAACCATGTGATTGATAAGATTTACGCCCTACGAGTGGTACAATCCTCATCCGTGTAACCCGGACCCGGATAACCTAGAAAATCAGTTCTCCCTCATGAACTGTATGTGGTTTGCGTTCGGTTCTCTGATGCAACAGGGCTGTGATATACTACCCAAGTAAGAACACAGTCGAGTAGAGGCTTTCGGTTTCTTCTAGTGGATGGCGTAGAAACAAAAGCAACGCTATAGTAGGACACATTTATAACCGATCCTACCTTATTTATTACCTAACCCTTTTATTATGCGTGTGTTATATACATTATCCCCATCCCCGACCCCGATCACACTGCTGCGCGGACAAACCCGTCGTCGTACTAGCGGTAAACGCGATTAGCCGCCGTTGTAGAATTTTGCATGTTTTTTTATGTTTAGGTTTAGTCCGTACGAATGGGAAAATCCGCATCCTTGCAACTCCGAAGCTCCGGACGTTTTTGAAAACAAGTTTTCCCTGAACAACTCGTTATGGTTTACGATCGGCTCTCTGATGCAACAAGGATCTGATATGGCTCCTAAGTAAGTATTTGCATGCGTCGTCGTGTTATATCCTTTGGCTAAGAGGGCCGATCTCCGTGTTCTTGTTCTTGTTCTTGTTCTCCCGCTCCTCGCGCACCTATTTTTTTATTTTTTTTTTCGTACACAGTCGATAGTCGATATTAAAAGTTGATTGTTTTTATGAATATTTTAACGCATGGTTTTAAAACGCATCGTTTCGAATCGACCGACGATATGTCGTCGAGAACGATAGAAAAAATAAAACCAACGAATTTCGCCTAACCTCGGTTCTTCCTCAGGGCCGTGTCGACCAGGATTGTGGCCGGTATGTGGTGGTTTTTCACGCTCATCATGATCTCGTCGTACACGGCCAACTTGGCGGCGTTTTTGACCGTGGAGAGAATGGACTCGCCGATCGAGAGCGCCGAGGACCTCGCGAAACAAACGAAAATAAAATACGGCGCCCTGAGGGGAGGCTCGACCGCCGGGTTTTTCAGAGTAATTTTACACACGCCCCTATACCTTATAGTTTATGTTTCATTCAATAGACATTATTATTGTTGTTGTTGTTTTTCATTTCATATATTATAATATTGCTTTCAGGATTCGAATTTCATTACGTATCAGAGGATGTGGTCGTTCATGGAATCGGCCAGACCTAGTGTGTTCATGTCTTCGAATAACGAGGGCGTGGAAAGAGTCGTAAAAGGAAAAGGAAACTACGCGTTCTTGATGGAGTCCACCAGCATCGAATACGTGATCGAACGGAATTGTGAGCTGACTCAAGTCGGAGGACTACTGGATTCCAAAGGATACGGCATAGCGATGCCGCCGAGTTAATATCTAAATACATTTACATATATATTATGAATTCGGCGACGAGTGTTTTGGAGCGGCGTATTATCGTAACGATAATTATTATTTTCCAGATTCTCCGTACAGGACGGCGATCAGCGGGGCCGTGTTGAAACTGCAAGAGATCGGCAAACTGCACAAATTGAAAACGAAATGGTGGAAGGAGAAACGGGGCGGCGGAGCTTGTCGAGTAATTAGAAAATGAAAAAAAAAAAACCCTAGAGTAATTTGCGCGCTGTTTGTTGACGGTAAACAACGAGTGGGGAACCTCTGTCGCAGGACGATACTTCGAAGACCAACAGCGCGGCCAACGAATTGGGTCTGGCCAACGTCGGCGGCGTGTTTGTCGTGTTAATGGGCGGAATGGGTGTGGCCTGCGTGGTCGCCGTGTTCGAGTTCGTGTGGAAATCCAGGAAAATAGCGGTCGAAGAAAGGGTACGCACGATAAATCGCCGCGTCGCGCGTATTATATTGTTTTTTTTTTTAAATTTTTTTGTTATCGTTCCAGATCATCAAGTACCACACGAAGTATAGGAAATGAAATGCAAACGACCGCCGAAACGCGGGCACGCGACACGACGACGCGGACTCGAAATGTTTTTCAAAAAAAAAATAATAAAAATAATTAAAAAAATAAATAAATCACGCGACGTGCGCGTTACACACTATTACGACCTGGCAAATTAACCTTAGACTAGCATTTACTATCTGTTGTCCGTAAACCGGTTGCACTTGAATAGAGTAATCCTACAAAAATTCGAAACACAACACGAGATTTAGACGTGAATAAATAATCAATTTATTATCGTTCAGTTATTTTTTTTCAACTCGTCCGTTTTTATTTCGATTACTTTTTCTTTTTTTCTTTTTTTTTCAACAGTTCACTTTTCAAACTAATGATGGTTAACGACGAGACTCGTTTACTATATTAGACTCGAAGCCGTTCGAACGGTTTGTTTCGAAAAGTTTACGAGTGTTGAATTGGATAAAAAAAAAACAATAATAATAATAAAACATAGCAGCTACGATTATTGTACATAATATAATAATATGTTATCACTGATTAATTTACGTTAGTACCTCGGAATCCCGTCGTACACTCGACGATGCGCGCGGCTATAAATATATTATTAATATTATTATTATAATAATTACTAACTCTATATTATATTATACGTTTTTTTTAAGATATTATTTTATGTGAAATTTATGTTATTTATACTGGAATCGATTGAAATCAATTAAACGGAGAAAAAAAAAATAAAAAATAAATAAAATCACGTTTTTATTTATACGTATTTTCGTTCGTTTGATTTGCGGCTGTTTTTTTTTTTTTGAACACGCGTAGTGAATACTTTGCATACTCGTATGTTACACATCGATCAAATATTACGTCACGAGCAAGTGCTCGCAATGACGTGCACGCCGCCGCCGCCGCGCCGTTTAAAAATCGTCGGCAATAATATAAATTAAGAAATCATCGACCGAGTATGACGACGATGTACTGCACATAATATTTCGTTTACGTCCATTTTAAAAATATATATTTAGATGGAAAAAATATTATCATCGAGCGAAACGCAACAGTAAACGAACATTTTGGTAAAACAAAAAAAAAAAAAAAAAGGAAAAATTAAAAATACACGAAACGATAAATATCGCAAACAAAAAGCGATAGTAAAACGTTATTGAAAATCGGCAACGTCCAATTTCGGCGCCCAAATAATGAAAATTTGGAAAATCGCGTAAGAATACGTCTTTACTTCGAAAAGAAAAGGCACGGCAAAAAATCGTTTCTGTATAGCTTTTTTTTTCATTTAGTAATATCAAATGAAATCTTTGGGGAGTGACCCCTCCTCGTTAGTCATTACTATAATTATTATTAGTCAGAGCTTTTGAATTAAAATTAAAATCGACAAAACAATTAGTCTTACGAATATCAAATAATGCAAAATTTACAAAATGACGTTGAACGCAAAACTCGAATGACGTTGAAACAACTAATAATAATAACAAAACCAAATTAAATATATAAAATATTATTTTAATACAAACTATTGCATATAATATTTAAACGATATCGAAATAAAATAAACTAAAGGTTTATTTTCTTTATTTAATAGTTATTTTAATAGTATAAGTGCGCTCTTTACACCCGATGATGATTTTTAAGACCTTTATTTTATTTTATTTTATTATCGTTTAAATATATTTAATAATATTTTGTTATTATTTATGACTATTAACGATTAAATATTAATATATACGTAATTACTTGATTTATTTTCTAGTTTTTAACAACTATAATAACGGAAAACACTGTTTTTTTTTTTTATTTCTCTTTTCTGTTCGCGAGTACTGTAATCCTGGTCTCGCCACCGAGAGTACGCGCCGCGTCCGAGTTAAAAATAATGTGTCACCGTTTCGCGGACGACCGTGCCGGAATAGTATCGTGCGAACCCGAGCCGAACGGTCGTGTCGTCGTCGTCGTCGTCGGCGCTCGTGCGTTTGTTTCGTAGTAAATGCCGTCGACGAGATAATACGTATTCCGATAACTTTGCACGCGAGTTTTCCGCGTCCGACGGCCTCTCGATCGGAAACACGCGAACGCGCACATATCGTTCGCGCACTTATCGCGGACACCGCCGACGGACGGCAATCTTTATCGAGTGTTTGATTTTCCACGTGGTCGGTCGGCGGAAATGGACGCGATCCGTTTCTCGTTCGTCGCGCTCGTCGTCGTCTGGACGTCCGTCGCGCGACGGTGCGCCGTCCGCGGCGAGACGACGATCTCTCTGGGTGAGTCGAAAACGACAGGTTTTCAGGACAATTTCGGGTCACCGTCGTCGTCGTCGGTGTTTATCGAACGCGAAAACGAATTAAACGAGGGAGAGGTGGTTTTTTTTTTCTCACAAAACGTACCGTAAAAGTCTGCGGAGCCATTCGACGACAATAGAAAACCAGGAACGAAACGTAACAATAATAGACATCGTTCTCGCAATACGATGTAAAAATACTCTTGGATTACTTCCATTCGGTCGCAATAACGTCGGAGTTTTTCGCCCTGTTTTCCCTCCCGAAAAAAAAAAAAAAAACACGCGAACAATTATTTGTCGTCGTCTAGAGTCGAATAATAATAATAATTATTCCGTTTACCGGTAATTAAAAATACGGTCTGTAAAAAAGAGTTTTGGAGATCTTTCCTCGACGGGCACTAGCCGAGGTTGCGCGACGACGACGCTGCCGTACACAGTAAACGGGCTCGTGGCCAGGAAATATTCCTCATACGACGGGCCAATACCTAGGTTTTTTTTTATTTTTTGCCAGCACATCGTATTCTTAGTCACGTTGTTTTCACGCGTTTTCACAGTCGAGAACAACACCGGTGAAATCGGGAGCGTCCGATCTCCATCGTCGCGCCCTCCACTTTGTATTTAAATTATAAACACAACACGCGAATAATTATAACGGAGTATCTCCAATTTAATATGAAATCTTTGAGTACAAAGAGAAATAATATAAACTCAGTCACTCGTTTTTGGTAAGACTATTAGATAACCGGAATATGGGTCCATTATATTATGGAATCCTACTACGATCTCTCATGTACAAAAACTTGAACGATTACAAAGAAAATTTATTCGTTTTATAGGTTATAAAAGAAGGTTAATGAATAATATTGATGATATTTCAGTTCAAAACCTACAATTTAATTTAAAACTCGATACACTTTCAGCCCGTCGTAATATGTCAGATATTATATCCTTCTTATATAAATTAATTAATGGTTTAATCTCTTGCCCTCCTCTTTTGGAATGTATTTCGTTTCACGTACCGCAATACAATACCCGCTCATGTCCAACATTCCATATCAAAACACGCCGCACTAACAACTATGGACAAAATAATCCACTTAATAGACTCCCAACATTAGGAAATACATCAAATTTCAATTTATTTTTTAATAATCTGTCAAATCTAAAACGTCATTATTTCAATCATTAATTCAGTCCAAAATGTTAATAATTATATTCACTTATTTATGTTTTTCTTTTTCATCATATCATTATATTATGTTCTTATCACACAAATCATTTTTGTAATTCAAAATTCTGTAAACTTTATTATTAATCTGTACTTGAGTCTACAAGGCGTCTATTCAAATAAATAAATAAATAAATAACTCCGTAGATTGCCCCTATCTTGTAGAACGATTAAATTTTAGAATAAAGACAAAAATCCACTAGAAATAATAATGATCATTTTTTTTAATTAATAATGTAGGACTGTACGACGACGAGTAGTTAGTTTTAATTTAGTGGTGGTTGTGAGTTATGGCTGTGAATCGTGTACGCCTCTCGGTTATACTCTTGTTCTACTTATATAGAAATTAAATGTAATTTTTCGTAATTATTCGTGACTATAATTCAAATTTATCGTATCTGTGTCGCTACACAAAACTTTTATGCACATAAATTATTGTTGTAAACGGAGTTTTTCGTAAATAAAGATAATAATAATAAACCACGTGGACGATGAGGTTTGGACGACAAGGGTTTGCCATCGATTATTATTATGTCGATTGAGCGTCTGCCGTCGCGCCGCCGCCGCGCCGCCGGGTCGCCATTGTTTGATGATAACATTTTAACGACGTTCTAGGCATTTTATACAACGAAGAGAACTCGATGCTCGAGACTGCTTTCAAATCGTCCGTGGACATCGCAAAGGCCAAGATAGCGGCGGACGGCGTCAAGTTGGACGTCATCAGTAAGCTCGTTCCTCTTTACGACTCGTTCGAGACCCAACACTTCGGTAAGAGCGACGGTGTCGTTGTTGTATGACGCGCGTCGATAGAGTCGAAACGGATAGAGATTGCTTACGTTTTTCGTACAATTGTAAATTTATTATTTTCTCTCTCATCGATTTCGCCAAAAATATACCGACGAATTGAGCCCGGATTTGAATGCACCAAAAAACCGTCGGACAATGTTCTAAAACACAGACGAAAAAACGCATTTCACCGCGCGAACGTCCTTTAAAAACATATTTTTTTAAATTTATCGTTTTTTATTAGAATATTTATACATTATATAGTTTTAGGCGGGTATAAATAATTAAATTTCAGAGTTTTGTTACGATATCATATAGAAATATTATTTTTTATCGAATAGTAGGTAAATACGTACGAGTATAATAAGGAAAAAAACAACTTAAATACGTCGACGATTCGTTAGATTTGTACTTGATGGGAATATATTCGATTATTAATGATATCCGTAAGCAATCTTACATCGCCTACACAAGTCATAAAATATTGCGTTGCTTTTCAAATATACAGTCTGTGAAATGCTCGCCGAAGGCGTGTCCGGCATGTTTGGCCCGTCGGGCGGAGACACGTCTCCAATCGTGCAGTCCATTTGCGATTACAAGGAGATCCCTCACATACAAACGCGATGGGACATCAACCAAAAACGAGGCTCCTGTCAGATCAATCTGTACCCGCATCCGAACACGTTGGCCAAAGTGAATATTATAAAGTATTGATTTTGAAAACGTCTTAAAACGACGTTTTCCTGACAAAACGTGTTTCAATAACATCTAAACAACTGTTTGTAAAATTATTTTTTGATTTTAATTTTATGGTCTTTATCAGTAGTTATTGTTTAGGTAATTTTACACTGTTTCTTCTCGATCGATCGATAAAATATTATCACTATTTATAAATCTTATAACTATTTTAGATAACATATTTTTTACATGACTTACAACAATCTTTACCGACTGTAATGACAACTCGACGTTTTTACGTAAATTGTAAATTAATTTTGTTTTATATTTGAATACTGTTTCTCGACAGTTTTAGATCGATTTGACAAAGATAAGACTCAAGCAATTATTGTAATAGTGTTTGTTGTGTGTTAGATAGTTATCAATTACATTTTTCAAGAGCTTTTTTTTAATATCGATTTTAATAATAACAAATGTGATGTGCCTATTCGAAACAACGTTTCAACGTTTCTCGGCTGTAGGCACTCATCGATTTGATCATCGCTCTAAACTGGGAAAAATTTACCATCATCTACGAAGACAACGACAGCCTCATGCAGATCACCAACATCCTGAAGTCACCGCCGACCAGTCACCCGATCCGCATCAGGCAACTGAGTTCGGGGCCGAGTTACAGGTGAGGCCGACGACACCGATCGCTTGCCATTTGCGTATTCGTCGTGCACACACGTAAATATGTTTCAGGAAAGAACTCCGCGAGATCAAGGATTCCGGCGAGACGAAAATCCTGCTGGACTGTTCGTTGGACATATTGTCGGAAGTGCTGTTCCAAGCGCAACAAGTGGGCCTCATGGGATCGGAACACAATTTTATCATCGCGTCGTTGGTCAGTACACAACCGAGCTCGAAACAAATAATTATCATCGATTGTTTATATTTTATACAATAGACGTTGTGAATTGAGTCGAATCACTCGATTTTATATTGTGGAAAAATAAATCGAGTTTTTCCTTTTTCCAGGACATGCACACACTGGACCTGGACCCGTTCAAGTACAGCGGAACCAACATCACCGGCATGCGCCTGGTGAGGCCGCTGGACGAAGAATTCAAAAACGCCGTATCGCTGTGGACGGACAACCTGAGCCCCCTCGAACCCGACGATCAAGTCGTGGTACCCGAGACGATACAGGTTCGACCGCGATCTCATCGTTTCGAGGGTTCGAAAGGGGATCGCACGGTCTCGTCGGGTCAAAGTTCCTAATTAGTTTTATTTTTTCATACTGTTATCACGTCTTTTGTAATAATAAATGTCACGTGGTCACGATGATGATGATTAATTTAAACCGTAATATTGCAAGGGAACCGATTTCTCGTAAATGTTTTTGATATTTTCAATTTTTTTAACGATAATTCTATCTTGTCGTCTAATAATATATCTTATATATAAAAATGAATCGCAAAATGTGTTGTAAGCGCATAACTCAACAACCCCTGAACCGATTTCGCTAATTCTTTTTTTATAATATTCCTTGAAGTACGAGGATGGTTTTTACCGAGAGAATTATTAAGAAAATTAACCCTAAGGGGGTTAAAAGGGGTAAAAATGGAAAAAATCCTGAGTCACTGGAGCTTTGTGGTATTACATTTTGTCAATAGTTTCATTTAATATAGCAGAGGCCCCTAAAGAAAGGATTTTCCAAAATTCGACCCCTACCGGGGTTCAAAGGGGTAAAAAAGGTGAAACTAGAAAAATTCGCCTGGCCGGAACTGCTGGAGCTTTGAGTATGAAATTTGGTCAGCAGTTTCGTTTTATATAGTGGAGACCCCATGGGAAAGGATTTTCCTAAATTCGACACCTACCGGAGTTAAAAGGGGTAAAAATGAAAAAAACTGATAAAATAAAAAGTTATACTGCACACGGGCGAAGCCGGGTTATTCAGCTAGTATATCAATAATTTTAACTCGATCGTTTCATATTTCATATACTATTTTCGATAACCTCACGAACTATATTTCCGATAATATTTTTACCGCATAAACTGAACGACAAAATGTCGTAACAAACGACCATAGAACGTGCGATGCGATCGTTCGCCCTTTTCGAACTCACGCGTATAATATATCCAATGTTTGTTGTTGTTGTTGTTTTTTAATATGTTTTTTTTCCGTCTGTCGTCGTTTTCTCTCCGCACACACAGCTGGAGCCGGCTTTGATTTACGACGCCGTTCAATTGTTCACGACGTCCATTTACAACCTGAGCAAAGAGTTCGAGATCAGCGATATGTCCACCCCGTGCAATTCCAGTCTCTCGTGGAAGCACGGATTCACGCTGATCAACCACATGAAAATGGCCGTGAGTATAGTCGGCGGCGGCGCGGCGGCGGCGGCGGCGGCGGCGATGACGACGACGTACAACAACGATATGCGCGGAGTAAGTACAGGCGAGTCGTGTGCGCCGTGTGTTCCAGAAAGACTTCAAAGGGCTGACCGGGAAAATCAAGTTCGACCAAGAGGGATTCCGCACCGACATCGAGCTGGAGCTGGTGGACCTGACGCAAAACGGTCTGCGCGTGACGGGCACGTGGAGCACGAAGACCGGACTGAACATTTCCTCGGATTCCGATTCGAAAAGCGAACCGAACGGGAAAAATTTCGACCTGAGGAACATGACGTTCGTCGTGATCACCGCCTTGGTAATTAGATAAGTGTTTTCGCGACGACGGTATATTATATCGACATCGTCGTTGTCGTGGTCGGAGATCGAGCCGCGCTCGATATACAGTGTGTTCAACGATAAAGGTAACACGGAATATTTCCGTTCGGTGAACTTGGATTGAATTGGGGTTTTTTTCGAGGAGCTAGGGAATACTAAAATACACATTTTCTGATAATTTTCGAATTTTTAAGACTTAAGGCCTGCGCATGCGCAATAAAACTTACATTTTTTTAAATGGGAACACTCTTTTTTTTCTACATATTCGGATAGATTATTTTTTTTTAAACATTTTTTCTATGAACAGTTTTTTTCTATCTACAAAACTGACCGAGTAAGTCAAAATTTGAATTTTTGCATAATTTTTTTTTTAGTGACATTTTCGCTTATAACCACTGTAAATAATAAAATAAGTGTCAAATCAATGTTTAATTTACTTTATATGTTTACAAATAATAATTTAACAATATTGTATGTCACCAGAATGTTCGTCAATTAGGCATGTTGCCCGCGAAATTGGATTTTCGTATGGTTTTGTCCAAAAAATTTAAAAAAAAAACACAAGGTACACACTGTATAATATAACTACACGAAAAACCCACCTCGTCCGTGTGTTTTTTTCCGGACGAAGCTCGGGAAGTATTCGATGAGATATTTTTGCTCCCGATCTCCGCCCGACGACACTGTCACTCGGCACGCGCCTTGCCGGACTTTGGTACATCTAGTTTCGACGCGTTCGCAGACGAAACCGTACGGCATGGTGAAACTTTCCAGCAACACTCTAGAAGGCAACGACCGTTACGAAGGTTTCGGCATAGACCTGATCAAAGAGCTGAGCGAAATGAGCGGTTTCAATTACACGTTCATGATACAGGAGGATTTCAACAGCGGGTACATAGAAGAGAAATCGAAAAAGTGGAACGGAATGATCGGCGAAGTCATTAACGGGGTGAGAAACAATTTTATCATGACATTCGATGGCGAAAATTTGGAAAACAATAAAATAAATTGAAAACTCGTTTTTTTTATTATTATTTCTGTTCGTGTGTTTAGAAAGCCGATCTCGCTATAGCGGATATCACTATAACGAGACAACGAGAACACGACGTGGACTTCACCAGTCCGTTCATGAATTTAGGTGAGCACTATTCGAACAGAAACGTGTTTTACAATGATGCGATCGGCGAGCGTTAATTTTTCCGTAAAAAACGTCTCTCTCCGAAAAAATCGATTTCAAATAATAATCCTTATACGGTCGTGACGAGATATAATTTTTTTTCCGAAACGATTCAAAGTTGTTCACTTACGATCGAATTAAGGAGGAGGCTTTTATAAGTAAAGATCGCGGCAAAACAGACGCGTATTTGAGTAGCCGATCGATTCCAACAGTATACCGAAATAGAGTAACGTTTATAAAAATAATTTTTTTTCAGAACTACGCTTTATCGAATCGTTTTTTTTTTTTTTTAAATTTTCTCAAGTTCGAGAGTCGATAATATTTTTAATGTTCGACACGCGCGTTTGATCGAAATTCCGTTGTCGCAGGCATCAGCATTCTGTACAAAAAGTCGACCAAGAGTTCGCCCAGTCTGTTCTCGTTCTTGGCACCGTTCAGCTCTTTCGTCTGGCTCTGGGTGATAACTGCGTACTGCGGCGTGTCCGTGCTGCTGTTCATCATGGCCAGGATCAGCCCGTACGAGTGGACCAACCCGTACCCGTGCATCGAGGAGCCCGAGTATTTGGAAAACCAGTTCAGTCTATCCAACGCGTTTTGGTTCACGATCGGATCGCTCATGCAACAAGGGTCCGACATCGCTCCGATGTAATTATCAATATTGTCAGCGTTGTTTTGTGTTCGTTGAAAAAGTGAAAAATTAATCTTTCGCGGCCAAAATACGTCGGTTGCAGCGCCGTGTCGACCAGACTGGTGGCGGGCATATGGTGGTTTTTCACGCTCATCATGGTGTCGTCTTACACCGCGAACTTGGCCGCGTTTTTAACCGTCGAGAGCGTGTCGGAACCGTTCAAAAACGTCGAGGACCTGGTGAACAATCAAAACAGTATCACGTTCGGTTTGAAAAAAAGAGGATCTACCGAAGAATATTTCCGAGTACGCGACCTATTCAATATAATACGTATACACGTGTCGTCCGCGTTAGCTTGTGTTTTGTGAATAATTGTACTGTTATCTGGGTTCGGAAAGTTTATGCACGAAAAATACCTCTACGACTCCCAACAATTTGGAACTTCTAGTGGTTTAATTTTCAAAACGAAACAATATTTGAATTCAGAAATAAATTCACTGTGCATCGGTCGGATCGCATTTTTCAAAAACCAATTAGTTAATAAGATATTTGATATTGAAAATTGAACATATTGAAAATTTTGTAATTTTCAAACTTTATTTTCTCGTGAAAAAAATGCAAAATTTAAAAAAGTGCTCCGACCGTTGCACAGTAGAAGTGTTAAGCTTTCCAAAACTGTTTTCAAAATTTCTCTAAGATTATTACAAGTACCGTTTTTTTTTTTTTGGAAGTCGTGTTTTTGACGAAAAATTGACGTGGCTTTCAATGCCCTTAAAAACCGAACTTGTTTACGGTTCACGTTCAACGCACTATATATAGATTTAACGTCTTTTACATCCGAATTCCTTATTTTCTCGAAGGAAAATTATTTCACCTTTATTGAAAATACGAACATTTGATCGTTCGTTTTATGATCATTTCGAAAACGAATCGCTAATAATTATTGATGTTTTTAACGGTTAATCGATAGAAATCGGACACGTAAAAACAACGTTCAAATCAAATGTTTCACTTCATCAAAACCGAAATAATACTAAAACAATTAAATACAATTTTTTTTTTTTTTGCTTTAACAATATTTGTTTCGTCGTAATGTCTCATTAAACAAGGGGTCATACGTATTAATATTATGTTAACGATAATTAAGTTTGTGTGGTCGTCTTTTAACCGGCCGGAAAAAATGATTTTAAAATTGTTCACTTCTCTGAATTCGTAAAGCAGTCGGTGCTTCCAAAAAACACACTATTAAAAATCATGACTTTTACGCAATACAGGAATCCACAAATCCGACTTACAAGAAAATCTTTGACATTCTACAAAAAAATCCGTCCTGGTACACGTCGAGCAACGACGAGGGCGTCGAAAAAGTACTGAAAGAAGACTACGCGTTTTTCATGGAATCCACGTCCATCGAGTGAGTATACAGTGAAAATTACATCGTCGCGTTTTACTTTGAAGTCCCTACGGTTGCCCTGAATTTTTCCAATCTGGTTCCGGATCCACCCCCGGGGGGCAGACGTATTGTAATCGTGTCGATATTGTTGCAGATACATGGTCGAACGGAATTGCAAACTAGCCCAAGTCGGCGGTCTGTTGGACAACAAAGGCTACGGGATCGTGATGAAAAAAAGTATGCTGTCGAATTATTAATATTTAATAATAACGAGTGTCCTCGAAGGATTAGAGATCGGCGACCAAAAAAAAAAAACGGACGTACTTAAGTGATACTTGATTCCTTATACGTCAATATATTGTATTGGAGTAGGATCGAACTCGAACTGACGACGTGGAATAGATAATATAAAACCGAACACGAATAATATTTGTGATAATGACGAACCGAAGAGTTTGATTTATTCGTGAGACGTACATAAATCGTGTATTGTACGGGTTAGAGATACGAATTGTCGTGCAAAAACGCGCTAAAATATGCAGTACTACACGTTCTCGGCGTATTTCCATCACTTTAAATCACAGTTTCCATTACTATTACATTTCATGTAGAAACGTTAACGTTTGCCAGCGTTAGGAATACGCCTCGTCCATTTAGATTATCTCGTTTATGAAATACCATTAAAATGACGTACTATCGTGTTCGTTTTTATAGTTTTTCAAAGAAATCGCGTCTTCCGTTAAGTACTTAAAATGTGTTTTTTTTTATACTTGCGAATACACGCGTGTTCAACGTTTGTTTTAGTTATTGGACTTTATTTTTACCGACTTGCGAAAGCAGGACGTTTTTTTTTTTATTATTAAAAATCGTATTCGTTTCCATTTCCGTTAAACGAGCAATCGTATTGTGTTTTAGAATACCGTCGAAAACCGTTCGTCACGAAGTATTTTTTTGGTTTTTGATTTGTCCGTCTTCAAAACTGTCCACCATAATATCGTGTGTTTGATAATTTCAAAAGTGAAATCTTCCTGAAATAGCAAAATGGGGGGGAGGGAAATGTTTTTCTATTATAAAAAGTGTGATCGGATTAAACGTAAAACGTGCATTACAACGCAAAAGCTCCAAACCGTAGTAGTCGATTTCGTACATAATCAAAATAAGTTTTAAGTTTTTGTACTAACTTGATTCATAACTTGTTTTCGTAACGCAAATTGTGGCGATTGCACCGGAATTCGGTCTTTAGCTATGATAAGAATCAAACTAATTTGACAAATTTACGGCGTGTTAGTGACAAAAATATATTTATTTTTTTTTATGTTTTGCGTAGACGCGAGTTTCCGTAACGTTTTGAGCGCCAACATTTTGAGCTTACAAGAAAAAGGCAAACTGACCGCGTTGAAGAACAAATGGTGGAAAGAAAAGCGCGGCGGAGGAGCGTGTCAAGTAAGTGGTGCAGTGCTGATTGAATTCGCGCGAAACCGCCACCCTAAGTTACAGTCGGGTACAGATGGGGTTTTTGAATTGTTTTTTTTTATCGCCGATCGTATTTTATTGAGCACTCGTGCCGACGACGTCACCGTGAAATTAAATCCGAGAAAACGAAAACTAGCGTATACTATATTTTAATAATCGAAAAGACCGCGAACGCGAGGACCAACCTCCGGTTACGGTTACGAAACACTCGTGTAAAGGTAGGAGGTACACACGTAGAGGAAATCCTCAAGTCCAAATCCTCAAGGACCGGCCTCAAGGAAAGGTCATCGCCACCACACGCCCGGGAATTACTCGAGGATTTTATTTTTCAGTCATCGTACTACTCACCCTACAGCCCACACGAACAACTTTGAACTGCACAGTCCGGCTCGCGCAGTTTTTCCTTTTGGAATTTCGAAGAGGATTTTCGGACCGCGCAGGCCGACATAGGCCTTAAGGCCGATCCTACACAAGTGAAGGTAATCCTCAAGGACTGGACTGCGCAGTCCATACCTTGAGGATGTCCTCTACGTGTGTACCTACCTTAACTGGTTCGTTCGTGCACAATTGGCGTGTAAAACATTCCCAAATTTGTACGATTTATTTTACAATATCTACGCGGTGGCGTCAAAGTCTTAAACATTTTATAAGGCGAAATGCGTTTTCAAGAGGTCCAAAATTAATAGGAAACTATTTCGTATTTATGTCATTCATACGTGTTCGCGAGCCACATTTTTGAAAAAGTGGTGTCGGCCCGACTTCGACGCCACTGTAACGACACGCGAATAGAACGATTTGTCGATTTTATTCAACAAGTCGTTTCCAACCCTTTCCCAGATTCGGCACTAGGTCGGCGTGGATTTTTGTTTTTTTTTTTTTCCGTAACAACGTGGTTTTTTCATTGCGCCACCGCCGCGCCGTTACGTTGAATTTCGTTTTCGCACAATAGGACACGGAGAGCAACGAGGCCAGCGAGTTGAGCATGAAAAACGTGGGCGGCGTGTTCATCGTGCTGTGCAGCGGCGTCGGCGTGGCCGCGGTTTTAGCCGCTCTGGAAATGTTCTGGACGCTGTGGAAGACGACGAGCAAAGAAAAGGTAACGCGTCGTCCGTTTCCACGAGAGATCTAAACTTCCGAACGCGTCGATCGATTAAGCCCCGATAATAATCATAATTAGGGCTGGGAATTTAATGCCCTAAAAAACCCCGAAAAATGTCCTAAAAAAATGCTTTTATGACCTTAAAACTCTAAATAACGCCCTAAAAAAATGCTTTTATTATCTAAAAATTTTTTTTTTTTTTAATAATTTTAGTATAAATTACAATAAAAAGTTTTAAAAATGCATTATAAAAATCTATTACAAGTGTAAACTGTAAAAACTTAGTTTTAGTATAAATCTAAAAAAAAGTTGTATACAAAGCTAGACAGACTTAATCGGACTTAATAGACTTAATAAGACGATAACTTATCGTCAGAGGTGTTCCCAATATTTTTTTTGAGAGTATACTAAGACTCTAGTCAAGGTGAAGATCCATGATTTAAACAAGGGAGGGTAGAATGATAAAAATAGAACCTTTTTTTAAGTATTTAAAAATACTCATAAATCTTTTTAAAATAAAAGTAATAAACATGAATATTTAATAATATACAAATATTTTTACTGTGGTCTATAATTATAAAGGATGTGTTAAAAATATGAAAAAAAAAATCAAACTTTTAAAAAAAGCTTGAAATTACCTTTATAAGTCAATAAAATATGAAAATATACAAATACTAAAAAATTTAATTAAATAAATTGTTAAAAAATAATTTAAAATATAATTTGAGAGTATACGCAGTATACCCATAGTTCTGAAAAAATATCTTGAGAGTATACGGCGTATATGTAGTATACCCTATGGGAACACCCCTGCTTATCGTCGATAAGCCAATTATATAATACGAATTACGAATACCTACATTATAATCTGTTATATTTATTTAAAAACCATGTTGGTGTAAAAATCTTAAAATAAAATTTCAAATTCATACACTTGGTTTACAAAAACTCAAAAAATGCTCCGAAAACTCTAAAATGCCCTAAAAAATTAAGAAAATGACCTAAAAACTAAAAAATGCCAAAAAATGACAAAAAATGCAAAAACATGCAAAATAAACTTTCTTATTCTCATTCGAATGTACATAAAACGAATTTGTGACAAGACGAGCATTGCACAGTAAGCTTTGGAAAACAATGAAAAGTGCATCGAAATCCCAGCCCTAATCATAATCAAAGCGACGATTCTCGGACCGCGTCCGTCGAAAACGACGATTTGTTGTTTTTTGTTTTTCATTTGCATTCGATAGAAATACGCGCCTACTTTTTTACCATTTCGTCGAAATGTCTCGTCCAGTGAGATTTTCAACATCGAAATTTAATTTGAACCCTTGTACTCGTATAATAATTTGACGTGCTACGTTTTTCTCGCAGGTGTCGTTCAAGAGCGAGTTCAAAGACGAGTTCAAGTTCATCGCCAAATGTCGCGGGTCCACGAAACCGGCCCGGAAGAGACACAACGGCGGCGGCAGCGCGGACAACTCGAATCCGACCGGTTCCAATCAGTACGTCAGCTCGGACAGGCACTACGACTACGAGTCGTAATCGCGTAGGAAATATGCGTCTCAAACAATAAACCATAGACCGCGAATACTTTTGTAATTTTACCCTTGGACGTGCGTTTACCCCACCCGACACTACCCCAAAAACCAAATCATCGCGACTCTCTGTTCGCGCCGAAATTATTATTATTATTATTATTATTTTGAAATCGCCTTTTTCGAGAAATAAACTCTTTTCATACTACTCGACTTGTACTCGGTTTTTTTTTTTATCATTACGACTTCTCGAGATCGGCCAGCTGGAAAATACTCTACGACGAAAAAAAAAAACAAAATTCGTTTTGAAAACGATTCGGCGTTAGCTCGCGCCACCGCGCGCCGGAGGAAAATCGGACCTTCCGGCGACCGTACAAATCGCGTACACGAATCAAAAAAAGTCGCGATAATTTGGTTTTTTTTTTTTTTTAGAGGGGACTGGTGAAACGCACGTCGTGTTTTGGTACGCGTACTCGTATGGCGGCGGCGGCGCGACGATTAATCGCCAACTACATCGGTTAAATACTATATATTTAATAATATCAAGCTTTTTTATTCTTTAATCAAATATGTCCACCGTTTTCGGCGTTAAAATAATTGTTATTTATTAATAATAATGCTCACGGGATATATTGTCGAGGTGCGCGCGTCCACAGCTAACAAACATTTTGAAAAACGTTCGTCGAACGTAGACGTGTTTCCGCAGACAAATTCACTCGTTCGCTCACTGAGCGAACATTTTGCACGTCTGTTTGTACTCATATACCGATGTACCTCAATTTAAATAATTATAAATTTTTGTTATAACTGCAGGGCCCGGAACTTTATGCACTAAAAAACAATGAAACATGTGCATACGTATGCACTAAAAAAACTCGAAATATTTAATTATAATTATAATTTATTTAGTGGTATATTAGCAGAGACCATGGGTTTGCATAAATCCAGGTTGAACTTTGATTTTTTAGACGATAAATCATTGGTTAATAGTGGTTGGCACTTGGTCTCTTTGTGATCTTCTTTACGTTTAACAGAACGCAAATGTTTTTCTGTTTTCGAGTGCTGTTAAACACTGGATCTTCTTTCAAAATCGACTTTCGTTTCACAATATTTGCAAAATAATACCCTAGTGTCAATACTAAAAACATTTTTACCGAACTCGGATACGAAAGTATTTATTAAACGACTACTTAAATTTTTTTTTATAATACATAAAACGCATTTATATACTCAAAATATGCAAAAATATGCAACATAAATTTTTGTATTTCAATTGTACGGTCCATGAAACCGATTTGTATCAAATCAGATTTGAAATATGCAGCTTCCTGAGAATGATGCGAATGCATGCAAGTTCCGAGCCCGGGTTATAAAGTAATTGAAATAATTTTAAAACATTAACAGCGAACGACAAAATTATGACCAAACGTTTGTTGTCGAAAATGTATGACAGACATTGGAAAAATGTTCGGCAAACGTTCGACGAACAATATGTTCGCCCAAATGTTTGTCCGGTGTGGACGCACCTTTATGTGTTAACGCCATCGTGCGATTTATTCAATGACGATTTTCTCGTTTTATTGGAACTCGATCGATGGCTAAAATCCGTTCGTTTATAATATTATATATATTTATCAGTGGCGTATGTAGGATTTAATTTCGGAGGGGGCCGATTATGTATTCAGAGTTTAGGGAGCAGGAGCAGGCACAACGACAAATATTGCTTAAACGCTAAAAGACCTTCGGACTATTTGGACCGTCGTCATTACTTCACCAGAGAAAAAATAAACTCATTTTTTTATTTTTTATGAAACGTAATGTAAAAAATGTATAAAAACTCTTCATTGCAGTAAACAATTTTACTTATTTTACCGATAATTCCTATCTACAGACTACACAGGTTATACAATTTTTATTATCTTATCGCATGAGCGACGGTTTCGTTCCCGACGATATGATAATAATCGGTTATAATTTTCGGAATTACTCCTCAGCCATAAGTTATTATTCATGTCCAAAATAAAATGTTTTAATAATTTTGTTTTTCATTTCGGGGGGGGGGCCCGGGCCCCATCGGCCCCCCCATATATACGCCCCTGATATATATACTTATTCGTCACGCGTGACAACTCGCTTAAGTGTTGGTAACGAGTACGCATAGCTTATTATAACGACGCGCCTCACGCCACGCCACGCCACGCCGCCGCCGTCGCGACAGTATAAAACAATTATCTATATTTACATCGTAGCAACCACTTTTACGTAACGTCTTTATTATACACTTGAAAATGCGAATAAAAAAAACCAAAACAATAATGTCGTGTGTTACACGAATCGTCGTCGAAATTTTTTGTTAAAAAAAAATATATACCAAACGTTTGTAAAAACAATTGTATACGATTTTTCGCGTTGTCGCGACGATTTACAGCAACCATACGTATAGAGAGGCCAATTGGGTCCTGTCTGAAACGTATACATTTTTAGCTCTTTGAAAATGTTTTTTTAAACGTTTGTCGAGACGCGCGTACCCGTCGAATAAAAAGTGTTTACGTCGTCGAAAAGTTTTCTTAGTAAAATGACATCGCGGCGATGTTAAACGTGCGTAGCTCAGAGAACTCGCAGATAAACTGTATTTTTTATAGAATTGCATCGGCCATTAAAACAGAGACGAGTTGTCATAAACAAAGAGTGTCGTGTTTAATTTTAATAAGTAAATCAGAAACCTTTCGATTAGCCTGGACGGCCACCAAATCGACCGTTAAAAATAACTATGAAAACATAATAATATAGGTTTTCGTATTTTGAAAATGTTTTAAATAAACGTCGAACACGTCGAATAATAAAGATTACTAGTAAAACGGTATACTTGCATATCGTACGTATATTACGCACAATACGGTTTGTTCTAGATTATTCGATCGTATTTGTAAGCGAGAGAAATATATACGTATGGCTTGCCCGCCGATTGGCTCGCGTTGATTTTTTTCTTCGGCCCCCCGGAAATTCGACTCGAGTTTCGTAACGGAATTTTCATGACAGCTTTACGCCGCCGTCTCGTCGGCTTTCTCATTCGAATTCCGTCGCACCGTTAAAATAGTAGAAGACGATGTTATAAACCGGCACTGCGCGCGAGTTGTTTGTTCACTCGCCAAGTCACGACGACGACGACGACGCACACGTACGTATTATTACATATCGTACACGCGAAAAATCAATTATAATAACTAACTGCGTCGTCGTCGCGAGTACACGTGAGCGTAAATCATAAAAACAGCGACGAAGTCGTAACAAAAATTCCGGTAAGTATATTTTCAGTCGGAATACAAAACCCGAGGTGACGGGGAGAAATGTTTTCCTTCGCTGTTCGTTTTCGTCTCGACATTACAGTGCCGCAATTATGAATTCCGAGGCCCGTGTGCAAGGATTTATTTACAGGCCCCAAATTAATAATATATATATTTATTACTTGATCTTTGTATTACTACAGAAATTTTTTAGTATTTTTTAGTACTCTAACTTAAATACGTATTTGACGGATTCGCGGAACCGATCAGAAGAATAAATTGTGTAAATTTATAAAAATTTGAGCTACTATATACCTCCTCTATAAATTAGTATAACGAATAATAATCGAAAAAATAACGAACAACTCGATTCAGTGATCCAAGTCTAGTATCCATACAATGATTATTTGAAATATTTCGCAATAACAGAGAGGGGCCTCTGCGATACTGAATATATTATTCTACAAATTATGTCATAATTTATAATAACATTTTCGTAATTTTATTCCTATGATAATTTGTACGTTTTACTATAAAAACCGAATTATTTACAGATCCAATGAAGCAATTGCATGATATTAATTATCTTCTACTTGTGCTAATAATAAATTCATTGAAAACAATTAAAAAAAAATCAAAAAACTTTCGAGGAAGTAAAGAATACCAAAATATAGGCTAAATTCATTTTGAAACGGACAATCTTCAATTTTTAGCTTATGGTTTGGGAGGCCCCTAAGAACCACAGGCCCGTGTGCATCGCACACCTCGCACACCCAATTGTTGCGGCACTGCAGTCGACGACATGATATACGTCCACCGATTTTATTGCGTATAACATAAACGTAAAAGCCACGGTCGAGTAAAGTTTCGATAAAACGCCGTGACGTTTTTCCGAATCGAAACGAGGAAGGTTTAACTCTAACGGGCGGGCGCCGCGCCGCCGCCGCGCCGATTTACTCGATTTCAAAAGTCGTCGAGCAGCCGACGAAGTATAAATCCGTCGCGAGAATGCACCCCCGGTTTACGATCGCAGAGCCTCGGAATTTCCACCGGATCACACGCGTGTCGGTTGCCGTCGGCGTTTCTCCACAGAGCCGCGGCGATTCAAAATATTCCAACTGTTTTCGTGCTATTTATATACGCGCGTTTTAAATGGGAGTCGCGATCCGCGCGGCGCGGCGCCGTCTTTTCCGCCCGGGATCGTATTTATAAACGTGGTGGTCGCGCGAACGCACGTCGCGGTCGTCGCAGGTGACGGATTCGAAAGATCGATAATATTCACCAATAATATTCGAGTGGCGGCTCGGTCAATACGTAGGCAAACATATTATGATTTCGTTCTGTAATATATTATTATTTATTTATTTATTATTAGTTAACGGGCTGGGCCCTATTCAACAGTTTAACATAATACAATAATACATAATTTAAAATAATTAATACAATGACATAATTAAATTTATATAAGATAATAATTACAGAATAATAAGTATAATAATGATAATAAAACAAATATAAAAATATATAATAGTAAATGTATCAGTTTTGATGAACGGTGCTCTCGTTGGCTAGCCGCATCATGCGGTCTAACGGATTGTTTCTGCCATAATTGGTAGTGTGCGCAGGAACAACGAAAGGAGCATGTGGTATCTAGTAGTACGGGAAGGAACTTTGAAATTGACTATCGAGAGAAGTGAAGGAGCATCTATACGACCATCAACCAGTTTATTGAGAAACTCTATGTCAGCGTTAACTCGCCTGTCAGCCAGTGAAATGAGGCTGAGTTCCTGCATAACTAAGAAATAGTCGTGGGGAGGATGATTTATTTTTAAGACAAAAGCTGCGCAGGATAAGAACCGTCTCTGAACGCGTTCTAATTGACATGAGTCAGATACCGTATAAGGGTCCCATAGGACCGATGAATACTCTAAAAGTGAACGGACCAATGAGCAGTATATAGTTTTTAATGAAGAAGATAGATTGAACTCCTTAGATATGCGCATTACAAACCCAAGCGTTTTTAAGGCTTTGCAGCATATCATTTCAGTGTGGGAGTGAAAATCGAGATCGGAATTAAAGATAATACCTAAGTCTTTCTTACTACAAACCGATGTTACGCTATTGGTGAAAATAAAAAAGGCCGAGGGGGGGACCCGTGCCCCCCCCCCCCCGTAAATACGCCACGGACGGATCGTCGAGGAAAAAAATAAATACTAATACCGAGACTCGTACGAACGTACGTATGTTATACAACACTCTGCCGCGTCGCCGATTATAATTAGTCAAATTGAAAACGCGCCAGCGCGGGTTTTTTTTCTCTCTCTCCTCATTTCTTTTTCTTAATAAACCATTAATACGGCCGTAATGAAAGTTTTTATTATAAAAAAAAAAACGTTCGGTATTCCGCGCGCGCGCGCGCGTCCGTTTTATAGAAATTAATTCTCTCCGAGTTTATTTTTTTATTTTTTCTGTTTACCGACATCGTATCCCCGTCTTGAGTTTCGCCTGCGGGCCGCGCGGATTTCTCTCCTTCTCCCGCGCCGCACCGTGGTTAAAAATAATACTACCAAATCGCGGCCAAAACAGCATCGCGCGAGAAGCAACTATGTCGCCGGCGGCGGCGCTCGCGCCGCCGTAACGAACGAGACCGCGACGATAAGCAGTAACGACGACACGCGTTCTCGTCGTTTTTCCGGGCGGGTTTCCGACGCGAAACGCCCCGACGCGTCCGATTTCCATTCTCTCCCGGTCGCGCGATCGCGACGCACCGTGCCCCCGGTCGGCGACAATCGCGTGTGTGTGTGTGTTTTTTTTCCCGAGCGCCGGAGAACACGATGACGGACCGTACGATCCGTTTGTGGTCGCTCGTCGTCTGGACGTTCGCCGTCGCCGGACGATGCGCCGGCGGCGATACGACCATCACTTTGGGTAAGTCGATCGTATCCTTATCGAACGCGACGGAATTCCGACGTAGAACGAAACGCGTGCGATCGTACGAACTATTATCGTATTTTGTCGTTCTGTTGACGTCGGTGTCTAATCGACGACGGATTCCGTGCGCTCGTGTTTGTGTGTGTTTGTTTGTTTGTTTGACTGGAAACAGAGCGATAATCAATCGAAATAATGTGTCGGTTTTCATTGTAATTCGATATATTTTACATATCGCACTGCTAGAACAAGACTGCCACAACTCAAAATTTATAGTTTTGAAAAAAATCGATTTGAAGTTTGGACCTAGGATATTTTGATGAGTTTTTTACTTATGCGTTTGAAATTTAACACATAAATACTTACAATCATACTTTACAATATTATTTTTTCAAATATTATGAAATTCACTCTTAAACCCAAAAATTTAGACTTGTGGCCATTTACAATTTTTCAAGTAAATGCAAGACTGCCATATTTTGAGATATGACTGTATTGCATACAGAAATTGATTTTTATAAATTAAAATAAGTATACAGCCATAAAGTAAATGTGGCTCTCTTGCATTGAAAATTAACTAACATTTAAATAATTCAATACTGACACATCTCTATAGTGGCTAAATGAAAAATGTTATTGAATGTGGCGTTATTGCATTTTATAGAGCTTATTTTTCTCTATTCAACAGTAGTCATAACTAAAAATTGATGAATTTTGAGTTGTGGCAGTTTTGTTCTAGGAGTGCGATATACAAAGGCGCCGAGTGCTTTCGGATTCTGTGCGAACCGAAGAATGCTATTGATTCTACACTATATGATTGTTTCGCGCGTTTTCAATTTTCTCTGTTTACGACTTGAAAACTCGTTTTTTTTTCTTTTTTTTTTCGAAACCTCGATTTCAAACTCACAAGGACCTCAATATTCGACCTCGTCTAACTCCGATTTTCGTCCCGACGATTTTTTATCCTTTTTTCCGTCGCTCCGGAACAATCGGTGGTTGCAGCTATCGACTATGCATGCTATCGTTTGACCGACGACGACGCGTGCATAAATTATAAAATTAAATAATGTAATTTAATGACGTTTTAGGGATTTTATACAACGAGGAGAACTCGATGTTGGAGACCGCGTTCAAATCGTCCGTGGACGCGGCGAAAACCAAAATAGAAGCGAGCGCAGTGAAATTGGACGTGATCAATAAGATCGTTCCTCTTTACGATTCGTTCGAGACCCAACACTTCGGTAAGAGTTCGGCGGGGGGGGGGAGGGTCTGACCGGGAGGGTTCGGAGGGTTCTGACGTTCGAAAGCAGGGGAAAAAAAAAGTTCTCACTAAAATGGTATTGAAAAATAAACGTTTCGAGCGTTTCACGAGTATTAAATTAAACGCAAACAGGTGCGCCTTTTATATACGTATATGACCACGTTTATATGAAATCAACTAAACTACCTGGTAAATAGTGCGTGTTTGAAGTTCACCCCCCCCCCCACCCATCTAAAAAAGTCTTGGGACGCCGTTGGTCGCGTTATTTCCATTGTATATAACAGTGATGCCCAACCTTTTTTGTGTCCGGCGTGCCACTCTGGTAAACAATCATCTTTAAGCGGGCCATGAAATATAAAAGTACGAATAATCCCGGAAATAACGAAGATTTCCTATTTTTAAGAAACGTTATAATGCAAATGGCAACTGTATATTTTGGTTCGACGTATATTTTGTGAACAATTATTTTCACGAATGAAACAAATCAAATCAGTTCATAGATCGCGACTTACGGACGAACACCTATAACATTCAATTATGAGGGGATTCTAAATTCGAACCAGATTTATCATTATTAGTAAAGCAAACTCGAGGTTCAAATTTCAATTTTAATTTTACTTTTTTTTTAGAATATTTTGTTTTATTTGAAAATTTGTAACGGGCCTTCGCAGAATACCTCCGCGGGTTGGGCACCACCGGGATATAATATAATCGTCACGTTATATCGTATGATAATGTTGAACAGTGTGTGAAATGCTGGCCGCCGGCGTTTCCGGCATGTTCGGCCCGTCGGCCGGCGACACGGCTCCCATCGTGCAGTCCATTTGCGATTACAAGGAGATCCCTCACATACAGACCCGGTGGGACATCAAACAAAAACGAGGATCCTGCCAGATCAACCTGTACCCGCACCCGAGCACGTTGGCCAAAGTGATTATAAAATTATTGTACAATACCTATACGAGTGCGACGACGACGGCGAAACAGAATAATAATATTGTTGTCGCAACGCGTGTTTTACGACTGTAAAACTCGAACGACGACGGCGGTTAGATTTTGATTTTTGCCCGACCCCGCAGGCACTCATCGACTTGATCGTCGCCCTGGAGTGGGAGAAATTCACAATCGTCTACGAGAACAACGACAGCCTCATGCAGATCACGGCCATCCTGAAATCGCCGCCGACCAATCACCCGATCCGGATCAGACAACTCAGTCGGGGGCCGAATTACAGGTAGTAGGGGTGAACACGACGCGTCGTCTTGTGTATGTTAATTATTATTAGGGCCCGGATTTAAACGCACTTAAAACCATACAGATATGCTCTAGAAAATAGCCAAAAATGCCTTTAAAAAAATGCATTTTACCACAAAAATGACCTTAAAAATGCTCTTAAAAAATACAATTTACCACAAATATGACCTTAAAAATGCCATATATTTTTTTTTTATACAAATTATAATTTATAAATGAGACATAATAATTATTTTTACATGACGATCTACAGTCAATAATAAATTAAGATAAGATAAAAACTAAATCGAAAAAAAAAATTGACAATGTGTATGGAAAAACCCGATAAACCTTCTTTAAATATCAAGAAAATAATTTATCTTAAGATAATTTTTTTAAATAGTCCAAGTTTTATATCTACATTGAACAAATATGCATTAAAAACCAACAATATGACCCAATAATGCTAAAAAATGCCCTAAAAATGAAAAAACGTCGAAATATGCAAAAAAATGCAAAATAAAATTTGTAGTTTTCAAACCCTCGTTACATGAAACGAATTATGTACTTAGAAAGCATTGTGTATGATCAACCAAAAAAATATGCACTTTGCATTGAAATCCGGGCCCTAATTATTATCATCACTGTTTGTTGGCCAGTAAACCGATTGTTGTTCTTTACTCGTTTAAGTTTACGTCAGAGTTACTACACGTACCAGTTCAAATCAAAGCTAACTAGGTGTATTTAATTTTTTTCTTAAAAAAACCGATTACATTTTGTATGCTTGAAAAAAGAGTAAGCGCTCTACTTACAGTAAGTGATTTACATAAATACATTTTTTTATTGAATCGACAATGAAATCCGAGTAAACCGACGAGATTATTTCATTGCGGTTTTAACAAATTATTATAGAATTTTTTTTTCCTATAATAAATCAATCGATTGGCGACTGCTTATAGTGGGGGAAAAAGTTTAGTAAATCGGCTGAAATAGTAATCGAAATCATCAACTCGCTCCGGCTAGTCATTGCATATTATGTAAACAAAGTAATGAAATTATGTTTTCGACTCGCCACGACGATATAGACGATAATAATATTGCAATCACTTTGCGGGACCTTCGGGAAATCGAGGGGGCTCATCGGGGCGGCTGCGTTATTATGTTTTAGGAAAGAACTCCGCGAGATCAAGGACTCCGGGGAAACGAAAATCCTGTTGGACTGTTCGTCGGTCATATTGTTGGAAGTGCTGTTCCAGGCGCAACAAGTGGGCCTCATGGGGTCGGAACACAATTTTATCATCACGTCGTTGGTCAGTATACACAACGCGCGACGTGGACAATATTATAATATAATATCATGAAGGAATTTTAGATTACGAAAATTATTTAGATAGTTGTGAAGATAGTAGTTTCCCCTTTTTCAGGACATGCACACCTTGGACCTGGACCCGTTCAAGTACAGCGGAACCAACATCACCGGCATGCGCCTGGTGAGGCCGCTGGACGAAGAATTCAAAAACGCCGTATCGCTGTGGACGGACAACCTGAGCCCGCTCGAGCCGGACGACGAGGTCGTGGAGCCCGAGAAAGTTCAGGTTCGATCGCGTACCCGTAAATGTAACTCATTCTAAAAGACACCTTAACGAACGCATTTAAAATCCCTAAAAAACGTAGTGTAAAACGCACCTGCGATGTCGAAAAATGCACAGATAATCAAAATGTGCGCAAAACCCGAGAATCTATCGCAGTGGTTTCCAACCTTTTTTATTCTACGCCCCCCTTTGTATATTTTCGAAACTCTCGCGCCCCCCCCCCACCTTCTATAACGTGAAAAATATATCAATTTTTTTGTGTACTTTACGAAGAAATTATAAAATATCCGGGATGAATTCAATTTTATTGATGATAATAATTATAATTTTTCATATTTTCCCTACATTTTAAAATAAAAAAATAATTTAATCAATAAAAATTGTATTTCGTAATAACTGCTTGCGCCTCCCCAGCAATGTGTACACGCCCCCCAGTTTGGGAACCAGTGATCTATCGTCTCGTTGATCAGAGAAATTCGTCTCATTAATGCTCGTCGTGTTCGTTTAAATCGTCGTGTCGGATAAAAATTATTCAACAAAAACACGACGTTTATACGCTTTATATCGGTATGAGTTTACAAAAATTCGTACGATTCGTATCGGTTCGGTAAACTTTTGAAAATTGTACTATTCGTATTCCGAGGGTTATGGACAATATCGAAGCGTTTTTTCGCGTGCACAATGCAAGTCCGGACTTTACAGTACGGTACATTACTCGGGTCGTAGCACGTTTTAAATCGTTCGTTTGTCGGTTTTTTTCTCTCCGCACACACAGCTCGAGCCGGCTTTGATCTACGACGCCGTTCAATTGTTCACGACGTCCATTTACAACCTGAGCAAAGAGTTCGAGATCAGCGAGATGTCCTGCCCGTGCAATTCCAGCCTGTCGTGGAAACACGGATTCACGTTGATCAACCACATGAAAATGGCCGTGAGTACCTATAGTCGGCCGCGACGGTAATCGAAAAGTCACGGCGAGTCACGGCGCGTCGCGTATTAATTATTACAGAAAGACTACAAAGGGCTGACCGGGAAAATCAAGTTCGACCAGGAGGGATTCCGGACCGACATCGATCTGGAGCTGGTGGACCTCACGCAAACCGGTCTGCGCGTGACGGGCACGTGGAGCGCGAAGACCGGAATAAACGTTTCCACGGACTCGGATATGAAAAACGATCCGAACGGGGAAAAATTCGACTTGCGCAACATGTCGTTCGTCATCATCACGGCCCTGGTAAGCGTGTTCGTCACATTCGGCAAGTAATTTGACATTATATAATAATTGGCCGGAGATCGAGTGGATTTTCAAATGTTTAAACGCAACCGAGTCCCGAAATCCTTCCGAAATCCTTCCGGTGTCCGGCCGTCGTCGACACGCGCGTCCTCTTTGTGTGTGACCTCTTGTGATCTTCGCAGACGTCGCCGTACTGTATGGTGAAGCTTTCCAGCAACACGCTGGAAGGCAACGACCGTTACGAGGGGTTCGGCATAGATCTGATCAAGGAGCTGAGCGAAATGAGCGGTTTCAATTACACGTTCATCATCCAGGAAGACTTCAAGAACGGCGACATCGACCAAAAGACTAAAAAATGGAACGGAATGATCGGCGAAGTCATCAACGGAGTGAGTGATAATAAAAGTCGATTTATAATTGTTGAGATTTTAATAACTTTCTCGTTTTGTTTCTCTAATTGAGGCCTACACATATGACTAACACTACTCGTTATTAGTTCTACGATTATTTCTATAAAATCGACAACAATCGACGACTTTTTACACGGATTTTCATTGAATTACGCTTTTGGCCGCTCAATAATAATTCATTACATCAGCGATAATTCGAACTCGTGTGATTAATTCGACTTCACGCACATGTTGTTATTTACATTTAATTAAACGCGATCACCAGCGATTAAGACGTATTAACGACCGGTGGACGAAAGCCAGATTTTTATTAACTGTACAAACACACAACGTTTGTGTTTTGTTGAAAATTTCCTGTAACGTATAATATTGTATTTTATTATAATGTACGAGCGAATAAAAACGTTCGTCGTCATTTTGAAATGCGCAAAACACGGTTTTCTAAACGCGACTTGTAACGACAAAATATCAGACGCGTTTTTCAAATCGAACGATTATTATTTTTTATCGTCCGTCTCGTAATTTTCAAGTTTCGTAGAAACTACCGATAATTACAATAATAATAATTATCGATTACGATTAACACGTCATGTCTTTAAGGTAGTCGGAATGCGAAAACATAACGTACACGTCACGATCAATAATAATTAACCACGTACATATTTACGATAGCCAGACGAGTGCGCGTATTATTCGCAGAATCGGATAGATAACATTGTTCACGGATCGAGTTGAAAACGTACTACACAAATAATTGAATATAATATTGAATTTTGTAATTTTTTGTCTGCGCAGAAAGCCGATCTCGCGATAGCTGACCTTACCATAACGAGACAGCGAGAGCACGACGTGGATTTCACCAGCCCGTTCATGAATCTAGGTGGGTACTACTGGGACGGTAACGCGCGATCGAGACGTATAATATTGTGATATCGAACGATATTTCCGATAGTCTCGGAGCCGTATCGCGTTATTTTTATTTACTAATATTTTTCCCATAACAACGATGGATTTTTCTTCGAAAACGGCGGTGAATTATACGCACTTTTTTACATCGTCGTAATACTCCGGAGGCCAGTCCTATTTTCTATTATTACGTATTTCTATATTTTATCGTTTTAATAAATTACGTATTTTATACATTTAATAATATCACGTCGTAAGATAATCGTTTGTGTCGTTATTTAATGCGCGTCACGTGGTGACCGACCGAATAGTTTGTTTTTTTTTATAGTAATTAAATCGAAAACTAAACGGACCACGATTTTAGTCCCTTTAGCATAAAAAACGAAACCGTTACAAATTACTCGTTAAAACGTCACGTCTGTTCATCTGGCAAAAGTATCGATTTCAACGTCGTCGGCAACAATTCTACGAGTGACTAAAGTAGTATTCGATAAACAGATGTTTCTCGATATTTTTATTTACATTTCACATTTCGGGAGGGAGAGGTAGTTTCAGCGCCCATTGCTCGCCGTGACTACTACTCGTTTTACTAAACACGACGACGGTTTGATAAAATCGGAAGGGCCAGGGGACAGTAGGATCGATTTCAATTGCCACGCGTCCAAGTAGTCGGACCGACGACGCTGACGTAGGGACGGACGGCTCGAAACGGAGAAAAGGACTTTCTATCCTTTGAGACGTCGAGAAATATTTTTATAACGACTATTGTGCGGTATCACCGCGAACGATTGATTAAAAAAAAATGAAATAAACGTTGTCCGACGGCCGCAGGTATAACGAATTATTTTTATAAACGCGACTCTGTTTCGGTATGTTTTTGGAATCGATCGGCTACGCGCGTCTGTTTTACCGCGAGCTTTAGTTGAAAATTGTTTAGAGCCTCCTCCTCCTTAATGTTCGACACGCGCGTTTGATCGAAATTCCGTTGTCGCAGGCATCAGCATTCTGTACAAAAAGTCGACCAAGAGTTCGCCCAGTCTGTTCTCGTTCTTGGCGCCGTTCAGCTCTTTCGTCTGGCTCTGGGTGATAACTGCGTACTGCGGCGTGTCCGTGCTGCTGTTCATCATGGCCAGGATCAGCCCGTACGAGTGGACCAACCCGTACCCGTGCATCGAGGAGCCCGAGTATTTGGAAAACCAGTTCAGTCTATCCAACGCGTTTTGGTTCACGATCGGATCGCTCATGCAACAAGGGTCCGACATCGCTCCGATGTAATTATCAATATTTGCAGCGTTGTTTTGTGTTGGTTGAAAAAGTGAAAAATTAATCTTTCGCGGCCAAAATACGTCGGTTGCAGCGCCGTGTCGACCAGACTGGTGGCGGGCATATGGTGGTTTTTCACGCTCATCATGGTGTCGTCTTACACCGCGAATTTGGCCGCGTTTTTAACCGTCGAGAGCGTGACGGAACCGTTCAAAAACGTCGACGAACTGGTGAACAACCAGAAGGGCATCAATTTCGGACTGAAAGGTCAAGGGTCAACCGAAGAATATTTCAGGGTATGCTATTGATTTTAAGACGTATATTGTGTCGTCCGTTTTATGTTGGTCTGTGTTTTGTGTATTTCAAATTTCAATACTATATTGTTGACATGTGGAAATCTCACTCGAAAACCAAACTCGTTCGCGTTAACGTTCGATGTATTGAACCGTCCGATCGGAGAAAAACTTTCACATTAGAGTTCGTTTAAAACACGTCCATTACGTCGTTCGTTCGATGACCAATTTGCAAAAACAAATTGGGAAAATCGTTTATATTTTCAATGCTTTGACAATAGAAATCAATCACGTGAAAAAAAAAAGAAAATCACCCAATTAAACTGATAATACAGTATCCTGTACGCCGCGTTGTGACGACGAATTCCTTATTATCATCTGATGAAAACTCCTTCGGTCATCATTGTACGTACAAGTTTCGCCCGTGTCCGCGACGAGACCGTTGACGTCAACGTAGTCAACCTGATCCGGTCAGATCGTTTTCCATTTTGTTCGAACGACTTAAACGCTAAATGTCGTGATTTCATTGGAGATCGGCACGGTTTTTGTTATCGCGTCGACAGTAGGTTGTTCGAATCTAAAACTCAATCCACCCCGTTTCGTTCGCTAAAAAGGCACCGTCCGTTGATTATTTATTAATAAATACATAATCTTATGTATAAAAATGAATCGCAAAATGTGTTGTAAGCGCATAACTCAACAATCCCTGAACCGATTTCGCTAATTCTTTTTTTATAATATTCCTTGAAGTACGAGGATAGTTTTTACCGAGAGAATTATTAAGAAAATTAACCCTAAGGGGGTTAAAAGGGGTAAAAATGGAAAAAATCCTGAGTCACTGGAGCTTTGTGGTATTAAATTTTGTCAATAGTTTCATTTAATATAGCAGAGGCCCCTAAAGAAAGGATTTTTCGAAATTCGACCCCTACCGGGGTTAAAAGGATTAAAAGGGGGTAAAAATGAAAAAAACTGATAAAATAAAAAGTTATACTGCACACGGGCGAAGCCGGGTTATTCAGCTAGTATTACTATATATATACGAGAAGTATTGAGATTATTATTCGATCGTTCGCGGCGCTACACAGGAGTCCACGAATCCGGTGTACAAGAAAATCTTCGATACCGTGCAAAAAAATCCGTCCTGGAGCACTAAAAGCAACGACGAAGGCGTCGAGAAAGTGCAGCGAGAAGATTACGCGTTCTTCATGGAATCCACGTCCATCGAGTGAGTAGAACGATACGCGTCGTATTTTATTTTGAAACCGATCGCGCGCGTGCACACACACACACACTGCAGTCGCCTCGCAGACCCCGTTTCGAATCGTTTACGATCGGAAAATGAAATAAATTTCCTCGTCGCGTACTCGTCACAACAAATAAATAAATATAACGTTGTACCGATTATTCGAGAAGAATATTTCGTCGACCGGATTACCCGAGTCGTCGGACCGTGTGCACGCACCGCGTCAAATACCGCGTGGTGAATTTGCGTCGGCGTATCTTGTGATCGGCCGATATATTTATTGCAGGTACGTGGTCGAGCGGAATTGCAAACTCGCCCAAGTCGGCGGCCTGCTGGACAACAAAGGCTACGGGATCGTAATGAAAAAAAGTATTCCCATACTTGTCGTATGATACGTTAATAAATATAGCGTAGCGAGTTCTTCGAGGACATTCGCCCCGAACCGCGCGATAAATCTCTCTCGTCCGCGACGATTAAATCTCGCGATTCCCGACCGGACTGTACGGGATTCGGGTCGAAATCGGACGGGACGAAACACGTTTTTGAACGACGAACCGAATTGAATTTGTTCACAGCGCCCGTTTAAAACTGTTAACGAAAACGAAAAAAAACGTGTTAAATTTAGTGATTGGAATAATCGAATGATTGTAATAATCGAATGATTAGTAGTCGAAAAATAATCGAATAATCAAATGAGTAATAAACTAATAACCTAACGATTCGAATGAATTAATATTAACATTGCTAGAACCGATTATAACGCTTGTCGCTTATATAAATAATCGAATGATAATCTAAATAATCTAATATAAGTGAAAAATACTGAAATATCAAATATGCAACATTCAAAACTATTTATTGCTTCCGAGTTCCGACTTTCCGAGTATTGACCAATGTTAGTTATAATTAATAGTTTTTGATGTCTTAAAATGAACAAACAAACATATTCTTAGTATAGTCTGTTATTATTTAATATTTATTATCCAATCGTGAATTTGAGAGGGGTTGACTGTTGAGTTACACGTTTGTAGTTTGTACTTTGTAGTATTGAATTTATGACAACACTAACTCATCCGATTATTCTATCATTCGAATGTTTATGATTAATTAAATCGAATTGATTCGAATGGTTTCGATTAATCGAATGATTTTAAAACAATCGAATTAAATCGATTTTTCAAATAATCGAATGATTCGATTATTTCATTCGATTATTCCCATCACTAGTTAAATTTCACCCACCCGTGCGAATGATTTTTTTCGTCCTCGCCACAGGAGATAAGTATTGATATGTTTTCTTCAAAATATCAATCGAAAAAAGGTTATAATCTCGTTTATTTTCTATCGAATTTACCGGAGCCAGTCGAGTCGATTATATAAATTAATATTTTTGCACACGTCGAAAATATCAATTGAACTTATTTACATTTATTTAGCAATTAATTTCGTCACACTGAATAATTATAAAACCGACGCATTTGGTACGGTTCGACTTCAAAAATCGTCCCTTATAAAAGTGTTCGGGGCGATTGGCCCCAGAGAAATATGCTCACGACGACGCCACTAGATTCGTGCGCTGACTGTGTGTATCTGTTTTGCGCAGACGCGAGTTATCGGAACGTTTTGAGCGCCAACATTTTGAACTTGCAAGAAAAGGGTAAACTGACCGCGTTGAAGAACAAATGGTGGAAAGAGAAACGCGGCGGCGGGGCGTGTCAAGTAAGTGTTCAACCAAATTAAATCGCCCGAAACACCTTGTCCCGCGCGCGTCACTGTCACATGTTTTTTTCCTTTTCTACCCACCTCATTGGGTCCAAAGTGCGAGAACTAATTTCGTTAGATCTGATTATCTTTGTTTTTTTTTTTTTTTTTGACACAAGTACTTTTCATACTTAAACAATGTGTTCATAAGGAATCCCCCGATAGCGAGAAAAAAGTATTAAAACAGGTACGAAAAAGTAAAAAAAATTAGCTCGTAGAGAGAAATGTCGTTTGTTTTTTCGTTATCTATATATATAAAAATGGAGACAAAAAATTGGAAATTGAATAAGTTGAGAACGGCTGGGCCGATTTGGCTCAAATTTTTTTTAAATGATAGAGAATGTCGGGGAGCGGGTTTATAGCATAAATTATGGAGAAAATTAACCCTTAGGGGGTTAAAAGGGGTAAAAATGGAAAAAATCCTTAGTCAATGGAGCTTTGTGGTATTAAATTTTGTCAATAGTTTCATTTAATATAGCAGAGGCTCCATGGGAAAGGATTTTTTGAAATTCGACCCCTAAGGGGGTTAAAAGGGGTAAAAAAGGTGAAACTAGAAAAATTCGCCTGGCTGGAACTGCTGAAGCTTTGAGTATGAAATTTGGGCAGCAGTTTCGTTTTATATAGTGGAGACCCCATTGGAAAGGATTTTTCGAAATTCGACACCTACCGGAGTTAAAAGGGGTAAAAATGAAAAAAAAACTGATAAAATAAAAAGTTATACTGCACACGGGCGAAGCCGGGTTATTCAGCTAGTAATCTATAATAATTGTCGACCTTTCTCTCTCGATTCGACACGTGGCCCCGTCCGCCCGCGACTCTCTTGCTCGTCGTCTGTAAAATATTATTGTTAATAATTTCCTTATGTGTTGCGCGAACGCACCGCGCAAAGGACACGGAAAACAACGAGGCCAGCGAGTTGAGCATGAAAAACGTGGGCGGCGTGTTCATCGTGCTGTGCAGCGGCGTCGGCGTGGCCGCCATTTTAGCGGCCATGGAAATGTTCTGGACGCTGTGGAAGACCACTACGAAAGAAAAGGTCCGCGTGCCGATCGTTTATTTCTCGGTCGACCGAAATAATACGATGTACTACGTTTTTGTCGCAGGTGTCGTTCAAGAGCGAGTTCAAAGACGAGCTCAAGTTCATCGCCAAGTGCCGCGGGTCCACGAAACCGGCCCGGAAGCGACACAACGGCGGCGGCAGCGCGGACAACTCGAATCCGACCGGTTCCAATCAGTACGTCGACTCGTACGGCTACGGGTCGTGATCGCCGATTGCCCCCCGTTTTACTTCTGTAACGATTCCACGCGCTCGGACAAATGTGAATAATATTATCTGTATAGTAATCGATATTAGGGTTTAATCCGTCGTTCTCCGGCTCCAGCGTAACGTCGTGTGTGTACGAGGACTGGGACTTTTCGGCGCGACGCAAATCGTTTTCGTACTTTGCAGACTTAGTACTGTACAAGTCGACACACGCACACAAAATAATATCATAACAGACGGTAAAACCGTTCGATCGAAAATCTGACCGGTCGTTTGAATTCGTCGAACGTCTTGTTTGAAAAACTACCGGCAGGATATTAAGTCTCGCGTAAAATAATAATCGCATTCAGTACGAGTATTTCGACACCGACCCCGCTTGGGAAATCTCCGAGTTTTCATTGACGTGTCGATTTTACCGCGACGGGTTTCACAACATCCCAAACTCGACGCCGCCGCCGGCACTCCCGTTTGGTCAAGTCGAAACAAAATATAGCCGATGTGTTTGGATTCATAAACACTCGCGCGCGTCGAGCGTTATCGTGACTGCGAGTTACCCGCGACGATTTCGCTTCGCCCACAAAGTCGCCACTGATCGTATCGTTTTAGGTCGACGGGATTACATAATATACAGTAGAACTTCGATTAACCGTCACTGTCGGGACCGGGGCTATGACGGTTAACGGAAATTTTGCAAAAAAAAAAACGTGTACATGTGTGTGTACTTTAAAAAAAAAATAATACTTACATATAACAAATTATAAACATACGTCATACCACACATATTATTAAAAAAAAATCTGTCGTTTTAGTTTGTTTTTTTTTGATTCTCTGGCTTTTTTAGCAGCGATATTATACGTACGTATTTGACGTAGAAGTAAGACTTGCGTAGCATTCTTTGATTCTTCTTTTCGATCGTCTAATCGCCTAATTATTTTTATTTTTTTCGGCGGTCACCGATGACGAATGAACAGAGAGTGACGGTTAATCGAAGTTCTACACTGTACTCTTTTTCCGCCGAAAAACGTCTGTAAAATATTGTATTGTGTTGATTTTTGCCGATTTAATTGTTTTTTTTTTTTTTAATGTTAACCAAACCCGTTTACGACGTAAAATACGGATATTATCGTTATTGCGCGACACGGGCCAAGTCGCAGGGCCTAGACGTGTAGTACGAACAGTTAAAAGTTTTTTTATCGTATATTTTTATGAAAAATAGTTCAATCGATAATAATTATCGATTTGAACGAATTATTCGTGTGAAAAGTTTAACAAATTTTTCTGTTCTTTTTCTATAATAATATAATATATAAATGGTCTTTTTACTTTAATAAACAAGTACATTTTGAACAAATTTATGATCTTGTTAAATCCTATTTATATTAGTCACGAAAAACACGGAATATTCGGTGTAGAATAATATAATTCGTTTATATTCGTGCAGAATTGAAATTGTATTTTCAAGAGTCACAACTTGACGGGTAAAATGAAATTCGATTTGTTCGTAGAGGAGCAGTGGTGGAGAACGTCATCGGTTAAATTCTTCACGTGTAGTACGAGAAAGCTCCGCCAAGCCTGGTCATCATTCTTGTAGTGAGATTTGTAACGACCGACGAAAATGGTTTTCTTAAGCCCTGACAATAGAAATCGAAATATAACGTACCAGCTATGAGATCGAGTGTATTTTATTTTATAATAATAATGCGATGTGAAAAAATAAAGCGTCGTATATTATTTGAACGTTGTTTTTCCAGTCAGTCGTTCGTCCTATCGCGATAAAAATCCCGTGAAAAAGTTACAGTGAAGTCCTTCCGAACTAAAATCCCGGCGACGAGCTCCACGCGTGCACAGCACCCGTATATAGTCTATTTTACCCGATTAATTTTTCCGTTTCGGACAATTTCGATTGAAAAAATTGGGTTTGAGTGCGAAAATATCTCGAAATCACATTGAAATCGTGCAAAATAAAATTTCGGGTTGTTCTCTGAATAGCGAAACACAAATTTTGAGCTTACTCTTTTCCGAGGAAAAATACGCAAATGCTATAAAATTGCCCAACCAGCAAAAGCTTTTGACCGCCGCCGGATTATTAAAATCGTCGTTTTTTTTACTCGGTTCGTTTACTTTTATTACTTTATACTTTATTTTTAAAGTTTACTTTATTCGCGGAAAGTTTATTATCCGTTACCATGTCTTTCACTCGGTCGAAAAGTTTCCAACGTTATCGTTGCTTTTGGACGTCGTCGGAGAATACCGTACACAACATAAATACATATATCGGGCGTACACATAAATAATCATCTATATTTCACACGTTACGTCGTGGCGCAGTTATTATTATTATTATTATTATACACTTATTATATAATGAAGACAATTATTTGCGTAAATAATTAAAAAAAAAAAAAAAAATTACAATAATAATGATAATAAAATTAGAAAAAAAAAATAAATATCACAGTCATTTGTTTTTATTATTCGAAAAAAAAAAAAAAAATGTATATAAAAACGCTTGATTACACTTTATACAAGTATTTTTCGGGAGGGGGGCGCGGGAGCAGTCTCGTAAAAGATACGTTTTCGTCGAAAAAGCATTCCGACCGTTATCCGAGCATACTACTCGCTCTCGAAAGTAATATTGTTTGAAATACGCGATTTTAAAAAATCGAAAAAATATACTCCGTCGACAAAATGTCCGATAGCCAAATAGAGAGACGGGTGGTACACCTAGAGAATCAAACACTCTCGCGAACTCGGCCGATTCTTTTGCGAAAAACGACATGCAGCGTCGTAGTCGATCGTGACTCGCGCGCTCTACGGAAACCGATGAGAAACTCGTGAAAAACGATTCGGTCGTTCGTATTTTACGATTTTATTATTTCTCTCGACGACGAGTACTTGGCGCTCTTTGAAAAATCGTTTCGAACTCGAATTTCGAGAAGAAAAAAAACGTGTGTACGCCTACTCGAAAAGTATCCGTTTCCCTACTCGAATACTCGCGCGTACCTAACAAGACTGGCTGGAGAGGAGTTTGTACAAAAAAAACACGCGTGGCCGCGCGAATCCGTCGCGGTGGCCGGGACGCTCTACGGCGACGCCGCCGTGGCCGCGACCACCACGCGGTCCACGTTGATGGGCGCGGCCCGTTCCATCAGGCACTCGATGCTGGTGCTCTGCTCGTTGGACAGGCTGGACGCGGACGACGACGATTCGATGACCACGCACGCGGCGGCCACGTCCGCGACGGTCACGTCGCCGTTGCGGCCCATCTCGACCAATACCGTCGTGTAGTCTGGCGGCGGCGGCGGCGGCGGCGCGGAAGTCGCGGCGGTCGTCTGCGGCTGGTGGCCGCCGACGGTGGACGCCGGGGGCTGGTGGACGCCGGGGGCAGTGGTCGACGAAGAGGACGACGACGAGGACGACGAGGACGAAGAGGACGGTGACGAGGACGACGATTCGCCCAGCGCCGCCGCGTACTGTTGATTGCCGAGCGCGTGCGCCAGCCTGCGCACGCTCCGCCGGATGCTCTGTCGCAACATTTTCGCGATCCTATAGCGAACGATGGAAAATAAGCACAAAAATATATTTAAAAAAAAAAACCGTTCGATAAATAAATTCTCGGGCGAAAATACCGTTCCGTCGCGATATCGTGGACGACGCGACGTAAAGACCGCAAGAGTATTTCGTTTCGAGCGATTTTTTTTTTTTTTTAATTTAAAAACAATATGAAGAAACTCGAGTCGCGCGAATTCGACGTTTATCCGAGTGGAACAAGTGAGAGAACCCCCGCGAGAAGATTATAATTAAAATGTTTACTACGAATAAAAAAAACTATCGACAGCAAAAATATGTCGTTAATAATATATTTAAACAATAATCAAATAAAACAAAGGTCTCGCCTTGAGTATTATAATGTACCTTTATTTCATTTGATTATTGTTTAAATATATTTAATAATATTTTGTTATTATTTATGAGTATTAACCATTAATATATCGATATGGATAAAAATAAAAAGTTCTCGCCCGAAGTATAATTTTGTAAAATGTCCGATTTGAAACGTACGTTCTCGTCTAGGCGAGAACATTTTTCCTTTTTTAGTTTACTTATCGTTAGAAATGTTCGATGATAGTTTTAATGAAATAAATCGTTTCGACCACTCGGCGGAGAAAACGTTCAATAATATTGTTTTTACCGCGCGACTCTGATTTCGACTTTGTTCGACTAAAAGCGATTTCGGAAGCACTATAAAATACTGTTTCGCATGCTCGTGTCTATTATAATAATATAATATGCTAGTGTGCAGAGGTTCCCAAACTGTGGGTCGCGATCATTATACTTTTGGTGGGTCGCGCCGCTATATTTTTAAATAACGGGTCGTACAATAAAAAAGTTTGGGAACCTCTGTGCTAGTGCGTCAACTTACACGGTCAACCCCGAAGAACGATATCGTCGCTGCGGCGTCGACGACAAACCCCGTGTGTTATGATATAGTTACATTACAGAGTCGGCCGTCGTCGACGAGGCGTCGTCCCCGTGTGCGGCGAAGAAGGAAGAATAGCACAAAAAGCGATACCGGTCGGTTACGCCGACCGCGTTCCAGGTCGCATGCAATGTTATTTTTTAGCCGCTAGTGGGCGGGCGAGACGTACAACGGTCGCGAGTGTTTTTTTTTTTTTTAACAACAGTCCTCGTCTAGAGAAGAGCGTAACGATAATAATATTGTTATTACTAGAGGGCGTTAAAAATCTTACGACGTGCGTTTCTAGCGCGCGTCGTACATCATAATATACATTACGCGTTACAAAATAGATGAATATATTATATAAACTTACGACTAGGTATAAAAAAAAAAAAAAAACATTTAAAAAAAAATTAGCGAATAAAAATCTAGTTAAATATTAAAATATCGTAACGGACAACGGGTCGGATGATTAAAAAAAAAACAAGTATAAGTGCGTGCGTGAAAAATGTACAAGAGATGTATTAGTAACAGATAATAATAGATAAATAAATAAATAATAAAGAGAGGATAGAGAGAGAGACAGTGGTGTAAGCCGTGATGGTAGAGCGTGTGCGTATTAAGTATGAAGAATAAATGTATTGTCTACGCTACTGGGGGTTAGTCGTTCTCGTAAACGGTTACTAATTCGGTGAATCTTAAGGACCTTGCTCCGGTGGCCGTGGAATACGACGGCGGCGGCGTGTACTTGGGCGGCGGGTCTTCGATCTGCACGGCCGTGGCCGTGCCGTTGGCGCCCGGCTCGGTCGCCGCGTCGCCGCCCTCGGCCGGTCTGCGGGTCTCGATCACGGGCCGATAGAGCATCTGGATCCGCTGGAAAACGAACGGCGAGAAACGGGAATTTTTATTTACAACGTCGAGGTAATGTTTTCATTGTCAGAACGCGCGCGCGAGCGTGTAGAACCGGTCGCGTCGCCCCCTCGTGGGCTTTTTTAGTTTTGAGGGGGGGGGGGTCGATTCTACCGGCGGCTTTCATTTTTAACCGTTCATAACAACGGTTCTAGAAACAAACGGTTTTGTCTTCAAGTTCAATTATTAAACGGCCGGATTATTGAAAAAATGAAACTGTAATTTTTTTTTAATTTGTCCGGGGAGGGCGGGGGGCGGTGTGAGATTTTTGAAAATCTAAAAGGGGCGTCGAGTAGTGATGGGCAGAAACGACTGATTGATACTACCGACTATTAGTCGGTTTTCATTATACGTACTACCGACTATTATTCGACTAATAATTTGCACGACCAGCTATATACAAATCATAGAAATTAGTCGAATAATTCGTCGACTATTTTTTTTTCAACCAACTAATATGAATAAATGAAATTAGTCGACTAATTATTTGACTAAAATAACTGATAACTCGGTAATTCTAAGAAATCTAAATTTTAGTCGTAATTCTATTTAAAACTAGTCAAAACAATCATGCTAAAGTTTGCAATCAGTCCAATAAAAATCAGTTGAATAATTTAAAAAATGCAAATTGAATAATGATAATAAGTTAAATAATAAAAATAAATCGAATAATAATAATTAGTCGAATAATAAAAATGTTCGAGTAACTAAATTAGTCATATGGTACTACCGACCAAGTCGGTAGTAATTAGTCACTTTTGCCCATCACTAGTGTCGAGTAAAAAAAGGATGGGAATCACTGATCTATACCACGTTCACCAGACGGCAAACGGCGATAGGGAAATGTTATTTATTTAAACTGTAGAGCGCCCCGGTAATGACATTTTTAAACCTTTAAAACACTCTCGAAATTTCGAAAAATCCGGTTTTCTTATGAAGACCATAAGTTATATATATACCATCTACAACAGTAGGATAATATATAGTATATATTGTGCTTTTTCTGTAAGTTTATTGAAATCTGGCTGATAATTTGTAAGCGCAGTTCGCACAAGTTCACTTAAATGTTCATCAGATAGATCGATATTTAGATTTAATTAATTTAAACGAATAACGAAACCGGTGGCAATAAACACACTATCTAACGTTTCTAACGATTCTAACAGAATTTTATTAGTTTTAGTCTAAATTTGGTTCAAGAGCCGCATGCGGCTCGCGAGCCTCGTTGTGGCCACCCCTGATATAATATACAATAGGTGTCACGCGAACCGCGGCGGTTTCGGCGAAATATCGCGACAGCGATCATCATATTCATTCGACGGTTCGGGGTTCGGGACTGTCGGTACCTAGTGTAGAAACGAAAATACTCACGTCAAACAAGTCCGGCGGCCCGGTCGCCAGGTACCGGCAGCTCTGCACGATGCCGGCGAACGGCACGATCAGCAGCGGTATGATCTGCAGCAAACAGCCGAACTCCCGGCTCGACGTCGACCAGTACGTGGATTGCGACGTGCCTTTCCAGTTGTACAGCCAGCGGTAGCCGCCGTTTTTGAACACGGACGTGCTGAGCAGCTGAAAAGAAACGTACGGGGTCGGCCGTCAGGTGTGGTGATCGAGGCATTTTAACGGAGCTTTTATTACGGGGCGCGTCACACTCACGATTAGCGCCACCGGGACGATTATGTTCCAGTCGAACGACATCATCGGCGCCAGCCACACTTGCAGGTGCTGGTTGGCCTGCGAGAAGAGCGTCGCCACCACGGTCTCGCCGCTGTACGGACGGCCGCGCACCATGAACAGAGCTCCGATTTCCAACAAATACAGTATCATCATCCACCAACCGCATCCGACGCAGAAATCCATGAGGTACACGATGAATATGCCCAGCTGAAACGATCGGAACCGACGATATAAAAAATACATTGCGTTAGGTGTTGTGTCGTCGAGTACGAACAAAATTCGACTCGACTGATAAACAGGGGCCGAACCCTACGGGTATTCGGGAGGTCTGTCGCCCTCCCCGTTTCGATTACAACATTGCAAGAGACGGTAAAAAAAGGGACGAATCCCGATTCCTTCCCTGCCGTTTACCCAAGCCCTTCCCGAAATAAACCGAATAAATATCGTAAGATTCGAAAACATAAAACTCGATTATGCCAATGGACTTCACGGGTACGATTTTGAAACGATCTGTCGGTTAATTTATCGTATTGATTTTCGTTTTTAAACCGACGACGTCCACACTATTTGCCAAACAGTTTTGTTATATCTAAATACATACGTCGTCGTACGATAAGTATACGACCTAAACAATAGGAAAACGTCGAATGGACGAACGGCGGCGCGGCGTCGTCGTTCTCGCCGACCAATATCGGTATAACAATACGAATAATGTACTCACTTCGGTCGCCATGAACAGGCCGATCGTGAACGCGGCCGCGCACGATAGAAACGTAATCGTCGTGCGCCACTTTCTCAGTTTGAACGGATGCAGCGATATGATGCCGCTGACGACGCAGTGCCATATTGCGAGCTGTAAGTAAACGGACGGGATTAGATATAGGTAGAAAAACCAGACGACGCGCGACGGACGGGCTTACCTGTTGTCCGATGCCGAACATGATGAGCACGAAATAAAACAGGACGGACCAGAAGGGCGAGATGTTTTTGGCGCCGATCATGGCGAACGTGGCCGGGAACAGTTCGGTGGCCAGGCGCATGGCTTGGTAGCCGCTCTCCTGGGGCATGCCGGGCACGTTGTTTTTCATCGTCCGCTCGCCCAACAGCAGGCTGCTGTGTTGCATCCACCGCACGGGCGTCAGGTGTTTGCGCGCCTGAGAAGAGTTTTGCTTGAACAAAAATATATAGGAACTCATCCGTTCTGGAAAAAAAAAAAAAAAAACGACGAGATTAAATTTAATATAATCGGGATGACGAGATGCCGACGACGACGACGCGACGGTATCGTTCTCGTGGATGTTTTCAAATCGATACGAAACACACCGACTCGAAAACTATAATAGATTTTGTCTCACCGTTTCGTCGACAGTGATAATACGTAAACAAGCGAGTTGAAATCGCCGACGTATATCGCCCCCCCGTTGACAAAATACGCCACCGTTACACGAGTTTAATTTACGACACGACAATGTTATTTTAAAACGTTAAGTATTATATACGATAAAAAAATGTTTGTCAACGCGTTATTTTAGATTAAATTTAGTCCTGCGAAACGATTGCTTACCGAAAGAACTGGGTAGGTACACGAATCCGCGGGCTTCGAGGAGTTGCACGCACGTGTTGGCTATGAACGCGGCCAGTACGAGCACGGCTATCGTGAGGACGACCACCACCGAGGCGTCCCTGTGCAGCAAATGCTTCGGCCGATTGTGCGACGTGATTTGCATCGTACACGCTCCGAGTATGCCCCACGTGAGAAACGTCTCCGTGAACGCCGCCACCCAACTCTGTGAAAAGAAAACATTTATTTATTTTTTTTAAAACAAACACCGCGCAGTTATTATAAATTATTTTATTCGACGTCGTCGGTCGATCCGATCGACACGCGACGCGAGTCCTTTCGATAGGACCATACAGTAGGCGTGCTCGAGAAAAACCGACTGCCGATTATACGAAAATTTCATATAGACAGTTTTTGAAATTACTTTTCATAATAGTATCGATTAATATATTATAAATATCACAATACGCTCCAATAAAGTCTAAGCTCGCCGTTTCGTCGATAATTTTCTTGAAAAACTCGTATCCACATGTTGTTTTCACACGTAAATAATAGCGAAAAAAACTGGTTTTTTTATTTTTATTTTCTTATATTCTATACCCCTTCCCTTCACAATCTTGGTGAGTATATGAGTATATGAGTATATTCGGTGAATAGAACCTTCCCCTCTACTTATTGGAATTTAAAAAAATAAATATCTTTTAGGAAAACGATGAGTTTTCAAAACACATTTCTCGAAAGTTTAAACTTATGCGTCACTAATGGGGTTTCTGCGATAAGCGATTCGATATACGCTTGGTAAAAACGTTTATTACCTTGGTGTTGAGGAAAAACTCGCTCCAATCGGTTTCCGGGAAAATGTCGCGGTGCTGAAAGCCGATCATGGGCGCTAGACCCAACATTTTCGTGCTCAACATGAACACGCCGATTACGGGCACCAGCGAGAATATACAAATCACTTTACTGTACGACTTCAAACCTGCGAAAAAAAGGAAAAAAATTAATAAAAAAAAAATAAATAAATCAAAAACGATCGTCGCGTTATCGTCACGCGAACGTGACGCGATCGATAGGCGTCTTGCGAGGTCGAATCGAATCGCCACCGCGTGCGGGGAAGAAGGGGAGGATAAATCAATACAAGTCGGTCGTTTTTATGAGAACGACGTGTGTGTGTGTGTGTGTGTGTGTGTGTGTGTGTGCGCGTGTTGAAACCGACGACGACGTTCTAAACACGGAGAAATCCGATTTGTTATTCGTTTCCAAACGGGAAATATTCTTCTATGGTTTTTTTTACTGTTTGTTCGACCCCTGGGCGAGGCGACGCGACGACCGTTACGCGCGTTTACGTAAAACGACAATGGCTCACCTTTACTTAAGCATATGAACACGATCGTCCATATGATCGTCAGATTGATCACGACCGGCAGTTTCAACGAGTTGTCGTTCATCTCGAGTTTTTCCACGTACTTTCTCTGCAACACTATGCCGTTGAAGTAGCTCGGCACGGTCTCTTCGATGTTGAACGTGATGTTCGAAGAATAGGTCGCCCACGGCACGGCGTCTGCAATAAACAAACCGTATTATAATATACATATATGTATGTGTATACGTGACACGAAATAATGTTTTTTTTCCCCTCTAAATTTGGAATATCGATTGGCCGTTTACCAAATACCTAGATTTCCACGAGCGTCGTCGTCGTCGCGATGCAATAAAATCGCTCGGACAAATTTATTTTGAATTTAAAAATTAATAAAACGAAATATGTACATATTTTACGGATATGACGTACGATTACACGTATTTATACGATTTATAAAATCGTTGTAAATGAAAAAATATAGGTAATAATATTGTATTCGAAAGAAAACAATATGCAAATCGAACAACATTATTCAATCGTTCGTTGCGGAAGAAAAAATAGGTGTAAAGGAAACGTTGAATAAACGAACCAATAACCTTCGACCGCTCGACTATTATAAAACTATTTACTGCCCTATGCATGTTACATTCGTTGCATATTTTATTTTCCGTAATCATATTAAATTCGAGTAATTGAACGATGATAATTCGTTTCGTAAAAATGATTTCTGCACGTTTTAAATTCCTATCGCGTTAAGTCTCCCCGACCGCGACGCGCGCTGATGGCTACGACGCGTCGGACGCGAGTCAACTGTTGCGCATCGGAGTTACGCGATCCACGAGTCGCGTGACATTACCGATCGGTTACTGGTCGAGCACGTTCTCGAGAAAGGGACGAGCATATCGTATTTCCGCCGCGAGAATTTTATATTTACGATTATGTGGAAAAAAAACACGCGTACGCGAGTAAAAAACAAAGAAAAAACGTCACGCGTCGTCGATAGAAAATGAGAAAATCGTTTTTCAAACGGTACGACTAGGTCTGTTTTTTGGAATGCACAGAAAGGAAAAATCAAGTCAAAAGGATCGAAACGTCAGCACGGTATACGAGTATTTATTCCAAAGTTTGGAAACGACGGCGAAGACGTCACGAATCAGTGCGCGGAAAATCTACTCCGCAGATTGTTCTAAACGGGACGATGAAAACACGGTTCGATCAGGACACGTTCTATTGATTATTATAATAATAAATCGTATTGTTCGTAAAGGAAGAAGAAAAAAAAAAAATGAAATAAAAGTTATATTTATCTTTTGGCAGCGAAAAACGATCGTTTCGCCGCGATGGTTATAACTTATAACAGTGAGAGGTAAATACGGTTTTAAAACGTAATGCGAGATCGAATCGTCACCGTTACGCGCGATTAAAATCGTTCGAAATAATTTACAAACACCGCTACCGAGACGGGTCGACGAGAGATATATCAAAACCTCGGGCGTCGTTTATTTTTAATACCGTATATTATTATTACGCGTTGCGTCTCTCTCCTGACGATTTTCTAACACGAACAGAGAACGGAATTATTTAGTGTTTGGACAAACTTTTACGTTCTTTTTATTCGACTAAATTTTCCCTCGGTCACAGGATTTTCACTTGGTATCCTTTGATTTTCTTTCGCGCGAGATTTTTTTCATAATAATATTTTACTCGACGTGGACACCACACATTTGATAATTCGTAACTAAATATACGTACGACATCATCGCACGGGGCGAAACGTAATGTGGGTTACAACAAACAAACCTTCTTTGTACTCGTCGATCGGCTCTGCCCAACGGTAAACGTCCTGTTTCGTGATGAACGAATCGCGGAAATATGTGAACATCCACGAGATGCCGATCACGGTGTATGTGCCGATGAACGCCTGGGCCAGGAGCAGTGCGATGCCGATCCCCTGTAATCAGTCGAACGTTGTAAGTCTCGTAAACGCGCGCGCTCGCCGCCGCCGCCGCCGGCCGTGACCTACACACCGGCGCGGCGGTTCCTAAACGATGACCTCAGAAAACTGCAGCAATTCCCACCCAATTCAACCCCGATCGTTTCGTTCGTCGGGCGATGCGAAGAGTTCGCCAAATTTATCGCTCGCCGTTATCGTCCTATGCCTTTTTTTTTTGTCATATTTACAACCGAAGATAAAAAACAAACACACAAATTCATATTGAAACTAAAAAAAAAAAACCAAAAACTTTAACGCAGGAATCGGCCACCTTTGGGCCATATTTTTTTTCAATTATTCATCGAGGGCCACATTAATGAAAAAAAAAAAAACAAAAATTGTACACGTGATAGTAATTATATATTGTATTGCTATTATATTTGATTATTTCACATCGGAATGTGAGTATAGAAAATAAAAGTTTTACCGGAAAAAATTAAAATCGAATAAAACACTGTACATTTGTAAATTAATGCTATTTCCGGGCCTGCGGTTCATTAGTTAATTTTTCGACTAGATAATATAATAAAAGTAATAATAATTTTATAGACTAAACTGAGCATATAACTCTATATAGGATATGCATTAACTATTAGATTATATTTTATTTATAGAAAAAAAAAAAGAAATAATATTGAACAAAAATAAAACACAAAAATTAACCACATTTGTGGCCGACCCCTATTGATTATTCCTTTGAGTAAAAACGAACGAATGGAATTTCAGTCGCGTTAAATGGATATCGCAGTGGCGGAACTACATAGATAAAGGTGTGATTTCGCGCGAGGAGCGGCCTGCGACGATTTAAACTCGGAAAATTACAATTTAAAAAATAAAAACTAAAAACACCACGTAAAAGTTTTGTTTTCGAGTTATAAAATACGTATGTTATTCAACTCAAAGTCATTCGAGTCGAATTTTCCACTCGAAATGCGTATAAAAATAAAATACAATTTTCACCGGGCAGAGAATTTAAAATGTAATTCTGTTTTCGTTGAATAAAATATCCGGATTTTGCAATTGATTATAAAAAAAAAAAATCCTCGACATTTATAAAATCCTGTCCTAGCAATGGGGGGGGGGGGGGGTCTCCACGAACGTTTTTTACACGGGCCTCCAAGAATCTATCTAGTTCCGCCGCCGCAGAGATATTTTCCTCCGAGTAGTGATGATTCGCGCGATTATTGATTTATTTTTCCTTTTTCGATAGTGGATTGTTGCGTATAGACGCGCGACTCGATTACTATATTATACTCTCTTTTCCCGGCGAAATAACAATATCACTCGCGAGAATAGGATATTTTTCAACGCGTTTTCAGACGTCTCGGGTTCTGCGAAACACTACGGGAACTGTTGACCTACACTTTAACACGCGCGCGCCGTCGCCCGGGAGCTGTTGTGCGCGAAAGGGGCACGCGATCGACCGGCTCGCACACGAACCGAACCCGTTCGGACACGCAGAACCGTTAAAAAACGTTTCGGATTCGCGTTCTCCGAAAAAGTTAAGCGGCGATGTGTTTAACGGGCAACTTGCGTCCTCCAACACTACGCTGCGCAGTGATTTGAACACATTCCGCTGGTTTTTTCGACGTGAAATGTGGCAGAGCGCTATGGAAGAAAAAAAAGAAGCGCTATCGTGTCACGTTATATAACGGTTTCTCGAGTACGTGATTTGAATAACGATTGTTTTCGCGCTCGTTTCGATCGGTATAAAAAAAAAACACCGCGACTAATATTATGTTTGTATTATTTTCTACGAAACTACTATACTAGTCTGGTCAGAAGCCAAACGATATTTCCGAGGGGTTTTATGGAAAACTAAATTTTTCAAACCGTTAAATTGCGCGTTGATATTTATAATTTGCGGAATATAAAGACGGTACCGTCGGAAAAAAATCCCAAATTAATGGTTCTGAAAGTCTCGGAAAAAAATTACTCGACGATTTCACGACTCCGGGCTCACAGAGACTCGAGCGTTTTTTAAAAGGACTAAAGGGATGAGAATCGTTTTTCTAAATCGCTTTTCGTTTTTTGACAAGCCCCGCTATGGACGACGCGCGACGCCATATTTAACCATATATATAGATATCGAGCGGTTGTGCAGTAAACGTCATCATCGCGTCGAGTGCAATCGCTGCAGTTTCTGCATGTCGGTGCAGCCGGGCGCTTACCTTGAATATCGGCGATATCCTCCACATGTCCATGACCCCGGCGCCCAGCAGCTGACCGAGCGAGCTGTGAAACGTGAACAGGGGTATGCCGACTAGCAACGACAACACTAGGAACTGTAGTATGAAGTTGGCTGAAAAAAAGTCGAGGAAAAAATCAAATCAAATTCACGCGCGCAAAAGTGCAGACGAAGAGTTTCTCGACCGAGGTTCTGTCTTCGCGGTAATGGGGAAAAAATAGCATTTTTTAATACTGACCTCCGAATTGTACCGTGAGTATGGCGAACCGGCTGATGTTAAAGGCTCCCAGAGTGCAGCCGAGCGTGGCCATCACGGAACTGTACTTGTTGTTCCACTGGCCCAACGGACTTTGGGACTCCTGCGACATCTCGTACGCTCTGTAAAAACACGAAAAACCGCGTTAGGTAAAATCGTCTCTGAACGCGTTCTCTACACGACGCCCTCGGAATTGGAATTCGCACGCGAACGCTTCCGAATATCAAGGCCGACGGAATAATACGTTGTTATTAAAAGCTATAAAATAACGATATTGAAATAAAATTAATCGGTTCATCGACACACGGACTCGATTCGACACTATAATATTATATATTATATTATAATAGAGCGTGTATTTATTATTGAAAAACGTTTTTACCCAGAGAGAGAGAGATAATTATTAGATAAATAATATTCTAGTCGAGATCATTATATTATTACTATTTGTATATAAATATTTCGTAATTATCTCGTTTTATTACGTTCGGTAATAATATTTAATCCAAAGAGTAATGAAAATCGAGACGATTTTAATATAAATGCCAAACGCATTATACTATATTTCGCACGCGACCTTCTGTTTCGTCTCGGCTCTTCCGATATTATTTTTATTATTATAATTTCGTCCGCGCTATAACGTCGTCGTAATCATTGTCGGCCGGCCGGCAATCCGTTTGTTTCGATGACATTTGCCAAAGAATAAAAAACAAGCGCGAAATCCCCTCCACTCGACACGGGTGTATTTTTTTTTTATGCAAACGAGCCATTGAGATCAATACAGAAATTGAATAAATCGATTGGAAAACGAACCGACCGTGGGACGAAATTATACGTGTGCGCGCAACACACCCCTTTTAAACACCCGATTAGGTCTGAGAAAACGAGAGAGCGTAACATTTTCGACCGGTCGGGATTTTATTTAGAGAACAATAATTATTACTACTATATCCTTTACCCCACGCGAAATCGCAATTTTCTCATAGTACCTGAGATAATAAATCGTCGTCGATACTACAATTTTATAAAAATCCAAGACATTGAGGTTTTCGCGTAACGAATATTATTTTTAAAAAAAAACCCGAAAAACATTTTTAATCGATAATATTTTCGATCTTCTCTTTTGTTTCCACGATAATAAGTAGTAGGGAACGGATTTTAATATTAATATTTTTATGTAGTAATAGCGTCGGAAAGTTTTCGACATGTATACGTTTCATTTAATTTCAAGTATAATCTGATGCTAATTTGATTTAGAAGAATAATTAAATTTTTTTACAAATAAATAAACGTATTCTGTATTACTGAAGTGTAGTTTGTATAATATAATATCGTTGACTGTTTAAATATGCCCAAAAGTAGCTCGCACCAAAAAAACTGTCAGTCTTGTGATAAATCAGTCGTATATATCTATCTAATCAGTATTTAAATATTTTTGAAATAACTTTTTTTTCGATTCTTTGGCAAAGTGTTTTAGACGTTTCGGAGGGGGTCCGGACTCTCCCCCCCCCCGAATACGATTCGGACGCGGCGGAATATTCGAATATTATTACGTCGTCGTCCGATATGCGAGAGCGTGGATTTCGCGCGGGCACCACAAAAATAACGTGCGTTTTATAATAATCATTATAAAATATCGCGGTTGTTGCCGACCCTGAAAAATTTCGTCCGACTACTCTCCGTATAGTATCGAATTCAATAATAATTATTTCGCGGAACAGCGAACGTACTACGTACGTACGTATCGCGTTCGCTGCTTTGTGGCGATTTTTAAATACGCCGTAAAACCGGTTACGCGATTTGAATATTATCACCGATAATAGACCGGTCGAGTTTTGTTGTTTGTTAAATTAATCAACGTGCACGTTATGCGTACGTTATATTATTATTATAATGTACGAAACGTACGAACCTGTAAATTATACACGCGGACTTTTTCGAACGTTGATAACACGTTAGGACAACACTGGGACGACGACGAATACTCTTTCGCGCACACGAATCGATGAAAATAATAATAGTAGGAAATGCGTAGTTGCAGAAAAATCGTGAAACTCGCACCTGTGTTAAATCGACTAAATAAACGACCAACGGTACCTACTTACACTTCGGCAAGCGTGTGTTATTAAATCATCATATTATACTCGTATTATACCAGCGTTTCCAAACCTGGGAGGCGTAAACAGTCATTACAAAATACAGTTTCTATTTATTCAATTATTTTTATTTTAAAATCTAGGGAAAATATGAAAAATTATAATCATCAATAAAATTGAATTCATTTTATTATAATTTCTTCGTAAAGAACACAAAAAAAAAAAAATTGATATATTTTTCACGTTATAGAAGGTGGGGGGGGGGGGGCGCGCGAGAGTTTCGAAAATCTGGGGGCGTAGAATAAAAAAGGTTGGGAACCACTGCTCGTATACCTTCGAGGTCTACATATTTTTTTCGCGTACTTTGCACACCCCCCGAACCGAAATGCGCTGAAAATGCAATAGACGAATGAAAATGTTCTCGAGAAAAAAAAAACCGATTCTTCTTCTCTAACCCGAGAATGTGAAAATTACACTCTTGGAATTTTATCGAATTTCAAATCGCGTACGATTTTATTGATTATAATATTGTTGTATTGAACGACGAAATTGAAACGGTCGATAAACATGGAGAATAAGAGATAAAACGGTGAAAAAACCTACTCGATTAAATAAATGGAAAAAAAAAACAGTAAAATTCGGATTTCAAAAAAAAAAAATGTCCTAAAAATAAAATAAGACCATAAAATGCGAAATTTATCGTTACAATTACACTTTTCCGACCGCCTGAGAAAACGTGCGGAAAACAAAAAAAATTCAAGTCATCGAAGCCCTCTCAGTATGTAACGCACGTGCCGATTTCACGTCCACAATGAAACGGCGACTAAAAAGAGACTCGAAAAAAATAAATATTAAACGTAAACACATATTATATTATTCGGCGCAGCCGGTGGGGGGTTTCCTCACGAGAGGACGCTTTTCAAAATTATCGTTTTCATTAGCGTTGTCACTTTATCGGTCTCGCCGTTTACATTTATTACGTAATATTTAATTTCGTATTTCTAATTATAGACGTTGTGAAAAATGATTTTGAAAAAAAAAAAAAATGTTCGCAACATCTGCATGTACAACAACAGCTGTCGCGCGCGCGCGTGGTCTGTCTTTAATATAATAACCGATCGCGCAACGATCGACCACGCGATTTATTAAAATATCACGTTACGTTAAATCGTCGTTCCTCGTTCATTAACGAAAAATAATAAAAAAAAATAATACGACCCGGAATTTTCGTCTATAACCTCTGTTTTATATACAACCTCGGTCGTATCCTGGTTTATTAATTGCGACCCGTCAGTTTTTGTTTTTTTTTTAACGCACGCCGGGTGTAATTTTGAATCAAAAAAAAAAAACTGTTAGTATAATTTTTTACAACGAGACGTCGATGAAAAAATGCAAACATTTACATTACACATCGAGTACGTCGTTTACGTTTCGTTAGTTTGATCGGATTTTTTGTAAATTAATTATGAAAATAAAAGAATACGAATTCCGCTCTTTTGTTCAGATAAAACACGACGTAGACTACTTTAACCCGTCGACGGTTTCTATAAAAACGTACTATTACTATGAGATGAAACCAAAACGAAATGTCATTAGAATATTATTCTCATAAGGGATCGAGAAGAAAGATATTTTGTTGTCCCGGTTGCGTTTTTCAGAGTTTTAAACGGGTATTTTTAATCATAGACATGTGTAAGATTTACACGACCGGGTGCCCCGCGCGGTCCGTCTGAGAACACGGAAGGCGTTACTTATTAGAAAAAAAAATAAAAAAAACTCGACTTTAACCGTTAAATCACGCGCGCGACGACCGTACTTTGGGTACTTATTATTTGCACCGCTCTACCGGCCGGCCGTTTATTGTTTTTCCGGTTCAGTTTTTTTTTTTTGTTTTTCGATTTCCGATCGCCGGACAAACACATCGCGGCGGTTTTTTTACGATCATCGCTGGCCGACACGCGCGTTTAATAACGCCGCCGCCGCGCCGCTCGTAATAACAGCGTATTAGTCATATTATACAAAACGTTACGATAATATTTCGTGTTGAACGTGCGCGTATACCGGCAGCCGAGCACGTCGTTTTGCAATATATTCTCCGTATCGCGGCGCACAGAGTTTCCCGAGATCGACGAAAAGCGACACGTCGTCGTCGGTTTCGTAGAAATTAGGTAGATTTCAATCGTTTCGCGTCCACGGACGATTTCCGCGTCGATATCTCACGATTTCCCTAGTAGCGATTGCTCGAGGGGGCGTGTTTCGAGGTAATAGACTGATTGACAGGACATTTCGTTTTTTATTAAATAAAACACGAGAATTTATCGATCGTGCGCGCGTCGCACTATCCGATCGTCGTGTCGTCGCGGCGACGACAACAACAACAATATTGCGACTAGATTTTACGAAACGAAAACACGACGACGTGTCGGCAGAAAAGTCCGACGTGATTATTATTTCGCCGACACGGTCTTCACCGAGTACCGTGAGATTTTATTTCAGCGCGTCCGTCGCGCGAAGACAATCGGGTCGAAAAGTGCGGTGGCGCACGTACGTGGGGAAAAAAAAACAACTATAATATAATGCTGCAGTAGTCGCGAGAAACACTGAAAAAGTCAACCTAATTAATTCCGCGAAACGCGTAACAACAATACGTTACGGCTATTGCAGGTATACGTATATCAACAGCAAAACATTATTAATTATTAGAGTTAGGATGTTGATGACCTAAAAAACACACAATAATGCCCTAAAAAAATGCAAAAAAGCCCTAAAAAAAGTGCGAAAATGCCCTACAAACTTCAAAAAATGACCTTTAAAATTATCTAAAATACTAATTAAGTAAGTGAAAAAACTTATTTATAAATAATAATTTTTATACAAAAACCCCACAATAATAATATTAAAATTATTTTTTACTAATAGTCCAAATCCAAAGTTAGATTTTAAATAAATTAAATTTGTTACCAAACTTGGGTGTAACATTTGCCCTAAAATCTATAATTTGTGAAAAATGTCCCACATTGTATAAAAAGTACAAAAAATGCAAAAGTCATCAACATCCTAACTCTATTAATTATTATCGTAGACGGACGGCGGCGGATCATCGGTCGTCCGAAGAAACGACGACGACTAATCGCGGACGACAATGAGAACGGGGTTAGGTGGCCGTGCGAATCCGAAAGAACGGAATATACGGTATATTCTCACGCGCGCGATCGTTTTTTTTTTTTTTTTGCGCAACCGATGAAAACTCGTACTGAGCCCTCGAGAGTTGGAAAACGACGTGAAAAATACGGCTCGTAAAATATAATATGTAAAAACCAGAAGAGACGTTAAACAAAGCGTCAATCACGCCGTTGTCGTTTTTGTTTTTCGAACGCGCGTTTTAACGACTCAGTCATTGTTGTTGTTGTTACGATACGTACCTATATTTTCTTTATAAACGATATTTGTGTGTGGATTTGAAAAGAACGCATACGTATACGTATTACCTAAACGTACCTATTTATTGTTACGTATCAGCACAATAAAATATGTTACGTAAAAAAACATACGTTGCGTTTTATCTCTCTATCTACGTACGACGACGACGTTCGCAGCAGCCCACACACAAGCGGACTTAATTAAAAAAAAACCGAAAAGTTCGGAACGCGGCACGGCATAATATTAGTCTCTAACTACTCGCGAGCGTTATAATAATATTTGAAAATATATTGCATACACACAACGAAAATGAATTATCTCGTAAACGTTACCGTTGAGAAAATAAAAACACGCAATTAACGTAATATTAACAAGTATAAATAGTATTAAAAAAAAAAAATGATGATGATAAACTCACTCGTCGGCGCATTCTCGCACGTCGATAATACTTCCATACCGATTGGTGATGACTTCGAAACGCGGCATTTAAGTGCGATCGCGTCTCATCAACACATTCAAACTTAAACCGTCGCGAACAACGCGAGATGATCGTCGTCGCTAGCACGAATCCGATCTTCGTTCGAACATGGTCACCGCACTACTAATGGACAGTGTTTCCAGTTATTTCAGGATCAAGGGAACTAGTTACGCAAGTGGACGGTTGCGAATTAATCTGGCGAAAAAAAAATTGTTGTTTTTTTTTTCATTCTATTGCCAAGGACGTCCACACCACCGAGTTCAAACGCGGAAACTCGAGATTTTCTACACTGTAGTATCGGGCGGTGGTGGTCGGTCGTGATCACACTGTACGCCGCCGCCGCCGCGGAGAGCCGCGCGTTTTTTTTAATAACGCGGCGGTAATTATTATCCTACCGGTATAACCGTCGTCTGAAAAAGATTTTTCGAATTTTTTTCCATCTCCAAACGGTTCGAGACGTTCGCCGTCAGATAATATCGTCGCGGTAATGAGTCCTGCAGGGTTCGGATTTTATAGCGTTTGCTACTTATTACGGGATAGAGATAAAAATAGCATCGGGACGAATCTAAATATGAAAATTTAATTTTGCCATTTTTTGCATATTTGAAGTTTTTAGATTTTTTGCCAATATTCTTAATTATTCAACGCTTTATTTTGTATTTTTCATAAATCTCGTTTATATCGAACGATGACAAATAGTATTAATTTACGTGAATATCATAAGAAAAATTCCCACATTTTCGTTTCACATTGAAAATTGATAAATATAATATGATAATATTATATTTAACATGTCATAATCTCTTTTCAAATAGCCCGGCGATCTGTTATTGTTCCATATACGATTGTAGATTCTATAATATACCTTAGACCAGCGTTTCTCAAACTGTGGGTCGCGAGAAGTTTTTTGAAGTATACAAATTGTAAGAAATGTATATTTTTTTTAAATTGTATTATTATAAAACAGTAGTAGTAAAGAGGTTGTAATTAACAATAAAAAAAATTTTGATTTTTCAAACAACTTTTTTATTCTGCAAAATGTAAAACTATGGGGATTTTTGGAACAAAATTTGGATCGCGGTCTTAAAAAGATCGAGAACCACTGCCTTGGACGGTATTATTTTTCGTTGTTGTCGCTATTTTCGATGTTTTTAGGGCAAATTTATAGAGCATTTTTTCGGAATTTTCGGTGCTATAAAATCCGAACCCTGGACTAATGACGCGATATTATACCATAACGCTCGAGCGCGTGCACGCGACGGCTCTGCGCGGGGCGACGACACAATAGAGCGTCCGGGCGGCAAGTCGGTTTTCAGTCTACGACGCGTCTCGCCGTCGCGTCGTCCGGTCTCTGTTTTCTCTCGGGTGCCTGTCTCTCGGTTGACCTAATAAGGGACCGGTCACGGAGTTCCTGGTCGTCTCGTTTTTTATTATTATTATTTTTTGTTACCTCTCGTTATTTTTAGAACGCGCGCGCGCGCTGTAGCAGGTGTAGTACCTGCTCTACAAATAGAACGCGCGATTAGCGGGCGGAGGGAACAAAAAATCGATCGTTTCTTTGTGCGCGACAGGTGTGTGCGTGCGTGCGGTGGCGCGTGTATGCACGCTCGTTTTCCCGCGCGAGATTTTTTTTTTTTCGCCTTCCCACACGTACCTCCTACTAGACGGCGACACGTGAGAGACCAATAATTGTATGACCCAGATACTACGCGAGGCACCCGAAGGAGAGGAAAAGATAGCCTGTCGACAGCGACGTATGGTGAAAAAAAAAAAAAACAAACAATCTAAAGAGGACAAACGAAATCGCGTTACGAGAAAACGGAGAAAAACACATCGCGCGCGCGCGCGCGCGCGCGTTTATCGGCGATTCGACACGACCCCCGGGGGGGTATCGAGTTTCACCGGCCCGGCCCGAGCGTGAACGGCGAATTAATAACAAACCGACGACGATATTAGTAATAAGTAACTCGACACGAAGATTTTTTTTTGATTTTTTCCGTTCCTCTTTTCTCATATTATAATATACAACGACGACGCGTCGCAGCGCGGTGCTTCCGAGCGCGTGTCACGTTACTCGTATAAATTATTGTGATTATCACGTGTGGCGGAATTACGTATATATAATATATCAATATCATCGTTATCAAGGCGCTCGGATGTTGTCGCGTTCGTCTGTTCGTACGAGTCGAAGAATTTCCGTCTTCATTGTACGCGTAGAGAATATATTTTCGAGGGAAGATATCTTTTGATTTGTAAATTTGAAAAAATCCTCAACTTTCCAACATAGTAGCGACTGGTTCGTAAAATCAATAGATAATTAAATTTCTCTTTTTTCCTTTTTTTTTTCATATAATTTCGATCGAATTCATATTATTATAATTGACACGAAGCGATTTATTCGGAGTACTATTATACACATAGATACTGCTGTTTGGATAAAATTAAAGCGTATGTTTTCAACGAAACTGTTATAATATTATGTTTCAATGCGATTTTTCGTATTATTTAAAATACTGCGACGAAATTTACCGGTTTTTTTTTTCACACAAAAACACAACATCCGAGCCCTAATTATTGTGACCGGCGGTCGCTTTTGCCGAATCGCGTTCTGTCGATCGGCGCAGATCGTTTTCGGAAAATCGAACGTAATTAGAAGGCCGGAAAGAAGAGCGCGCGTGTCGTCACGACGAGGATAAAACGCGACGGAATAAAAACACACGAACGCCTAGCCGTCGTCGACTCGGCCGGTCATCAAGGAATGTTATGTTAATAATAATAATATTATAACGTCCGATATGATTTCCCGTCGTCGAGCATTACAATACACGCGCGTCACCGCATTAATATAATGATAATAACAACACGTCGTTTGCGTGACGCGCGTACGTCGTCGCGCACACAAAGGAAACGACGACTAATGGGATTCGAATCGCCTAGGATTTTATTCGTCGTGTTGGCGGGATATTATCTCGCGGCGAGTGGTTTTTTTTTGTCGCCGCGTCGTTGGATTCGGATCACGCGCTATTTTTCGCCATTGTGTTTTTCGTTTAGCGCGCGCGCGCGCACACATAGGTGGTACTCGTACGCGCGTTACGAACAATGCCCGGAGAACGCGCGCATCCCGCGGCTTGTTGTGATTATCGCGTCTAAATGTCGTTATTTCGCCTCGTCGGAATACCAGCGCGTCGTGCGGGCGAAACGACGACGACGACGCGCGACGCGCGACGGTGTGTAATTTTCGAAACGCGCTGAAAATGAAAAAAAACGAACCGCTTCGATTTTCACAACGATGTTAGTATCGCAGTGGTGCGATGGGCATTTGTATTTTAGAAACGAAAATCGTTTTTTCACCGCGTAGACTTCAACTTCTCCGCGGAGAAACCGTTCGAGGCAAGGGGGGGTGGGGGACACGCGGCGGAGTGTGCGGAATGAACTCGATCGTTTTCCACGGAGAAAGTGTGTGTTTTTTTCGCCGCAGACGCGCGTGCGAGCAACGTTTTCGAAGAGAAAATTCGGCCGATAATAATAATTGCGATCGTTTTGCGTAGTTGTTTTCGGGGTACAAGAGAGGAAAAAATTCGTTTTCTAAACATCGTGAAAGCGCTCTGACCGTTACGAGTGTACGTACAGTCGACGACCCTTTTCCAGGACGAAAAAGACGATTTGAAAAACACCGTCGTCGTCGAGAAATCGGTAGATTTACACGTACGTACGAACGTGGGGTGCGAGGCGTTACATATTATATCATCGACGATCGCGAATTTAATCGTTTACTTTTTTACTTGCGAGATGGATAAATATTTTCACGTTCGAAATAAATCAACGGGCCCGAGTAGATTTAAAAACTCTATTATTTTTTTGATTATCGCACGCGCGTTCACACACGAGTGAACTATTAGTCGGACTTTTGTGCGTCTCTCCTTGAACGTGTCGCCGCCGTCACGGCACCGCAAGAGCTACCGGAATCGGCCGCGACACACCGCGAACGTGCGCGCGTGTTTTTTCGACTCGGAACGCGTTTGACCTCAACCCGAATACGACGCGCGCGCGCGCCCGCCTACGCGGATGCGCGTACAAAGTTTTTTTTTTTTTTTCCGAATCGCTTTTGTTTCGTCCGATTTCGTACACACCACACCGACCGCGCATGTCCCGAGAAATCTAGCCTCGATCTCTAATCGCGCGCACAATACGGTATTAATTTTTTTTTCGAAACCGGGGCGGTACGAGAACAGGTAGTCCGCGACTCGTTTCGATCGGTCAGATCGGTTTGCGGATGGAAAAAATAACTATGTAAATTCAACTGAATATTTTCCGAAATCAAAGAGTAAAATGTAAAACAACGAAATATTATATAAACGTACGTGATGATATATTCGCGTTTTTTTTTTTTGTTACGATTTTCCACGATATTTTTCAAACCGAGTTGAACGCACCGCGTGTCCAGCGCGCTAAAATATTATAGCCGGCGGATTCGTCCGTCGAAATCCTTCGTTTTTTTTGTTTCCGCGGAGACAGACACACCGAGACCGAAAACACACCGGCACCAGACGCCACCATTGTCCTGGGTGATGGGGTGGACGGAGGGAGGGATGGGAGAATATATTGTCGATTTTTTACTTGGAGTTCCGCCGCCGACTGATCTGTAAAGTGTGTGATAAACGACGTTTCTCATTGACTTGCCGTTCGAACGCGAGACGGCAAAACAAAAATAAAAATATTATATTACAACAAAACACGTTGAAAACCGACGAAAACACACTCACGGCGCCCCGCACACACGACGACGACGACGACGGCGACGACGACGGTCACAACGCGCGCGCACACAACCGGTTGGGCGGACTGACGAGACGGGTCTAAATGGAATAACGACGCGCTCGTGTGTGCCGGTGCGCGCGCGAACCACACACCGCCTCCGCCGTCGCGCCACTACCGCGCCGCCGCCGTCCCGTTAGAATCGCCCAGACTTAGGAAACCGTAAAAAAAAAAAAATTAACAATAATAATCCGTAAAAACGTTTTACGAAAAAAAAAAAAATCGCGCGCGTTCCTGACCTACACAAATGGAGACAAAAAACGCCCCCCGAAAACCTACGAGAGTATGTTTGGGATAAAAAAAAAAAATGGAATTAATTAATTAATTAATAAAACTTTACCACGAAGACGGTACATTTATTTTTTGTTTTTAGGTAATTATTACTTACACTAGAGTCTTAAGTTTTTTAGTTACTCACTAACTATTGCGACTTATGTTAACAAATTCGGAACCTGATGTTAAAAAACTTGCTAAAAACCATCGAGTTCAACCTTCACGCTGAAGTTTATTTTTTATACGTCAAAAATCACGTCTTCGAAAACAAATAAGCCTAGTGAAAATATTTTTAAAATAAACTTAAAAATGTATTTATTATTATGAAATATAATAATGAACAACATTATTAAGTTTTTTTTTTCAAATGTTTAATTTAATCAATTTACACTAGCACTATAAATAAAAAATAAATATAAAGTATAAAACGTAAATAAAAACATGAGTTATTAGATAATTAAATTTTTTTTTTTATTTTCCAAATCATCAACTCAATTCCTATCTCTCTCTCCTTGCCTTTAATTATAGAATTCTCACATAGAGTTAAAAAATTGATTGCTACTCAAGGGGGGGCGGTAACTTAAAAAAGGTTGAGAAACACTGTACTAGACTCTAGTAACTAGAGTATCGAGAGTAAAGAATTTCTGTGTAAAAAAAACCTTAAAAATTTATTTATTTTCCATACTAAGCTTAGTGTTGGAGTGATAGATAAATTCGAGTGAGGTTTAACAAAATAACCGAAAAATCGCCTTCAAAGTCCGAACGATATCGGTTACGTTTGGAAAAGGCGCAAAAACGAAACGAGGACAAAGTGCGAGGAAAAGAGGATGTCGACGGCGACGACGGACTCGTGGGGCGCGGTTTTGTTCTTCGGCGTATAATACATTAATAATGTATATAGACGGCCGACGGGGTTAAGGTAGTTCAAGTGCCCGTGAAGGGCACACGAGGCTCCCCGCAGGAACAGGTTTACATCGCGCGACGTCGCATAAAATATATATATATATAAAAAAAAAAAAAAACGGTTCACTTTTTATTTCACGTCGTTTACATTACGATACGCAGCGCAAAACAGTACTCGCGAGACAACGCGCGCGACGAAAAATCTCAACGATTCGGTGATCATCGATTTCCGAGCGGTCTACGCGGCAAACAACGTAAAAAAAAAAAAACAACCCATACGGCCGGTATTCAAATGCGTTTGAATAAATACGCGCTTTTAATAATTATATAATCGCCGGACGAGTGGCCGTAGAAAAACACAAACAACAACAACGACTTGATCGCGGACTGTTGGATTTAAAAAATCAGTGAAAGTATAATGCGTAAAAGATGAAAAATAAATGTAATTTCTCGCCGCCACAAGAGTCTCCCGAAACCGATCCGAATAGAGTAGTCGTTATAAACGGCCGATATCGTATGGTTTCCGTCAGAAAAGCACACCACCTCGCGGCGCGCGCCCGTCACGCAGACGTCTCGGGGCTTGTTACTCGACCGCGCCCCGGGGGACCTCTGAAACGGTCGCGGAAAACGTCTCGCGTGAAAATAAAATAAACTCTCGTATTATGCTAATTTTCAATCGACTCGCGCGCACGCCGTTCGAGTTTCACGTACGCGGAGCATATTGTTTTCGCGAAACAGGATGTGCCTCCGGAAGTGTCACGCGAAGGGATCCGGGAGTGGCCGGCGCGTCGAACTATTACGAGCACGGTCGTAAAAAAGTGATACGAAACGAGAGATTGTTAACGGCTGTTGTAGAAATTATGAAAATGTCGTTTGCGCGTTATGTTTTGCGTACACTGTGACACATCGCAGTGTGCGGCGATGAAAGTCGAAAACGCCGAGTAACGCGATTTAATCGGCTTTGTTACACATCGCGCGGTCTGCTATATGGAAATATACGCATGCTAATAAAGTGTACCCATAACACGTTGACCTGAATTTCATACGGCCCGCGTGCGTCGTTATTGTTATAAACGCGCGGCGGAAAACATCTATTATATAGTCCGCGAACGAACCGACGACGCGACGGCGGCGGACGGTTTTCGAATGACGAGCAAACCCGCGTCCCTCCCCCCCCCCCATCCCTAAATAATCATCGATAAACGAAACGTGAAAAAAAAATCATCGCGATTGAGAGATCGGCGATTTGTCTTCCGTTCTACTCTCTGGGAATCACATTTCAAAAGCCAACAACGTTATTCTGAACTACGACGTCGTCGCATACGCGCTCAAATTGCAATCTATACGAATATAATAAATATGTATAATATATATTTATATTTATTGGAGGCGCGACGATTTAAATCCGGCGTTCTATACAAAATGGCCGAAAACGAGCGGGAAAAGTATAATATAATGACTAGGTATTCTACTATATTATATGGAACTAGCTGAATAACCCGGCTTAGCCCGTGTGCAGTATAACTTTTTATATTTTCAGTTTTTTTTTCATTTTTACCCCTTTTACCCCTTTTAAATCCGGTAGGGGTCGAATTTCGGAAAATCCTTTCTCAGTAGGTGTCTATACCGCAAAACAAAACTACCGTCCGAATTTCATACTTATAGCTTCGGCGGTTCCGGCTAGGTCTCAAACCAATTAATAGAAAATGCCATAGACGCACGTGCCACGGAAACGAATAATAAAAAATAACCACATAGAGTGTATATTTATATCTCCATGGCAAAACAATAACAATGTGTGATTAATATTGTACACTTAAGTGGCCATAACTCCGGAACCACATATCGCACAGCGTACAAACTTCACAGAAACCATCTACATATCAATCTTAATATGCCCTGAAATTTTTATCGAAATCGGTTCGGTGGATCTTGAGCTATAAAATGTATTCAAATGTACATCGATTTTTATATAATATATAGATACCCGAATAGGCAGCGCGTTTTACAATCGATATGGAATTATATTTTAGTGCAACTTTATAGTATGTAAATATTTTATACTCGAACGACGGATATCGCGACTGTTGAAAACTAACAGATAGTAGTAGTTTATCTCGTTCCAGTTCGTTAAAGTTCTCGAGTGTAATAATGAATATAATATTTAAAATAATGAAAACGTACGGTATGAAATTTATTATTTCTCTCATATTTCAGAGTACTAGAGACCTTATTGAAACAAGTAAATTAATATTCATACTTTCGCTGGACTACAGCTTTGGCGCGTCCCATAGAAATCCTAGAGGACGGGTCACCCGTCAGACGTTATGTGTAAAATATCGAAAAAACGTTCGCTGTCTGCGAACACTACCGGGAGATTCTAATGAACGGCGCGGCGGCGGTTCGGAATCGCGTCGAGGAATAAATAGTTTTCGAATTTCAACGATTTGCTTTTTCGTAGCACTTCTACTACGTTCGTTCGTTTTCCACGCTCGAAACAGACGTTTTCGGCGGAGGTTCGCCGGGACATTGAAAAAGTATGAGAACCGTTACTACGAAACGCCCGTGGTCGTCTGACACATTTCGCGTACGCGCGGAGGTTCGGAAACTATACGTTGCGTGGGTCAGAAACGACGCGCGCGCGCGCAGGAAGAGAACCCGTTTTATGCGCCGCCGCCGCGCGGATCGAGACCCGCGAACAATGGAATCGTCGAATGTGAATTATCATGTTTTTAATTGTTTTTCGCAACGGCCGTAAATAATATAATATAATTATACGCGTCGGTACGGATTTAATTCTATGGTATTGTGAGCGCGGCGTGAACGTGAGCGCCGCTAAATAAAAAAAAACCACGACGCGCTCGGAATTCGTTTTAACCAACAACGACCCGGGTTCACGGGACGGATAGAAATCGACGATAACGAACGTTTTTTTCTCTCTCCTCGATTTTTCTATTCGCATTTTATTACACCGGGTGTTGTTGTAGTTTGTTACCGCGGGACCGGTTAAAAACGACGCGGGAAACCACCGCCGAACGATTAATTTTTATTTTGAAATGTTTAAAGGTCATTTCTAATATTATTATTTTCATATTTTTCTACGATTTTGCTATACGTTTATTTTCCATTCGTTTTCACAATCTCTATGTATAACACTATTGTGATTTAAACAAAAATATAATATCAACGATAACAATTTAAGCGATTCTATAAGGGTGTTGTTTGGTGTTTTTTTGAACACTGCATTTTAATTATTATTCCAACGACATTTCAATAGGTTTTTAAGGGACTTTTCGTGTTTTTTTTTTTTTTTTTTAGAGTGTCCAAGTCCGGGCGTTAATAGTTGGGAAAAAATTTAAAAAAAAATACAAAGCAATTGATAAAAAGACGGGGCCGCCGAATAATATGGATCCGAGACGATAAGGAAACGATTTGACAACGGTTAGTGCGCGAACGCCGTACACACACGGTCTCGGCATCAAAATTCAAAACCAATCGACTCAAGTTCAGGTTCAAAGACCTCGAGAACGCAGAGATATCAACGCGCTCGACGGCGGCGGCGCGGGGAATACGTATAATACAAGTAGGTAGTGCGTTGCGGCGCAGTCTACACCGTCCGTAATATAAAACACGATATACGAGTACGCGTTATATTATATACGACGATGTGTTCGCGGTCATGTGATGCGTATATGTAACGTGTATACAGAAGGCTTATAGTGTGCAGTAAGTACAGTAGTCCCTCGTTATCCGCGGAGGTTAGGTTCCATCAAAGTTGCGCGGATATCGAAACCGCGGATAACGAGACCATAAAGCAATGTAAAACGGTTTTATTTACATACAATTTTTAATTTTTATTATTTAGCACATATAATAATATGTTTTACAATTATTTGATTGCTATTTATTTTTTTAATATAATTTATTAATTCTTTATATTATTTAAATGGGAGATTTTTTAATTTTAGGTACATCTCCACTTGAGGAACAAAACCAATCACTAAAAATTTGTGTAGTGACCCGAGCTTTATTATTTGCTCTCCAAAACACTGGCAAGTGATTCATGTCTTTAGATTTGAAGGCTCGTGGTTTAAGTGATTTATAAACGACCATTGACTTTATCACGAAACCACAAGCATTAGCACAAAGCAATAAGGTGAGTCTATCTTTAGCTGCCTTGAATCCCGGTGCTGTTTTTTCATTTTTTGATAAAAAAGACAAAAAAGACCAGTTTCGTCTGCATTGAATACCTATTCGGGGGTGTAACCACCCCGTGTTCAATGACATTTTTTAACTCTATAGGAAAATTTGTAGCTGCTAAATGGTCTGCCGAGGCAGATTCGCCAACCAACTTGACGTTTTCATCGTATGTATTAATAAAATGTTATCGCCGACCCGACCGCGGATTAAAAATCCGCGGATAACGAGGGATTACTGTATTACATACGTAGTAGGCAGTGTATATTATGTGTACAGCGAGCCAATATTTGTTACGCGCGCGTATCGTATAAAAATATACGTATATATTATTATTACTATGGTCCAGCGTTTCCCAACCTTTTTGCAATGGCGACCCATAAATGTAATCTTTATTAGGTACGCGACCACCCCGCCTAAAAAAAAGTATTCCGTAAATAAATAAGATTTTTACTATAATCCATTCATTGAGTTTACGTACACAACACGAATACAATATACCGAATAATAATAACTTGATTAATAAATAAATAAAATAAATTATAAAAAAATACAAAAAATTAGTATGATAGAAAATTTAGTGTGAATTTTGATTTTGGACACTGTCGCATAAAATTTCCCACTGGGGTACAATTTCAGATAAACTCAGATAAGCATGTCGTCATGTGTGACATGTTATTCCATAATCGTAATAACTTTACGTCATTATTTATTCTACGACACTAGTTATTTATACTATTTATCAATTTACGACTAAAATAACACTGTAATCGTAACCACGAGTCGCGACCCACGGTTTGGGAAACGCTGCTATAGTCGATCGGGGGGGGGGGGGGGGATGGGGGGGGATTTTCATCGGTCCCCGAATGAAATTGGTATCGTTTTCACGCGATACGAGGAAAAATAATTCGACGACAAGATCGAATATTTTCTCATCGACTTTTTATATAATAATATGTCATGCGAAACAAACGATTTTGCCAGTATAAAATATCATCATAATATAATACCCAAGTGTTATTTTATGATTATAATGAGACGAAAAGTCCGACAATCGTCACGTCAAACAGTACCCGCCGCCGTATTATTATGACGAACGGTTTATAACAGTTATGGCCGAGGTGAAACATGCGTCGTCGCTAACATGTCAGTCCGAGTGCATAGCGATTTAATTTTTTTCCAAAGCGATATTTTTTGACATTTCAAGGTCTTTTTTTTCAAGTAAATTAACGGTTTTCCACCGAACGAACGAGGTAGAGCGACGACGACGACGACAAATTGAACGCTCGGAAACGGTAAACTCTATTTGCCATTTCTCGTAATTGGCTTTCGACTCGAGTTTTTTTTTTTTTATCGTTTATTTTTATTATACACAATCTATAAATGTTATTTTACAATAAGCGCATGTGATGGAGGATGCATGGCTTGAGTGGCTGGAGATAAGAAGCCTCCCATTGGAGGTACTTAGGAGGTTAGGATTTTAGGCTAGGATTTTAATTTGCTAGTAAGAGAGGGTGGGATTACAAAATTGAAGTGAGGTAGAGGTATAACAATTTTTTTTTTTTTTTTTTAGATTAGAAGGTCACGACACCAGGTACGTTTTAGACGCCTTCTGGGGTCACCAGGAATAGCGTTGGTAGATAGCTCGGAAATCAAAGGATTACGATGGCAGTGGAACTTGGAGTGTGTGCGTTTGTAGAAAGTTTTTGCGACGTTTTGGACTGTTGGAATGGCTAGATCTTTGTGTAGAGTGTCGTTAGATACATAGTAGGGAGCTTTGGTTATTTGACGGAGACATTTTGATTGGAAGATTTGAATTTTGTTCAAGTTGGTCTTTTTAGCTGCACCCCAGAGTTGTATACCGTATGTCCATATCGGTTTGAGTAGGAGTTTGTATAATAGTAGCTTGTTTTTTAAGTTGATGTGTTGTGATGTGAGGAGATAACGTAATTGGCGAGAGCGATTATTTAAGGCAAGTCTTTTGTTGTGGGCGTGAGTTGCCCAAGTTAACCTGCGGTCTAAATGTAGACCGAGGTATCGGACATTTTGGGCGGTTGGTAGAGGGGACTCGAGTTAATTTAGTTATTCGATATTTAACTATGACTCGGTTTCGGTGTGTACCGAAAGCGGCGTCGTGACACCACGACGACGTAACGCGATTTTATCGCGCATTGTTGTACGCGCGATCACACGCGTCGAACATCCTATCAAATAGATCGGATTCGGGTCGAAAAGACTCGGAATCTTTTGAAAACCACCACACCGTTTCTAGAATAAAATGGCAACGGAAACATGTGAAAAAATCATAATACACGCGGATAACGAGGAATAGAAAACACGCGTGATCTCGCCGCGCGGTAAAAAATATTCTCCTCTTGAGATCTCCCGCCGCAGCCGGCGCGAAGAAAGCGACAACGACACGCGATGAGGAGGAGGAGGAGGAGAAGGACAAGTTGTGTTGCGGCGCGAAACGAATCGCCCTATTGTTCCGTAGAAATCGTAATTGTTTCGCATCGAAACCGAAAGTGCGCGCGACGACGCAGAGTTTACCGAAATGATGTCACACACGCACGCGGTGTATACACGTTATTATATTAATATGTACGACGAAAATAAAATGGGAATAACAAAGACCGAGGAAATAAAACAAAAACCCTTTATCGTATTGTGGAGCGTACGCGAGCACGAAAATAATGCGATTCGGTTACATATACTATTCGGCGTGAGAAAACGGTCGATAAAAATGTCACGACGACAATGTCTAAAGAGAACGCGGCACTTTTCGGCGATGCTATTTTGGCGCTAAAAGCAAACGCCGAGCCAATAGTGATTGGCGAATTCGAAGAAACGAGAAATAACAATCGTATACGAAAGTTCAACGAGTTCAGAAAAAGTGTACGTTCGAAACATTTTCATCGCGCGAGTATACTACTACTCGAGAATTACAAGTACTTAAAAAACTTTATACATTATTATTGCTATTGTCGGACGACGACGACGACGATGACTCGCGGTTTCAAAGGGTAAACGTTTCCGACCGCATTCAACAGTAGTGTTGTTGTGACTCAGAAATAATTCTGTACGAATTTCCTCTTTGCTACGGCACGGCGCGTAATAATAATAATATGATAATATTATACGGATGATGATATTTTACACAAATAAGATTTATATAATAATAATAATAATAATCGCGCGTTTCGCGTAGCAGGAAGCAGAATTATAAACATATATTATATAACTCATTTGCACGATAATGCAATATTACCGCGAGGAAACGTTTTTTTAAAATATTATTAAAATACAACTATATGAGAATTACTCGCGGCCGCTTTTAATTAGCCTTGAGCGTAAGATTTTTGCGACGCGTTTCCTCGGAGGAGGAGCAGGATTTCGGAAATTCACAGCGACTACACCAAAAACACGTCGACGTTTTGAAATCGAATTTGTAATTTCTCAAATCTCAAATCGTTTCCGGGCGGCGACGGAAATCCAGAACAATTAGCATCAATTTAATTTCGGGGCGGAGGATCAACGAACCACGGCCGATCCTGCCGCCATGGTAGTTTTCTCATCTCAAGCTTCTGCCGTTACTCTGCGCGATGTAACACATCCTGTACGTACACGTGAACAACCGCTATTTTCTCGTCAAACGTCCCGTGACCGCGCGCGCGTGCGGCGGCGGCAGACGTCATTATATTATTGTTATTATCGTGCGTCGTCATTATGCGGCGGCGAATATACGGAGTGATTCCGTTCGGGACGGCGGAAGTTCTCGAACTTTCTTTGTCGCGAGACCGCCCGGGAGTGTTGGAAAAATCCGCGAGGCCCCGAAAACTCGCTCGCGAAAACGTATGAGATAATGAGTTTACGCGACGAAAAATATTCCGGACATTGATCTCCGATGTTTTCGATTTAATCCGGATTTACACCCCCGTGGTTCGCGGAAAGCTCGTCGACGGTACGCGAAAGTAATCTCGTTTTTAATAATAATAAAAAAAAATCCATCGTCGACGTACGATTTCTAGTCATAAACTCGAAATTCGGCCGCAAGTGACAAAATAGAATTACCGGGCGTTCGAGCCGATGATTGATTCGAGACTGAAAGTTGCCGACGTGAAGCCCCCGACCTATCGACTCGTGTTAACTCATTGTCCTCGTCGAAACAACGCCGACCGTGTCTCATTGAAACATTTCATCATTACAATAACAATTATAAACAATAACCGTAATCATTATAATATTATATAGTAATAGAAAAAAAAAAAAAAAATGTTTTACGTTATTATTTTACTTGTTGTGTAATAAACGATTATATTTTCATACAATGCGGTTTCTAATTAAAGCTCCTTAACCTGTAAATACCTTCCTCGTACAACAAGTCTAGTTTGGTAAACATTTTTACCACATAAAAAAAATAAATAAAAAATCGGTTCGCCGAGAGGTACGAAAAAAATTCGAGGAAAATCTCTAAACCGAGTACGGGACATAAAAAGGTCGGCCACCCTCGTGAAACTCGCGAGGTTTGAGAATCGCCGAGACGCTTTATGATTTACGTATATAATATATGAGTGGATTAAAGCCATAGAGTGGTGTAAAAGTCTCATTTAAACCAAAGAAACAAAACGGTTTATTAAAAACTCAAAAATAAATTTCCTGATGAAATTATTACCTGGAGGGTCAAGCATCCAGTGGTAGAAGTTACGACTTACTTCGCTTTGCCTTTCAAAGATATGCCCACAATATTGTATAACTCATTTTTACAAAAAAATATCACTTACACCGCTATGGTTTTAACCCACTCGTATGTATTCACTTTGAACACGATTATCTTGCGCTACCGAAAGTCTCTTCACCTCTCCTCGACGCCCAAGGTTTATTTTTCTAAATAATATTTTTAAAATCCTAATTCACCGATTTCATTCGCGCAAATCCACGTCGTCGTTTCAAAACGTTTTTTTCTTGTATTTTTCCCTCTGCCTATTGAAATACGACAAGGGCGACGACACAACAGCGACGTATTTTTCTAAATTTTGTTACCTTTCAATTTTTTTTGTAACGATTCGCCCAGCACCTCCTAAACGTCGGCGGAGCCGACGAGATTCTGCTGTTCTCCTCTTCTCGCGCGATTCTTTTCCTTCGTTTTTTTTTCCTCCCTCTTTCTTTTCCTTTCCACCGTTCTCCCGCCGCGTCACACGTCCGTTACGGTCACGGGCGCTCGCCCGCGGCTCGCGATTTTTCGCCGCCAACAGTGTGCCCCGGACCGTATCTCCACACCGGCACGCCGCCCAAACACCGACACAGCTTCGCGTGTCCGCCGAAAAAATTATTATAACACGCGCACACGCACAGAGCTTGTAGTGCAACTGTATCGGCGACGGCAATAGCAGTAGTGGGTAATTATAGTAGCAGTAGTGTCGACCGCGGACGAGTATGTATACGCGTACCGTATTGTACGCAGGTCGATGCTCTTTTTTCCCCGTCCTTTCCCACTCTTTCGGCCGAGCGACGCGCACTTCCTGCAGCCGCGGCGGCGGCGGCGACGACGACGACGAGCACACGCCCGCCTATATCGCATAATAATATCCGACGGTTTTGGGTCGCACAAAGAACCTATAAATTCGATCGCGCGCACGTCGAAAATATCCTGCGCGCGCATACATAAAAATATATATCCATTAAAAAAAAAAAAAAAATTACATACAAAAAAATTCGTCATAAAATACGACGAGTACCACGAATCTACGACGAATCAAACCTACTACGGAGTAGAGAAAAAAAGTATTTTATAAAGCTTCCGTTTTAAATTTTAACGACTGAAAATATTACGTTTTTAATTGGGTACAACGCATAATTTGCAATCGGTTCGTGTAAAAAAAAATATATTAAAAATAATTTAGTAATTAATATGTGAATGTCGGAATATAATATATAACGTCACGCGCGTTAATGCGTACGTATTTAAGACATTAGAAATTAACGATTTCGGTCGGTTTTTTTTTCTATTCGTTCGCCGCCGCCGCCGCCAGTTCTGACCGACTGTGTGTATTTTAAGATTTGTTTTCGGTTAGCGAGAAATCTAAACTGATCGAATAGCGATTTTTTTTTCCACCGAGAAAAGATTAGTAATCAATCGGGTCGTCGCGAGAACTAATCGAGTTGAAAATCAAACGTTTTATTTCTATCGACGCCGCCGCATTCTTCGTTCCCCCTCGTCCTTTTTCACACCGAAACGGTTATTTGTTGAGCGGAATATGTTAACACCGCGCGCGTATTGCTGCAGCAAAACTCACGAGAACGCTATTTTAAATTACGTTACCGATATCGCGCGCACAATATTTTACCAAACATTTATGTAATAAACCGGAGCCTGTACGCGGTCATTTCGAAAAAAAAAAACCATTTCTATATATCCCAATCGAACGCGTTCTAATTTAAACGCGTTCGCGTTGAATATAATATAGTTGTCCTACCGACACACGTATGGGGTACAATAAATCGTGATGAAAGTCACGCGTTGAAGTCGCCGTTGTTCACCTCCTATGACGACGCGGTTTTGAATTTCAAATGGAATAGTGGTTTTCTCGTTGCGGCTCGATTTTTAATTCAATAGGATTTTATTCGAATATTATTCGATTATACGTTGAATTCGAAAAAGGATATTAAATATGTAGTCTAGTTTTCACCTCGGGCGTTATTTTATGCGCGCGATTTAGACGGTAGAAGAAGGCGAAAAAACGACCACTTTGATTAGAACCCACGTCGTCGTCGGTATATCAAAAACGATAGGTCGTAAATGAATCGCTTATTGCAGAAACCCCATAAGTGACGGAAATTGTAAAACAACTTTTTCTCAATTTCTTCTATACCCCTTCCCATCAACCTTGGTGACCATATGAGTATATGAGTACATTCGGTGTTGTGTATGGAATCTTAAATCTTAAACTTCCGGGAATGAAAAAAAGAAGCTTTTAGGAAAACGAGAAGTTTTTATCGAAAGTTTAAATTTCTGTCACTTGTGGGGTTTCTGCAATAAGCGATTCAAATAGTAATCGTCGTCGTCGTTAGAATCGTTTAATATTACTATCGCGTAGCCCCGTAGCCGATCGACTCGAATGTTAGTTTTCAATATCGTATTTGGAGGTCATAAAACAGTACTTCGGTTTGGCGAATTCGTTACGAACGCGTCCCCCACACTGCAGGCTTTGACCCGCAGTCGGTCGTGAGCGGAATATATATAATAATATTACGCAAGACGGTCGAACGTACGTTTCGGGGGGTAACGCCCTTAAACGCGATGTGATACGAAATCCGTTTCGGGGGTTTCGAACACAACGTTTCTAATATCGAAACGAAATAATAATAAAAATCGTGTGCGCGCCCGAGATAATCACGCGCCGCCGCGTCGTTAAGTTATAATATGACCGCGCGCGCGCGAGACGAGTGGACTTGTTATTTCTTCGACGTTGCAATACGACTACGCACAGTGGTCCAGAATGCATGTTTAGCGCGTCGAAATTAAAAAAAAAAAAATGTTTTATTATTATTAGGGCCCGGATTTAAATGCACTTAAAACCATACAGATATGCTCTAGAAAACTGCCAAAAATGCCTTTAAAAAATGCATTTTACCACAAAAATGACCTTAAAAATGGCCTTAAAAAATACAATTTACCACAAATATGACTTTAAAAATGCCATATATTTTTTTTTTATACAAATTATAATTTATAAATGAGACATAATAATTAAATGGGTGACGATCTACAGTCAATAATAAATTAAGATAAGATAAAAACTAAATCGAAAAAAAAAATTGACAATGTGTATGGAAAAACCCGATAAACCTTCTTAAATATTAAGAAAATAATTTTTTGAATAGTCCAAGTTTTATATCTATATTGAACAAATATGCATTAAAAACCAACAAAATGACCCAATAATGCTAAAAATGCCCTAAAAATGTAAAAACGTCGAAATATGCAAAAAAAATGCAAAATAAAATTTGTAGTTTTCAAACCCTCGTTACATGAAACGAATTATGTACTTAGAAAGCATTGTGTATGATCAACCAAAAAAATATGCACTTTGCATTGAAATCCGGGCCCTAATTATTATAAATATCAGACCATAAACTGGTCGCCTACAACATACTGATTACAAATATAACATTCATTGTATATGTACCTATATCAACGTAATTACCGATAAGCAATGCAATTGTGTAAGTATATGATGCTTGTACGACGACGTTCATTTGTCGCGTAAACAGCGACAAACAGCGTCATCGCGATGACGGGACGACGGTATGCAATTATTTACAACTGCAGGTTCGGGTTATTGTTATCGTACTACGCGCATCTGAACGTCGTCGTCGTCGTGGTCGGGCCAAAGTAGGGCTTTTATCTGCTGCGACGGAATGCATAGGCGTGACCAGTAGACCGAGTCCACGGAGACGGCGGCGCCAGAAAACGTTCGGATCATCGTTTTGAAGAAGAAAAAAAGAAACCCGATCGTTAATGGATTTTATATCGTAAAAACCAGCAACGACGATGTTTTGTCCTTGTACCCTTGGCTATCTATATTTTTAAACTCGGCCGGTTGGAATTATTTGCGCTTTGTCCTGCTCTGACTACCAACTATAAAATCAACGAATCGTACAGAGGAAAACGACGGTGGTCTCGGAGTAGTCTTAACGATCGTGTAAAATTTGAAAAAAAAAATAATCTTTCGCGGTAACAATATAGAGAAACTGTCGCGAAAATAATCGCCAAATCGAACGAGAACGATTCGCTCACATGAGCGTTTCGTTTTTTTGATAACCTGCTTTTCGAAATGGCCGCCGCCACAGCCTCTGTCACCCCATACGCCTACGACGGAATGTTATGCGCTCCGATTTCGGTTCGTTTTGAAAGACGCGCGCGCGCGCGCGTTTCCATTGTCGCTATATAAATATTAATAATAATAACAACGAAACAGCGATGGCTGCTGTCTTTTGACTCGACGACGTATTATAAAAAATAAAAATAAAACACTTCCTACGTGTGCAGCCGAACAACCGTGATGGGCGTATTATTATTTTATATTATTATATCGCATTATAACAGACACAAAAATACACACACACACACATTCGCGCGCAGAGTTTATTGACCACGAAAATAAAATTCCGTATTCGTACAATCCCACACTGACGGCCGTCGTCGTCGGTCGTCTCGCCGAATCGCGCGGCCCGGCACACAGCTGCGGTACCGTTATCGTCGTCGTTGCTGCGTGGTATAACAACAACAATTATACACACGCGCACACGTATATTTATAATAATATTATAATATCGTAGTCGTTCGATTTTCCGCGATAATATACGTACAATGCGTTTTATCCAGTCCGCACACGTCGTCGTCGCTATAATAACAATTGTACTTACGCGTATTACCCGTTAACGCGCGCACAAAATAATAACGAGCGATCGGATAAAACACGTTCTCTGTACGGTTCAGGATTGTCCGACGCGGTCGATTTCGGTGTTGCTGCCACACCATTAATTTCTAAACCATGTGATGTCACCCGTACACCCGCACGAATCGTGTGGAAAATCCGAGGCGAACGATTTTCGTACACTTTCGCGATGATTTTTCCTTTTGAACAAAACGTTTAGAGCAAAGGTGAAATTATTTTCAGGGGGCGGGGGGGGGAAACGAATTTTCGAACCTCCAATACGAGTATAACGATATTGACGTCGTCGATTTGAACTCGAAATCTTCTCAAAACCAAAAGAAACTTAATATTATTTTTTATAGTAAACAAGTTTTGATTGCTGGACGTGTGATGGCGGCCGAATGTTCTTTTGTCGGTATTTCTATCGAGGAGTCAACGGGTAAATGTGAAATTTTAAGTTGCGACCGAAATCTCAAGAACTCTATAAAATATCTACACGCGCGATCGACTGTCTTGGAGTGTAATGTGTTCAGAGCACTGTTGTACTCTACTGAACCGCGCTCAGTCATGTACTTGTCATTTGTGCACGATATATCACCGATATTTTTATAGCCGAGACGTTTCTCCGACTCCAATGCGTTGAAAAACTAATAACAATCAATTCTAACGGCTTTCAAAACCGATTAATTTTATCGCTCTCCGAGAAAACGGTATGGTTTCTAGAATGAAAGATAGAATAAACTATCCGAAACGGATTCGATAAATCAGAAAGAAAAACGCCGCCGTTTCGATTTGTAAAAGACGCAAAGTTTAAAGAATTTTACTAAAAAACGTATACATAATATTGCCCAAAAGCAAATTCCCAATCGTGCCGCTCGCAGAAAAGGGTGAATAATTTTTCTCCTCCTTTTACACTACTACATATTATTATTGTTTTTAGATTTTTTCATTTTCTTTTCTCTCCCTACGCTCTATATCTCGACACAAGCTTTTGTGTGTTAAAGAGACGGATAAAAATCATAATATTCTTATTAATTGTTTATTGTAATTAATGATGATTTTTTTTTTTTCACAAGTCGATTTCTAACGCTGTCTATTTCTATGACGAAAACATTTCCGCGAACACGACGTGTGTTTTCGCATACCATTCGCTCGCGCCCGCGCCGATTCACAAGTGCAGTAGGTCAAGCGAATTCAAAACGGGTATACGTCAAATCTCGTGACATGTGCGCGCCGCCGAGTGGTTTTTGAAACGACGATTATTATTAATAACTACGGGCGCGCGCGCGCACGCAGAAACTCGCTACGGCGCTATTTATTTTTTTTCCACGTCGCTTATTAATTTTTTACGTCTGTTCGGGTACGTAAACGCGGCGGCGGAACACGGTCATCTGTGTGTAACTGCGCGCGCGCGCAGGACGAAGTTTTTTCGCTATTTTTCGAGCGTTTCGTTTTGATCACAAGCGCGACGACGACGGGTGTACGCCGCAAACGAGGTGAGACGGGATCGTAACGATTTAGAATATTTACGATTTTACAAACGGGGACCGTATTGACCGAGGCTGACGCGGGAAAATCTGACGGCTCGCCGCCGCCGCCGCCGTGGTCGGTGGAAAAACGCCGAGCGCGATAAATAATACGAGTACGAGTTTGCGAATGGAATAACTACTAAAATAAAGGCGAATCGACGCGGGGGTTTCTTACTTTGCGAGACGGCGGACGATATACGTATTTTGTTTTGTTCTCCACGCGGTCCCCCCCCCCCACCATCACGTATTCAATCTGCCTGGAAAGTTTTCTTGTTCGCGTCATTTCGAGAACCGCTCGCTACCGAGACGGATCGTCGAAAAGCATAATATTCGGCGTGTACGTACTCTCGTGTGTTGACATAGAAATCGGTTAATTTCGTATTTATTTTTTTTTCTTCGGCGAAAAACAGTCCATTTTTTTTTTTTCAGCTGTTGTTTCGTCGACTACGCATTAAAACACGCGACGACTGCAGTTACCACGTATTATATTATATAAAAAAAAAAACGTCCGACATGAACGCAATTAACCGTTTGTTTCGTGTACAAGAGTTTTACGAAAACGATAAAAGTACAATGTACTTTGTATACAACGTGGATTATAGTCGTTGCTTTTATTACGTAATAACTACCCATTTCCCCCCCCCCCCCGGGTCGCGAAGGAACGCCATAAAACTCGACGATCGACCGTTAGGTTTTACCATTGATTTATAAGGTTTATATTGTATTTTTACGTGCCTGGAAAATATACGTTTATCCGATAATTCGTCGACTAACGATGAGAAGAATTTCCCGTTTGCAAAAGGAGACACGGGCGGCGTACAGGATCGTTTCGTAAAAACGCGTGAGATTACGTGAAACGCGGTCGGAGAGGTCGCGGAAAATCGAATACTACAATAACACGTCGCGATATTATCTCGTCGAGCTTTTTGCGCTGCTCGCGCGCGCGCGCGCGCGAAACGTTCAAATTGCGAATTTCGTCGTTTTTCGGCAGTTAGCTAGTCGCTCGTCGCTACATTTCGCATAAGCATAATATTATATACGTACACGTCATAAAGCGCAGTGTCGAGGTGCGCTCGCGACGAAACGACACGGACGTTCGGGGAAAATCGCTCTCAAACCCACGTGGCCGGCAGAAGGTCAACGGGTATATATCAACGCACGCAACACATATTATTATGCACGGTAATGATATAATATCGATATACCATTGAGTCTGTGCACGACCGTACACGCATGGTCTCGCCGAAGGATTTGAGGACGCGCACCGTGTTGTACACTGTATACACCACATTGTCCTGTTTCAAGTACGCGTCGAGGACGAATGATGGATAATTATTGTCGCCGCGCGACGGTGGTAGTCATATTAACTGGCTCGTATATTGACTTTGGCGCGCTCTTTAAAAGGAAAAAACCCGATTTTTGTGATTCGGACATTTCAATAAATATACATACAAATTGCATAAAAACGGTCTAAATCTTATGAGAATTATATCGTTCCACTATAGGCGAACGGTGAGACGACGAGTGTGTTCGACTAGTCTCCACTATAGCTATATACTTTTTAAGTCTCGGTCGAAAACCGGTACCCACAAAAGTAGTGACGAAAATCGCCACCAGAAACCAAAGTCATTGATATGTTCAAAATCGTCGGCGCGTCGAAACCGCGTGATGACACACACGCACGCACGCACGCACACACATCACGGTGAAATCAACACGTTGTTCGCTTCACTCGGTTATATGAAAAAAAATACCCAGAGAAGGCTACGCGACAAGCAGCGACGACGATAGAAAAAAAAAAAAAAAAAAAAGCTTTTACTGTGAAAAACCAATGACCCGGATCCTACGCCGAAATCTCGACGCGGCCGAGGAGACGACGACCGACCGACACACACTCGCGCACGCCTACATTAATCATCGGGACACATCTCTTGCAGCGTCGAGCGGACAGAGAGAAAGAGAATAAGAAATGTCCACAATAACGCGCGCGCGTACGTGATATCGTGCTATTAAGCCGTTTAAACGCGGGCCGCGGCTCGGTGAAACGTTCTGCGGAGAAAGTCCCCCCAGTACTATCATTATTATTATCATCATCATCGTCGTCGTCATTATTATTATACATATTATTGTTATTTCCGAGCGCCTTCGCCGCGGCGATCCGGTTTCAGAGTCGAACGCGTCCGTCCGTCCCCTTGCCAATCGCGGCGGTAGATAACTCAACGTGCGCGCGCGGTCTCGGTTTGCAAGAGCAACGACGACGCCATTCGATAATAATAATATTATTCTAGTAGGTTAGAGTGGTTAGACGAGACAGTGTTTGAACATTTCACGACTTTGAAATATTTCGTTAAAAACAATCGTATTGTAAATATCAATAGTTTTTCGAGCGCAAAAGAGTAGTTTGGGGCTCGCCAAAGAGCAAAGATTATATTTTGTACAATAAAACAACGCGATATTTGGATTGTTTGGATTTTATCGTTCAGTATGCGAGTAAAATAATCGACGCTTACATAATGTTTTTTTTCCAAATTATACGATTTACTGCTTACCCGAGTCGAGTTCATTTTTCTTTCTTACCCAATACGAGTTGAAACGAGAACGAATGTGGTAACTTGGTTGTGAAAATGTCAATTTTTTAAATGAAAAAAAAAAACACTCTAATTTTAACTAAACTGCTATTATATTATCAGCTTGAAATATCACGACAGTTCGACCGCGTGTTTTACGAGTAAACTCATTTTGAACTCGATTTTTACAGTAGTTACGTTTTTGACGATTTTTTCCACCAGGAAATGAAATTGTTTGCCCACGAGGTAAACGTCGTCGTCCGTTCGGGACGTCTCGCTCTGGGACGGAGAACTGTTTAAACGATTAATGGGCGCCGTTGTACGTCAGGACGGGATAGGAAATATCGTCGAGTAGTCATTGTTTAGCGAACGCGTTCTCTTCAAATATTAGCGTTTATCGCGGTTTTAACTTTATACGTTATTGTACCAGTACCCAAGTATTACATCTACAACGTCACTATACGTGTATTCGAGTAACTAACACGTCCGAGTCGAACGCAACAGTAAATAATAATCGAATACGAAAATATAACTAAACGAACGAGACGCGCGCGCGGCGAAAGTTAAAGACCTTTTCTTTGTTCGTCCGTCGCATAGTACCTACGTAACGTACGCGCGGGCAAGAAAATAAAACTGTTTTACGTCACTCGTCACATATAAATGGATTTTTAAATACATTCGTTCGTTCGCTTATTCGTTAGATTACTTTTGATCGTCGCGTCGTCGTCGGCGCAAACGATAGTGTGACGAGAATATAATGTATTTTATACGATACACGCTTTTCGTCCCGAAAATTTTAACAACGGTTACGTAACAGCCATGCAACAGACAAAAGTCTTATGACAACGGTAATATTAAAATGTGGAAAAACGAGACGAAAACCTCGATGTTATTGTTTTAGGGGAAACGAATAATAAATAACAACGCGGACGGATCGAATGAATATCGCGTGCGTTATTACGACGACGACGACGTAATGAAAAAATGTCCGTTTGATAATAATTATACAATATACGTATTTCGGTGTGTTTTCGTCGTCAAAGACGGCATATATGTTCTCGGAGAAACGAGAAAGACCTTGACATTATTATTGTCGAAGTGTACACAAGTTCGATCGATTTCGGACAAACACGTACGTCCGTGTGGCTGTTGCACTTGACTGAGCGGAACACCCTAGATAGTGAAAATTAATAAGTACCTATCCGTAAGAACGGCATAAAAAAAAAAAAAGAAAAAAAATCGTTATCGCAATGATATTTCGAGGTTTTTATTTTTACCACCGTCGCGCGTCGCACGCGTGTCGGTGGTCAAATGCAATCTACCTGTAGTTCATCTCCGACGATTCGGTCGGTCGATTCTTTGGTAAGACATAAAAAAAAAAAAAAAAAGAGCATAACGTCGTCGGACGATCGACGGCAACACATTTTCCGTCTTGAATTTCGTTCGATTATATAACACGATAACGATTAACGACGTTGTTTATAATAATATTTCGATTTGTCGTCATATTATTATTGATTATTAACTGCAGTCGTCGGTGTTTATTGACAATATCATTATTACCGTCCGACGCGGATTTCGAATAATATTTAAATCTATACTGGTCGCGTGTGTGTGTATTGTGTGAATATGTTCCCACACGGAATGATTGTCGCGCGAGAACAACTACATAACGAATTGAGAATTTAATGTCACGGGTTTTTTTTATCGTCTCCGAGTAATTATAATTCTCAAAACGATGCACGGAAACTACATATTATTATTATGTGTAATTCTTTAGTAATTATAATAATAATTATTATTATTATCGTTTTGTAATAACAATAATAATCGTCGACGCGCGTCGTTCTCGAGTTGGAAATCTTTTTTTACGCGGGATTTATAAATAAATGAACCGTATTATTAATAATAATATTTGGAATTTGTATCGGTTTGAGACTGACGAGTGTCGGTCGCGCGTTCGCGTCATAAGGTCGTTAAGTATCGATTTTCACAAATATTCGGAGGCCTACGACCGCGACGACGCGCGACGGTCAGAAACGACTCCGCTCGTTTTACAATACCGTCCAACGGGTACAACAATCGATGTCTACGAGTATATCCGCGCACGATAATAATAATTATTATACACAAATAAATATACGCGTAGTTACGCGACTATGGGCGAGCGCTAAAATCTTTTCTTGGCCTACGCGCAGTTCAAGACACGGTCACTACCTACCCATTTTTCAATCGACCTCGGGTTTTGATAATTGCTTATTATTACGAGCGTGCGCGTAATACTACCGACCTGCCGGTGTACGCTCGTACGCGGGCCGCGTCTCGGTATCGAATAAACAATGCACGTTGATATGCGCGCGTTTAACGGTTTACCATAATGGGCATGGACTTCGCAGCCTCTCCGGGCGAGACGAGGAGAAAACAATATCCGAATGCGCCGCAGAGCTCGCGCCGTATTGGTTTCCCCCCCCCATCGAAACTGATTATTTATCATCACTAGAGCTAGGATTTTGGTGACTTTTTTTCTTTAAGTGCTATACAATTCTAACCAAAAACTAAATTTGTTTCGTGATATAACAATGTAGAATAATATGTAATTTTCATTTTGCATTTTTCGTGTTAAATGCATTTTATTGCATTTTTAAGGTCATTTTTACGTAATATTACGAATATTACGTTCATTTTGTGTATTTTAAGCATTTTTTAAGTTCATTTTCTAGAGTTTTTAGGTCATTTTTGCATTTTTTTTTAGTGCATTTTTGTGTATTTTTTAGGTCATTAAAATCCTAGCTCCAATCATCACTAGGGTTCGGATTAGGAAGGCCTTTCTTTTAACAAACATAATAGAAAAATAATTTTTATACAAACATGTGTTTCTGATGTATTTATTTTTTTGCCTTTTTTGTGTTTTATTTTCAGTTGATTTAATAGTTTTATACACACCTTACCGGTAGTACAAATGGGTTTTATTCAACGATTTAACAAGTATAGTGATTTTGATTTAGATAATATAATATATGCCCCGATAACTTCGGCGGAAGAAATAGAAAGATCCTTTTCGATGTGTGAAAATATTTTGAGCCCAAACCGTCAACGTTTTACTGAAGACGACGCGCGACGGCTTATTACCGAGTACACGGTAGTGAATTTTTTTTTTTTTAATACCAACTAGTTGGAATATTTATGAATTGCTTTTTTATACAAATTAAATGCCTTTCTGTTACATTTTAAATGCTTTTTTTATCGGTTATATCGCCTTCGAATCCGAACCCTGATCATCACAACCACTACGACCACACTCTGTTATAATAACGACCGTCAGTCGTCAAAAAAACGTTTCACGCGAAATAAAACGCGTATAATTATTATAATATTATAATATTATCCCTCGTACCGTTAGTTACTCGAGACGGAAATTACGAAATATCGTGTACTGTCAACGTACGATCAAAGCGCTGTTAATAATCGCGCACACATACACGTATTGGCACAGCGGTAGTGACTTATTTCTCTTTAGACCGACAATTATTACAATTTTCTCAAGGCCGTCTCGTGGTCACGTTCTATTTTTTTTCGGCGATGCCGTTTTCATAATTATTATTGTATTCGCGTAATAAATAAATAAACATTATACAATAAAAGTATTATATAATTTTTATAAGACGCAGCAGCCCCATCTCCAACAGAGTATACTAATATTAAAATCGAAATAAAACAGTTAATACTAATAATAATATATAGAGCCCGAGAATAAAATATTACTATCACCTCGAGACTGATGTCTGTATTTTCGTTCGTACAATACGGTGTCAAATATATAAATTCCAATTACGAGGATGCAATAGTAATAGTATTTGAGGCAGGGGTCGGCAACCTTTTTAACCATATTTTTTTGTCAACTGTTCGTCAAGATTCGCCACGACATTAATAAAAAAAATAAAAAATATGTTTACACATGATATAATACTAATAATTATATTGTTATTATATTATTTGATTATTCTACACGGAAATGTGAGTATAAAAAATAACAATTTTACTGGAAAAAATTTGATGGGATAAAAAATTGTAAATTTGTAAATTAATGCCATTTCTGGGCCGCCTTCAGTTTATTAGTTAATTTTTCGACTCCGACTGGATTATATTTTATCTATATATATAAAAATGGAGACAAAAAATTGGAAATTGAATCAGTTGAGAACGGCTGGGCCGATTTGGCTCAAATTTTTTTTAAATGATAGAGAATGTCGGGGAGCGGGTTTATAGCATAAATTATGGAGAAAATTAACCCTAAGGGGGTTAAAAGGGGTAAAAATGGAAAAAATCCTGAGTCAATGAAGCTTTGTGGTATTAAATTTTGTCAATAGTTTCATTTAATATAGCAGAGGCCCCATGGGAAAGGATTTTTCGAAATTCGACACCTACCGGAGTTAAAAGGGGTAAAAGGGGTAAAAATGAAAAAAAAACTGATAAAATAAAAAGTTATACTGCACACGGGCGAAGCCGGGTTATTCAGCTAGTATATGTATATATAAAGAAAAAAGAATTAAATAGTATTGAAAATTATATGAAAAAAATTATTGTGAACGAAAATAAAACACAAAAATTAACCAACATTTGTGCGGGCCATAGAAAATTGCGTCGCGGGCAGCCGCCGCCCCTGATTTAAAGGATCCGATGTAAAATTAGATATTATATTATTTTAAATATGGAATTGAAACCGTTACAGTATTATATTAGAGTATCGGATTTGTTCTAAATATTTCAAAACGAACAAAAACCAAATGTGATCCAGCAGATCCGGCGACGAATAATAATACGAGAATTTAAGACGACGCGTATTCGACGAAAGAGGAAATTACGTATTATTCCCAGAGCATATTACCAGCCGGGTAGATTTAAATCTGACGAACGAAATCTGACGTGAAATTCACCGGCAACATCGATCGCGACGTATTACGATCGTCGTGTACTGACGAGGAAAAAATCGTACGTTTGCCTACGACGACGACGACGTGCTCCCGTGCATGCTTAAGACCTGTGCAGCGCGCACAGACGAACGTACAACAGTAACACGTATCATGACAACGGTTTACCGCAAACGCGGTGGCGGCGCGCGACCGACCGACATTCCATGGCGCAGAACGCCTGTGATATTATTCTTTGAAGCAGGAGCGCTTCCTTGCCCGAGGATTCGAGAAAATAAAATACGTACGATTTTCCGCGCGCGATACCCGACGATATTATACTGCGATACCGTTTGCCTTCGAATCGCAAGACGGTAATTACAAATACGAGTAGTAATCATTGCGTTCGCGAAACGGGTCGGAGAAAACGTGTGTGTGTGGTGTGTGTACACCATAATCCAATCCGTCGGACGAACGGAAAAAAAAGTAAAATTATAGATAATATCGCCACTCCTAGAGCAAAACTAACAACTCAAAATTCATTAATTTTGAGTTATGACTACTGTTGAATAGAGAAAAATAAGCTCTATAAAATGCAATAATGCCACATTCAATATCATTTTTCATTTAGCCACTATAGAGACGTGTCAGTATTGAATTATTTAAATGTTAGTTAATTTTCAATGCAAGAGAGCCATATTTACTTTATGGCTGTATACTTATTTTAATTTATCCAAATTATCACTCAAGTCAAAATTCAAGACTGCCTTATTTCAACTTGTGGCGTTCTTGCACTGAATAAAAACTAATTATATCGTGTGATATGTTGAGTGCAAAACAGCAATATAATTTAGAGTTGTCGCAGTATTGCATTTTATAATTTGTGATAGTGCAGCCACAACACGAAATATAAAGTGTCCATAGTATAAAATGGCCATCTAAAAATCAATTTCTGTATGCAATACAGTCTCACATCTCAAAATATGGCAGTCTTGCGTTTACTTGAAAAATTGTAAATGGTCACGAGTCTAAATTTTTGGGTTTAAGAGTGCATTTCATAATATTTGAAAAAATAATATTTTAAAGTATGATTGTAAGTATTTAAAAGTGTTAAATTTCAAACGCATTAGTAAAAAAACTCATCAAAATATCCTAGGTCCAAACTTCAAATCGATTTTTCTCAAAACTATAAATTTTGAGTTGTGGCAGTCTTGTTCTAGCAGTGCGATATGAGATAATTATTATTGGACTCGATAATACGTTTTGACTTTTAAGCGTTAAAATGTATGAATTTATAAATGCACACACAATAATGTACGAAACGAATTACGTTATTGTGTTGTATATTTGAGCACTCGTCGTCGTGTGGTGAAAACGCGTGCCGATCGTGACATAATATTGCTACATCGCGACAGATGTTTGTTTGAATTCAATAATTAAAATTCGAAGAACGAGATATTTTATATTATGTTATTGACTCCCATGGTTCCTAGCGTTTCGTCGTCGGTCCTGTTTTCTCGATATTGAATCAAACGACCAAAATGGTGTAAACAACGTTTTATTAAATATCAAATACGCGCGGCTACTCTATATTTACGGAGAACATAATACCGATATGGAAAGAAAATAAACACTACAAACACTACGCACATTTCGCACGTCTCTGTAGAGTACACACATTTTACATATACGGATAAATATATAATAATTTATTATTATTTGCCGTATTATTTTGTAAACATTTTCGATTTCACGCAAACACACAACGCGGAGAGTTCACGCTGCTGCTGTTTAGGAGAAATAACACATTTATCATAGCCGAGCACGACGACACGAACGAAAAAAAAAAAAAAAAAAAAAATAGAAAGAAAATCCGCAAGAAGTCATTGTCACGGGAAGCGGGCGGCGGTTCACGACATCAGAATGTCGATGACGACCACAGTCTGCAGTCTACCTGTGTGCATCAAGACGACTTAAAGCGAAACGTGACTCGTTAAACCATGACGGTTCATAATGTGAAATGTATTTTAATTTTTAAACGCACACACACACACATTTATCGTTCGAACGTAATACGACGTAAAGCGATCAGTTTCCAAACATTGAATAAAGAGTCGTTAATCATTCGACAACTTTAGGAAACGCCCTTTGTGATAGACAGCTGATATACCTTTTTTTTTACGCGCGCTTAAAATTAAGTAAGTACAGAATATTATGGTAAATTATAGAAAGAAAGAAACAAATAGAAAATGTTATAAACGAAACATTAACGGTAAAAATAAGCGTAATAATAATTTCACGAAAAAAAAAGAGTAGGTAAGAATCGACTCTTAAAGAACCGTTAAACGGAAATCATAATTATAATGTCGACGACGACGGCGACGATGATGATGATGACGACAATTAAGTTGCACATAAAAGTGTATTTATACGCGGAGAAAATTCGTACAACGAGTTTTCGTCAGAGAACAACACACGATAATAATATAACTGGTCGGAATGACTTTAAATTTCAAAGTAATCTATGACATAATATTTTGTTAGAACTATAGCAAAGTATATTATCGCGAAATGAAATGATACAACATAATAATTGGGTTAGGTTTAAAATTTAGTTTCGGTCGCGTATAATTTTCTTACTCAATAATTTACCGAGTAAACCACACAAAAACACTGTATCAGTGACGTGGTGTTGTACACCATACTATTATACTACCTACTGATTGCGTGGATAAAATGTAAAAAATAAAATTGCAATCGTCGCTGGAGAAAAAAAAGTTGCAAAAATATAAGCGTCATACAATGTCGTCGTCAGAGCGCGTTCGACTTTACATTTACGTCGATTGAGCAGATATTTATTCCTGACAAGTATACAATAATAGACTTATCAAAGATCCGGGATTTCTTTCCTGGAAGGATTTACCATAAGTATTATCTGAATTAAAAAAAAAAAAAGGAAAATTTTCGGTCTCTCCCAATACGATATTAAACTATAAGTAGAAATAAAAAAACTTACAGGATAAAAACAATATAAAGTCGTCGATAAATGTGTCGATTAGTTGATGTAAGAACGCAAATATTTACCATCACTGAATACATAATATTGTATTCGGGCACCAGCGCTGTAAAATACCTGTCTAAAAGTTTTACCGACGAAATTCTCATGACAAACGAAGGCGTTAACTCCGACAAAACATTACGATTCAGTGACAATCAGTGATTTGTTTGAGGAAGCCCCACCCCGAATCCGTCATCTAGGTAAATCAATATTTATTTTAGCGGTGCTAAACAATGGCGTATAGAGGTCGAGCCGACCAAGTCCATCGTTTTGATATTCGACGAATCGTACGATGTCGGATACTCGGTGGGATTGAAAAATGACATCAGTGATATTATTAAAACTCGCTCGCGAGCGCCTAAATACGAATCGCTTAAGTACGGCGTGTTAGATTTTAGTCGAGTCGACGCTGACTTTTAGTCGAAACACTGACGGTAAAACGTTAGAAAAACAAAAATACTAAAGTCATCAAATTCCAGTCCCTGTTTATTATTGCCGTCACTTACACTAATATAATATTATTATTACCAGAGCTCGGATTTTGTAGCATATTTTTTTTTTTTAATCAACGCAAAAGTAGTCGAATAAGAATAGGGTTTTTTTTCGCTTTCGTGATCTAAAGAATTAAAATTGTATACCATTCGTGTTTTCACGTTTGAAATTTAAATGTAAAATGGTTTTTCGTATTTATTTTAGCGTACTTTGGCGTGACGCGAATTTCATGTTTCGCGTCGTTCACACGGTGTGTCGGTCGGTAAAATCGAAAAACGCGTGTAATATCAAGATAGCGAAATATATTACGTATTTTACAGTTATCAATCATAACTCGCAATGAGAAACGTTCGTACAACACGCGGGTAAAAAAAAAAAAACTCGTATTCGCGTAAATAAAACTCTATGGAAATTTTTCTCTGTCCGGAAAGTCTACAGGAGAAAATCAGCAACGCCGAACTCGAAATTTAGAGAGAACAAAAAAACTAAATAAACGCGTGTTTTCGCGCGCGCGAGATCCTGCAGCTTTTTCGCCACCGATATTATTTTCGATTTTTCCCGCTACGGTGAGGGGGGGTGCGTTCTGAGATTTTTCAGTCGTAAAATCCGAGCCCCGGGATTCGTTCGGGTACGATTTAGGTTCGTCGATTACCTGTGTGCGCGGCGACTGGTCGATGTTTTTCGTCGAAGATCTCCTGGGGACTCGCGCAACGGACCAACCGTTGTTATTCCGCGGCAGTCGACGGCGCGGTCGGAAGACGACCACTAATTTCACCGCGTATCGCCCGCGACGACGACGACGACGACTTTTTCACTTGCGCGACGACGACCGTGCACGCGCGACGCGAACCGTTCATGGTGACGACTCGCCGGGCAATGCCGCGCGAGATAAGACGACGACGACGACGAGCGCAAAAGACGGCGGCGACGGTCACGTGCGATTCGGCGTGATCGAGGAGCAAACGCGTTCGCACGGCAAACAATTTATTCTATCGATTGTCGTAAGACTATATCGGAGTTTTAACTATAAAATACGGTGATAATATATCGCAACGATTCGATTAGGAAATTTAAAAAAAAAACCCCCCCAGAATAAACCGAACGAGAAATATTTTGTATTTCGTCGCAGCGCGCTCGCGCACAATTTATTTATACCGTCGTGTGTGATCGACGATCGCGTTTCGAACTGCTCGGGGAAAACGCGTCTCGCGATTAGTAGTAAACGGTGCACAAAAACGCGGACTGCGGCGGCGCACTGCGAGAGCGACGGTCACACGATGACTGAAGAGGGCTCCGGCGGCGGCGGCAGCGGCGGCGGCGGTCTCGCGTCGGCCGTCGTAGGACCGGCTGCAATCGTTGCGGCGGCGGCGGCGAATCGACGGGGAAAAGAACGTCCAGCTGCTTGCTCGTATAATACGTTATCGCGTTCGTCTACCGCTCTCGTGCTCTGTTCGATCGCCGGCGTATGACGTGTATATACGCGTGCGCGCGCGTCGGTCGTCGCCTCTGAGGTCATCCGAGTCCGGCGGAATCGCACAGTTTATCGTTACATCCGGTGTGTGTGTCGGGCGGCGCCCGAAAGTTCCCGGATCCAGAGTTTCAGAGATCACGAGTAAGGAATAACAATGGATTTCGGGTTGAATACGAGACTTTATTCGCGAGACCCCGTGACGACCGAAACGTCATGTGCGGCGATGGAAAATACGTAATTATCTCTCGAAGCAGGTAAAGTTATTCTTATCGCGCCTTACCACGGTGATCCCCTCCCCCTTTGTTTCACTTATTTCGATAAAACATTTAAAAACTAACCCCCCGCGCAGCGGAGAAAATACAGTTATTTTTTTCCCTCTATCTAACTCGACAAAACGTGTAAGCGTGTTTATATTTAATGTTTTCGGAAGAGTCGACATTACACATACACCTGCACGAAGGTAAGCAACTTAATTATCAAAAGATAAGCGCGGTATAAAAAAAAAAAATGTATTCTTATTAGAATATACAAACGAATATTTAGAATACAACCGGCTTAAGAAATCAAGAATAATGTCTGTTCCCGGTGATTTTGAACCGGAAGAATTGCGCGATTCTCACTCGATAAAACCGAAAAATATGTTTACCTGCTTTGCAACAGTCACCGGATTCATAATTGAAATTTAATTCAGACGTTGAGCGTTTTTGAGACAAACAAATCGCTTGAAAAAATCAACAACATAATATTCCATACTACCATATAGGACGACAATGCGAACAAGACTGAATCGACAAAGACTAATTAGAGAAAGCCAACGATTTTCGTCCGAACCGATTTCACATCATCATGATTCCAATATTTCTAGGTCTACCGTTGTGTTGCCGAGTGATAGATTCATTATTTGTTTGTTTATTTGAACTTTTTTCGTACCATTTGAACTCATTCGCGCACGATATAATACACATCGTATTCGTATATTATTTCACGAACGTTGAACACGTTCATCATGAATAATTTGCCAAAAAAACCGTACACCATAAAGTATACAAAGAGAGAGTATAAAGTATCAAGTGGAGAGACTGACTTTTTCCTCCTGCCCAATTCGAATCGGTTCGGATCCAGAAACCGTAGAAGACGCGTGTGCGAAATCGTTATGTATTTTTCACGAGAGCCGACGACGTGCACAATATAATACAATATTATTATTATTATATTTTTCAAGTACGTATACATTGTTTTCTGTTCGTTGAGTAACATTTTACGTTCTCACAAAGAACTCGAATCTCGTGATAGCGAGTAGTAGTAGAATCCACGAAACGAACGATTGTATTCATCGGCTCTGAGTGGCGGCGATTAATCAAGGGGTTATTGTTCGCAGACGATTTTTAGATTTACATTAATAACAACGCCGCGTGCATGTGTGTGTGCGCGCGAGCGTGTGTGTAATGTAAATAAATATTTATTACAATAAACGGGTGTAAATGCACGGTACAATGACTACAAATTCAATGGTTCGAGCGTGTAGTATACGTATAATATTATCGCACGGTCGTGATGGCGACGACGGACGAATACAATATTTCCATACTCCGCAAAAACTTCTGGATAATCTCTCGACTTATTTGAACTCGTGGACTATTTTATTTCTGATATTCGCTTGAATTCATACAAAGTTTTGGGCGACTATTAAACAGAAAACAAGATACGAGTACAAAACTTCAATACCTCGCCGGAAATTTACACGAAAACTGTGTAAAAATTGTCACACTCGCATACAGTGTCGGATTTTGAGGAGAAGGCCTACGGGAGCTCTAAGAAAATAACCCCCCCCCCCCCCCCCCGGTGATATCGTTACGCTCACTATTTAACAATAACAGGTTTCATCGTAAATTATCAACAGAACTTTTGAAGTTTTGAAGTTTTCGAAAAAATATTTCATTTCAATTCTACAAGTGGCGACGGCAACTGAATAAAAAATGTTGGCGATTTGTTCGGCGCTCGACAGCGATGCAAAAGAAGTTTCTCCATAACGTTCGGTCGTCTCGGAATTATCAATAATAATATTATAGTGATTTAATTTTCAAACCAATATTAACGACGCGATAATAATATGGTATTGGTAATAAAAATAAAATGAATGGATACCGTTAAACGTTATAGTAATAAGTACTTTAAAATAAACACTGTATTTTTTCCATCGTACGCGAGTCACATTTAATATTACGCAGCATAATATTCTGCTCCTTGTTTGACGATTAGAAAAAAAAAAAAGAAGAAAAAAATGAATGACGACAGTCGTTGTAAACTAAAGGTAAATAAAATGTATTTGTAACGCACTCGATATAGCACACACCGCGGGTTTATATACACGTTTGTTTATTTCAAAGATAACCGACCACTAAAATAAACGAACGAACGAACGAACGTAAAAATTTACCTGGCAATATCTTTATTATGAGTATGGCAAGAGATTAGAGATGACGAGTGGTATAATACTTTTATTAAAATAGACGTACTCCAAAACGTTTTATGATATATATATAATATATATATAGACCTATATTGAACGTTCTATGACATTTTCGGCAAAGACGTCTTCTAGTTCGCGCACCTCCTACTCGTAGTAATATTTTTTATACTTATATTCGTTTACGAGTATACGGCAAACATTTTATTGGTTTAAAAAAGACGCCGTCATTTGACTTCAAACGACAACGATGACCCACTCTATAGCGGCGCGAGATTATTAAATTTATCATCCGCTCAAATACTTAAAAAAATGCACTCGTGTTCGTATAATAATAATATACGTACAATACCGCGCCTGTTCCGACGAACATGTCTATGTGTACACACGCGTCGAAGTAGAATACGTTTCTCGACTCCTCGTCGAAATCGCTCGCTCGCGAACCGTGTTTTAGGTACTAAATAATATTTAATCTCGCGGGAATTTTATCGACACCCATAAACTTTTAAACATATATTACATAATATAATAATAAACACCTAAACCGTTCGGATCTGCGACAAGTGTTCCGAATAATTATTATTATTATTATAATAATACGACGACGGTCTCTCAAATCGCAATGCGTTTGAAAATATTTCGAGTACCTAACCGCGGGTTTTTTTTTTCAGCAGGGGCCTCTGAAACTATTGACCAAATTTCATACCACAAAGCTCCAGTGGCTCAAGATTTTTTCCATTTTTACCCCTTTTAACCCCCTCGGGGTTAATTTTCTTAATTTTTTTTAAGAGCTAAATCGCTAATCCGGCCGTTCGTTCACGCGTGATGAGGATACCTGCAGGTAGTAAATAGGGATTCGTTTTTAAATAATAATATATTATTTTTACTTTATAAATAGCGTCGTTTAAGGGTCGTCACAAAATGGGAACATAAAAAAGGCCTGTTCTTTTATACATATAAAGGATAATATGTATTATATAGACCGAACAATAATCGTGATTGTGTGTTCACTGTTCGGTAGACTTGAACACATTTCAACGCGTTGTTGTAAATTGAACGTATAATTATTAGTTAATTTCACGCACTGGATTAATCCGCGAACGCGATTATTTCGCACTCGAGATGGATGAATTGTATTGACCTAAAAGAGTCCAACGCTCGAGTATAATAAACAACGTAGTACAATAATAACGAAACAACGATCGTACGATCCGATCGTCGGTTTTTCTACTAAACGATTGTTTTTTGTAAACGTGTTGGCTTTAAAAAACCGGAACGCGATATTATTTGAATACACTATGCGGACAAAAGTGACGATAAAATAATCATAAATTATTTAAAACGATAAATTAACGCGCCATTAGTTTCTCGTCGATTCGACGTAAATTGTATTTAATTTATCGTATTATATACGTATATTTTTATAAATTCGTATACGAGAACGTGCGTGATATTGACATTATAACGAACGACGAGGGAACTTATCGGCGCTTTGTTCGAATATTATTGGGACTGCGTTACCCGCGCGAACGATCGGCACAAGGCCACGACGACGACGCGATACGAAAATGATTATCCCGATGCACATAATCGTGACGAATAGAAAATAATTATTAATCACTCGAGTTGTATCAATTATTAAATTAATATCATCCCTAACTTGCATATTATATATTATGTGAGTGCTGCGCGTGCAAAAGTATGGATAACAAAATATAATATTAAAAAATATAATAATGCCTATAGGACGTGTTACCTAAAAAGTGGCTTCTTCGTTGAATGTTGTTTTGTTTTTTTTTTTTTAACTCATACCTATTGAATTTAAATATCAATCGTAAACATGGCAATAAAAAAAAAAAAAAAAAAATTTTAATTATAAGGATAACTCCTCGTGTGTTCTCTCAAAGTCCTTTCTATTTTGCCACTGTCTACACTGCGAGGAAGGCCGAACGGCGACACGCGTGCCATATTCGAGACACGTTTGATATTATTGAACGACACCCTAACGTCGTATAATTCGACACGCCATAGGTAATCAATTTCTAAACATATTTGAAATTTATTTTTTATTTTTCTTTTTCAATACGATTCATTATTTATTATCTCATAATAATAGAATTCAAGTAATAGATTTTCAAAGTAATTGTATTCTTACGTGTATTGCATATTATTATAATTTTAACTCAATATAGAAAAAACTTCGCCAACTCTGTCCCATACGATTCCGTCGAATAATGCAAAACGATCGATTTCCGCTTTCACACCTGTCCGATTCCTGTCCTGTACCTCACGTTAAAAACAAATTCACTTGTTTTCCAAAGACAAAGATCAAACAAAGTACAATGGAAGTAAATTAAAAGAAAATTCGTTGGAATACCAAAAATATCTCGTCCTTTTTGAAAATCTTTTAATTAAAACGCCAATGACGATAGGATAGTACGGGGCATAAAAGTAGATTGCGAGTTTATGACGAATGCGTCGTTGCACATATCTATTCGGATGATACGCACTTGAATAACACGCGCATCGTGACGATCAGTAAATCGATATTACTACGAGTTCGTATACGTATCATATTGTCAACATGCGGTATAAAATGCCACGTAACATTTAAAAAACAAGCGATATGACGTCTGTCTACATAGATTAAACGTCGTCGTCGTCGTCGGTAATAAAAATATTTGAAACGTCGTCGTCGTCGTATTCACACAACGTGTGTCGGCGATGTTCGATCGCCGCGACGCTCGGATGATCGAAATACACGTGCTCGGAAAAACACTTGCCCGGGGGAGGAATATTAAAAGAAACGTATCCGCCACATTGTGTTTTTTTTTTTTTTTTTTTATAACTTTACCGCGATGTTGATAAGTCGATTCCCGAGACTTACTTAGTGTACTAATGGATTTCCGAGTCGATTCCCAGCACACCTAAAGTTAATTTCCGAACTAGCCCATTATTGGTGTTACCCAGAGGAAACGAGATTCCCGAAAGTTTTGTTTAGATGTTGTCTATATTATATTTACTATTATATCATGACATATTATACAAGTAGGTTAAATTTTTTGATTTACATATTGAATGTAATCAGTCGTCGTGTCATAGTTAACTTATCAATTCAGAACAATAAAACGAAAATAACATCATTAGTATATGACACTACAAATTTATATTGATTTCATAATTATTGCTGCGACGACGATATTGGTGACCTATTCGATGCGTAATATTCATTAGAATGTTCGACTATAAGACTGCCGTCTAAAATCAATTGTCACCGAGATAAAATGTTATTTTCATAACTGATATGCGACAATTAGGGAATCAACTCGTACGTACTAAATAATATCGTTTTTTTTTTTTTAGCGACTTTTATTTTTAAGCATGTGTTTTGACAGTATGAGGTGGTCGTTTTTTTTAATTTTCAGAGAGCACTTTTTCATGATTCTATTGCCCGTGTATTATTGTTTTACAAATATTTTTTCATCGACTTTTGCATTTTGAAATTCACGCATATTATTATAATACTATTGAACATCAAAATAATAATACGTAATTGTCGGTAATTATTAATTCATACGATTATTTTCAGAGACACTTGTGGATAATTTTCGAGTTTCTTAGGTGACGACGATCGGGCAACAGCCGAAAGTCCTGCAGGAGATTTTCTACGAAGAATAAGGATAAGGACCCCGGAAATCAGCCCCCCCCCCCCGGGTTGACGATATTTATATCGAGACACGGCCGCGCACGCACGGCGCGGCGCCGTCGTCGGAGTGAGTAAAGCGACGCGACGACGACGTAGAAAACCGTCAATAATATTCGCGACGTGAACTCGAGATTGCGTATGTCAGGCGGCCGCGTGTGCGTCAAAGGAACGAAAATAAGTGGCGTTATTATCGTAAAAACGCCTGAAATAGAGACGCGCCTACGCAGGCGTACGCGAATGTTATTATTGTTTTAAGTATATCACGGGCGTCGTAATAGGTATACAGTAGCAATCGACGGGCACACGAGGGTTTGCACGCACACGACGACTTTATAATGTTTACTTTTGGACGGGGCACTCGAGAGCCGCGATAGTAACAGACGTACGTATGTAGATACACACGTACGATACAATAATAATATCGTTCGCGTGTGCGTCAAACGCACGAACGCGTTTTAATGAGGCGGCGGCGGCGGTCCTTCGATCGTCATTATCGCCGCCACGGGGGGGAAATCGACGGGAATATAAAATATATCGCGCGCGCAGTAATGTTTACAATAATATAACGTACGCAGCACACAATAAGAACGCGAGCGCGCGTTTAAATTGGCAATAATAATAATAACAACGACGACGACGACGACGATGATGATGATGATAACACGTCCGAACGCGCTCGCACAATGTGCCGATTGTCTTGCGCCGACGACGCGGTTAAGCGAGAAACGCGAATTTTCCAAAACCGTTACGATAATATTATTATGAGTACACGAAAAAGAAACCGACTGGTACTTGTCTACCGACCGGGGGGCCGGATCTAGGCATTTTATTACACCGGGAGAAAGTAATAAAATAAACTGCGCGCGCTACCAAACGAATTCGATTTTGAAACTTTTGTGTTCACATTTTTTACAGTATTCTATGTAACGATTCCCGTGTACGAGTCGTGTAGTATGCCAGTCGATGATAATCATTAAAAAGCTTTGCAGTGATTATCAATATTATTAAGTACATAAAACATGTAATGGTAAACCCCGCCCAGACTGAACTACTTGAAAACTGTGGGCTTAAAATTTCAAATTTAATTTAATTTCGTTATAACGGCCGTTATGAAAGCTCGTTTAATCGAATGACTTTGATTTCAGATAAACTCAATTCGATTATATAGTTTACGTATTAGTGCTTATTGGTCGCGTTTGGGTCATGTTTTGAGGGGAGTAACCGAATTGGTTCCCGTGTGAAAAAAGTATTTTATTAAGTTAGGCCGAATTGGTTCCCGTTTAAAAAAGTTATTTTATTAGGTTGAGCCGAATTGGTTCCCGTTTGTGTACAGGTAATTTTTAATTTGGTACAAAATATAAATTAGACAGTATACATACATAATGACAGACAGTATCTTTCCACCGAGAATTTGGGCTAGATTTGACAAGAATATTGATAGAACTATAAATTGTTGCGAATCGTTCCATTCAAAGCCGAATAAAGAATTTACATGTGCCCATCCTAATATATTTTATTTTATGGAGACTTTAAATAGTATTCAGACATTAAATTATATTAAGTTTCGAAGTAATAATACTAGAAAACTTACTAGCAAACAAGAAAAAAATAACAAATTCTTGGAAAATTGTATGACTGAGTACACTAATAAGAAGCTTACGCGAATTGAATACTTAAAGAAAGTTTGCTTTAAATTTGCAAATCAACGGTTTTAAATAATTGTATTTATTATATTTTATTATTTGTATTTTATACCTACACCTAGTGATGACTATAGTTGACTTCCAAATCAACGATTTAAAGTTGTATATATTTTATAATTTTTTTTTATAACACACATTAACGCACATTTTTAACCAAGCCTTCTTTTAAGTTGACAGTCCTAATAGCCTGTAAAATTGGGAAGTAAAATGTGCGTAAATAAACGGGAACCAATTCAGCTCAACTTAATAAAAAACCTTTTTCAAAACCAATTCGGCATGTGGGGTTAGAGCTCGGGAACCAATTCGGTACCAACCGTTTTGAGCTTATGCAGTTGTGCGGACAATGGACTGTGGTCGTCTAAAAACAGTCGGACAATAATTGATTTATCGATTTTATCTAGGATATTCTTGCCTTTATTCGGCCCTCTCGATTGCGCCACGTTATACTCTCGATTGCGACACTAGAGCAGATCACATTGTTATTATAGTGTGTACTGTTATTATGTGATAAAGCTGCGCTCCGCAATAACGGTCATCGACGGGTGGGCGTACACACTGTCGTGACACAAAACGAGCGACGTCTATATGCCACACAAAAGTGTTTGGCGTTTACGTTTTTTATTCACACGGATCGTCTCCGCGCGAAGCGAATGATTTTTTTTTTTTTTTTCATAGAGAAATCGGAATTGCGAAAAACGGTCTAAAACGTTGCGCACATAAAAAAAAAAAACGTGACGTGGAATCGTTTTTTGTTTTTTTTTTCTTTCTCAAAAATCTACGGCCTGTCTTTTAATAACACCCCGCACACGCGTAACAATCCGAGTCACCTACGCGCGTAGTAATAATCTTATAATATATAAAAATGAATCGCAAAATGTGTTGTAAGCGCATAACTCAACAACCCCTGAACCGATTTCGCTAATTCTTTTTCTACAATATTCCTTGAAGTGCGAGGATGGTTTTTACGGAGAGAATTATTAAGAAAATTAACCCTAAGGGGGTTAAAAGGGGTAAAAATGGAAAAAATCCTGAGTCACTGGAGCTTTGTGGTATTAAATTTTGTCAATAGTTTCATTTAATATAGCAGAGGCCCCTAAAGAAAGGATTTTCCAAAATTCGACCCCTACCGGAGTTAAAAGGGGTAAAAATGAAAAAAACTGATAAAATAAAAAGTTATACTGCACACGGGCGAAGCCGGGTTATTCAGCTAGTATACTATAATATTATTATTACGATACGGGCGGCCCCCGTTATCGCTCGGTCGATTCGATGTGCGAAAAGTAAGACGTCCGGGGGGAGTAACCTAACCTGACCGAGGCAAAAGCCGGCGAGGCCGACGATTTCGTATTTGAAACCCTTCGGTTCCGCCGGCAATCGCGAGACAATGCGATATTATACTTATAGTTTACGCGTAATAATAACCTAACCACCACGAGGATCGAACACGAGAAAACCGTTTAATCGCGCGGGACTCCGCGTCCAGTGTATTTTTCTCGGCGCACTGTTATTACGACGAGCGTGTAGGTACACGAGTGCAAATTAATCTGAATAAATGCGTTTATTTTCACGCGTTCGATTTACATAAATTACACGGCGTGCCCCCGCCCCGCCGCCCGACACAACAACGTGGTTGTAACACAATATAATTCCTGTTCGGAAAAAAAAAAAAAAAAACAGTCGAACGTTAGTTGTTATTCGTATACGCGTTTGCCCACCACTTTCGAGTCGCCCGCGTTTTAATTTTTATCGCCGTTTCGAAGTAGCAGCAGCAGCAGCTGGCGCAAAAACTACTATTTACGTTACGCAACTCGATTTTCGTACCGAAATATTGGTCTTCCCGTATGCCTAATACACGACGACGTTATTATATCGCAGGCGTGGCCGACATTAGTCATTATTAGTGGTGGCGTGTTATATATTGTGTTGTCCCGGTGGTTCCTTTGTTTTTATTAGACCGTAATGTCCCGGAGTAAGAACGGTAGAACGAGACACACGATAACGACGACGACGCGTATCGTTGGGCGGGAGAGCACGAGCGAGAATACTTGACCTCTCGCGGAGTCGCGGCGAGTTGCTCAACCGCGTTGCCCTCACGATAGATTTACGTTCTGATGGCATGCTATTTAAGATACATATTACTTATACTTTCGAAATCGTAAAACGGCCGGGTTTTAAAGAGAAACGATCGCGAAAGAAAAATATCACATTTGGTTTGGCTATACGTATAAAGCCAACGACTATGACTCGCGCGACGAAAACCAACCCCACTCGCGAAATTACCGTCTGTGCGTAGAGCGAATCGAAAAATAACGCCCGTTTGGGGTGAAATTCCCGATCGGGAAACTCTTAAACTCATCCCGTCCTCGTAGCTTCTTCGACTAACAAGCAAGCGATAGAATATAATATCGAAAAACGATTGAAAACAAAATGACATTGCGCGAGCAATTATTATTTTTGTAAAATATATAGAGTTGCTCGAGGTAGATGGGATAGTAATTCGTTATCTGGTTTTCGCGAGTGTAAACGCGTACGTTTTAATTTTTATACAATACACGTCTTTATCTCACGTCTACGTGTAAGAAAACGAGGGGCTCTTGAGATTTAACGATTACAACAATTATTGAAATCGTTTCGACGAGTAGAAACCGCGCGGCTAATCGGTATAATATAATATGTGTCTACACGGGTGTGTAATATCGTTACGACTCTTGAAAACGTAGCCATTCGACTTTATAAATATGTGATTTATAAATAAAATGATAAAATATCGTATTATTTACACTCTTGTGATGGGCGCGCACAGTAAAAATCATACGACGAACATTGTTACATAATAACAAAGATAAACTAAGGCTCTCGAGGATGAACAGGCACATAAATATCCATTCAATTAACGACGAAGCAATTATGTGGCCCACGACGACGCGACGCCGAAACCAGTAACTACTTGATCGCGTAGATCATAACGTAACAATAGCGATTTACTAAAAGTCCGTGTCAATATGATCGAAACTCATTTTAGCCTCGGCGAAGAGACCTGAGAATAAACGTCAGCCGCAGACGCGTGTATATTTCAAATGCGATCGTTCGAAAAATCGTTTTTTTTTTCGACGAAAAAAATTCACCCCGAACAGAACGAAGCAGTTTTCAATCTGTTTTCGACGATAATATGCGTTTACGAGAAAAAGCTAAAACCGTTAATGATTAAATCGTTGTCCTTGTATTGGTGGTCGACTTTGTGTGGTGGGATAATCAGATAATATCATATTCGTACACACAATATGTATTACGTAATAATATATACAGCCTTATTTTTATTTTTTATTTTATTAAGTTTTAATATGAAACGGTCTGTAAATAACGAGTGCAAACGATGAACTTGGTGACGTGGAATAATTCGCGGATTATAATCGGTGACGCAACTTACAGGAGTGTCGGGTGTGCGATTCACAGGAGGCCTTCGTATTGCAGGGAGCCACGGCTCCTGTACAATTACACGTGAGTATTATATTAGTTTATTCGTTTTAAATTGAATTTAAAAAAAAAAATGTATCGATCGTCAGAGCCGCTTTATTGTAAAAGATTAGTATTTATTTTCGCCCGGGAATCGGGAAATGTTGTTACCCCCGTCGCGTCACCGAATCCAGAATCTGTTATGAAAAGTGTCAGTTTTTACATGGCGACGATGTGCCTTCGTCGCTAAGGTCATCGGCCGGAATAATAACGAAAAAGTTTACAAATCATTTCCAATCGTCGTCGGAATACAATATACGAGTATACGTATAGATATACGTATTTCCGTGAAAAATAAAACGGTTCTCGAGTGTTTTCCGAACGTTCAGAAAGGACATTTTTGGATTTCGTCAATGTCGCACAGGATTGGGGGCGGCGGCGCGCGGCGGATGTCGTACGTTACCAAGTCCAAATCGGCGTGCAGAAAAGTTTTTTTTAAGCATTGAAACGACATTCAAACAGCGCGAATATGTTTTATTTAAAATACCCATTTCCCCATCGACGTATACGCGATAAGCGTACGGACTTGGACGGACAAAAAAACACGCTCTGTGGACACCTTGTCCTCCTGTAAACCGCAGTGTACCGTAAAACGTACGCACAATATTATACCGCGCGCGTTATATTATCATTATAACACATAGGGGCACGTATATTTACCACGCGTCTGCTTTGCTGCACATTATAATAATACATAGTAGCTTCACGGTGTGTAAATCCACATGTTTCCCGCACGGACGTTTTTCGACACGTGCGGGTCTCTCTCATTAAGTTGAATAATAATTAATTATTATAATTTTTATTTTTTCGTATCATAGTGTACGTATACGCCGCGCCGCCATTTGAAAACGTTAGAAATTGTAACACTGTAATCATTACAGCTAGAGTACCAGAGTATGTGCATTGAAAAGAAAAATTGATTATTGGTCAGAGTGCATATTTAAAAGAGAGCCGGAGTGTTTTCCAATAATGCGGGCCTTTTTGGAGGAAAACGAATTGCAAACTCCCATTGGCATTATTAACGAGATTTCTGAACATCTCAAACAACTGAAAAATCCATTTAATAAATATTTTCCCACAGATCGAGAGGTGTTTTTAAAAGACCGTGAATGGGTAGTTAATCCATTCTCAGTCTGTGGAAAACCCTCAAGCTTGTCTTCAATCGAATACGAGAGTTTGATCGATATTACTTCAGATTCAACATTTCGATCCACCTTCAGTAGCAATTCTTTGGATTTTCAGCCTATGCGGCTACTAAAACCAAATACCGGAACCGTCTTAATGTAGAACCTGACCTTCGTATCCAACTCTCAAAAATTCAACCAGATATTGCCAAACTTTCAAAAAAATAAGCAGCCACAAAACTCTCATTGATTTTTAACTTTTAAAGCAGTATTTCTTTTCTTTATTTTCAACCATAATATTGTAATTTGTTTTTAATATGTACAATAAAAGTATTTAAATCGGTCAACAATGAAAACAAGTGTTCATTTTTATCATGTTTTTCATAATATTCACAGAGGGGCACATAACTAAATTTGGAACAACAAAAGGGCACCGCCGACTAAAAAGGTTGGGAACCGCTGCTGTAATGTATTATAGCGCGGCGGGATAAAACGCTTTTCAAAATGTATTCAGAATAATATTTGAAGAATATTTACGTCGTCGGCGGCGGCGGCGGCGAGAGAATACGACTGTCGCGCCGACAAGAATTTAAAAATTTTTACAATTCAAGACATCGATTTTATCGAAAAGACAATATTACCCATTTTTGTGTTCTGTTGGAGCACGCTTTTATTCAGTAAACTGAAATGCCCATGGTTATGGGACACGTATTTTAATAAATCGAAAAATTACTCTGGTAAACTGGTTAGGTGCGTGCACTTGAAAACAAAACGAAAATGCGAATTAAAATTAAAATTTTACGATATATTAAAATATGGCATTTGTATTTTAAAAGCATTGTTTTTGGAGCTAGCTCGTGCAGAGAAATTCAAGTTAGTTAATTAAACGAAAAAATCGACGAGGTACATGCGTGTTTCACGCTGATTATTCTGTAGTAGAGAAAAAAAAAACTCGATGTTTTAAGCAAAAATTTAATCGTATCACACTGTTGTATTCATTTCTAGCTGTATTTTTTGAGTTCGACGAATTATTTATAGTAAAAATTACGCGTTAAATTAATGGAATTTAGATGAAAATTTCTTGGGAAAAAAAGCATTATGCGCGAGTAAAAAATTACGTGTCCCCACGACTTGACGACTGGAATAATTGAGCGATTTCACAACGAAAGAGGAATCGGTTTACCTGCAGCTTTGAGAGGTAATTTATTTTCATCGTTTGACTGTCAATTTCAAAACGGCGCGGCGTTCGCATCCAATATCATTACTGGACGAAAATTCAATTTAAATATTAGAATCAATCGATTCAGCTTGCGCACGCGTGCGACGGTGAACGAAATAACAGAATATTTCGAACGACCATATTATAATATCCGACGATGATTCGAACAAGACCGAAACGATAAAGACCCAGTAGAGCAGGTCAACGGTTCACCTTATTATTATCCCCGCGTCCGGTTCTATCATTGTTTTGCCAGGCGATGAGCAATTCTTTTGTTAGTTTGTTTGGATTCAGAACGCGGTTGCATCTATTTCATCGTCGCAGACGACCAAGCGTTCGCAAAATTATATTGTTTCCTAAATTTCATACAGCTTTACTCAGCGGTACACCACATCACTTATGGTCGGAAAAAAAACAGCAGATGTTGAATGGGTAAAAATATAATTTTTGAAAAATTATTGGAAAAAACGATGAGCCGAGAAGAATATTTACCGAGAGCTATTTTCCACGAATAAAAGGTGAGGCGCCGCCTCGTTATCTCAAAGATATCAGTGATTTTACTACAAAAATACAAAAATCCACGACGTTAAAGTCCTTCATCACGACGCGCGACGACGCGCGTGGCGAACGGTCTGGTCCGTGTAAACCGCACGATAACGGACCGTATAATATAACGACTTGTGCAACTTTTTTATTATATACTTCGGCGACCGTTCTCTTGACGACCCCCGTTTTTCATATTACATTATCACTGTTATTTTGTATTTTACAGTCGACGATTACGTTTCGATTTCCGCAAAGTCTCTCGTTTTGTAACGTTTGAAAAATTATTTTCATTTATTTCACTACGACCCGGTTGTTTTTTTTTATTAAACACTATATTATACAGTAACGCTTACTCTGTGCGAACGAGTGTGTATTCCGAGTGTTCGAAAACATTAGAATACGACCACAATGGTGTGACTTGATTTCAGTTCAGAGTGATAACTGTTTTTCATAAAACAATGCCAATTTTTACGTCGTTTACAGCAAAGTGTAATTCGTAAAAGCCGAATGTATACAAGTTCGATTTTTACATAATATTATGCTACAGATAAAGTAAATATTGTTGAAAAGAAAGAAGAAAAAAAAACGATTCTCTGTACACAACAGAACTGGCGGATTTCTAGAGTTCTGAGAATTTTCAGAATGTTTCAGAGGTGACTTTTTATTTAATCGAATCGTTAGCCGAACGTTTTAAACATTAAGGGCACCGCGCGAAAGTCGCCCAGAACGTATTCGGAAAAAAAAACTATTTTTACATTTATTCGGTTGAAAGAGTATATATTGTTCAATAATTAAATAATCACCATATATAATAATTTCGTCGTTTTCGAAATATTCTAAGTTGTTGTATTGGTTTTACGAATTTATAACGATGTTTATTAATTTTCACGTGAAAAAAAAATCATCGAAATTTCACTAAAAAATCATACGAGTTTAACACAACAAAGAAATTCGTTAATCTTTTTCAACATAATTATTATTGTTTGTAATACTGTCCCGAAGTCTAAAAACGAACGTGTCGATTATCGAAACACTTGATTCACTACGATGACGTTATTAACAAAGTATTGATTTTGTTGTCACGTTTAGGAAACAACCGTGTGTAGAGAGGTTCCCACGCGGTGTTTTAAAATATAATCCGCCGAAATGACAGAGCACACCACACTTCTACGTTTCAGAGCGCGGCGTCTATTATGACGGGCGAAACAACAAAACTTCAAATAAAATTTCACCTGTCGACTCGACCGGCGCGGCGCGGCGTTATAAAAACGTACACCTGCGATGATCGCGTGGACGTGCGCGACGAGATATGACCGAATCTCGTGACCGAATAACACCTACGTACCAATGACAAAACGAAGGACTAATATTATTCTCATAGTAGTGTGCCGCGCGTCTATTGCACCGATAATAATTGGAAACAAATAATAAATTGTTACATTATATTATTATTACGTAACGAATATGGTTGGAAAATCTATTGCCGCGTAAACGTTAGATCTGAAACGTGCAATTTGTATTCGCGAAGATTTATTTAATATAGTCGAACGATTGTTGCGGTTAACGAAAAAAGAAAAAAAAAAAAAACACTCGACGAAAAACCTTGATGCATAAGGTTCTATTGAGCCGCAGACACTTTTTGCTCTCGACTGCACTTTGGAGACTTTGACTTAATGGGTCGGAAAATAAATTGTCAACGCGACCTCGCCAATGAAATTGGAACTACCTACATAGAATATAACGAGCAAGCAATCAGTAGGTACACCACACATATTGGTATATTCGACTAATTCGAGTCTCACGAAAAAACGTGAAATTCCTAATTATTATTATACTCGCGCAATGTACGTTCGATATTAACTCTCGTTTTTTTAGTCGAAACAATGTAATTCGGGCCGTCTTTAAGAATTAGACGTCGTACACATAACGCGATTGTAAAATGTGTATTACGTGATTCGTTTTTGACGGCCGCGTTTCGGATTCAGAAAAATGCCTTGGAACTTATATTATAAATAATATATTTATATTATAAAGTAATAATATTATAATAAAACGTTATAATAAATATTCCCAGACGATCGTTCTACATAACAGACAGCTACGATGAGTATTTTATTAAGCAACTCGACATGCGTATTTTTAACGCGCCTTTACAAACTGATCGATTTTAATGGCAACAAAAAAAAAAAAATTTCCGAAACTATATCACACTTAAACGATGTAATTACGAACGCGTGTCGAGAACATAATATAATTCGTATGGTGTACGATATCGATTTAAAAATAATTAGAATATATTATGTCTTCTCGTGAATGTAGGGTTTTTATTTTTTAACGGGGTTTTATTGTATCGTTATTCTGAAATCATAAATATCGAATAACCGTGTGAAAAGTTTTCATACTGAATTATATAATATATTGACGTGCTTACGTCCAGTTGCAAAACAATAATAATAATAACAAAATATTATTAAATATATAAAATTATTTATTATTTATAAATTTGATTTATATATTTATAGAGGACCAACTCAAAATGATTCAATTCAATAAATTATTTTATATATTTAATAATATTTTGTTATTATTATAATATGAGTATTAACCTTTAAACATATTTATTTTTATTTTTTAATTTTAATTTTAATAATTTCAATTATAAGCGATGAAGCAACATGATATCAATACACCGAATGGTTTATATTGGCTCAAGGGGAATAATAATAATTATTATAATATCATTTCGACATTCGACTGTAATAAACTTTCGGCGCCGCGCCGTATCGATACGTAATAACAATTCAAACGAAAGTTCGCCGTTCGGATTTTTATTGGGTCGTAAAAGTCGATGCGATTTTTTTAATTCTCACTAATTCTATAGGTACCTATATATTCCATTATTATCGTCGTTAACGTTCAAACCTTTTAGAAGATATCCTGCGGCGGGTCCTGTATAAATTTACGACGGTAGCACTTCGCGTGTGCACACGGAGACATCATAACGTGTCAGAGAAATATTGAAATTTCCTTGAAAATTATTTTATTTTATTTTATTTTTCCCCCCCTCGAAAAGGCAGATGACGTGTGTACGTTGAATAAAATTCATATGCATATTATATATTTAGCATAATTCGGTGATGGAGCGTCGAAAACTACGATTCCGGTCATAGGATTCGATATAATATAAATGACCGTGCGACCTCAATAAAATGTTTAACAATAAATTAGAATAGATGTATATATTATAATAGTTGTATATATATATATATACAATATACGCTATACGGTCATGAATTTAGCGTATTAATTTAGTATGCGAATACGAAAACCATGACGACATTCACGTTTACCTCAAATTGAAAGTTATTTATTTATAGGCAGTCGAAAAATACGAATACGAACCGGGTACAATAGTGGGCGACGACGGGGGCATTGTTAAATTTTTATAACTTTCTAACTTCACTATAGTCAGCCGATTCACCGATCGACTTAATAATATTCAAAAGAACCATTGTGTATAATAAAACACAGCTGTTTCCAGTTGGTTTGAAAAATTATAAATTATATAGGTATTATAAAATTAAAAACGTACTTGAATTTTTATTTATTTATTCACGCCTCACATGTACGTACGTAATATGTGCGAGGACAATCACTTTTCCCCCAAGTACAGACTTATCGGCATAAATAATCGATTTTTCAACGACCAAGTAAAATCAATATTTTTCTCCGCGAAGAACCGTTTAATTATAGTAACGATCGACTTGATATATTTTGAACTTGACTAATTCGAATCGATTGTTTTCATTAAAGTATCCGCGTCGTCGTCGGTTAGAATTCTTTATGACGTGTATTCCCCCATCGGGATTTCTAGACATATTCTAATTTAAAGGCATACAAGAATAGTAATAACTAATAAGAATCGTACGTCATAATGGCAAGTATGAATGTAAGTTATGTAAGTGGGGGGGGGGGCATCACTTGACAGGAACAACATTATTGCCAATACGAACATCCGGAACGGATAGGAACTCGTAGAAGAAGAACAATAAGAATCGATCGTTTTTTAATAATATTGACGACTCGCATTAAAATTGCAATGTCAAAAACCCCAACTGGAGGATAACGTTTTTACCTTCGTATCGTTCGATTATTGGTCGATTCACTACCCAGTCAAAATGTACGATATAACGTGGATTTCGCCGAACGAAAATCTACCGTGTCGTGATAATTTGAAATTTGTAAATTACATAAGTACTGCAGACTACCTGACGAGAAGCCGCCGCCGACTGCTGTACGACTGCGGTATACGAGAAGACGTATGGAGCAAGTCGCCGGGCCGGTCCAGCCGCCCCGATTGTAATAATAATCGTCTTTCACTCGACGACGATGGCTCACGTTGAATTCGAAACGATCGAGACGACCGGTATATATTTAAACCAACGACGGACAGCGCGTAACCTTCGACAGTGGTGTACGATTTTTTTAAAACAAAAACCGGCGCGTGGAAATATTATGACCTAAATACGTATGCCACCCGCCGCCTCCACCTGCGAACGGCGGCGTCGCGCGTCGTCATTATATACTTGTACACGTTATTATTATGACGTGTGCTGGCTGTTATAATATCATGTTCACGACTTGATTTTTCGAGAGGGTACCCCCGAAACGCGACCGCGTGTGTTGTGTTATGTATACTTCGTGAGTTTAGCGCTTTCGCGGAAATCGTGTGCGGTGTGGCTCGAACGACGACGATAAAGACAAAAGAAAACGCACTCTTTATTCGAGCGTTACGTACATTCCAACTGCGCGCATACGTAGTCTGCGTACAATGCGAATTTACGGGTTAAGTAAAGTTTATCGGCCATTTGTGGTACCTTAGTTCAGAAACAACAGCCCTCGCATTCTTTGACTCAAAAATACCAATAGAAGTTAAAAGAAAAATGGTAGAATCTCTTAAAAATACAGATGACATAAGTGATAATTTAGGTAAACGATACATATTATTTCATTGAATGATGTAAATTCGATAAAAAACACAAGTATTTACAATTTTATTAACAGTTTATCCATGAAACTGTTTCAACGATTTAACCATAATGACAGGCTTTTGGGATCGAGATCCTAATGAGTGGCATATGCAAATTTAAATTATCAAAAAGGATTAGAAATATTAAGTAACTCGAAAGTTGTAAATGATGCTGCTGAACGTGGCGTTAAACTGATAACTGATTTTAATAAAATAATTACAAAAGATGAAGATCAAAAGCAGTTTCTTATGCAAATAAGATACGATTGTCGCCAACGACGGTTTCCTGATGCCGAGCGAAAAACATTAGAAAAAGAATATTAACAACTATACGATACTACAAAAATGTTTTACAATTTATTTGACTATTATTAATATTATATTTATATTTTATATCATGTAGGCAATTTATGTTCTACTGTTTTTACGCTTAAGATATAATATAAGTTATAAACTCAAAAAACTAATAAAAATACCTTTTTTTGGTCATTTTTCATCCCTCTTGAGGTACGTGAAAGAGTTAAGCAAACGTGAACAAACTTAGCGTACATTTTTTACTCATAGAAAAAATGGGGAGGGGGGGGGTAGCAAATTATAATTTTGAAAGTCAAAAAATAAGGACCACCCTAGTGTACACTATACACAGACGAGTACACGTCAAGTACACGCATTTACGACGCGCGCTGCGGTATAATAGTAATATTGAGAGTAAAATATAGACCGACCCCGGCGACGACGTAGAACATAAATCGTATAATATAGAATACAAAAATGTACGCCGAACGCGCGTGTATAGCGACCGTAAAAGTACACGCGGAATACGTAATTGATATATAAAAACGTCATAATACGTCATGTGTACAGCGGACACCGCGTATACCGGGAAGAAGGAGTGGTGGTTGACTACTGCAACTTTTACCTGGGGTGAATCGATCCGGTCGTTTCGAGCGGTATCGCGCGATTGAGATCATAATACGACTAATACGACTCACTATTAGATAATAACGTGTCGAATATAGATTTGAAAACAAAAAAAAATCTTCGTGCGAAACACGAGCCAGCGTAATAGAAGACTGAGAACGATTCGCGAGTTGATATCTCCAAGTATAATTATTCATACCACTCTAAACGCGATCCGAAGCGCAAAGTTGTGGATTGCTATATTTAATCTACCTAAATTTAATCTATATTCGATCGCGATGACGTGTCTCGATAAATGAAAAAACGTCCGACTATTTATAAGGCCGCGGGGGTCTTTAATCGCTTCATCAAAATATCATAATTCGACGCGTCTCAAACGAACTACTAGACCAATCACCTAATGACTAAATATTTAAATTCTGTGCGAAACAAGTCGCGATAATATAATAATACTAGTGACCAATGATTATTATGTTCAATAATAATGTTGTTTCTATTTGTAAATTTAATAAATTAAAACCTCGGTTTTTTAATAAAAATATCTTTCTAGATAAAATAATATATCCCTTTCGTTTCCTCGATAATAATACGTAGATTAGAAGAAAAAAAAAAGGATAAAGGAAAAAGAACTGACCTGAGCGGCGTTACGAGCCTCCTCGGTTCTGGCGTTTCTCGTTGCCGATCTACGTCCGGTTCCGCGTCCGGTTCGTCGACGGTGACGTCGTGCTGTTGCTGTTGCTGGTGCTGCTGGTGCTGCTGGTGCTGGTGCTGCTGCTGCTGCTGGAGCGCTATCGCCGCGGCGACGGCGTCCTGGACGCTCCGCCTGCGACCGTACTGCCGGGGCCGGGCCGGAGACGTGACCGGCGACGTCAGCCTGTCCGTCACGTCGACCGGGAACAGCGGCGGGACGGGGGCGGACGCGGGCGGCCGCCGCGTTTTAGGCCTGGGACCGCGCGCGGCCACCGTGATCATGTCGGCGTTGTTGTCGTGGTCGGTGGTGCCGCCGACTTGTCGTGGTCGCGATTCTCGAGGCGGACCCGACGGCGGACGTCGACTGTCGCTGCTACGGTGCGCGTGCCGTCGTGCGGTCATCCCGTCCGCCGCCGCCGCCGCCGCCGGCCACGGCAGCTCACCGTCTGTTGACGTCCCCGGTTCCCCGGGCAACAACAGTCGTGCCGTCACCGGCGCCGCGGCGGTCGACTGTTGTTGTAGTACCGTCGTAGAAGTCGTGGCCGCCACAGTAGATTCGGTACTGGAAAAGAACGAATAAAACGAACATGAAAATTGGTATTTTTATGTCGCGCCGGGGGCTGCTGTCGGGGGGTACAATCGTCCCGAAATCGCAAAAAGGACGGCAATAGATTTCCACTTTTTGGTGGAAAAAAAATAAAAATAATTTTTTATTATCAAAACGTAAGCCTATTATTTTTTAGGTATAAAATAGGTTCCCAACCTATGGTCCGCGGACCACTGGTGGTCTGCGAGACATTGTGAGGTGGTCCACTTACAGCCATACTTACAAAATGTATAAAAATATTTTAATAATTTCATTTTCCTTTGAGGCATAACACTAATTATTGACAATCGTGTACAGTACGTCGTTTATTTATAAATTTATATTACATAGTGAAACCCATTTTGGACTACTCTACATTAAAAATAAACAGAGAAATTGGTTGGACGCCACTAAAGACTTGCGTGTAGCTTTGAGCAGTATCAACCCAAGAATACCTTTGTTAGTGAACAAAACGCAAGCACAAAAATCGCATTAAATTGTTTTTATAATTTTTGTAATTTACCTTAAATAAATATAATAATGTAATATAAATTTTTTTAGAATATTAGTCGGTATTAAATTTTTAATTAGTTTTAAAACTTTAATGAAAAAAAATCAGTTATAAGCATTATTAAAAGCCTATTATATTCATTGTTTTTTATTCATTCATATAATAATAATCAAAATTCTAAAATATGTGAAAAAAAATTGATTCTTATTTGTAAGAAAAATAAGGTATAAAATTGAGGTGGTCCGTGACGTATCGAAAATTCTCATAGTGGTCCGTAGTACCAAAAAGGTTGGGAACCACTGGTATAAATAGACCGAATTTGTTTTACGCGTTATAAATATTTTAGCTTTACGCGTTGTTTTACTACATGTTACCGGTTAAAATATAGTAAATTTCCTTTGGTTAAATATTGAGAATTTACGAGTTTAAATTCAATCGCCAGTCCAGTCGTTTTCTCACGAGACCGTAAACACAGTCTAAAAACCGTTTGAATAATATATTATTTACCGATCCGAAATAATACGTAGAAAAATCGTACTCGAGAAAAAAAATAATTATTATTGCGCAATAATCGATAAGCGGCTGGCTTAATGCAATAACAGGACTCGCAAATATTACGGAAAAAATTGTTTTCAGAGAATTATAGTCTCGTATCTAAAATGGCAATCGATTGCTCGTTCGCGTACGTTCGCCTGCGCGTACGCGATCCGTACATAAATTTACCGACACGCGAATTTGTTTTCCGACACCGTAATATTTTATTTAGATAATAATTTTCAACGTATACACACGAGCGAACGTGATTTAATCACTATTATTATACGAGTCAAATTTAATTTAAATTTCCGTGCGCCGACGACGCGAAAATAAATTCGGCGGCACTGTTGTACACACCGCGCGTGAATATTCGATTCAAAACTATTTCACGACATAATAATATAATATATAGTAACCATATTGCGGGAATAAGTTCAGGAATCCCCCCGATCTATACGTAAAACACATGGTCGACTACATCGTGATTGAACGTTTCCCGTGAAAACAACAGATAATACACATAAAATATTAACCTGTGTGTCGGATATTACGACAGATACAAGTGATACAACTAGGGTTGCCACCGGATAATCCGGGTTTACATATAAATCTACGGGCTACGGGTTCAGTGAATTATTCTCCGGGTCGTCATAACATAAGGACGTATTTTTATATAATTATAAATAGTTTGTCAATAAGTAACAAGAACATTGATTTGTGATGAACATGTGATTATATTAATATTATTTTGCATTTCATTACTTATCTTTTCACTTCATAAACTAAGCTATAGATTATACTATATACTGGTGTATACTGCCTGATGACCTTTTTTTGGGCTGCTATCTTTCAAAGGAGGCAACCCTAGATACAACTGATGTTTCGGGGAGTGCGTGGAAAAATTTGACTTGTGTTAGAAAATCATATTTGGCTCGTGAAATTTAATGAAGCGCGTATGTTCCGATAAATTGTACGTATATAATGATAATATAAAACTTAAATTTAATCCGTTCCTTGTTAAATATAATTTTATTTATTTTCTGTTCCTTTTTTTCTGAAGCCATCGTGATGATCCTCGTCTACACGAAAATAACCTAATACCATAATATTCTAACCTTCGCGATTGCGAGACTACAGGTTTGCTAAACAGTTCGTGTGCATGTTTCTCGACGAAGGAGAAGAAGAAGAAGAAGAAGAAGAAGACGAGTTTTTAAGAAAACGTGTGTGGCCAATTCGACAGATAGTATAATAGCAGTGTATAGAGACCGACGACGGGCTACAATTATTTCGTCGTCCGCCGTAGACGGTATTCGCACGCATTTATTGTGAAGTCCATAATATCGCGAAGACGATGTCAGGTGATTTAATTATCCATCACGCTCGTGTAAGATTTTAGCTACGTTTTTCCCGTGTTAACTACTATCGACGGTAATTTCGTTCGTTTGAAAATAAAATGTATGTGTCCGTCGTGTCGGCGTACCTAGCAGCGTATTGTCATTAGACTATAATGATAGGTATTGTATACGGCGATTTTTTTTTTTTGTAATTTATCAATGGCTAGTTGGAAAAAATGACTCGATAACCTACCAAACGGTATACCCTCGGCGCGGGACGATGGATTTAACGCCTATAGTCGTATGGAAATACAAGCGTTGGCTCGCGCAGAACAATGTAAAGCATTAGCAATTCAATGCAACGACATTGTCGCACGAATTCGTTTACATACAGTTATAGATCGTTTTGAATATTGGCGACAAGAATTTATTACAGACGTTGCCAATTATTATTTCGAGTGGGATAAATATTTTATTCGCAATTATTGCTGTAGGTGTTATTTATAGTTCAACCGATAGCTTTTTATTCGATGATAATTATTTACACTCAAAGTGTAGTCACAAAAATTAACGTCAGACAGTTAAATATGTATCGACAGACAGTTAAATATGTATCGAATTCCGAGGGGGGAAAAGACTCGGCTGAAATGTTATTATGTTGTACGATTAAGATAAAAGCCACAAAAGTTTCCATTACGCGTACGACGACGTTAAAAGACTTAGCTAAGACGTTATTGTTTTTAAATTGTAGCACCTATTAATATTTTAGACACAGTCGCCCCCACGTTTTGTAGGTAAAAAAAAATTTCAAATACTTCGCCGAGCATCGTTTTTGTTGTACGTAAATATAGTGTAATTCTATGATGACAATTTGTAACTCATTCCTACCGTAAACTTGTCCTGAAACGAGTGCAATGATCTTTGAAGACGTTCAAATAGGGTTTTGTTTTTTTTGTTATAATTAATTATTTTGCTGTACTGTTTGATTTTTCTTATGATATCAATCTATAGACACGTCGCGTCGTTACTATTATTGAAACTGAATTATTCGTTTTTTCGATAATCATTGTTTATAATTACAGAAATTATGTACTCATTGTTGTTTAGCCGGATGGATGACGAATATGCATGTTCGTCGTAATCGAAATCACACGATTCGATACGGTTCCGAAAAAAAAAAAAGAAAAACAATTTTTTTTTTTTGTCTCCTTACAATAGTAAATAGCGCGATAAGACGATTTTTGTTTGTGTACGCATTTTTTCCTCGGACTCTAATAGATTTTCACGCGCGCCATTGTTTCAAGGTTTCTACGATGTACATATTGTTGTGTGTATATAATTGCCCGTCGTCAATACGTATTTAAATAATATCGCGTTTGTTCAAACACATTTCAATGTACACATCACATATCCACTTTTTATTTTACGTAATAATACGACACACGTCATCTATTATTATTATTGGTCTATACTAGTCAACTGACGTTTAATATCGTTTACATAATTAATTACATTGGGCGCGCGTATAATATAATATTATATTATTCTAATTAAATTCTGCGCCCACACGACTGGTGACAATGCGCGCACTTAAACAAATTAAAACCCATCTTTTATCAGTGCGTACAGGTATCACCACCGAGATTATACGGGCACGATATATTATGTTAATATTATAAGCACTATGTGTACGTATATACAATCGTATCGAATAGAAATAAAAAGGATGTCCCGTTTTTTATTCGGATCGTTCCCATCGCGATACCTAACCTAACCTTGGACGAGATAAGAAATGCATTGCTAAAATCGTATTTCAAACACAATAAGACTCGCGGTACACTACGTAAAATATGTCGGTACACTAGGCCACCCCACATGGTAAAAAATAAACATATTATATAATATTCGTGTGTACTATTTCGCCACACGCTCTCACAAACGCCGCTCGTGGGTACGGAATTGGTTATTTTTACTGTTGTATGCGTTACATATTATACAGCGACGCGTTGTCGTGCGCGCTTACGAGAATGACCTGCGCGTAACGCGAACGCATAGAATACAATTTTAGTCTAAAATTACGCGTGAGAATATTATTTACCGTTCCACAATGAAACCCATGAAATATCAATACGACCGCGATCGCTGCACCGGCCGCAGGTGCGAGGTGTCGTCACAAAAGTATAATATATAAGAGGACGGACGCGACACATCCGGCACTGGACATCTATCGAGTATCCGATAACAGCCGCGGTAACGACGTTTCAAAAAAAAAAAACAAAACGGTATGAAACGTCATAATTGTGTCATCGTGGCGTATGCACAATACGGACGAATTGTTACGTGTATTAAACATAGTTATTACATTATTGACGAACGATACGACACGTTTGGCTGCAGTAATCGGATTAATATTATGTGCGCGTATACACGTTTATTACGCATATCAGACACGAAAAAATGAAATGAAACACCTACTATACGAATTTATCAACTCCATGAGTCACAAATGAATCACCCGCGGTCTACGCGTTATAGATGTACAATCGGTCATCGTAACCATCTTGATATCGATCGGTGACACGACGCGGCAGATAGTGTCTGCAAATCACTAGCTGTACGATACCTCAAGCGTCCGGTACAAAGTTTCACCGTGTATCCATGGCAATGTATCCAAATACGTATCGACGATATTATATTGGCCCAATAGTGTTTCAAAAATAACGATCATTAAATCTTATAAAAAACGTTGAACTAGAGTATATAGAATTGTATATCTGTTTTGATTTCATGCGCTGAATAACGGAATCTCGGCGTGATGCACGTTTGATCTATCGAAAAAGACGGTCATAGGTTTGCCGGTCAATGGCGAACGCGGCGCTAATCCCAAATTTAATGAGAACAATAATCCTCTAACAATACGTTAAAGTCGGACGATGGAAAACGATTGATTTCGAATACGCGCGTACAGTCGGTGGAGTGATCTCAATAATAGTTTTAGACTACTTGCGAAAGATATATATATATATTTGAGACGTAATAATATAAATGATAAACTCTGTTTGAAAATTACACGTACGCGTAGAAAATGTTCATTAATAATACGTGTTATATATATATATACATTATATTATATTCAATACGTCGAGGACTGGACAGGCATATTATTTGATGACCGTGTCACGTTGGTCATGCATCCCGACGAATCAGTAATTCGTACATTGTATATGACTGCGAAGGTATAGGTAATTGATAACGCACTGTATCACGAACCTCACGAAAAAAAAAAAAAAAATCACGCGTATAGAAATAACGCCATTGAATCCAATTCAGGTGACCCAGACTGGATGGCATTACAATATAATAATATAACAGTGAACTAGAAATTAATGTTATATATAGAAGGTATACAGAAATTGTTTCAAACGAAAACTGGGTAGTTCATTACATAATCTATATATATATATAATTCAAATACCACTCACTCACTGATCGTTGCATCTCAAAATCTACACGACGCGCGACGGCGACGTACGGACTTGCAATTTGGAACAGTGATTTGTCTAATGCTCTAGGCGTGCCGTGAGAAAGGATTTTCCGAAATTCGACCCCTAAGGGGTTTAAAAGGGGCCAAAGCGCTTGACCGATGACGATTCAATAACAAACAATATCGAAAAAAGAATGAAAGCAAGTATGTATAAGGATAAAGGGAACAAATATTTTCCATTTATTTATTTTATCCTATTTTCTCGCAATAAATTTCACAGTATTATAATGACGAAGCCTTTGTTTTTAAAATTTATGACGTAGCGAATGTTATTTTTGGTCGTCCTAGGCCTCGGAAAGTCACAAAACGTCACTGTGTATCGGTATATACGCGTCATTACGCGTGATATTGTATAGGTACATCGTACATATAATAAGCTCCGCGAGGAGACGCGAGAACGCCGTCGGATTCCCTCAGACCGTCATTGTTGCGAATACATGACGTGTATGAAAATATAGACATTACATACACGGCGTAACCGGCCCGCGCGGAATAATTGAAAGTAACACAATAATAATATGGTTGTTTTCGAAATTGGGCCTATTTAATGGTTATATAAAGTTAGTGAGAATCACTCTGGATGCTTTTCTGGATCGCTTTTTTTTTTGTGAATACGAAATATTATAAGATCGTCAAAACCTTCATATTTAATTTAATTCATATAAGGTATACGCGAAACCGTGATACACTTGCTGTAAATCGTGATACAGGTCATAATATTCGTTGGATTGAAAATTGAAAAAATCTATTAGTTCACTTTAAAATTAGTTTAATTACGATTGTTTGTTCTCCGAAAGTCTATATTATTATTATTACCTACAATACCTACACAATACCGTGTACGATTTGAACGACCCGAGTGACTTACACGCGCATTGTAGACAACGATATTGTTACTATATATTCAATTATTAATAACGACGGGCAACAAATAAAATATGTTATTTATACAAATATACGTTTGTGATTTATACACGGACCGAATCAAATCGTTCGAAGGACATGACAATGATTACAATCACGCGGTAGTTCGCATGTTATTCTGATTGGAGATTCGAACACCGTCGTCTCGTGTCCGTGTAATTGAAAAACAAAAAAATAATAAATGGAAAATTGAATCGCACGGTGTCGTTCTTCGATCAAAATCTGTCCGTTGGAATGAACACACGTCGAACGATTTATATTAAGTACATCATAAGTAGGCTATAGGTATATACGCGTATTATAATATTCGAATTTCTTATGCATTCGTGTGCGATTATTCAACAGTAGAGTCGTAAAAAATCTCGGGTGAAAGACATTGTTTTAAGTTTTCCAGCACTCCAGATAGTGTTCATACGTTTTTATATTAAAAATAATTTTACAAAATCTATATCGCGTAGCTTTTATCTATATCGCATGACATAATTTTTTTTTTTTTATATACCTATATACTATTTTTATTCTTGATTTGTGTAGGACATACCACATACGAAAGAGAAAGAAACAGCAGTTCACGTTTCTCGGAAATATATTTTACGTCTATAATATATTTAATACGCGACCGCAGGCCAGCATTAAATTACGAGTAAATTATACCTAAGAGTTTTTGTGTAAAATCTGCCAAATAAGCGTTCTGGCTTACGATTCGCGGACGTTTACCCTCCGTCGGTTCCTCTAACAATACGCGCGCATCCGCTTCTGATAACATTTAGATATTATAATATAATATATACGCCGCCATCGAGCAGTAAACTCTTAAGTTTGATGTACCGGGTGATCAATAGGTATACGCACTCGTTTTCTTTTTCGGTTTATGTGTCATCGACAATATTATTTTAACTTCCATTTTTTTTTTTTTTTTTTAATCAGGTAACACGCCTCTCTACAGAGAATCGCACATTCGCACTACTTTGCCGCTAGACGAGATTTTAAACATTATTGCGCGTTCAAATTTTAAAAGACGAAAATTAATTATTATAAGCAAAAGCATTATTTCGTAAAAACGTCACACGTATTAGCAGGTATATTATAACTTATACCCATAAAAGGGTACGGATGAAATGCGATTTACACCACGAACGCATCGCGAATTGACCGAGAAAATATAGTGCCACATTAAATGAATCACCCGATACATGCCTATTTTGTGTTCATACCCGTTGCGACCGCGGACGAACTGAACAATGGCGAAATTAAAAGAAAAAAAAGAAAAAAAAGACAAAAAACGACTCACCTGTTATCGTCGTCGCGGTCGTCACGCTCTGCGAAGACGGTCGTAACCGGTGGTGGCGGACGCGCGTCGTTGATCGTCGGCATGGTCGACAGCCTGGCCAGGTTTAGGTAGAGCAGCAACAAGTTGGCGGCCAGAAAAGCTGTGTGCACGTCGTTGGGCTCGGTAGGACATTCAGCGAACAGCGACGGTTCGAAATAGTCTTCCTCGTCGTCCTCTCGCGGACTGTTGCCACCATCGTCGGTCGTCAGAGTCGGCCGCATGATAACAAAATACACTCGAGCTAAAAAAAAAGAAAAAAAAGAAATCAATATGGATTTCTAGAGAAAAAACATAGTGGAGAAGTTGAAGTGATTGAGTGATGGGGAGGTCGAAAGGGTAGCATACGAGTATACGACTGAGCGCGCAGTCCTTATCGGCGGTATTTTTAAGTTATACGATTGAGCGGACATGGTATACGTATATCGAGGTAATATCATTTAAAAATTAAAATACAATACTCAAGTGATATTTGTATGATATGTACATTATCGTCGTACGTCTCTATTTCTAAAATGTCTCTTGTAAGAGAAGTTAGGAAAACGCCGACACACACACACGTCAAGTGTGCACGAATATTATTCAATAACAATAATTTCCATACATGATTATATTGAAAATATACATTATATACTTTCATTTTTCTCTTATTTGAGTATGGAAAACATATGTTGGCAAATAAAATATATTATACCTCATTCTAAGTAGGTGCACGGGTACAGATAAAGTGTATTTTTTGCAATTACTTAGATTTTTAGGTAGCTACTGTACGATAAAACATCCTACGAGAGTATATTATTTATTATTATATTCCAAGCATAAAAAAACACCAATATGATGATAAATAAGTATACAATCGAAAGAGCGATTGAACGATATGGAATTCAATTTTCACAAGGTCACTCACGAATCGTTGAACTCAATATCGCTGGATTCGTTAATCGCGTGCCGTCGGCGGAAATTTCGGGAAAATCTTCTTACCATACATACAATATATATATATAAACGCACACAATGCACAAATAAATATACATATATACCTATATAATATGTACGCAAACAGTCATGGTGATTTACACGGTAAATTATTCATGGTTGTAACCCAAACCCGATTAAGTATTTAGGACCGGTTCGCGTGTATGTACTATCCGCGTGTTTGCACCGGCTACACATTTACAATATAATGATGTGTATACGCTCTCATCGTCGTCGAATGAGTCATCTCGGAAGACAGAAGGGGACGGACACACGGACACGCGGTAAAATCGTCGTCCTGTTTGCATCCGTGTCGAGGACTCTGCAGTATACACACTATATTATATCATATTATATTCGTATAATATTAAAACACAAGGTGTTCAGTGAGTATCAACATAATAACTGTGTAAATTTTGGTCACAATTATGAATTGAAAAGTTGCATTCGTGATTGATAAAACTATACAAAGAGTTCCCAAAAAGAAAAAAATAGGAATTTATGATCTGAAAATTCATTTAAAGCTTATTATGTTCAGCGATACCGAAATGAAATAACATAGATATTACTAACGAGTTAGAATTGAGCACTAATTGAAAAAAAGCATGGACATTTTTTTCGATGGGCACGTTTGTAAAAATGTACGTGAACCTATCCTCCACTACATGCTGGCCACAGGTAAAAACCTGCAAAACATTACTGGATTATAATATTATTTCTGATGAGTATTGTACTCGTAAGACTATTTGGTTGTAAAAATAAATAATGAAATATACAATACGGTATTTTTATATAACGGTGCACGTGCTTATAAATTTATAAAACGCCATAGGCGCTAGTATTTCGGATAAAACCGGAACCGGTTTGTGGTAAAAGTTCGATCGATCGGTGCGACGGATAACAACGATTCGTATTGCCTCCCTATGACCTCATACGGCACTTCATTTAATATTTAATTTGACACTAACGAAAATCGGATAACCCAGAATTGGCCCTACCTTGGAAAAATTCTGGCGCCGTCTCTAAAAGAACATATTTTATCACTATTGGTGACATGATTACACAATGGTATACAATAAATACTAGCCAACATGAAAAAAACATTTAAAATCCAATCGGTATTCGATGGAAACAATATTAAATATCTACCAGATTTGTCAACCGAAAAATAATGTTGAAAGAATAAATTTATCAACATCGCCCTGCGTACATATTTCAATTTATATATTATATTTAAATCTTTGAATTTGAGTTTTAAACTTATATTTCCACTTTTCAATCGGAAAAAAATTAGTAATAAAAATATTTAAAAAATTAGATAAATATTCGTATCTAGTTTTGTAAAATATCTTCACGCATGATTTCAATACTCTACAGCAAGAAATGATAAGAAACTTAAGATTCGAAATACCCTATACATGTAGGTACCTGCATACAATAAATAACGTGTGAATAATTTCTCTGATTTTCGCAACCTGAATTTCCAAATACCCGGCATGTCGTGATGGGCCCCACGAATTTACCACTATTACGTCGTATTGGTAGGACGGGAAGGTACAAACTTAACGTTTAACATAATCATATATATATATACATTATAAAAACAATGGAATAAATATAGTGAAATATAGGTATGTAATAATCTACATCGCATGATTACGTGGATAAAAAAACCGCTGAAATTCGTCTCGCACAATATCGTGCGACAACGATGAAATCAATATCCACTCAGTCGACCGCGATAAACTCATATACACATATTGTACTCAACACCCAATAATATGATTCAATGTACCGTGACTTATTATAGAGTTGTATGAGTACAAAAAAAAAAACCTTGAAAATCCAAAAGATCTATCAGAAAGGACCACCCCTAGCGATGCTGACCGGACAAAAACTACCTACTCTTTGTAACGATAGGTACTAACGACGTGCATTTAACATCAACAAAAACCAATATTTTATATCCAAATTCAAATCGTGCGATGGAAGAGGAATACGCTTCTCGATTTTAAAACCTAAACTGAACATGAATTTTCATCAAAACAATACCAAAAACTATGAAAAAACGTGGAATCCAACGATTTCAACGAAACGAACCGCTCTCACAGAATTTATGGATCGAACACCATTAGAATTAACCAATCGATTGAAATTGTCGAGTATACAAATTATATGAATACAATACGAGTAGATATTACATATTATACAACTAACGTGTAATATTTTCGAGCTTGTGATTTGATGCGATTTGACCGTAAACGTTATTAAAAAAAATCGAAAAAATCGCCATCGATACTTAAAAGTAATTTTAAGGCAATCTAAGGGGAAAAAAAGATGAATAAATATGTGCTATTTTAAACTGTCAAACAAATACGCGTATGATTGGCATACTTGTTCCTATTTGACGCGACGAGCGAGTGAATTACTTACGCTTTTTTTTCTATCTTTAGTGCAATAGTAAATTATTGAACATTAATACAGTTACTTTGTGTGCAGATTCACAATGAGACCTATGTTTAGTCAATAATGTTAAAATACCTGAATACCACATTTTTTTTTTTAATTTTTAAATAGACAATTTAAAATAGTGATTGTATATTTGTATATCATATTTTCAAGTTATACATCGTTAAAGATTTATTGTGTAGTTAAATTCGATTTAAGTTTATTTTATAGTCTAGGAGATTATACTAAATTAATTATTAGCAGTATCTCAGCAATTGAGGAAAAAAGTTAATGATGGCCGTTCGAAATAAATACACATGACACGAACATCAATATCAGATTTCGCGTTTTGTTGAAATATAATTTTAATAAAGTAATAAAGTAACACAATAATAATGTTGTTTAGCGATAGCAGGTAATTATTTTAACTCCTCGGTGTCGCGAAACCCCAAAACTCGCGACTGTTTGTTTACCATAATTGTTATACCGCGGTTATATACGAAACAATAATAACCGTAATATATAAAATACGAAAAAAAATATATATCGGAAAACATTTGTGGTGGTGACTCAATCGTGTTAAGGAACTATATAATATATTATACTAATGAGGTCATTCGCAATATACACCGTACGCCTCTCGCATTGCAACTATACGTATAGTAATCGTTATGTTACATCCCGGCATAACGCGGTACCAATACAGTTAACCGACAACCTTGCTCAATGCCATGGGACAAACGGATGATTATGATAATAGTAATGATAATAATAATAATTACAACAATAATGATACACAGGAGAGGAGAAAGACTAACGTTATTCCGTCGTCGACCGTCGCCGTATATTCCCCTCAAGAACAGAAAAAGAAAAACATGTGAAAACAAGTAACAACACATGATATTATAATAATAATATATATTATGCTACATAGTATTTTATTTTTAACGAATCGCCATAATTATTAATATATTTTCTTCTGTTATGCGAACACGTGGATGTTATTAGTATAATATTATGTAGATGCACGCGCGCACCTTGTTCGTCTACGCGCACTTTCTCACGGATTTCCTTAATTTCCTTCGTGCTCCATTGTTCGTTCAACGGCGGTAGCGGAGACTAGGTCATACAGCGATACAAAAAAAAAAATCTGAGCGAAATATACAGCCGATGATGACGACGACGACGATGACAAACAAAGAGAACACAAATATAGTATATAATATTATTATACACGTATAAGAAAATAAAAAATAACACCACGCATTGTTTCCACGTTATTTTATATATACTTTTTTTCGGTCATAACCGTAATCACGAGAATCGTTATAGTTTCCGACGACCTCGGTGGCACGAAGAGGGAAAAACGGCAACAAGTACCAACACCGAAAGAATAATCGGGTCAAGGGTTCGAATTTTTTTTTTTTTTTTTGCGAAATTTCAACTCGGCCTGCGCTTAAACGTGCATTATAGAAAGAAATATTTTTCACGTACACTGCGTCCGTATAAATGCGTACACGCGCGGGCATGTAACCTAATGACATGACCGGTCACTAGTGTAATATAAATATAACATAACAACACGAGTCATCTGTAGATCCTGCGTAACGTTCGTCCACAATTACGAAATCCCGTCGGATAGATCTATATACATTAAATACACTTAAAATACAGACGTTATGATTACACTATTAATAATGATGAAAGGTGTATCGTCAAAATCATTATTTCGTGGCAGGAGAGATAATGGCAACGTTTCATCGATTACTTATTTGTTTTTTGCATTCATAGACGATAATGGCGTCCGATAAAACAGTCAAACGTTAAAAAAATTAATAGATTTATGAATCACGTGATAAACTAGAGAAATAAGTTGTAATCAGTTTATCACAATTTATGAGGTGATTTAGATTCTTTATTTTGAATTTATTATGAACGCATAAGATACAAGAGAGTATGTTATAAACATACTTTTTAATTTATTTAACTATCATAAAGAATTAGTATCTTGCAATTTATTTATTTATTGACATGGCGATTTGTTATGATAAAAACAAAATATACACACTTCAACATAAATAAAAATCATATATTTTATATTATGCCACTGAAATATTAATGTTTTTAGATTCTATTTATTTCTTTGACTGATGGAACTACGAGATCATTTACATTTTTCTAAGATAACAGGGAACAGAAACGAAAAATTATAAAAATTATAGCTACAACAAAATGAGATTGCTTAAAGAAAAAAACATTTCCGGTATTTTTATTGTTTTGAATTTTTAATTGTTCCTCCCCCTAAGATTTCGCGACTATTGAAAGTCCTCCACTGCCCCCCTTCTATAAATATGGTCCTATATATGAAGGCTTATCGGGAAGAGATAAACGGACAAAGAGAACTTATGCTGGAGAATTTAAACATAACGTAGAAACACATTATCTCTTCTCGGCGACTGAACGAAAACGTATCACTTCACACACTCGACTACCCACCCTTTGTTTCAATATAACTATTATAAACACGTGGCAGAATTCTAATGTGTTCGACCTCGGTGTAATATTCTTTTTATTTATCAACCTCGGCTGAGAGGTTAACGTACGACGGATGTTTGATAATGTTTTCCCCATTAAAACTCCGCCGTCGCTTTACGATTAACATCTAATCTACAAAAGAAGAAAAAAACCATAATGTACGACAATCGATCAAACTGAGCAACGATGACTAAAACAGACAGAAGGGTCTACAATACCTATTTTACCGCGTTAACGTGCACGCAGTCAACACAGTCTACTTGTATGCATGTAATTCACCAGTCTTTGACGCCGTGTAATAAGATATGCAATAGGTAATATAATGATAATAATAATAATAGGATTGTAAACATATTGATCATTTTATTAAATTAATATCATTATTTTTAACAATGAAAATAAAACACAAATTATACGAATCTGTTCTGGAATATAGCCACACCCTAAGGGTTTACAGTGTTCACACCTAAGAAGAAATCCCTCTATAAAGTCCTCCGACAGTCTTATAAGTTTTCCATGAAGGATTATTTTACCATTCTCGATCCGTTTTTTAAAACATTTTCAATCATTCCACTGTGATTCTTTTACAGGATGAATCCAATTAAATTCGTCAAAACAAATAAAAGTTAATTCGTTATACGCGAGCGAAGTACGATTTCATACTCAATAAGACAATAACACGTGAATTATAAAGTGTATATTGCTTTCAATATTGTAGGCGCCATCTAGCGGAATGTACGGAAATATGTATATGAAAGCCGTTTTCAGTTCTCTCAGTTTTAAAGATCAAACTCAATAATTGTGGTTAGCCTCGTAAAAATCAGATATTTGAGTTTTAAATTAGCACCGAAAAAAAATAAAAGAAATAATGATTATAAATTCACAAACTCTTCTTTAATTCTTTATACGCGTGTGTTATAATAATTTACAATTTAACGAATATTCTGCCGATTTCATTGCAACTAAAACCGACGTTTTAAGGGGTAGCAGCACTAGCAGCAGCCTACAAAAAATTGAGAAAATACTAATGAAGGGAATGTTCCTCCAAAACCCCCGTTACAATGTCTCCTAGTAACAATTTTTAATCATAAAATTTTCCCGAAATATTTTAGAAAATGAGAACTATTAGATTTCAACATTTATATACTATTAATATCCTAGCAACAATTACAAGTACGTATAATACATGATAGCCAAAGTTCTACTGAAATATATATAAAAATGTAGATATCTACATAAAATAATCAACCTTCCTGCTCATTTCCTCGTAATAACACGAATGTCGTTTTAAAATGGTTTTGGAAGTTAGAAGTATTGTCGAAAGAAAATCGAAAATGATCTGTATAATGGCGTTCATGAATCTCATCGAATAATGAACTATTGTTGTCTGCTAGATGTTTTTGGTCACGCATATGCCCATACGTGAATGCGTGATCGGTATTCAGTAATAACAAGTTTCAGTAACAACGAGTCAGAAATATCGTAGACACGTAATTATTATGTAATATCTTTTAAGTATGTATGTATATATAAAAATACCTACACCAAACCTTATTTTTTTCTAACCTTTTCGCATAAACCCGAATTTAACTTGATATTAGACTTGTTTTTTTATTATCTACGAATATAAACGATATTATAAATGAATACTATAAATAATAATAACCAAATGATTTTTCTAGACCAAAAATTAAATTCATATCATATTGGAAAATGATCACACTTAAAGAAAAAAAATCATCAATACTTATGAAAATGATTAATTATTATTTATTACTTAATACCAATATTATTATCTAACATTAAAAAAAATGTAGTCAAATCTTTGATTTATTTGCATACAATTGTTAAACCATAAAACATAAAATTAATGCTTGTTGAATTAAATTTTTTTAGCCTTTTTTACATATTCAAAATGACTGCATAATATGATAACTCATTGTCTAAACTTTATCAGTGATTGTTCAACGTTTTAGGGAATATTTTATATTTCATTTGAACAATTCAAAGCAAAGGTCTCACCAACCATAAAACTAGACGCAGCCATTATTTTTAGTTTATGGAAGTGGTCTTAACGAGAATGTAACGCCCAGCGCCCTATATCTACATTTAAGTAGTGTAGTAGATAATATTTATTTTGATTCGTTTTATTGTCACATTAAACTATAGCCTTGGGTTACACAGTTAGATCTACACATAATTCACGATATGTACAATAAATGTCCGGATAAAATTTCATTACATACTACGTATTTATTTAAGACTCAGGTAATTAATTTAATAATTTTAATCAAATGCATATATTATTATAATGTTATCAGCCAGTGGCGGACCAAGTAGCCCTACTTGATACTTCATGGCTCTACCTGAAAATACCTGGCCCTACCACTGGGCATTGGTCCGATCTTAAATAATATAATAATATGGTAATTTTTAATGAACAGAAAAACATAGTAATAGTTCACTATAGAAACATGAAAATACTTATTTAAAAATAATAGATACTATTCTAATATTATTAAATTGTTGATTAGTTTAGCTATCTGACAGTTATCTCCTTCTAGGTAATTTAAATGTCTGTTTTCTTTGAAAAAAATATTATTCATTTTGGTAATAATACATCATTGTACATTATTTTTATTTAAGTTTACTTTTTTATCTAATAAAAAAAATATAAATACAAATAATATTTTATAAAGTAGTTATTTTATTTCATGAAAAAAAAAATCTAAATCCATTAAAAAAAACCACAAGAATATTAGGTTTTTGAAAAAATTGAATAAACTTAAAATTTTACATAACTGTCATTCTATCAATTTAGATTTAGGACTATTTAAAAAATATAATATATTCATATCTGATGACAGAAAATAAAGGTTTCTATTCAAAAAAAATTCAAATGATATTGCATATTATGCAATTCTATGGATTATTATACCAAACATGAAAAGAAAAAAAATTAAAACATTACACATAACATTAAAATATTTTGTATAACTTATAGGAATAGGTTATTTTTAAATTTTATAACATCAATTATAAACAGAAAAATTAGGGGTGTCAATTTACACCCTGCCACCTTTCAAAAGGCACCTATCCAATCAGGATAGCTGTGGTATACCCTGGGGCCCTCTGACTAAGTCTAAACAGTATACTGAATCTTCTAAAATATTTTAACTCTAAAAACTTGTCTCTAAATAGTTTTATACACACAAAACAGTACTAATAATTCTAATAACAATATTTATTTTCTTAAGGCCATTCTGTTTGTTCAATTTAATTTAGCGATTAAACGATTAATACATTTATCATTTTGGTGGTCATTTCAAATTATTAACCTATTTCAAAGTAAACAACTTTATGTAATATAGGTACCTAACCTAACATATATTGAATTAACGTTTTGCATAAATTAACATGGATAATTTCATATAACTGGATTAAGCTAAAAATACAAACTGAAAACCATTTATAATAATGTACAAAATTAACAAGAAAAACGTTATAAATTAAACAAACTAAACGTAGATAAATATAAGTTTTTAAAGATCAAGATTCAAGGTTCAAATTGAGCCTTGCTCTAAATGTTTATACATTAAATATATAAATCATAATAAAACTATTAATTACAACGTAAACATAATTTAGATTTTGTTATAACTTATGAAAATTAAAAATTAATTGTATTCGAATTTATATAAATCATATTATTTAGCAATAATTTTTAAAAATTGCTTACTACTAAGAGAAAATTTATAAATATTTTCTAAGAAATAGGTTCATGTCATAAATTTATAATACGAATGTAGACTAAATAAAAATAAAAATAATGAGATACGGAGTACAGGTGATTGATAATATTAAATTGTTCTTACGAATTTCAAATCAATGTATGGTACAATTGTAAGGTATTATATTCTAAAAACGATTTTAAAAGAAATCGGAAACAGAACGTGTGATTAACCTTTATTTCTAAAATTACTTTTAAAAAGGTACTACGATTTCTTAATTCAGTGAATAATGTGAACATACTTTGACCAAAAAGAAAAAATGTTTCGATAATAGGTAAAAAAATAGTAATTATTCAGTGTAATACTCGTATACTAATAATTTCAATTATCATGTACTTCAATAATAATAATAATAATAATAATAATAATAATACGTTGCCTCGTCGGCACAACCGAAACATAAATAAGTTGGCCGTTTGACACAATCAGAATAATAAATAATATACAAATGAATCGTATTATCATTATTATAATAATAAACCTTACCTCAAATAATATAAGTCTGTTTGCGGCGGCATCGCAATACAATAATGAACGAACGCGATGTGGCCGGCCATCTTTTAAACGATCGCGTTTCCTCGCAAAGAAACGCGATATTTTATTTACACGCAGTTATGTACTACTATATAACGCACTATACTTATATACGCACAGATGAAAACGTTGGAAAACGTTGCGCGAAACGTTATCGACGGACAACAGTGTTATATTTTTACCGTCCGAGCCGCGGTCGTCGGGACTCGCGAGAGAACAAAAATGGCGGACGGCAAAATTCGCAAACCGTTTGGGCGAACGGCGCACCGCGAACGCGACGAAAAATACGCCAAAAACCGAATATCGATGGTACGGTAGTTATTGAACGACGAAATAATTTGGTTATACCCACGCGACCGCCGCGAGACGTGCGATTATTCGTCGACCATTTCCGCGAAACGAAATTCAGAAACCGTGAAACGAGATTATGGCGGTCGGCATAAAATTCTCGGAACACGTTCGGAGTACCCCGGACGTACGCGCGAACCGACGAGGACTGACACAACGGAAGGGAAATCCCAGACTCCCCGCGCCCGGCCGAGAAACGGTTGAGACGAACAACAGCCAATGACAATTCGACTCGCGAATTCATGGAAAGTAATTTTTTTTTGTAACGGTCGTTTGCCGAAAATCCACTAAAATTGTGTTTTTGTACAAACTGCCCACAGGTGGCGTTGCATAAATGAAAAAAAAAATAATTTTTCCCGTAATCGCACATTTCGTAATACAATATTTTCGTTATTATAATATCTTCTTCCGCCCGTATATTATTACACAATATCAAACAACCGACTTGCTCAACTCGTCGTTATCGGCGTTTTTATCGAAATGGGTTTTCGAATAAAACAAGCTCACCACGAAATCACACTAATTGACTAATTGCCAAGTGGATTTGATTTGATTTGAACGCTGTTTTACAAACGGTCTTCGATAAATAAAAACCTACTGCAGTAAGTAAGCATATACAATTATATCATATATTAATTAATAAATAAATAAACTCGTAATGTATCGATTGAAAATGTTCATTTAAATAATAAACTTCCTTATGTTATTAAGTATTAATTGCAATATTGAATAATATTAGAAAATCGTAAGCGATCGCAATTTTATTTATTGTTGACCGCGGTTGCTGTCGTGGTGAAATTACCGTAATTATAGGCACGATAAACAATATTACGAGATATTATTCAGAACTCGGATACGATTTCATTATCATTTCCACAAAATTATTGGAACAATAATTCTATTTATAAAACGGCAGCGACCGTCCGCCACCGGGTGCGATAAGCTACCCGCCGCAATTCACTACAATCCCTACCGATCCCCCTTCGCCATCTTCATCTACTTATGATAGAGAGACCACCTCCACCAACGTTGCATTAAAATCATTACGATCCAATTATTGGTATATTATTTATTACATTAAATTCGAATATGTGAAAAAAATAAATATTTTATCGATAAAAATAATTACGAAACGACTCGGAGTGCACAGATGACAGTATGATGGGACCTGTCGTTTTTCACCGAGATACCGTTACCGCAGTATTTCGCGTACACGGTTTTTGCGTTTTTATCCATGCTTCTGGTTTATGTTTTTATTCCATGACTCGCGTATTTCCACAACTTACTATCACCGTGTTCCTTGTACTTGTTGAACGCGTTCTTTTTCCCATTTCACTATACCAGTATGTCTCACCAACGTCGGCTACCGAATAATGGTAAAATTAATATTTATATTATTATTTATTATAAATTATTTTAACGTAGTAAAATACCTTTACCGTGTACAATTCAATACGAATAATATTACATATATTTCATGATTTTATCGTTACGTATTTTTAATAAATGCTTATAGTGCGACGATATTGTGTACAGGTATAAAAGGTATAACGAGTAAAACCACTGTAAATCTGTAACCGCTCGGTAAAATATTTTCGACTACTCATTGAACCAATCATATTTCTAGATTCAAATTGCACAGTACTATACATAATGGAGTAGCACTTTTGGACGCCCAGAACACGAGAAAACGGCATTATTTTCGAGTAGTGTAACGTATTAATGGCGCGTTCTTCTTTACAAAGACGACAAACACCGAACACACGGGAATTAATATTCAACATTGAAAGAGAAGTAAGTTGATAAACAGTTTTTTTTTTTTTTATACAAATGGCTTCGGCGTTTAAATATGTGTCATAATATCAGGGGCTGAGTGAGTACTTAAGTCAGGCCGGGATATTGAAATTGATCCAGGCCACTCACCATATTTGCCTATTGAATTACAAAAAAAATTGTTCTCACTTTCTCACTCGAATTCTATAAAACTTCATGAAATGTTTTCAATAATAATTATAGATTTTAATACAAATAATCAAACTATCGAAAAATAACATTTTTTTTTAAACGAAATCTTTATTTTTCATTGTACAAGAACAATTATACATATTTTTGCATGATATTTAAATTTACAATGAAAAAAATTAAAACATTTATTACCTTTAAGCACATGCTTGTGGTGGTTATAGTGAGTTAAAATAAAATATGTACAATTCAATAATTGAATTTAATTTTAATTTTAATTATAATATGAAAAAAAGATAATTATAATAGATATATATATATATATATATATAATATTTATTAGTGCTTTATAAACATGCAATAGTAGTAATTTAATTCTTTATTTGAGTACTGAAAATAGCTATATCTGAATTTTTTATTCCTGTCGTTATACGATTCCCAGCTGTATGTATATGTCTTTTTGAAAGGACTCAAAGTTTTATTATATATAAAATAATTGTTTTCTTTTATACACACTCAAATGGTAACACATTTAATTACTTAAAGTTTTCTTTAATTGAACCAATCAAAGTATTTTTACTTAGGCATATCCTTTTTTTTCTTTCTAACATATACACAATAATATTGTTGGTATACTATGGGTGTATGTGATGGATAGGATAAAAGAGGTTTGAGTGTCATGGTTTGGAACCTCCCATTGAAGACATTTTAGAGCAGGAATTAATTAAATTAATATTTCTATTTTTTAATTTCTTTTGTTTTGTTTAGATGGAACAGCGGAGCATTAATGAGAATGAGAGGAGAATACAGTGATTTTAATTATTAATTATTGAGTAGGTCACGACACTACGTTCTTTTCAGGCGCCTTCTGGGGTCACCAGTTGGTCGATAACTCGGATCTCAGAGGGTTGTGGTGGTTATGCAGGTTGGAGTGCATGCGTTTGTAGTAGTTTGAATAGAGTGGAATTAGTTGTAATAGAGAGTTCTCTATATAGAGTGTTGTTTGATACATGGTACAGGGCTTTGGTTGTTTAGCGGAGACATTTGGATTTAAATATTTTAATTTTGTTTAGGTTGGAAGGTTTAGCTGCTCCCCAGAGCTCGATACCATAAGCCCAGATCGGTTTGAGTAGAATTTTGTATAGTAGGAGTTTGTTTCTTAAATAAAAGGCATATCCTAACAATTTTTTAAACAATACAAACAATGATTAAAACATACATTTTTTTTAAACTATTACTACATTTATTTGTATTTTGATTGAAGTTAATACATTTCCAAAGTAAAAATTATTTATTGAAAAAATTTAAATTAAATGAAATTATTGTTTAGAAGCTATTACAAAATGTTTTTTACTACTTAGTGAGCAGTTAGATGTTAGCATGCTAAAAAATTAACCATCTTAAACTATACATATCTAGTTATTATATTATAGTAGTAGACAATGGTGCAAATAATGTAATATACCTTCTACTTTCATACAGATTTTAACAATATTTTTATGAAAAATAGTCATATTTAATAATACTTTTCATTTAATGAAAAATCATACATCACAATATAACACATAAATACAAAATTTAATATTTTAATAATTATGCTATGGAGAACAATATTTTTAGTAACTTATTATAATTATTATAGACTTATATTAAAAATTATTTTAGATAATTCTGTTGAACTTTTAGCAATATTATTAATAACAATGTCCTTATAAACAATAAAATCTGTTTCATTTATAGTGTGTTCATAATATCTTGTGAAATTAAAGATCTTAATTTGGTTTTAATATTTTTTAATGAGGAGAATGTGCATTCACATGTGACTTGAGTACATAGCAATGATAACACAAATTTATAAGCATAATTAATATTATTTAAACTACTTGATTATTGTACCATATACAAAATGTTAAAAGCCCATCTTAAACAATTATTACAAATTTTACAATCTAAAGGTTCTTTGGTTAGGTTAGTTCTAGTTAAGAATTCTAGTTCTGATGCATAGTCATGGTAATGATCATCGGTATTAGACATTGTTTCATTAAAAATTTTAGTTATAGCAAATTGTTGCAATTCTGAAGCTTAAATATCTACTTCGATATTGGTTAATTTGGAAAGTTTAAGAAGTAAATTATCAGTTAAACATTTTTTAATAGATTAAAAAATTTTAAGGTAGACAAATACAATTTTTAGTTAACTCTGAATTATTAATGAACCTTTTTTTAAAGTTTAAGCAGTTTAGCGGGTATAAATGATTCATTTTGATCCCGACCCGGTCCGTTAAAATAATACAACACAAGCCTGTATACTAATAAAATTTAACATTTTGTCGCAGTATTACACTTTTTGTGAAGTCCACGGCGTGATAGAATAGGATTTTCACGAGGGTGTAGAAAGATGGAAATATAGTGTTTAGTGATCGGGATTCCAATTGTCGTCCACTTATACATTATCATGTAAATACATTAACACAGTTCCTGACGTTCGTTCTCCTTTACAGATTTTATCAAGTAAAAAAACCAACGGCGCGCCTCACAAACCCGTTCGTTCAACGTGTGCACACAACCGAGTCGAGTGCACCGTTTTCGTGCACCTCTTAGCCGGTGCAGCAGCAGTCAGTTGGACACACAACTAAACTCGCTCTCACGAGCCCATTGTTACGCTCGACATTGTTTAACCGACATCGTATTATACACTGCAGGTACTCGCATGACTCATATTAGTAATATATATATAGAAATAATATAGTTTTCGACCGAACCGTACCGTAATAATTATTCCTCGTGGATAACAGCGTAAATTAGACACAGACTACTAGAATATACGCGTTAACGCATTTCTGATTTTGGGTTTGTCGACATTGCATCTAACTATGTGCAGCGAATAATTAAATTTGCAAACTCATAGCAGCTGTAACAAATCGTAATGTTATACCTTTATATTAAAGTAAATAATTGTTTACCTACGTACTATCATTGATTAAATATATTAAGTATATTCAATCAATGATACTATACTACTATGTACATGATAATGTGACGAATGAACAATGAATGCGCACTTAAAATATTGGGCAAACTACAATTACCAAATTATATAGACTTAGTGGGGGAGGTGTTGTTGCCTTCCACTTTACCTTAACTACTATACTACATTAATACATCTACATTGAACTATTTATGTTTTTAAATGATAAAAACAAATACAATTTTAAATACGATAATGCGAATATAGCAGAACAACATTTTCGAATACATAATATTAAACGACCCGTTATTATACATTATCGTATTAAATAGAACATTACAATAACTGGTAGAATTTCGGTAACTCATCAATTATTATCCACGTTGCAAGTTTACCACTCTAATCGGTTACGGAAAATATGCCGATTTTCGGTAGCTTTAACGTTGAAATAATTCCTCAAACACCTCGATAATTATAATTGTTTAGCAGTCATTGTTTTTCGATTCCTTCTCTATTTCAACAGCTCGTGTATCTTTAATCTTATATATTATATTCAAAATATTTATTTAGGTACCTATCGAAACATTATACCGATATGTAGATAACAACAAATGTTGATCGATTTCAGTACGTTTTTAGTAATATTAATAATCCCATGACCAGTATCACCCTGTATACCTAAATAAGTCGTGAGCACTAATATTTGAATAGCGATTAAACCTCTCTGGGGGCGATACTACCTATATACATCGGTCGCCCCTCTCCCATGTGGTGGTCGCTTCTGTTTATAATATGTCGCGCTCGTCGTCAGATTCCGGCCGTTCGTATTACACGTCGCGTATACCTCTAACCCCGAACCGTGTCGTATAATGTCTCCACGAATTACCTGTGTGCGTGTGCCCGCGGGAACCCGCGCCGGAACGCTGCCGTGTGTGTGTGTGTGTGTGTGTATATTCGCTTTGTGTTATTCGCGTCGTTGTTTCGTTCGGACGTCCGGCGGTGTCGCGTGCTAGTCTCTCCCCGACGACGATTTCCGGTCGAACGAACGCGGACGATGAACAAAACCGTTCTTTCAAAAACGAAACCGTCGTAATGCGATCGCGCGCGTCCGATACCTATTATAATTTTATACAATACCGATCGTTACGAAACGATTCGAAATCAAAACTTCGGATTATCGGTTATCGATCCGCCCGGGGAGGGTCGTCGCGATTTCGGAATGAGAAAAATAAAATAAAAAACTAATCCCCCGATGATCCCTTTCGCGTGTCGGTCGCGCGCGCAAAATCGTCGTCGTCGTCGTCGTCGCCGTCGCCGCGTTTCGTCTCGATGACCGCCGACCACTGCGGTTCGAGGTGTACTGCGGCGGCCGAGCGCGCGCTCTTGTCCGGTCCTCGGCGGTGCGGTGGTGCCCGACGCGCCGGTGGTGCGCGGACGAGGCCTTGAACCGACCGGTTCGGCCGGCTGCTGCGGCGGTCCACCGACAGACAATGGGTCGCTCGTCGCGGCATTCGCTCGCAGCTCGGCGGCGGCGCGCAGTCAGTGGTCGTCGACCGAACCCGTTTCGTCGTCGTGATGCACACGCTGAGGGAGGGGGTACGAGTTTCAGACGTTCGGACACTCGTTTAAAACGTCGCGCGTCCTCCTCTATACGGTATAAAAAAAATACCTACGACGAATCGCACATTATTATTATTATTATTATTATTATGTTTATCGCCCGATTTTGCGACGATCGCTTTAACAGACCATTATTCCGATGTGGCGCGGCGGCGTTGACGAGTAAATTTACAAGAGCACGCTCTTGTACAAAAAAATTCACTTAATATTTGGCTTTTCCTACGGTCGTTTCTATACATTCAACGTCTTTTTTACATTCGTTTGACCCGTTTATTAGAGAGAAAAAACTGAGTTTTAAATTTATATTTTATTTTTAAATCGACTTGTCTGCACGTCGCGTGTGTCTTTGTGGTCAAACCGTGGACTTTGAAACGGTCGCGGTCACGTTTTTGTGTTATTTTTCCGATCGTTTGCAAAATATTTTCTCCGCGCGTTTTTATTCGTCTGTGTTTTTGGTTTTTATCGTGTAGCTTGAAATGAAAATAAGAGCCTCTTAGACGGGTCCGTTGACCGCTCCTACTTTTTATAAGTTTCATCATTACACGTTGTATTCATATTGGCGATGACGCGGGGAATGCCGTTCGCCCTTTGAACCGTCTAACTTTTAAGCTACTTGTCCGTGTAAAATGTATATCTAACAAAATAATTTCAGTGATGGTTTCACCATCAATTACCGAGTTCACTATTTTTCGAATCACTTAAAGGACACTCTACCAACTTCAGGTGCAAATAGCGTTACTCCATTAATGTGCATCATGAGTCATGTAACAATACAAGACTAAATCACGTACCCGGTTAAATAAAAAAAAAAAATCGCAAAACTAGTTTTTCAATGTGGCTCACTTTATATACTCGTGCATTGTATTACACACGCGACGTCGTCTTCACGATCAATCTCAATATTGTTAAAAACAATCATTTATGAGTTTTTAATTATTACGTGACGTTAATAAACAAATGCAATTGTTAGTCTCTATTAGTCAAAAGGTTATTTCTGTATTAGCAAAGCGCCCGGGCCCGTTTTACATATTATTATACTTTTGGACCAAGTACTCAAATTTGTAAATATTCTAATTACTGTTGTATCGAAAATCCCGTAACACATAATAATAATAATAGTAATGGTTAACTATCTCATTGTATGTGCATGTACTATATACATTTTATTAGGTCGATTAATGAATAATTACACGATCATTATCAGGCATTGTTTTAAAATTTAAACAAAAAAAAACATCATCAATACAAGTCAATTAATATTTATAAGGTTTAATTTAGTTTTTACTTTCGTTATCGCCTTATTGATTTCTAACTTCATAGTTTTACAATGAATTGAATGTTGATTGTGATACGCATAAAATCGTTGTTACTTATTAGTATTGATGTACATTGACTGAATTAATTAGGGCGTCGCACGTAGCTTTTGTGATCCATCACCGCGGCTGCAATGTTTCTGAAAGAACGCATACATTTATTTTATATATATATATATTGATTATTGATCATCCATCTCGTGACCGCGACTGTTTTTCTCGACAAGAGTTCATTATCCTTAGATACCTGCAGGTCCTAGACGAAAAATAAGGACATTGGTCTCGATTTATTAGTATTGACGTCGTAACGTCGACTCGTCGTGTATTGGTGTATTGTTTACATTTTTCCAAACAACGATATCGTAGGCATCTTGTACTGTACGTGTAGAATATCTACAATTCGTGATCGAGATACCAAAAAGGCTCGAGCCCTCCTCCCCTCCACCCCAACTTTTGATGTGACTTAACGCCTAATATTATTTTCTACCGGCTTTCATGAACCTGCTAGCGTAAATTTCTATGTAGCTTTTTTATCACGTAATTGTTTACAAACTAACGAAATTAAAATAATAAAAATAGTTTATTTCTTACCAAATATGTTGGTTTGTCCATGTAAACCAAATCAAATGTATCGTATGTGATATAAAGTATCTCTAACCATAAAAAAAAATGATTAGTATTCTGACATCTGACACTACATTGTTTAATTTAAACAGCCAGACGGATATTTTTTGATTTTCTCACCAACTGTTTCACTGTACTTACACGAAAAATCCTGAAAATCTTGCCGGACAATTATTAAACTAAACTAATTCAATGTGGTGACGACACAAGTTTAGCAAACCGTAAACCTTCGCGGTACACCTTGTGTGCGTATACACATTCTACGTATAATTTTTGCAATACGATATTGTACGTTGCTTATTATAATCACGTTTTGTTTTTGTTTTTTGTTTTCGTTTGAAATAAATAATATTTTGTTTTCCTTTGTCTTCGCGCCATCGCCGTCGTCGCTGTAGAAGGAGGCGTGAGATCTCCAAACTCACCCGTGGCTCCGAGACCGTGCAGATCCCGCTGCGGTTTCCGAGGTTGTCCGATACTGCAGCGTATTAACGATGCAACGTGCCAGATCACTCGTACGTTAGAACACTATGGGATTATAATAATTATTATTATATTGAACGTGTTTGCTTGTATCTTTTTTTATTTTTCCACCCCTAATGAAGCAAGATAATTACTTTACGATTCAATACGTTGATAATTTAAACTGCGCCAAAAGCTTTAAACTATACGATTTTTAATATTATCCGTTCGGGTTTTCCGCCACGAGAGAAAAAAAAAGCTTTTGAATTCAGTCCGACGCGACCTTTTATGTGTTGATTAAGTACGAGTGATTTTCATATTGTGTTTCATGGCTCGGCGATTCAATTTCGCAAGTCTAAAGCTATTTATCTACACCGCGCACATAATATAATAGTAAATCGATACGTATTATTAGTCGCCCGTACAATAATAATAATAATAGCTGTGGTTTTCAATAATTCGGATTTGTTTTTTATTCACAACTCGGTAAATTTTTAAGCGTCCGTGTAATCGATGTATGCGGTCGTGTATGATGTTGTATCCTATAAATGGCTCTCGGGCATCGATAGAACAATAAACAAATATTCATTGTACGTCGGTGTACGTGTATAACCGACCTTCGTTTGAAATCTCAGTTTTTGAATTCTCGATTATTTACCGTTGGTTTCATAAGTTACTCGCGTACACAAAACGGTATACAACTAACAAAGGACATAATAGCACTCGCGGCGGACCCTGCCGCGTGTCTTACTGGCTCGTTTTTGTATATACTTTTACCACATACGAGGTGATCTCGCGAGAACATAACACGACAATATGTAATAGTAATAGTATGTACGCAAACAGTGTAATATAAACGGTCGTCTCGTATTGTCGGCGGGCGCTAGGAGACAACGTCCAAACAATATTCGTTTCCACAACATTCCTCGTGTGCGTACAATATAATACGGATAAAATGTATATATTATACAATATTACATCATACGTATACGCGTGCGCGATAATATAACAATTTATATTTACAGTGAAAACAAAAAAAATCCATACCCACATACGACTGCAGGTCATTCTGCGTAAAATATAACAACAATAATATTATCGTCCATATTTGACTAAATAAACGTCCGCTGAAATTCCACGTCCCTTACTCGCCGCCGTGTTATATTGATAAAAAAATATTTTGATTTTTCAATTTCATTCAATCGTTTGTCGTAATTGCAACACTTTTTTCAATTTCTAGATATATAGACTCGTATATGCAATATGTATATATACATATATGTATTTAAAAAAAAAAAATTGTTGTGTTTTATTGTTTATGTGCCGCCGCGTCTAACTACGTACATGGATGTAATTAATCGGCAAACAAAATACAGTAATTGATTATTATTTAAAGTATGATGGATCCCCGTCCGCCGAGGCCTTGGAGTACACGTGTCTTTGACCATCATCGTTGGCGATGCTGTTTGCGCCGAGTATGCGATTCATTTAATAGTATAACCTTGTGTAAAAAACAAATTACATTCATAGGTGAATGAGTACGTGAGTGTGTGTAGTAATAATATATAATGCAAGCCACCTGTTATAATATTATGCTCTAATAGAAGCCATAAGAATCGATATCGTTCGTGTCATTCGTATTATTCATAATTATCGTGGGTACTTACATGGTCTTAATACTAACTAATAACTTAACTGGTCGGTATAATATGTCGTGGTTTAAATCTATTGTGTAGTCTCTAAATCGCATTTCAAAAGCTATCATTCGTTAGTTTTCAGCCTTTTATTGTTGTTGTCCGTCTTGGAATTAATTTAGATCCCGATAATTTAAAACGTTTTCGAAACGTTCCCCTCGGACAATACTATTCTGTTTAAGGCTTAAAAAATAGGCAATGTATATGCGCACGCGTCTCTTTATTGGATTTTATCGCTCGGTCTCGGTGAACCTAACCTGTCTACACTAGGTCGTGTAATAGTTTATACTGGTTTTAATTGGTTTTAGGTCTTATCGTCTGGTCGGCTAGAACGCGGAGCGTCTACTTATATTAGTTAGATCTTCTGATGTAGATCTATGTACTCGTATTATGTAGCTAATATTTTTTTAAATATTTTAAAATATAATTTTCTTTACAATGAACCTTCCGTTCTCTCAATTTTACAGTGATATTAATTTTAAAAAAAAACCCCGAAAGTTCGGTAGTATTCGATTAAATCGTAAAAGCAAATCTGTAAAACTCACCCGTTTATCATTGAAAAATACTATTTTAACAAACCCGAGTTATTGTTACTAATTTACGCGCTTTTCGCACCTTTTTTTTTTAATCCGGCAACGTCAATGACATTTTATACACTATGAAATACTTCGATATTGTAATCAATAACAAAAGTAAAAAAATGTTTTTTGAGAATAATAACCATTCGTTTGAATTTTGGAAGTAAATTATGCTCGATAAGTATTCTATCTTGGTTTATCAATAGCGCGAAATTATTTTTAACTTGTTCGTGACTTTTTTTCTTTGACTATATAAAGTGTATCGCTGAATAAACCTATTTGAAATTTATGAAATAATTATGATAACGAAAACTTATTTTTTTCTCTGTCTAGTAATGAAATAGATACAGTCGTGTTCACAATCCAAATAAACAGTCGAAGTGATCCCGGTTGTAATTGTCACATCGCCAATTACCGGAAAAAACAATATTACGTAAACGTTAAGTGTGAGCTGATTTCTCTAGTCAATCTTTGTCGTTAAAGTCTTGTTCGTGTCGTTGTGCGAAACACGTTGTTCATTCGTCGTCGCTGTATAAATGTGCGCCGTAGTTTTTTATCAAACGTAACCGATTGCTTTAGTTTGTTTGTTTTTTTATTTGCATTTGTTAATTAAATTTGAATTATGAAACTAGAGGTGTTGGATGGACACTGCAGTTTTATGGTTGCATCAGTTTGACGTGGAAAGTTCAATGATGGAAACGAATTATCTATCAAAACATTCAAAACTGCAGGTAAATCAATTATTCTTTCGTTGTTTTTACCATGTTAAATTGTGCAATTATTACACAGATAAGTAGTGTAATATTGGGTATACTGGGCTACGTTATTCGTATCGAAAATATTTTAATTTCATTATTTGTGAAACTTTACTTTATAATAAGTGGTTTCACCAACAAATTACAGTTTATACCTCTTTAGAATATAATATGTTATAATTATATGATAATATGACTATATGAGTATATGACTAAATTATAGATTAAATAATCAAGTTTGTTTATTCTAAAATGATCAGATAGGAAACATTTATCTATTCGATTTTTTTTTGTACACTTAATTGTATTGGTTATATAAATACAGAAATTGAATTTAAATGCAAATTTAAAATCTTTGTTAGAGCACAATGTTTTTCAAGCACGAAATCAGTTTCATGTACAGAAACAAAAAATGATTACAATTTTATTTTGTTGTTTTTGAATATTTGTTTTGTTTTCAATGTCATTTATTCTTTTGATTAAGTCATTTTTATAATGCAACGAAATCCTCGCCCTAGTTTAATAACGTTATATTTTGAATTTTCTAAATCAAATTGAACTACTCAATAATTGCTTTTTCTGTAATATTGAATTGTTTTTAGTTTACAAATAACTTAGTATTTTATACAGAGCATTCATTCTCTTTTTTCCCTCTTAGTTTACGCCTATGGTACTGGATAATACAAAAACTTCTCTAAAATGGTGTATTCGATCCCATTCCGTTGCAATTATTTTGATTTAAAATATTAAAAAAATGAAATTAATTTTTATTACGCATATTATAAAATTACTAAAACATGAAATTATATTGCGTCGTTGATTTTTATTGGACAAATCAATTTCGAATATCGAGCGTTTCACAACAACAGATTTTGGTGTAACGATCATTTACACCGTATATAGGTGGTGCATGCTATATTATTATTATTATTATTTTACGACTGTCAACGCGAATCTATTTTTATTTGCATGCAGATATTCGTCGGGCCGCTATACCGCCGTCGTCGTATAAAATCATGTCGAGCGAGTGTTTCTATTTTTGGTGTACCTACGCGTTCGAAAATACGTGACGTATTATGAAGGAAAAATCTTAAGCCCAAATAGCGTTTGCGTTCACACCGAGTATAGTACGCGTGTAAAATTATATTTTAGATCCCGAGTGAAGCGAGAAATGTTTTGATTTTACAATGGTGTTCGTTGTTTATTCGTTTATTTATTTTACGTGTCTGTCGTTAGGTTTTGACTAGAAAAATCGGTTCGATTTCTAATATTATAACGAAGGATTTATGTGGTAGAAAATCTTACTCGGTTTTAAAATTTCCTTCGCGGTTTTTCCAATTGACGAAAATTACAAAAAAAAAAAAAATCGGAAAAATTTACGGTTTGCTTGAAATGTTCATTGTTCAAGTACTTATACTAACACACTCTAAAGACGACATAATTTCAATCATCCTTCATCTACGTTTTATTATTAATACATGAGGCGCGGGATACTTTACAGGATGTACACTTTTCGAGCTATAAATGAGTTAACTGAGACGATGGAAACAAATGGCTTAGAAAATTCAAATCAATACACAATTCTAGTGTATATTTTTAATATTTTTTCGACGTTTTCCAATTCGTAATACACTTGCTTAACATCTCAATATTTTTTGGGCACATTTCGATGTTTTCATATAAAACACGAAGATTAAATTTATGAAATTATTTTTATGTTCGGACTTAAATCGCTCAATGCAATATTGTTAAGACTTTTGTTTAAGACCTTTGTCTTGCAACTATTACGTATATTGAACCTATTCCCGTACCTTTGTTTGTTGCGCCAAATCGAATCGTTTTTAATTCATTTTTAAATTTCTTCGCCATAATAACGTGTAATTTATTTTATCAATATAACAAACGTTTTTCGAATAAAACTATAAAGCGTCGTTTTAGAGCGCGAAAGTATAAACGATCAGTCATAATTCGGGTGGATTTCGCATTCTATTATTATTATTATTATTATTTCTGTACTTACCATGTCGATCTATGCGTGGCGCCGGGCAATTTCAAAATATATTTTGTAATTGGTAACCGATTGTGATGCGATCAGAGTAGAGACAGACAAAACTCTATACTATGCATACATAATTATTATCTTATGGGTGGCATAAAAAGTGAAATCATAGCGATTGCGTAAAACCGGTCTATCGATATATGCGACGTCGCATAAAATGCGGATAAAACACCAACAATTGTGAGATAAATGAAGACGAGCTGCTATATTGTCGACAGCGATTTAATTCTGGAATTCCGATTATATTAATTTATCTACTTTAAAACGCTCTTTTCCAAACAATTTCCAAAGTTACACTTAAATACGAAGGAAATATCAAGTAATAGTAGGTGTTGATAAAGGTACGTCATAGTAAAATCATAAAACGATAATAACGCATAACTTTAGTACAAGATTCATAATATTATAATAATAGTGACGTCTCCAAAATTATACACCTCTATTCGAAAATCATAGTGTTAGTATTGAAATCTCGATAAATTTTGATATTTAAAATCAAATTAAATTTTTTTTTTAGATTTCGAGTTTTAATCATTTATTGTATATACAGTTCGTTTATTAGTGTATTTTAATAGGTTCTTGATCCGTTATTTTCACATTTTATATATTTAAGAAAGCAATCACATACACACACTTGACGACTATAAGTTATTGACATTTTCAGTCAGTTAATGTGCCGAGCGCGTTAGAACGGGGCCAGCGCGTGTACCTGTTACAGCTGTTGTATAAAAAAAAATTAAAAAAAAAAAAACCGGTCGTATTGTCAACGACTCGTATGATTCCGGCGTGTTCTCTACTACACGTTGGCATTTATGACGACCGAAGCTCGTCCGTCTCAAAAATCGTTTCATTACTCGCGTTATAATAATACGTATATGTACGCGGTAAATCGTCCGTCGCTCGGCAGTGCGCCGCTCGTGTTGGCACGAGCTACACGTGTGTAAAATATATATATTTCAATCGCTGTACGTATTTATTTTATTTTTTTTTTCTAGTCGTGTCGCTTACCACCTTATACGCACGCACGCCGTATCTTCTAAACAACAACGATTGCGTCGTCGTCGGGAATATGCAGATTAACGAGCATCGTCGCCGAGTGTCGATTCGATAGCAATTGGATTTCCACGTGAGTATTACAAATTATTATTATCGCACGCGCGTTTAATTGTCTCCAATATGTCCGAATACAATGCGTTGTGTGTGTGTGTGTGTGTGTCGATGCACAATACCATCGTCGTAATAATATACGCGCGCACGGTATCTTCTAATCGTTTAATTTAAAACCGTATTATATAACGTCTTGATTTGCGCGACGCGCACAAACTGGCCAGTCCGAGTACGCTTTTTCGCTTTTTAATCGATCGTCAGGATCCCGCCAGGATGCGCACTATATTGTCGAGTGAAAAGTTAAAACGAAAATCGTCGGTTTCCTCCCCTCAAGCACTTGCTCGTAGTGTAACAAAAGTTATCTTATCATATTTTATCTTTTTTGTTTTTTACCAAGCAAAATTCGGCCATCGGACTTTGCAATATAACATTTTACATCGTGTGGTTTTAACCATGGTTTGGTTAGGTTTAAGTCATTTCTTATTTTAGTACACGACAATGTAGCGCGGTGTACAGAATAGTGAAATCTGCAAATGCATTTGATTCGGTATTTGTAATAAACGCATTCGGGTGAGGAAAAAAAATGCAAACGATTTCGAGGAACGCAAAACGCTCGGGGGGGTTGCGATTGGGTAAAAAAAAAGAACAAACTACACGAATTTAAAAAACGTTGCAACAATTCCACGTGCAATAAAAGTTTTTTTTTCGATGATTTTAAACCTAACCTAACCTAACCACCGTCACCTTACGCGGTCCCTCGCGCTTCACTTAGAATCTAAAATTAAACGATTTCAGGGTGGAAAAAAATTTTATAATCGCACCAACTAAGCACGCTGCCGCCGCTCTTCTCGTCTCGTGCACGCACACCACATTTCGGTGCTACTGGCAAAGGGGGTGGGAGGAACACAACGATTTTGGGTTAGGGGTAGAAGAGAAGAGGGCGCGCGCGCTCGTCGTGTGAGGCACCGGAGGGATTCGAACCCTCGATCTCCTGTTTACTAGACAGGCGCTTTAACCAACTAAGCCACGGCGCCGGTGGTTGCCTACGGGCGCGCGCGGCCCATTTAAACCGATCCACCCCTCACCCCCATCACCTGTCGTCCCTCGACCCTAAAGATACCCGGTAGAAAATGTTAAACACGACTTACCGGACCCCGTTTTCGTCGACGACATTTTTTCGCGTTCCAGAACGCGCGTAGGTCTTTTCTCATTTTTCGTTCAGTTTTTTTTTTATTAAAGACGTTTTTTTCGACGTTTCCCGTCGTACGTCGGACCCGCGGCAAAATCGAACGGTCCCGACGATTATTATTTCCGGTTGTTATTCGCTTATCATTAGTTCGCTTGAAATCTTCTTTTTCGTAATAAATTTCAACAAGAAAAAGGGTTTTCTATTCGAAAATCGGAGCACTGCGCCCCCCATACGCACAACGCGATCCGTCAACACGATATCATTGTATTCTTCCATCAGGTACTAATCGGTAATAATATTTTAAATATGTTTGGCGAAAATATTTTATTCGAAACAAACGCTTATAAATAAATACGATTTATGTGTAAAGTAACGCGCTTACAGTTGAAACGATAATTATTATTTTATCACACCATAGAGCGGTCCGAGAACGATAAGATTTTCACTTATTTCTATGAAAACGAAATAGAAATTTTAGTATTTTATAACTGCACTGTACTGTACACCGAAAAACCTATATGTACATATTAGTGTCGCACTGTCGCTATGTAATTTACGATTTTTAATTAGCCGGTCGGACGTGTACATGTGGATAATATTTTTTATGTGTACAATTTGGTTTCAATTGAAATCAGATTGTCTTCATATTCGACAGATACGGAGATACTATTATTGCAATAACGCAATATTTCTCATTGTATCTATGTATATCGCGTTCAGTTTAAAATGATTTATACGGGTATTATAAATTCTGCTCGATGCGAACGACTCGAGTCATAAATAGTTTTATAATAAGTAGACGTGAGGTCTATAGGTGCCACATTGGGTCATAGGTGTACCGAACAATAATATAATTCAACTAAACTTTAACACACTATACTATTGTACCGAAAAAAAAATAAAATAATTTTTCATTTAGAAGTTAGTGGCCAAAGTGAGTTTGTTATCAGTCGATTGATTTACGTTCAGTTTTTGTTGTTTACATTTTTTCGTATAGAAAATCATAATTTTGAATATCAATTTTTCGAAACATTTACACGCATTTAATTGCAAAAATATTTCATTATACCGGTCGCTTGGTCGAAAGAAAATTACATCAATCGTTACATAATCAAAGCTAGTAATAATTTATCGGAGTAATTATTCATTCACTTGATATTTGATATGCTTATACCGAGTTTAATGGTTTAGGCAATATGTAAAATATAGTATCACTGAAATTAATTATTATTTAATGCATTATCGAATATATTAATTGTTTTATTTTCGACTTTTGTAAATAAATATTGAGTCACTCTGAATGTCACAAAAATATACACATTCAGAGCATTGATATTTGATCTAATTTCGTGTTTATTAAACCGGACCCCCGGACATCTTGCCGCCGCCGCCAATCTCACCACCGCCGTTGATTTAATTCTCACCCTTCGACCCCTCATGAAACCATTATTTTTTAACTTCACTGTTGATTATTTACCACGATTGCTGATGAGCTCGAAAAAGTTTTGTTCTAGAAATATTCTATATTGTCGCGGCGGGGCACCCTTGTTTGGTGGATCTTCCAAAGTCTTCAATAAAGATTGAAAATGTTTTTATTATTAGTCATTTAAATAATAATATATTCATTATACATTTATAAATATATTATTAATGCTTTAGCGTCTTTAGCGTCTTATAATTTGCATTTTCGCACAAAACGATTGGCAAATCGTGGTTGGATAAACGTGTGCTCGCGTACATTATGTAATAATTTTAATGTCCTTTGAAAAAATAATGGTTTCCAAAGTGGTTGAAAGGTAAGTAGGTAGGTACTCATTCAACGGTGGTGGCGAGATTTTCCCGTGACGGCTAGACGACTATGGAAATCTTTTTTAATTCGTTGGCACAGTTCGTAATTGTATCGAATATTATAGTGAAAAATGAAAACCAATTGGCAATTTTTAAGACATTTTGAGTGTAATAATAATGTAACATATTGAAAAAATAAAAATAGTATTTAAATTATTGTTTTTGATAAACAAAATATTTTCACGTTGTATTTATAACTCGAAACACGACGGATTGTTAAATAATGATAATAATAATAAATAATATCGATCGCGACGAGAAAAATTTGCTAAAAAAACATTGACCTCGACGTGATTTGAACACGCAACCTTCTGATCTGGAGTCAGACGCGCTACCGTTGCGCCACGAGGTCTTCTACCACGAGTCGTTCAAACTTGTATATTTAAATAGACCGACGCCGATCGTTCAATAATTTTCATTCCGATCGTTGCGCCAGACGTTCCGAATCCCATCCCACAACACCCCACACAAGTCGTCGGGAACGTAACACCGCCGCGACGTCCTTGACTATACAAACGCTTTGTCGCCCCCGTATAATGGAGGTTTTTCAAGCTTCTCCGATAAAATCCAATACTATTCATAACGACGACGTGCAGGAAATCCACGGGATAATTATTTAGATCGTAATCAATTATTATTACAGGTCATTTTGGCGATAAAATAAACGATTTCAACAATGTTGTTTTAGAAAGCCGGGTGGTTATATTTTGTATAGAACGTTGTAATCAATGTAGAAATTTTGTTTCGGTCTTTACGAAGATGAAAAATTAATTTAAAATAATTCGCGTAATATACTATGAAAATTATAAAAAATTTCTAATACCTGTAATATTTTGAATAAACACAACGTTTATTTGTAATGTTTAATGCAAATCGACAAAAAAAACATAATTAATTACGTGATAAATACATCTTGTGATTTTAATCACAAACGTGGCATCCAAAATAAAAACCTCCTCCCGTGATATTATAGCAGTCACCCACAGCACCATCATAAGCGTAATATGTATGCACTCCATTTGGTTGACAAATAAAACAACTACTACACTTGCAATAGCATTTCAAAAATTATGTGTTACGACTTTTTAATAGTAACAAAAATCGCTATAGTTTATATGATGAAAATAGTTCTGTTTCAGGTTTTGTCCGTCGTCGTCTAGACTTCTAGAGCGATACTCGTCACCCGAACGACGGGGTTCCATCCGCCGAACATTTTAATGTCATCGAATTGAAAATCTGTTCAGAAGAGTCATCGCCGAACCAAGGTAGTGTGAAAACCATTATTACATTTAATTATAAACAAAAATATATCCCAAATCTAGTATCTTGTTCGCGTATTAGAATAATATTATTGCTTATAATTAGATTGGAATTCATACGGATTCTTTTTTCTTTTCGATTAATACATATTTTATTCAACAATTTATTCGTTTATGTCAATCGAATAAATTTTCTAAGTTTAGTCAACTTATGCAATCGTATCGAATGAAGTGCAGTTATAACAATAGTTACATGTGTGTATGAAAAAAAGTACGATTTTTATCACAAAACTGCCTGCCTGCCTGCTCGCATTAATGATTTTAATTTAATTCATTTTTATAAAATTTATATAAATATTTTATCATAACGGTATCCTATAGAGCTTACGTGCTTAGACACGCGTCTATAGATGTTTTTCGGTAATATTTATTTTTCTATTATTCTTTACCGCTCCAATAAGGCGCCAATAAAAGGTATTTTATAATTTTGAAAAATGAAACCTAATATTTTTATTCTCATCTCTCCCACCACATCGCGCGAAGTTATACATTAATCAATTGCAGGTTTTTCAATCATCGTTGTTTGTCATCGTCAACGCTTGTTGAAAAAAAAACAATTATCTATAGATTGTGAAATATAAAAAAAAAATAAAATATATAAATCATTCGCATAAAGAGCCATTCATTATTATTAATGTGTGGCATAACACTTAGCGTTTAGTGTACACTATACAGGGTATCTCATGGATATATTATGATAATTAAAATCATTTATTTTTAGCTCTATGTTTTTGTTTTCTATTGTTCTAATTGTACACGTGAAATGGATTTTAACTATAAACGTTTGAAATAGAAAACGTAAAATATTATCGTAATCGAAAAATTGAAAACAAATCCTAGATAACTGTGTTTGTAGACACCTTGCCAAGTTTAAAATTTAAATATTTTTCTTTTTGATAACACTTGAGAATATATAATTTTGCCGTTGTTCAATCCATCACCACTATAACTTCTTGGTGTAAACATTTAAATTTAAATGAATAAATTATCATCGACGGGCATTTTTACCGAAATTATGTTCAGAAATAAAGTCGTCCGTTTTTTACAATTCTTTAAATTCGAAAAATGTAAAATTTAATTCAATAAAAATAATTTAAACTTCAAAAAAAAAAAAAAAAACCTAATACAATATAATATTAATAAACGTAGCGCAGAATTCACGAAACTATAGTTGGAAAAAGGAAATAAGACAACCTTAAACGTACAGAACGGTTTTTAATTCTGTCCGGTCTCCGTCCGATGTACACCCTGTTTTGCGTTTTCACACTATGCTTATAATAATGATTATACATTAATATCTATGTATACATTACACAATTATATTAATAATGCCGTCCGGATCAATCAACAATCGACATTGTAGTTATGAAAATCAAATACGTTTTTATATTAATATATTTCGTTTTCATTCCGATAATTCGTGTCAATTCGATTGTTTCCAGAATGAATATCGACAACGTGATCAAGTCTGTGGGCATGGGCCGGTACCAGTTGATGAGCTGTGCGATTTTCGGCGTCATGATACTATACACGAACGTGACGTCAGTTATGTACATCTTCACCGCCGGCGATTTGAAATACAGGTGAAAAACAACTGCATAATTATTATTGTACAAATTTTACATTGCTCTCGGGAAATCCTATAAAGTATTCGTCGACGAGACCGACCTCACATGGAGTAATCACATTTGTTAGTAATAGGCGACTACTAGGGCGAATAACGAGATTCCCACGTTGCTTTTGTCACTTGAAATTCGTAGATAATCGTAGAACTCGGGGAAAGTGTGAAAAAAGTATGCGTCCTCGCCGAGCCCTGCGCTCGAATATGCCTCCACATTTTGTCGTCCCAAAAACAACTGTTCCATACGTTTATTTAAAATATCAATTATCATATGGTGAAATTATGATTTAAATAAACTCATATATTTGCATACAAAAACAGACCGAAATCAGAGTCTTAATTTACCAATAATAATTATAAAATAATAGTTAGTCGATCAAATATTACATGATATATTTTATGTAACACTTTGTTTATTATCATGCATCTTTTGAAATAATACATTTCCATAAACCTTCTTAAAAACATATCGTAAATGACAAAAAAATACAAGCTTTAGTTCTGTTTGACCGCCTCGAGCTACTGCCCCCTTAGAGCAGGTTCCCTCAAAGCTCCCACTCGTTACCACAAAACCCTGTTCATTAACAAACAATCTCGGCACGTTTTAGTGTTCTTCAAACAACAAAATGATTGCAACATCAGAACGATATACGTAGTTTATCGTTGCATATTTTTATCCGTAATCGAAGTCCGAAATTCTAGATTTTTCCAACATTAGGCGGCATTGTGTGTCGTGATTATCGTTTGGTCACCGTAACTATATTATCTATATCACTACAGGTGTGAGATACCGGAATGCGACGTGCCGGACCCAGCGCAACGAACGTACGAGCCGAATTGGTTGCGGTTTACGACGCCGTACAGAGAAGACACGGGACGGCCGCAGAAGTGCATGCGAAACGCCGTTAACGCGTCGGTACGAATAAACCCGGTCAACGGGAGCGCGAGCTGCGTGGCCGACGCATTCGACGGGAACGCGACGGAGACTTGTGGTGGGAATTGGGTGTTCGAAGAATACGAAAACACCATCGCCACGGAGGTACGTACTTCTCTCTCGATTCAGCCGGCAATTTTTATCGGGAGTAGAGAAAAACGATATTGTAATCAAAAATCAGCTTGCTATGTTGTGAAAATCGTCACGACTCGGACGAGAACTAAACGACACGACGTGTTCGTGTATAATGTTTAGAAATTCGCGTTTTCTCAATTCGTTAATTTTCTCCTGTACAGCGCCGCGCGCCGTTTATAAATTGCAAATCGATTGCGTGCGATATCCGTAATGTCGTAACGTACAACCTCGTTTCATGGTTATTCTTACGTTTGCAGTTCGAACTCATGTGCGAGGAGAACAAATGGAAGCTGTCGGCAGTGGGATCCATTCACAATTTGGGTCAGTTCATCGGTATACCTGTGTCCGGCATTATCTCCGACAAGTGAGTGGTATACGTCGTGTTCTCATATAAATCGCGTACGGTATCGCGAGATTCGATCGTCTGTAAAAAATATTTTCATCAGATAATAATAATAAATATTATGTATCGAGGAGCTGTGTATGGGCAACTCTACGTTCTCCGTTGCATTGCGCGGCGCGCTCTCGCAGGTGTAAATCGTTGAATTTATTATTGTCATTATAGTGCTGATTTTCACCAACAAATCCTCCCCTCTCTATATCGTATTGTGTACACTTTAGTTTTTTAGAACTTAGAAAAGTTAATCGAAATGTACTTCTTTAAAATTTTAATTTCGTTCGTATTTGCCAACTCGAGAGATTAGACAAAAATTTAGCCGATCGCAGCCAAATCGGCTAACAAAACTCGTAAATAATGTAATAATTATTTAAATTGATATTTCACTAGTATTTTTCTGGGATAAGCTGCGAGTTTCTAGTAGAAACTTTCTACGGTCAAATGTTACGTTTACATTCAAATCTCACACGTGCATGTCCTATACAATAATTTAATATTCCCGATAAACGAGTTTGTGTTTTCGCGCGTTTGTTTCGTACTCTTAAATAGCGAACTTTCGAGTTTTAAGTGAAATTAACAGGAATACTAACGAGACAGTAATATTCGTTTTCGCCAAAAACAATACGTTCGTTTTCGTCTAATATATTTTTACTTTATATGAGAATCTCTTGTCGTAATTCAATACAACACGATCGATATTATCATAGAAGACAATGAAATGCAATTTCACATGACAATCGCTCGATCATTTGAACTCTTTCGATTATTAGTAGGTTTTAAATTTAAACAATTTAGAATAAAAATGAAATAACATATGGGAAACGATCATTTTTATTTCACGAATTTTTTTCTTTTAATTATTATGCATTTTTGGGGAGGTCGGTGAAATCACTGAAAATCGTAGTCAATTCTATATAACATAACTCAAACATTAATTTGAGTTGACATTGATTAATGATGATGATAAAAATCGAGTCATTTTTTTCCCCCATTTTGGCTGAAATGAATATTTTTATTTTATTTTTTTTTTTTTGTCGAAAATTATGCACGTCTCGAAACGCGATTTACAATGATAACTCGTTAGACGCACATTTACAGGTTCGGTCGAAAGTTCACTATGGTCTTCGGCGCAGTCGCGGCGGCAGTAGTTTACATCGTCCAATCGTTTTCCACGAGTTACCTGATGTTCTTGACTTTAGAGATAATATGTTCGACAGTTTTTAGTGGAGTCTATTCGGCCACTTTCATATTGGGTATATATATTTTTACAATTTAACACCACGTATTTTACAATCGCCACGAGTTAATATTAATACGACGACGAGACGTACGTATATCGTCCAAAGTTACTTACATTTTATCTTTGGTTTATACTGATTGATATTACAAAATTCTAAAAATATCCAAGTATGAAAATTACAATAATATTAATTGTGTCTAAAACATTCGTATAATAATATGGTATATATAATTTGAAATCGGTTTACTTACAATTTCACAGGGATTTTTATTTATTCGTTTTTTTTTTTTTTTTTTCCAATGATATTACTTGTATAAAAACATTTTATCGCGGTGTTGTGTATGTTACAGGTAATATAATATGATTCGCCGTTTTAATTCGTTCGTTTACAATTTTTCAAATCCGATTTTGTCGAATCGGTTTCGTCCGAGTCGACTGTTCGCGTGTTAACTTTTCGATCTGTCAATCCCGTCGTACCCCGGCCCCGGCGCGGCGGGGTATTTTAGCGAATAATAATAATTTTTTTCAACGATTTCAGCCATGGAATCGGTGTTGCCCAACAAACGGGTAATCTACTACACGATTCTGGAGTGTTTCAATCCGATGGGCGGCATGGTGGTGGCACTTATCGCAAGCCAAGTACAAGACTGGCGACTGTTGTTGCGGATGTCCAACACGCCGGCGTTGCTGTTCTTGTCATACTTTTGGTTGTTATAATACGAAAACTGTAATGCCATTGTCGACGGGGAGAATTAACGATTGTAATTTTTTTCGCCTGTATTCAGGCTGACGGACGAATCGATGAGGTGGTTGGAAATGCGAGGCAAACACGACAAAGTGATCACGGTGCTGAAAAGAATAGCCACTATCAACAAAAAACCTTTCGTCGACCTACCCCCTGACGCGTCAACAGAGACGGTAGGATACTGCTTGAACGATTTACTAAACGACGCGCGACGGTAGAATTAATCGCCGAGTTTTTAATAATCGGAATAAAATAAAAAAAATTTTAGCGCAGTAAGGATGAAACCGAAGTAAAGGCAAACGTTAGTATCCTGAAGGACGTGTTGCACTCTTCGACTATACTGTGGAGGATGACCCGGTGTTCGTTCACGTGGTATGGTGTTTTATTATTTTGCCACATATATTATATTTTCAAAACTGTTTTCGACAAATTTTTATGAACAACGTATTGTTGTAGTGGGACTTCTCTACTTATATTAAACATGACGTATATAATTTTATTATCCTGTTTGAATGGCTATTTTTACGAATTATATAATTTATAAACGTGTACTCGATTATGTTTTATTGATGTGCGCAGGGTAGCGGCAACTCTCGTGTACTACGGACTGAACATAAGCTCGACGGACATCGCCGGCAACAAATATCTGAACTTCTCGTTAGTGTTGTTCGTCGAACTGCCGGCCTGCCTGTTGAGCTGGTTCGTCATGGAAAAGATGTCTAGAAAAATGGCACTGTCCTACATGTTCGTGTTCAGCGGCACCGCTTGTGTCTTGTACAACCTGACGCCGAACAGTAAGTGTACCTACGAGTATATTATATAATCGACATCGTAATCGCGTCCTTATTTTCTCCGAACAGGGTTGGGATACGCGATGAAGTTGTCCCTGTTCTTGATCAGTAAACTCTCCATATCCGCCGCGTTTTCCATCGTCTATATTCAGACCGCAGAGATATTCCCCACCACGATGCGGGTCACCATGTTGTCGCTGTGCTCGATGATCGGTCGCATCGGGTCCATGATGGCTCCGCAGATCACTCTATTGGTACGTAATGTTTTACATATTATTATTATTGTTTTGTCGAAATGCGAAAGGAAAGAAACATCGACGAGTAGTACTTTATATAATATACTTAATGATTGTGCAGTTCAACGGGCAATATGACGTGTCACAAGCTCAAAATATTGCGCGTTATTTTTCTACTTTGTCCCGGTCCACGTATAGAATACCTCGTCGTATACGTAGATATACATGGATTCGTACGAAATAAAGAACTTTAAACGTTTCTTGTAATCCACGAGCTATCCATATCATATGATATTCGTGTAGATTGAAATTGAAAAGAAATTATGTAAAAATTACATATCGTAGGTCCATATACTGGTATACGATTGGAAAACGCTTCACGTAATATTATACTAATTGTATTGGATATTTATACGATTTAATTTTAAGTGTTATTATAGAAAAATATAGAAAACGCGCAAAATAAAGGACGAAAGGAAGAAAATAATGTCCAAGTTCGTTTAATATTTTGTTCGTGTTTTTTTTTTTTTGTTTTCAGTCTGAATACTTTGGCGAGTACGTGGCCATGCTCTTCATGGGCTCGACCGCACTCGTGGCCGCCGTCGTCACGATGACATTACCGGAGAGTAAAAACGTCAAATTGCCCGACACCATAGGCGAGGCCGAGCAGATCGGAAACGACGTGCCGTTGATCACCAACAACGTTCAGAATATCCCCATGTTGACGTCGTAATGCAATTATTATTATCGCGCTCGACGAGACAGGTTTGTCACCACACACACACACACACACACACACACTGCACGTTATGGACAATAACTATTATCGCCGTGCAACGGTTCTATGATTTGTCGATATTATTGAGCAATGACAATTAATAAGATAAATGATTATATCGCCGCCAAAGGGATTAATTTGAATATTGTGATTTCAAAAACAACGATGTATATTCGTACTTTATTCGATTACATTTGCATAATAAAACCTATAGATTGTTATTATTTCACTGTAGACGATACTCGTAAGGTTGGCGGCGGCGGCGCGGCGTAAAGATTTGATTGTTATTATTATTATTATTGTACCTAATTACTAAGTTTTTATTATTGTTGTGTAATTATCAAGTATTATTATTATTACTATTATTTCTATATATTAATATTATATCTATACAAATATACATATTTGGGATGGAGTTTGAAAAAATAAAAATATTTTACAAATATTGATTTTGAAAAAAATCCCTAGCCTTTCGCGATACTCCTATTTTTTTTGTGTTACTTTAGGATTAAATATTTTCTATCGTCATGTTTTCAGGCGACGAGGAGGAGGCACTGTCTCGGCGTGTGAGGGGAGGATATACGTAATATGAAGAGATGGTCGATTATAGAATTCGAGCGATGACGTGGAAAAGGCGCTTGACGTGACGTCGAATGTTTGTTTTACCGTGAAGTTTGAATAATATAGTGTTATGTATCATAATAATGATTGCGAACGATTTCGTCGTAAGGTCTGGATTTTATTTGTGTTGGAAATTTCAACGACCGTTGCACTTTCAACCGTTCGTTCGACCGTTCGCACTTCGATCGCGTATGTGTATCAGGTATGATTTCACCTGTGGAAATGGTTTATTTCGTACGTGAAATTTATTTATTACGAATGAGATCTTATCACATGTACGTATTGTGTGCAATGAAAAAACTATATTATTATGAAAACTCAAACGAATTTCGCAACACGTACTCTTATCCCGCGCGCGAGTATATGCTTCTATTCGATCGAGTGCGTCGCGCGGCGTGTTTATATTAGAATAAAACTATAATATGATGACATTTATTATCTTATTTCACCGTCACATGTCGTGTTGTATACGACGCCGCGCGGCGACACTCGTGAATTAGAAGAACGTGTTAGAAAAACCAATTGAACGTTACGAGTATACTACTATACTAACCTGTCGAGTTGCAGATTAATGCAATGTTGTTCAGTGATAATTCGTTAGTTGTTGTTTATCGAGTATGATTTTACATACGATTTCAGCGTATCAAATTTCATCATCGCATGCCGATAATAATATACGTATACTTATGTCTAATAACGTTTTCATCGAATACTTAACGCGTACGACATTTATAGGAACGCGAGACTCAAATTACGGACGGATGGTCGGCCAAATCTCGAGTGTGTGGCTATTGAAAACTCAAAGACCCTCGTCGACTTGACGACGACTTTCAAATCAGCACCTCCGGTTAATTCCGTCTATTATTTTGTCAATACAAGGTATATCGATTTATGACGTATCGTTTGAAAATATTATGCCTGTTTTTTTCGACGATAAATTACGTCCAAAAGCGCGAAATAATATTCTAATGAGCAATAATTCACAAAGAAACGGCTGCGCCTGGTTTCACGTGGCGAGTAGAACAAAGATATTAGACGAAATACAATATTATAATATATTATGTTCTACGCATTTCTAATTTCTCGGGAACTTTTCATGCTAGGTCGAAACGATTGTTTTATAAACACGTTGTAATCTTGTACGAGATGGAATATCTATTGCTGCACTTATAATCCGACGATTTATCCTAATGAGAATAATACTTGAAAAATAAATTCAAGTAGCTGAAGTAATAATTATAACCAACCCAAATTTGATAAGTGTGCCGAGTGGAAAATCGGCTTGATAATTTTTCATTTAAACTATTACCTGTATACACAAAAATAAGTATAAATATAATGAAAACGTTGTTAATAAATTTGAGTTGTTTCGATGGAAATATTTACTCGTCGTCGGCGAGATTGTTTTCATCGACGTTTTACTGTATTACAGCTAATTGGACGAATCTCGGTGTGTACGGTCGACGGTGGGTTGAAAAAAAATCCTTCGGCGACCATGTTCAAACTATAGAAATAAAATCCGCTGAGAAAATTGTGGCCAAAACCAAATCGAGACATCGGTTAGTCAATGACAAGTTTCTATTATTGAAATCACGTTTCCATTTAAATTGCTGCGCGCATAAAGGTGAGCGATTATTAGTGTTTATTTTATCGTTTGACTTTTGCGTGGTTCTTGTAGTAAGTAAATCGTATTTTTACACGTTTTACACCGATGACCACCTTGAACTCCTTTTAATAATAATACGAAAATCGCAGTGAACGAGTGGAAAACGTTTTCCCGCGTTTGTTTTAAATCGATCTGAAATCGTGTGCGGTCGTTATTCGAGTGAAGAATATTCGATAAAAAAAAAAGCGACGTAATATCCAAATGGATATAGGCTCCTCTGCGACGCCAAGAGTTTTACGGAATAAAAACTACGACTTGTGTCGTCCCGGTGTTTTTGAAAGTGAACGAACGACATCGTCGCAATGTATTTCGTGTTGCATTACGAGTGGTTTCGCGTAACGATATAAACGTCGTTTTTGTCGTCAGCTATTTATTTGTCGCGCAGCAAGAGACCCGAACTCTCGTCTAAAGCTCCTCTCGTTCCGCCGCGGTCGTTTACACTCGTCCGCGTTACGTTACGCGTTATTTTCGATTATTTTATTACAAGTTTCGGGTTTTTTTCGTTTTTTTTTTTCATTTTACCTCGGCGGTTTCACCACTCCGCGCCCGAAATGAATCTCGACCACATGCTCATATCGTTGGGCATGGGCCGGTACCAGTTCGTGGGGTGCTTGCTGTTCGGCATCATGATCATGTATTCGAACGTGTCTCCGGTCACCTACGTCTTCACCGCCAGTGACTTGAAGTACAGGTAAGAGGGACGTGCGAAAACGAGGACTCGCATAAACAATGTGCGGGGACAACACATTCGTATTGGATCGTTTTAAACAACGTACTCTATTGGCATGTTTTCAAATCGCAGAGATCGGAGTTCGAAATTTAATATTTCGTTTGTGTTTATGCATTGAATCAAGTCGAGTGCACTCTGAGATGCACTCAGATGTTTATATTGTCGTAAACGTTGACGGTCAAAGGGACCACGCGGTCCCCGAATTTCAAAAGAAAAACTATTGCTTTATCCTGCAGTGATATTTTATAAGGCAGTATCTACTAATACTGTTTTTTTTTTTTCATCGTCGATTCTTATTGACTGACACCGACGACGACGCTTGGATCCCTATACTTATTTTTATACTTAAAAACAACAACATAAATTTCACAGACTTTTTAGAAAACATATATTGTTTATCTTTCTCTTTAGATCGGGTTAGTTAAAACTTCTAGAGCCTAAATCTACTGCTATTATAATAATGTAATTTAAGTACACGTTTAGTTATTTTTAATTGCACTCGAGCCTATGGTATTAACATGTGCGGTGGTAAGTGGTTCTACAAACGATTATCAAATATCATATTTTCACTATAACATAAATCGATCGGTATTGTAAATAGTAATAAGATGGGATAATTCGTATCTATAATACAAGCAATGCAGATCGAATTTACTTTGTTTATATGGGTGAAAGCACTGAAAGCATTCAAAAGGAAAAAAGTCATAACACACACACGAGCAGCAAAAATTTGCCCCACTGTGCGAAATCGGTTCGATAGAACTCGTGTCACTTTTCTTATCTTTTACTTTTATTAAAAAAATAATGATAAACAATCGTAAAAAGTTAAAAAAAAAAAAAACTAACGGGAGCTTTGTCTGCAGGTGTGAAATCCCGGAATGCGACCCTGCGGACCCGGCTCAGCAAACGTACCGACCGGACTGGCTGCGATTCACGACGCCCTACAAAACGGACACGGGGCTGCCCAAAAAATGCGTGCGGTATTCGACGGGTCTGGCGGGCAACAGTACGCGGTGTGCACTCGAAAAGTTCGACGACAGCGTGACGGAACGGTGCAATGGCCGGTGGGTTTTCGAAAACCCCGAGAAAACTATCGGCACGGAGGTACGTAAACGCCCACGTGGCATGTTGTTAAAACAACGCTCGTTTTTTCACCCTCATGGGTTATATTATTATATTTAATTGTATCATATGTGTATCATGCATATTGCCGATTTACGTGTTTCTCGTAGTTTGGACTCATGTGCGAAGAAAACAAATGGAAACTATCGATGGTGGGCACGGTCAACAACTTTGGCCAGTTCATCGGTATACCCGTGTCGGGGATCATCGCCGACAAGTGAGTCGAACGACATAAAACTCTCGTCAATTAAATATAAATAAATTAAGACTTCTTTACTCGTCCGTCTTATATATATATTATATGTTTACCGAACTACAACGTAACAATGCATGAAACAATATTCGGGCGTTTCGTTGACCAAATCTTATCCGAAACATTGATGGATTGACAGTGCCGCAACAATTGGGCGTGCAAGGTGTCCGATGCACACGGGCCTCCGGTTCTTAGGGGCCTCCCAAACCATAAGCTAAAAATTGAAGATTGTCCGTTTCAAAATGAATTTAGCCTATATTTTGGTATTCTTTATACTTCCTCGTGGCTCGTACCTCGAAAGTTTTTTGAATTTTTTTTGTAATCGTTTTCAATGAATTTATTATTAGCATAAGTAGATGATAATTAATATCATGCAAGCTTCATTGGATAAAATTACGAAAATGATATTATAAAGTATGACATCATTTGTAGAATAATATATTCATTATCGCAGGGGCCCCTCTCTGTTATTGCGAAATATTTCAAATAATTATTGTATGGATACTAGACTCGGATCACTGAATTAAGTTGTTCATTATTTTTTTGATTATTCGTTATACTAATTTATAGAGGAGGTATTTAGAAGCTCAAATTTTTATAAATTTACATAATTTATTCTCCTGATCGGTTCCGCTAATCCGTCAAATATTTAAGTTATAGTACTAAAAAATACTAAAAAATTTCTGTAGTAATACAAAGATCAAGTAATAAATATATTATTAATTTGGGGCCTCTAAATAAATCCTTGCACGCGGGCCTCAGAATTCATAATTGCGGCACTGTGGATTGATCAGAAACAGAAAAATATTTCTGTACGCGACGAGGCACGTCGAGCTTATATAATATTATTACAACGACTTAAACACACGTCTAATACTAAATTAGCGTAATGCACTTATGCACTTTGTCGTTACGATGAATATCAACAAAAATAGTTGATTATTACGGACAAATGAAAAAAGTATAATATCTTATTATCTATATTTCATGTGAATCTTCAAGTGCCGATTGAAAATAATCTAACTTTGAACTTGAAAAAAATTCACACATAATATCTGTGTCGTTACAACTTGAGACCTCTTTCTTGCGTGGATTTTACTTGACCGATTAAACTTCATACGTTCCGTTAACTTGCCTCTGGGTGGATTGCAGGTTTGGACGGAAGTTCGCCATGATCTTTTGTGCAGTTGCGTCGGCCGCGATATGTATCGTCCAGTCGTTTTCCATCAACTACCCGATGTTCTTGGTTTTGGAACTATTGTCTTCGATTGTGTCCAGTGGAATTTATACGGTTACTTTCGTACTAGGTATGTAAACGATGTGTGTTTTGTTACATGTACGTATACGTCAACGTTGGAGTTTTGAAAACGTTAAAATTCGTGTCCGGGATCGTTTGAGCAAATTTTTTTTTTTTTTTTAGAATTAAAATCGAACGAGTAAAAATAGTCTAAGAAACTGCTAGTTTTTCAGACTAAAAATTGATTATTGCGTAACATGGGGTTTTTTGAATTATTTTCAGCAATGGAATTGGTGTTGCCCAATCACCGGGTGCTGTACTATTCGGTTCTGGAATGTTTCTATCCGGTCGGAGCCATGGCCGTCGCTTTCATCGCCAGCCTGGTGAAAGATTGGAGGCTTTTGTTGCGGCTGGCCAACGCCCCGGGGCTGCTGTTCCTCTCGTACTTCTGGTTCGTCGCGACAATATCATAATATTCGGCGTGTAAATCGCGAGAACGTTGGTTTTTTTTTTATATATTTTATTTTCTATCGTCCTCATAGGATCACGGAGGAATCGATGAGGTGGTTGACGATGCAGGGCAAACACGACCGGGTAGTGCGCGCGCTCGAACGAATATCGGACATCAACAAAAAACCTCTGCCCGAGTTTTACCAGAACGCGCGAATAGAGGTAAGCCACGGTCCCCCGCGGAACCTAAAATGCCTGAAACGGTTTCTTAGGAAACGATCGTCGTCGGGCCGAGCGCAACATCTCGGCGCGACGTGTTCGCGACCGAAATACTATGTACGTTAACAAATTTTATTTTCCCGCAGACTACGAAGGTCGACGATAAAATTGAATACTTCGGCATCCTCAATGACGTGATCCACTCGTCGACTCTGCTCTGGAGGATGATCAGGTGTTCGTTAGTGTGGTGAGAATTCTATTATGTTTCCTCTATTTCGCGTTAGTTAGGGTTTTAAATGTTCATAGTAAAATAGTAAACGGAATAGTATTGATTAGTATACATAGTAAATAATAAACATTATTGATAGTGAATAATCTTGTTTATACATTTCTAGAGATTTAAACGTTCCCTGTTGTTTTATACCATGTCGTATTTTGTGTACATTTAATACGTTCATGACAGCAGAAGGACGTAATTCTTAATTACGTAAATTAGAAGATTTTCCGTAGGTAATGATCCGTGAATTTTCAAAACGAATACTATTATAATAATCAACGATAATAACAATTATAATTATTTATAATAATATGTAAAAAGTATCGAAAGTATTAGGTCGATGTAAAGTCGATTATTTGTTTTCGTTTGTTCGCCTCTCTCCGCATAGAAACTTTGGATTCGCATCCGGTTTTCCGGTCGTTGTAAAACATTTGCTTCTTCTTGTTTTTTTCTCTTACTTTATATTTTATTCCATATAATCGTCTCCTCGTTGTGGAGGACGCTTGTACCGTTATCGCGTGTGTGAACACTTTTACCCATACGAATGTTGTTTGACCCGCGCACGCAGGATAGCAATAACGCTAGTGTACTACGGACTGACCATAAGTACGACCGACATCGCCGGCAACAAGTATCTGAACTTCTCGTTGGCGTCGTTAGTCGAGATCCCGGCCTGCCTGTTGAACTGGTTGGTAATGGAAAGGCTGTCCAGGAAAATGGCACTGTCCTGCATGTTCATCTTGAGCGGCGCCACTTGCGTCGCATATAATTTGACACCAGACAGTGAGTATACGTACGACGTACGGATGTGTTATAATATGAATTTATAATATTTACAACGATGATTTTTCTCACGCACAAGGTCTATTCCTCATGAAGATCGCACTGTTCATGGTTAGCAAACTGGGAATATCCGTCGCGTTCGCAATCATATACCTGCTGACCGTGGAAATATTCCCCACCCGTATGCGAGCCAGCCTGCTGGCTGTGTGCTCGATGATCGGTCGGATAGGGTCCATGTTGGCGCCGCAAATCACGCTCCTAGTGAGTACCCACCGCATTACAATTTACAAATCAATATCCACGATATTAATCAACAAAACATTCTGGTGCGCCCCCCCCCCATACGTATATCGCGCGCCGAAGTAAAAAACCTAGGACATTATAAATTATTATAAATACTGCTGCGAGCGGTAGCCAAAACACGCCTATCCGAAAGCCCGTTTCGAGATTTTGAGCACTCATCACGTGATAACACTCGATGTCTCGATATTGTGTACTATATAGCTGGTGCTATATAAATCCCGCGCGTTCTGTTGAAGAGGACATCGCGTGTTCGCACGTCGCAACTAATCTTTTACACGGGATCACGTCGTCGGTGATGTTTTCGTACAACGACGTCCTTAAATTCTATTTGTGTCATAATACGTATTTCAATTCGACGCAAAACGGTCTTTTCCTAACCGAAACTGTCGTTTCGACAGTTATTGCTGAGGCGGCCGATGAATGTTTGCGGTAGTCTATTAGAATAGAAACCTCGCCGACGCGTGGAAATTGTATCATTTCGCAACCTATTTTTCTCGATAAAATCCAACATGACATTTGGTCTTTTTCGTAATATTTATTAGTTTGTAAAAAAAATCAAACAAGCTTTGGTCTCTTAAATTTTTTATAAGTATTTAAAAATGAACACGCGAAAAAAACTATACCAAGTGAAAGTCTCTTAAAAACGCGTTTGACTTTGTAAGCGGTACATTGGGAGGTACATTTTGATCTTAATGTTAGATGAGGTGACGCAACGATTTATATTGTTAATAGAACGATATCGCGGCGGTATTCAAACGATGTCAAGTTGTGATGTCTAGTTTTATTATTATTATTATTATTACTCTTGCCCATTTTAAGTGTTTTGATTTAAATCGAAATTTACGGTTTACGCCGATCGACCTAGATTTAAAATCGAAATACATTTATAGTAATTGTCAAATAGAGAAAAACTCTCCGAAAAAAAAACTGAACATTCGATACGTTTTGTTTTCGGCTATTTCAACACTTGAGTTTTTCTACGTCACAATATTTATGAATTTGGTTAAAAGTTATTTTTCAAGTCGTGTTATTATTGCTTTTTAACGTCAGATCTACGTCAATGAATCGACGGCGGCTATCGGACGATGACGTAGTCGTTGTAACAATGAAATTCAGATAAAAATCATTACGCTATACATACCTCTTATAGTGCAGCTGTAAGGGTAAAAAATAATATTATCTACATGAAAAATAGTAATGCGTATTGGCGACACGATGGTTGTTGTATTTTAAACTCGAATTGCGTGTTTTCAAAACTAATTATTTCATCGTCCGATTAATAATAATAATAAAGAAAAAAAAAAAATCATGTAACAATCACGATCTCGACGATTTCTAGATGAATTATTACTTTTGGACGTGACCTTTACAGTTCGTTTTTCCGCTAGACTTTGTGTTCGGGTCGGACAAATCGGTTTGCTTGTCGGTCTAACCGATTCTCTGCGTTCGCCTCGTCAACTTTAACTTTTTTTCGTTACGTTTAATTTCCATATACCATATTCGGTACGGCGTCTTTTGGTCTTTGGATTTGAATATTTTATCCAAAATTTTATCCACCAAAAAAACGGGTGTCTCCTTCTTTCGTTGGATTTTCGTTCGGACGCGGTTTCTTTCGTCGGAGAAGAAGAGATTGAAAATATTACAGTTTATTATAATAATACGATCATTACTATTATTGTCCCGCGAGATTAATGCCGGCGATTGATTTTTCGTCCTTTTTCATTTCAGGGCGAGTACTTTGGCGAATACATGCCCATGCTGGTGTTCGGCTTGTCCGCGCTGGGGGCCGCGGCCATCACCATGACTCTGCCCGAGAGCAAAAACGTCAAACTCCCAGACACCGTCGACGAAGCCGAACGGATCGGGACCGACCCCTTCTTGCCGGAAACCGTCAACTCCGTGGCGTAAAACTGCGGTCGGTCGTCGTCCACGACGACGTCACATCTAACCGAAAGCGCGCGCGCGAGTGCGTTTTAAACCCCGAGTATTTTAAATTTCCAAAAACGTACGCGATATCTCGCGCGGATCGGTTATTATTAGAAATAGGATTTCGATACGAGTCGGCTGTTTTTGTTCTTTTGTTTCTTTAGTCTAAATCGTGTTCGCTACTAAGCTCTGGTTCTCGGACAGAACAACGGTTTTCATTCACTCGCGTTTCCCACCGAAACGCACGTTTTAGTGCACACCATGTAATTGCGCGTTTGTTTGACGTTCGAGACGCGGTCGGTAAAATCGAGTGCGTCGTACAACGAGCATAAGGACACGTTTTATTATGATAAATTGCGTGACTCGCTTTTAAATTTCATAATTTGCGTGCGTGACGCGTTTATTATTATATTAGTATAAAATGTCGAAGAAAGACGCGAAAAGTTCAAATTTCCGAGACGATTTTAATTAAATCAAGACGATATTTTTTCAGGACGAATTTCTATCGAACTCTTTGAAAACCGACAAAAACAGAATTTTTTTCAAGTAAGTACTCGTATTCGCAATCGAGCCGTGTCCGTATGACAGAACGTTTTTGCCGAGTACTATTACTGCGTTTAAAGTGTAAATAATCGTTAAAAAAAAAAGATTTAAACGCCAGTTTAGATATCTTACATCCGAAAACTAAAAAAAAAAAAACATTAGTTTTTTATATACGTATATATGTAAATAAAATGCCAATTTATCATGACTTAATGCTTACCAAAAACGTACAATTATAAGTGTACTTGTTATAATTTAGGATTTTTAATTTCTTATTATTATACTTTATAATATTATATTGTGATTTTATTATATATGTTATTGACTATTGTTCGTGTAAAATTGTATGTAAAATTATTATCGTTGTATTTTTCTCTGTACATATTGTTGTTTATCGATTAAAAATATTTAAAAAAAACCTATTGCGACTGTCGCGATATTCTTTATATAATATTCTAATACGGTCCATTTCTTATTGTCTTTTCGCAGTCGCGTCAACTATCAACGTTGACCTTGTGTCAATTTATCATTTTACCACGGCAATCATATAAATACGGACGAGCGACGTTGAAACGGTATTATATTATATATTGTTTTCTGCATTTGTTCATTTGATTCGTCGACGATCGTTTTATTGGGTGTTTATTTCGATTGAACGGTTAATTATCACGCGCGTTATGAATATTACAATATTCTAAGGTTTATATTTGTTATTATAAGTACGCGTAATATTATGTTGTTGATATTCGTAGATAGTTAACTTTTAAGGCTGATTAGTTATATATTTAAAGTTATTTGAACTTTGTCCCGTCAATTCGAAGAGAGTTTTTATCTATCGTTTACACGTTATATGTTATTCTTATTTAATTAATAAGTTCGATTTACAACTCCCGCGGGGCTCGTTCGAATGGAAAACAATCGTTTTAAATTAAAATAAATAAATCGTTTTTATGATTTTGTGTCACCCTCACCTCTTCCCCCGAAAATTAAATCGGTGACGGCAGTCACTGCAGAGTACGATCGCCGAACGACACCAAAGTAAATTTAACGTCTATAATATTAACAGACGTTATTTGCATAGAAAATAATAACTTTTTGACTAGGTTATTAGATTTTAACGAGTATTTTTTTTTCAAACTAAAACGATTAAAGTCTTACACGAAAAAAAATAAATACTGTTCCGACCGAATATAATGCGATATAATAGTATTATGATGTGATTAAAATTTAGATTACACGATCGAGTCATTTTTTTTTTTATTACACAAATTTAAAAAGTGTTTCACACGAGTGTTTCGCAATTTTGTTCATAAAAGTTTATGTAATTAATCGTTTTGACGCGTAATAAGTCGTCGGGAGTGAATTCAAACGCGAATCGAATTTCTTTTCCGGAGCTCTAAAACAATATTTTTCAACCATTAAACACAAATTTAAAAAGTTAAATGGCATGCTTTTTTGAATTTTCGCCATATTTTTTTTGAGGGCGTACATTTTTTTATTTTTAATTAAGTACGAGTGCGTTCTATAACAACACTTTTTTTCCGAACAATATAAAACTACTCCGACAAGACACACACAATAGTAATGATTTTTCCTTTTCGATAACATTAATTTATCCTTTCTTATTTACAAAGAAATCGAGGAGGCGGCCAATTACTTGAATTTTTACAGCAGGAGCAGCCGTTTTCTGTCTCACATTCCTCTAGTGGACGTGCGACGGTCGTCACAGAATTCGGTTTTCCGTTCCTTTTGATGGACTTATTGTAAATCTGTGTTTCCGTTCGAGCAATCGGTTCGGATCTTTTTCAGGACATTTGTAGAGAGATTGTGCTTCTGATTATTACTGGTTTTGGAAATGGCAAGTCGATTTGATTCGTTTCAACGAACATTCATCAACATTGACGCACGTCTCATACGACTGCCAAACGGTCGATTGTGATTATAACAAAGAGTCATCGGAGTTTATCTTATAAGTATTGTCTATTGTAATTGGGTTGATGATGAATAATCAAAAGATAAGATAAGCATCATTAAGTGACCTCCGGCTATAATAAACGATTAATTATTCAGTTATTATAATGGACTTTTCTTCTTTTTTTTTTTTTTTTGATTTTTCGAAAACTATCTGTATAATATTCTGTAGAGGTGGTGGTGTGATTTTCAAAAATGTGGACTTTTTTTGTTGTTGCGATGTTTATAGACACGTATAAAATTCAAATAATTTTGGTCCAAAAAAAATAAAAACCCGACAATTTAACGCAACGTTCGTCGTTTTCCTTACAGGAAAAAATCAAAACGTTTTTCGATTTTCGATTCTCAATATTAGCGTTTGTAATTTACACTTTGAAAAAACTCCAAGAAATCGCAAAAAATCGCAAAACTCGTGGTAAAATGAACCCTTTGAAACGTTCGATTTCAATGCTAAGAGTTTAAAATGTAATGCATTGTTCTTTACAGATGTTATCGAAAAAAATCGAAGAAAAATTTCCAAAAAGTCACAAGGATTTTTATAAGATTTTGAAAAATCAAATTTCGACGAAATCGAATATTTCAACAATGTATAAAGTGGTCGGTCCTTCGCTCGAATTCGTTTATAACTAATATCAGTATATTAGTTTCAAATTTATAAAAACCAATCGTTGATCCGTTTTCCGTAAAAAAAAAACCCCCAACACAAAAAATATTTAATAATATTTCAAGTCAAATCACACTTTACACTAAGTGTGTAAAAATAAAAATCACTATATTATTATTATTATTACTTCGATAAACTCTTTTGTTTATTATTTTCTCGAATATATTATTCTAGATACTTTACGATTAGTAATACTTTCCAGGCCTAGAGTTTTATGTAATAAAATTCATGAAAAAACACGAAAACTTCAAATTTTTCTCGACTCGCTACTACTACGTACTGCCGCTCTGGACAGCTCTCGTTTCCGAAGTCTCGCCGATGCTCGAGTGACTTGGATTTAATCGAATTTGACCGCGAACGAGTTATTGTTCTCTGAGACGCACATTCCGCCGCCGCCGTCGTCGTACGCGTACCTACGTGATTAACCACGGCGGAAGCGCCTTATTGGTCTATTTAATGTGTCTCAAACGTATCATAATAATTATCGTGTCCATCATGATTACACAGCCGCCGAGCAACGATAATGAGCGCAACGTCCATTTGGCTAGAAAACGTGTCCGATTATAATGACAAATTAATAAAGAAACAAAAACCACTCGTGTTAGATTTACACATGCACTTTGGATGGGAAAACAAAAAAAAAAATCATAGAAAGACAAAGGACACGGAACAAATAGTATTATACAAAGCGAAATGATTTCGCAGAGTACCGATCGAATATTTATATTTTTCTACGATATTATTTTCTTTCGTTCGTCATAATTGTTATCAGAACGCCGCCGCGCCGGTGCCAGTTGTTCGGTTCACATCGTACGATCGAACGACACGAGAATTACGGAAAACGACCGCGTTGAAATATTGAAACTAGGTTGTACAAAAATGACACGAACGTTACGAAAAATAAAGACTCCACTGTTATTCGCGAGCTGCTGTTCTGCTGGTCGATGTCCCGAGAGGCGCACGCGAACCCGTTCACTGAGGTCCATTGTGTTTTCGAAGAATTTATCAAAATAAATACGAATAGAATATAAACGAAAGAGTGATTATTTGCAGTGCGTATCTCTTTAAAGCGTTTCTACTTGTATGATTACGTACAAGCCGACATACTATTTGGCCCTGGTCATAAGGTCACGAAGTGCTCGATTTTAGCAATTGCCAATACTAACAGTCGTACAAAACGTATTTGAAACAAATTCGATGTGTTATGTAACGCTTGTCACGTCGATGGATGGACAATTTTCAAAGGGTAAAATAATTATTATTGACACTATTAAACTGTTGACATTTATTCTAAATGAGTTGATTTTTTTTTTTTTTTTGTTGAAAACGCATTCAATTCGTTATCAAGTGGTTATTTACTTTTTTATCAAACAACACGAGCGTATATATTTAAAAATAAATAATAACATTAAGTCGGAAAAAAATCAAATAAATCAAATAATAAAACAAATCAATCGTCGTTGGTTAAATTTCAAACCAATCACACGTCATAACATATATATATATATAAGTTATATTGATTATTACATTATATAATATAATAAAACATAATGTTAGGAAAAAAATCAATCCGCAATCGAGTCGGTGAAATGGCTAAACGAAAAACCGATGTATAAATATCAGGACGATTTAGATAAAAAAAAAAAACCGTTGGTCAGAAAATGCCAGAGGAAAAATACGTTTTATTGAATTTGTAATGCAACAAAATTCGAGCGAACGTCCTCGTTTTATGCTGTAAACGTGTTTCAGGTTGTTTTGGAAAAACGGGATGTTTTTTTGTTTTAACAGTACTCAAACGCGACGAACTAATATAGTGTTTCCGACGAAACCGAACGGAGATTCATTTCGACGGATGGTGACGGCGGCGGCGCTTTTAAATAAAATCGAACGATTCGTATCGAACAACGAAAATAATATACAACGCACTGTAGTAACACTTGTTCGGCAAATTATGCGACAGTTTTTGTTGTTTTTAACGATCGATTTGAATTACGCAAAATCAGCCCGTGTTGAACGCCGAGTGGGGCGTACAACTTTGGCTATCGAACAACTAGGGAAAGGCAACGAGAACTCGAAATAGTAGAAAATCATACCCAAAGACCCAAAGGGACACCAGACAGTTGAGCAGACATCGGCGACGATAAAAATATAAATACTCGCGATAGATAAAAACAAACTCCGAATCACATTACGTCGTCGTCAGCTAGTCGCCCGGTCCGAAAAGTTTTTCCCGGTGTGAGGGAGAAACAACGTTCTTCGTTTTTAACCCCTTTTACCCCCTTAGGGGTTGAATTTTGAGAAAGAGTCGATAGATTTTTCATCATTATGAAACACGTGTATATTTTCTAATAATTGAAAACGATTCGCAAAAAATCACAATGATTACTACGGTTACGGAATAGGTATACTCGTACGTATAAAGCGTTAAATTTTTAAAAATATTTGTGGTGGTGGCCACCCCCTTAACACCTAGGGGTTTGGAAAATAGTTTTCCTATTCTCCTATTCTCAGAGCCACCGAATATATACGAAAACTATGACGGGACACTGTGACAGGAGAATTTTATATGCGTTATTATTATAATATTATTATCGTTGTTGTTATTGAAATAATATACAATCCGAATATATTTGCGATATACAATATTATACGCACACACGCGGGCAATACAGACGCGTGTGTATTTCTGTATTTAATTGTAATGTATTTTTTATTGAAGGTCGATTACACGTTGAACTCTGTCGACTCGCTGTGGCCGGCGATTGCGCTTCGTGCCGCGCGCCGGTCGTCCTAATTTGATATGAAACCATATGAGACGTAACCGAGAACGCTGATAAACGGATCGAAACTACGCGGTCAGGTACGTGTGAGACCTTTGCGGCTCGCGAAAAGCCTGAAACGAGTAAATCGTCTGCACTCTCGTCTCGTCGTCGCGCGAACCCGCCGCCGCCGCCGGTTGTTCCAGGCGCGAGATTTCGTTGTCCGGATTCCCCGCGCGACCCCAGGGTCGATAGATCTCTCCAGTCTGTGTGTAGACTGTCTCTCGTCCGGACTATTTCGAAAATCGTTTCGATCCTAGTGGAAAAATATAATCATCCAGATGTACCCGGTGATTCTAGTATAGTAAATATACGTAACCTAAATGTACATAAATTTAACTCAAACTACTTGTAAATATGATGTTGTTGTGCATTGAAATTATTTGTGGCAACGAATGTATTTTATTTTTTTTTTTTCTCATTTATATTTTAAAGCGATAGACCGATAAGTTTAAAATATTTTTGTTGTTTCGTTTGATACTTAATTAAGCGTTTTTTTTTTTCCTTTCTCATATCTCAAATATTTGAATTGACTACACAAACATATAATATCGAATGTAAAATCATTAACTGCCTAATGATACCCGATGATATTGAATAATAAAAATGCACGTGCTTTATTGAAATAATAATTTTAATCGCTAATGATGTTTTACAATGCAATTATACATTGTGAATACAACTGCAAACACACATAAAACGGTCGCGCGTAAAAAAAGGGATAGTCGTTTAAAGTCCGAACGCGCGCGTGTTCTTAAAAGCGAGTTTCGTTTATTTTTCGATTCAACAATTGCTTGTAATGTCTCTGGACATTTCTTTACCGCCTCGATTATTATTATTATCGTTATTATTGGATATCAAACTTATTGAATAATAAAAATATTAAATTCAAATGGAACATGTTTAAAACGAAAAGGTGCTGATAAATATGTACATATATTTACTCGAAAAATCTGATTTCACTTCAAACGATTCCGGGGGGGGGGGGGTTGAAACTTTTCCCCTAGCCCCCGCCCAATCACGGCTATACTAATATTAGCTTCGTACTAATATTCATTGTGTTAATTCGATCGCAATATTGTATTTAAAAAATAACATGATGATTTCGCTCTGCGGTTGTACTCTATTGCTCTTTTTTTTTTCTTCGATTAAAGGTGTTCGTAGGAGGCCTAGCCGAAAAATCGGGGGAAACAATACGGCGTTTTATCGAATTCGCTGACCACCGACGACGGGCAAATAATTATTAATAAGAGATCGTTATATAAAAACGAAACGTGAACAATACGTACTGTCTCGGGGCGTTAAGTGATATTATGACGGATTTTACTCGGTCGTTTCGAGAAATGGGTAATTTCATAAACGCGGAGAGTAGATATACTTCATATATTATTATAATATAATATCCTTTTGCGGTTGACTAGACGTCATTGTTGTTGTTTCTTTAAGCGTCGTATTGTTAGTTACGTGTGTGTGTGTGTGTGTTTTTTATGTATTCGACTCGAACCATAAAGTCGCGCCTATAGAAGCTGCTAATAACAAACATTTATACGAAGCCCGTAACGGTGGTTTTGTTTTTGAATAAACGCAGATAAAAAAAGGTCACCCGCAGTACACGCTACCGGGCACGATCTAATCCTATGCGCTCGGTATTCCGATGATCTTGTACATTTCATATCAAATTAGCAAAGTCCGTAATAATATTTACATTGAATTATTAATGATGTAACGCTTATTAAGGTCCGAAAAAATGATTAGCTACACCTACCTATATCGTCTCTCTGCGGCGGTCGATAACGGTAATGATTTAGAACTAATGTATTACTTACACACAATGGCCGTGTGTGTTTTTTTTTCTTTTTTTCCACACACTAAAACAAAGTTTAAATTTGAGCATCGCCGTCGATCGAGTGAGAACACGATTTCTCTCTTTTTTCTTTTTCTCCATTTAAACGAAAAAGAAATCAATTTATATTATTATGTACGTATATTTACATATTGTATTATCGAGTTGAACGTTTTAAACAAAATTCAGTTGAAAAAGTTGAGATTCTTTCGAAATGTTTGTGTGTTTCATAAATTATGTTTTCGAAACTTTTTTCCATATTATGATGTGTACATGTGTGTGTAACTAATGAGTAAAAAAAGTGAGAGTTGAAATTTAAAATCAAATCGTTGAATGATTTCATACTTTTAATTAGAAGCAGCAATTGCGCAGATAAATTATAATATTATGATAATGTGTCTAATAAATTCCATTATAAAATGTATAAGAGAAATACATTTTTACAGTATAAGTTATAACTAGGGTTAGGATATTTATGCACTAAAAAATGTATGAATATGTATGCACTTATGCACTAAAAATCAGTTAAATATGCATGAAAAATTTGAAAAATATGCATTAAAAAATAAAGAAATTTTTGCATTTTGCATCGAAAACCGTCAAATATGCGCTTAAAAACAGAAAAAAACACAAATTATGCACTTTTTTAAAAAAAATGGTAAAATATGCAATTATATGCAAAATAAAATTTTGATATTTTGAATATAGATATCATGAAACATATTTCTGTATAAGAATGGATGCTATTGGACAACCTAAAAAAAATATGCAAAATCATAAACATCCTAACCCTAGGTATAACCATATTGAATTCTCAACAGTAAATAAGTGATAAATGATAATATGTGAAATACAGATAATCAAACTTATATAAGATTCAGTAAAATATAAAATTACAGTGTTTTTCAGCATTTTGCATCGAAAACCGTCAAATATGCGCTTAAAAACAGAAAAAAACACAAATTATGCACTTTTTTAAAAAAATGGTAAAATATGCAATTATATGCAAAATAAAATTTTGATATTTTGAATATAGATATAACTTATAACATTATAAACATAAAGGGTAAAATCATCGTATGAGATACTTAAAGTGGAATAAAATCTCCTGATATTTTGTTGAAATCTTTTAATTCAAAATCAAACGGGACAGGTTACTTATCTTTCATTTATACGAACATAGACAAAAACACACATACTTTTATTTATAGTCTACCAACTGTTTACCTGCAGCCATGCATTTATTGGCTTTTGGAAATGTCACCGACATAAATATTTGATTTATCGTCAAAGCTGGTCTTTGTACCATTCCAGAGGCTTAACACACACATACAAGATTTTAGCTTACAAGACTCGGTGGCCCCGTTTCAGTGGCCAAATACTAAATATTTTATGGAAAAGCTTCGAACTCGAAGTGCCGTCTTGCCAGAGGTTTTGAAACAATTGGATTGCACAGTGAATTAAATATTTATGTTTTTAATATTATTAAAAGCAACGGAGGTGTTGAAAAATTAATAAAAATCGTAAAACACGAAAGTAAAACGACTGTGACGTGCACATATTGATTATGTCAATTCCTAAAATTGTAAGCTTTGTAAGCTGTGGTAATAATTTGAGAAGGTCGTGTCACAACGTTCACTCGAAAAGGAGAGTCGTTTTTTTTTTTTTTTTTTTAATTTCAAGAACCCATTTACATCTATTAAATACAGGTTGAATACGAAATAGGCCAATAGAAAAAAGACCCAACTCGACGAGAAAATGCTTTTAAATACCGATTGTCATTAATCGCATTCATATTTACTTTACTTATCACGTTTCTAGAACCCAATTAGAACTACTATTCGTCAGACCGTATTATAATGATTTGTTAAATACGATTTAAATGATTTAAAAAATCGATACGAATAATTGAGGGTTTACCGTAACCGATTTATTCCGTCTAAACGCTGAAGAAAAAACAACAAAAAAAACCGACTACTCAAAAATCATAGATTCTGTCGTACCTGTCCCCGTCACAAACGGCGTCGTCGACAAGTCGCTCGAGTCGTCCTGTGTCGATTGTTTACGAATCATTTAGGGGCGCCTCCAAGGACAGACAGGTCCCGGTCGACCTACCCCCGGCGCCGCCCGCCGAAAACGCCGTGGCATAGTGTCGGCGAGAAATATTTAAAATATTTCATAAATCTTAATTGATGCGACGACGACGTGGGCCTTTCGTTTCTCGGAACGACAATTTACATAATATATAATATCTGTTCACGTTTTATCTACTTGGAACCGTATAATATAATACGTCTCCGTTCCGGGTAACCCCGTGTCAGATAACTCTTTCTTGACAATCTATTAAAAATATTAAGTGCAGTGCACCGCCGCCGCCGTTCCCCGTAACGGACGATTCCGTATCATATTGCGTCATGTCCATACGTAATACACGTAATTATTGTTTTCACTCATGAAGAAAAAAGAAGTTTAATTATCATTAAAACATGGTATGCGATTTCAGATTCCAACAGAAGCCAATATTGTGCGATATCGTCGGTGGTTTTACCGCGGCCGTTTTTTTTTTTTTTCATTCGGTAAACTTTCCCCCCCCCCTCCCCGCCATACTTGATAATTATCGTGAAAAGAAATTTGTTTCCGAAAAAAACGACTACCGACGAATCTACATCGACGGAGAATTTCGAAAGTCTATCAGGTAGACTCTACCTGAAACGTTTTCAACCTCCTACAAGTGTGAAACATATCGAATTCATGCTGTACACGTTATTTTATACTCGATTCGATTTCGTTTTCGAGACTACGGGATCTTTGTTCGTACGACGATAACATTTTCTCCGTCGACGTCTTTTTGGCACCATGCCCGCGATATTCTATAATAATATAATATTATCGCCGTATGCGAGTGTAATAAATTTCGCGATACGCGAGCGTGTATATATAATACGATACACGTCGCGACCGCAACTGTTTATTATAAATTAATCGCAACGACCGCAATATACCGGTGTGCCGGCGTCAACGTATCCAGTATGAATATTCAATGGTTTTTTTCTCTCTTCGATTTCAACCAATACCTATTATCGAATATTATATTCATACTTACGTTTTAAAATACTCTTAATAGTTTAAACGGTAGTAATGGTTAGGTTTATTTTTTGTTATACAGTCGAGTCGCGATAACTCGAAGTTGAAGGGGGATAAAAATTCACCTCGAGATATTATGTATTATTCGAGATACCTAACTCGAATTGATCGAAATAAAATCAAAACTTCGAGTTACCTATGTAATGAAATATAATTTTTAAATTTTACGATAAAAACGTCATGACACAAATATAATACATTTATGTTTATACATAAATGCTATACAAAAACTAAATAAAATTAAAAAAATAAATTCAATGAAATTATAAGTATGTACATATTAATATGTATTATTTATGAGATACAGTAGAAAAATAATTTGTTATTAATTTTTGGTTTTTTGGCTGTTTATTGACAAAGATCTTCTAATTTGCCTATGGATTCGAAAATATATTATATAAAAATATACTTCGACTGAGCTATTCATCACAATTTTATATTCGAGTGAACAAGACTTATAATATACATCGAGTGTTATTATAATTTCTAGGGGAATTAAAAAAAAATCGAGTTGTCGAGTTCTTCGAGTTATCAAGGTTCGAGTTATCGCGACTCGACTGTATTTTCAAATCGATTTTCAAGAACATTTTTTTAATCTAAGGTAATAATTTTTTCGGCACCAAAGGCCGGGTAACGTTCCCGAGATCGATTAGATACATTTTTTTTTTTGTATTTTTTTCCATTTAGACGGTTTTTTTTCTCTATTTCTTTTATAATTACACGTGAATTGATTAAAATAAAATAGAAATAATCAATCTACTCCTTTAAGCCTGAGCTTGTGTTGGAGTAGAGAGTTATAAACATTATTACTGAGATATCAAAGGGATGAAAAATGAAACAAACCAATATAATTATAATTATCTCACGAGATCTGATTGATATACCAGTCTTTAGATCGTCAAATAAATATAAATATAATATAAAGGAATTCACTCGAAACGCGTCCAAGTCGTGACGCTTTGTTAAAAATGACGGTTGAAAATGGAAAAAAAAAAAGCGATATTTCAATGTTCTCGACGTGCGAGCAGAGCTCGCGCAAAGGCGTCGCGGAAGGAAACACGCCAGGATTGAAAAATAAAAACGTTCGCCCAGAGACCGCCGGTCCAGGTGTCGCCGCGGATTAATCGTCACCGCCCGGCCGCGGTCGTGCCTGGAACCCGTCGGCGACGCGGCGAGCGTTTCCCTCGGGCGGTAGTCCGTCGTCCGTCGTCGTTGTCGCGATGTCGTCGCGTCGCGCCGTGTTTTCCGAAACGTTTCCCGTCCGGTCTTCGGTCTTCGCGTCGTCGTAATGACGACGGTTTATCGTACGCGAGATTAAGTGACGACGCGTGTTTGCGGGCACCGAAAATCAAACGACAATGTGCTGAGAGAAAAAAATCAGGTACGCCGTTTTGTTTTTGTGTAAATTTTCCGACGCCGGCAAACCGATCTCGGGACACGCGCCGCTATTGTTATTTATTATATTATTTACCGCGCGATATGTGAACGACGTATGCCACGTGTGACGTTGAAAAATAAACGAGAAAAAAAAAACCGCTCGAATCCTTAACCCCTTGTGATTTTTCTGTAAATTTTAAATGTTTTTTTTTTTTTTTAAACTCTTTTCTGATTTTATTTGACGAAATACACGTTGACACGTGGACAGGTGTGATAAATATAATATACGTATACCGACGCGTCACGAGCTACAAAACGAGTACAGTCGTCGCTGTGTCGGTGTGTCGTGTAGGCCCCGACCGGTGTCGCTCGGAACGACCGAGGTGGGGCCCGACCACGGCGCGGCGCGGCGGGCCGGTACGTTATTGGCGGCACTGCGCCTTTCGTCGGTCGCGGGCCGTCTCCGGCGAGAATTCTCCGCCAACAGCGTCACATGGTTCGAAATAAAGGTTTTTTTTTTCATCGTGTCAAAATTAATTATTCAATATCAAATTCAATTCATATTGAATAGAAAATATAAAAAAAAAAAACAATATTTTATTTTTTTTCGAACAATAATTGCCGCGTTTTGATAATTTATAATGTTATACAGAGTGAGTTGGTATTGTACTCGTACTACCTCAATGTACGTATTTTTATCGATTGAAATTGAAAATAATTAATATAATATTGAAAAAATCGAAAATTTTTTCTCAATGGTCAATGTCTCAAACTTTAGTGAGCGCCTCCAAGAATGCATCGCCATTTGTCGGACATTTTGTTTCACACATAAGTTTTTTTCATATTCGATAAAAAACTTCCCGTAATTTGCTAAAACTGGTTTTTTTTTTCACCTCAGTACCTCAAATATTAAAAGTGTTGCGTTAATTTCAAATATGGTCGTTTTTGCTCCGCCCGCCACTCTGTATGATGTCATAACGACGAAAAAGTCACCGTCGGTTTTCATAAAAATTCAAAAATCAGAACGAGCGATTTTTGGTTTTGTTTTTTTTTTTTTTTGGAAAAATACAAATTTTGACCCCCCCCCCCCCCCAGGTCCAAGTACAGGTCACGTGGCGAGTGTTGATTTTTCTCGCAAAGTCGATCGTAATAAACAACAATAATTACGCGTCTTGGGCGCAAAACCATAGCGAACAGAAATACATGACCTGCAGGTAGTTGGCATGCGTTATAATCCTGATACGTTCACATAATGTTTATCGATCCAATAATACGGTTCACGTAGATATTGATTAATAAAATATTATATAGGTTATACGTTTGATACGGTAATGCCGTTGAAATATTCAATGTTACGTCGATTGTACAACGCGCCGATATTTACTTGGTTAAGGTCGTCGATATGGATACACGGCGGAGTAGGTACTATAGGCACGTAGTTGATGTCAGTCGCTCTTTTCTATCAGTATAAATTCCCACCCGATCTCGATAAACTCCCTCGATACCGTATCGACCAAAACCTTTGGTATATTTATCGCAGCGGTTCTCAAACTGTGTCTAGGGGCTCCGTGACTCCCTGCAGGCCACATCTGTATTAATTAAATTCAAATTATCAAATTATTATCATATTTCTTGGTTACATTTTTAATCTTTATATTTTATATTCAATATTATTTGGACCGTACCAATATGTATTATTTTAAACGTTTAAACTATTAATTATTTTACATATTATTGTTTTGTGTCATAGTCAAAATGAGATCAGATAAAAGTCGGCTTTTTCGTTCGTTTGACATATTGTACGATAATTTAGTTGATTTTTTTAAATAAAAAGCAATAATCATTGACAATCATTGACGTCGTTTTTGATGAATTATTGTCGTCTGAAATAGACATTTCTGATTTTTGGGGCTCCGTAATTTTTTTTTTTAGTAACACAAAGGGCTCCGCGAACAAAAAAGTTTGAGAACCGCTGATTTATTGTATTTACCTCGCTCGCGCCTTTTATTTTTTCATCGATATAATGTATAACAGTGCCTATCAAGAAAATATATCGAATTACGTTTTGATCTACCAAAATATTACAATTCGTTTTTTTTTTTTTTTTTTTTTTTATGAGCTATATTCGACAACTTTACGACACTTTTACGAGTATCTCTTTTTTTTCGTTGTTCTCGGATCATTTTTCTACAGGGCTTTCCCGAACAACAACAAGAAAAAAAAAATAATAAAAAACTTTTAAATATTAATTATTAATATCAGTGTGGAGTATCGACAAATATAAATTATTATTATAATTATTATATTATGCATTCGAATTAAATTGATTTATTATGTCGGTCGACGATTATTATCGTTGTCGAATGACTAACCGAGTAAATATCATTAATACGATTACAATATGGATTAAAAAACAATTAACCGACGATTAATTTTGTAATTAATTAAAAGAAACATTCGTTTAAATAATAAGATATACGCGTTTTCATATTCAGCAGTAATATTATGTTAACACGTTATTTAGGTACCTGGTATCGAACTCGACATTTAATAATAAATAAAATACAAAAAATACAAAAAATAATAAATTTAATGCCTAAATTTCAATTGAATTATTATTACGTTTTATTATCTAATAAATATCGTTTTCGAAATAAAAAAAAACGGCCGATTAGATATGGTTTATAATTTTACTCGAAGTCTGATAGAATTTCGTCGCGCAGTGTTCACATCGTTTAGATTATTTATGCAGTTTTTTTTAAGTCGATTTAGGGAATAAGACGTATCTATATTTTATCTTTGGTTATTGTTTGAATCGAAAAGTTATTAGTATTGAGATTGATTCGTTTAATCGAAAAATACAACATTTTAAAGTAGGCACTTCGGTAAAAGTAATTTTTTACCTCTATTAACGTATGTTTTGTTTTTATCGGTCTATATTTTACGCGTTTTTTTTTTTTTACTCGTCTTTTTGCATCTCCGACGAGTACACGTGGAAAATTAAATTTCCTCCCTTCTCATAGTTTTGTATCCAAAAAGACACAACCTATGACTATGACGATTTTGAATTGGACAACATCGAAACTCTGTTGCATCAAACTCAAATTGTAATTATTTACCTGGGGTAAATAGACCACTAGCAGAAATGTAAATTTCCCTCTGAAATTTTATATCAATGGACGCCGCCGCCCGTAGACTATTGCATGCCACCTTCTTCCATCTCTCAAAATTAAATACATATTGATTGGGTACTTGGGTGACATATTGAATATACAAAACGTAACACTCCGCCGATGTGTTTTAGTTTCACAAAGATTTTGCATCTACCGAGCGTGATGTGTTCACAACCTTGGAAACCGAATTTAAAAAACTCGACCCATCAATTATTATGTCGTTTACAGTACAGAATTATAAACTATTTATACTTACCTATCTAAATATTTATGGCTTTTTATTAAACACGATAATTTGTCGACGTTATAAATTTCGACAACGTCACACGCGACCGACCGCGCGCGGTAAATGTACATTTCTCGTATACATTAAATACTATTGTCTCCGCCACATTATCTCGACTGTAGAAATTCTTGCGTCCATTATCTCGACTATTTACCAGTATGTATTGTGTACGAAAATTAATAATAATATGTTATCCTTATGTCTTATTTCAAATTTAATACTTTATATGCGTAATTTCGATGAATATAATTTTTAATTTTTTTTTTTTTTTTAAAGTATTATTACATTTAAATAAAACCGTCGAGTTTAGTAGGAAAAAAACTAAATTAAAAATGAATTTTTTAATTATTATTATTACCAACAGTATTTAGAGACGATAAAATTCAAAGACTGTGCTGATTTGACATTATTATTATTATAGTACACTAGAAATGTACCGCAGTGACACAATGAAACGAAACGTTTTACTTATAATTAAATAGAATTTGAAAAAAATTTACATTTTTTTTAGAAATGTCTGTAATCTATTGTATTTAACCGAATTTCAGGCTATTAAATTACTCACGTTTTGCCTCGTGTACAATGTACACATTATATCGACATTTAATTAATATATTATAGTGGTTTATAAACTCATGAGGAAATTCATTTTTGGAAAAATCGAAGGAGGAATTCGAATTCTAACGTTTAAATACGTACCTAATGAGTGCGACGCGATTGCGGTGCAAAGGATAATTAATTGGAAACCGTCTAATATATTGAAAAAACTTCTGGTCTGGCCTTTTTTTTTTCTTTTCGAGGATTCGTCGTTCATACGAGTACGCTACGCAAATCGTCCGGGCAGACAACGGCGGCACCGCGTCCGAGAAATTCCATGAGCGGAGTCGGATTTCAATTTATTACGATACCGGCCGCATACCGACCGTAAAACACGTGCAATAATATTATCGTAGCATTGAAATAACGGTCTAGACGTTCTCTCCGCGGTGCATTATTATAATATCGACATCGCGATTACAGACAATTATGTCTCTCTCGGAGGAGTCGCGTCCATGCGCTCAAAGGATTTAGCGCGCACGCCAAAAAGAGTGTGAATCGGTGATCTCAAACTCAAATTATCATATATTTTTTTTCAAAAAAAGTTCGCGAGCCAAATTTTGACGAAATGAAGCCAAAGATGCATTTATCTAAATGACTTGATAATATTATTATGAAATTACTTTTATTACGTATAATTACCATTGAACCGAAATTATTTATACAAAATATAAACAAAGTTATTTTACTTATTATTATTGACAAAATTATCATTGAAAAAATTAGAAAAATGTTCGAGACGTAAATCGTCTCGGCAAGGGTAGATTTCAGGCACGTAGCTAGGATTAAATAACTAGGGTGGCACAGTTATGGCCAATATTTTTACTTACCCCTCCCCCCTCCACACTAGACACTAATAGAATTATGTTTATGTATAGGTATATTGTTTATAAGATAATAAAATTGTAGTTTCTGAATATAATAATTATAGACCTTAATATAATAATTATAGACCTCGGTGATTAAATTTATATTTATAGATTATAAGTAGGTATCTATAGTACCTATAGCATATATATTATTAGTTATTCGCATAATAGTTATCCTGGTAGCCACTAACAAGTCATGCCGCGATGGGAAATTCCGATTTACTGTAATAGGATTACCTGCGAGTTCTTGCGACTTTATAATAATTAATAATAATTAATATAGATGCATTGTCGTCGTCGTTAATACGACGAGTATGTATGAACGATTTCTATTCTGAGTTCTGATATCTGGTAATCTGACCATAGTGTTCGGAAAGACAATTATGTAAAAATAACAAATATGATAATAGAAATTTTAAAATATGTTTAATTTCCTTGGGTATTTCAACAATATTTCAATGTAATGGGGTGGCCATCAGGGTGGCCTGTAAATATTTTGGGTGGCCGGGCTACCCCAGGCCACCCCTTAGCTACGTGCCTGGTAGATTTGGTTACGATATTGTCTCTTTCGGCGTTGACGACGTCAACAGAAATGATCGGAAACTTCGGGCAGGACTACGACTAGTTTCAGGGCGGACCTATATTTCCCTATATATTCGAGGAGCGTGGATGAGAACCGGATTTTTTTCCGGTCAATGGTTGCGACCTACTATATTATATACCTACCGAGAGTAGTCTCAGGATGAAAATAAAAAAAAAAAACGAAATGAAAAAAATAAATATTTAACGGACCGATGATAACGCGCGCGCCGCGAGGTCCGGGTCCGGTCGAGACGACACGTGATTATATATTATACGTGTGGGTATACGCGCGTCAGGTATATAATACGGCTTGCGCGCGTTCATAACGTAGAGCAGTACAAGCGTAATAATTCAATTACACAAATACGTATACGACGACGTATGCACGGATGGAAAACATTACAATAAATACACGTATATATAAACATTGTATAGAACATTATCGCCGCGTGTGCTCGTACGTTTTGCCTGTGCCGTGCGGGGCACGATACGTTCATAAAATAATATATTATAAATATTAAATATGCGCGCGCGCGCGTTTGTACGAATAAATAATATACCGGGTGTTGCCTGCAATAGCACGTCTGTTGTTGTTGCCGCGTCGTGGAAAATTCGGCGGCGGCGGCGTCGAGTTCATGATGATAATCGTAATCTATACTAATGCCCAGGATCTTTCGCCAAATTATTTTTCGATGAGTATTTTCACGTCGAAACCCCATAGTCCTGACTCCTGATGTACCTGATCGAAATGATCGGCTGAACGCCACCGAGTGAGCTTGACGTGAGCTTTTTTCGTACAGATTCCACGCGATTTATTTGTTTAAATAAAGCCCCGTGTTCATAAGCTCGACTTTCGTGTTAAAAGTGACCGGTGGAACTTACGCACTCCCAGCATTTACTGTCAATACGTCTTGACAATCGAGTCCTTACAAGTATACTAGCTGCTTTTCAATTCAAATAAAGTGTCTGAGAAATGTCTTAAACCGCGGAGGGCTTTTGAGTTTACAAGCGAGATAAGCCGGAAAACGAATAATTATATTAATACCGATAAAGTACAAAACATATTAAGAAATACGTATTAATGAAACGCTGTTCGTTTATTTTTTCAAAATATTTGTCCACCATAGTTCCACCGATGTTTAAAAGGCCCGTTGGATTTATTTTTGTCGATATATTCGAAAAAAAAAAAAAACCAACGGCCACCCGAAACGGTCTCGTGTCGCGCGGTCGATACCGGTCGATTTTCGACTATTTTATTATTATATTATTTATTTCGTATTGTTGAAAAATTAACAGAAAAACCTAGTGGACTGAAGACGAATTCGGACGCGGCTACCCGTTTAGACTTTCCGCCCACCGTCTTTTCCGCGGACTCTCGGGGAGCAGGGCTGTCCATCGAAAAATAATTTTCACATTCAATTGTACGTTATTATACGAGGCATATCGTCACGAATCCAGTACTACAAACCGTCACGTTTAAGTGGACTGGCAAATCCTGCACGCACATCGAAGATCCCGAAGTGTTGTTTCCGAAAAAGGACTCGGAAAACTTCAATTTCAAATCGATTCATCGTGATATTTAGTTGTAATTATTATTATAGTTGAAAATTTTAAATACACACGAGTATTATGCACAATACGCGGTGAAAAGAAAATTAGCGGTATTCGTTTTTTTAAACTCGCGCGTAAGGAAAACGTTTTTCTAAGCCCCCTCCGAACGGAAATCCTGGGCGCGTCCTGCGGTCCACACAAACACCCTGTATGCGTCGTAATCCGACCAGTGCTCGTGTGTGTGTGTGTGTGTGTGTGCGTGCGTTTATTATATATTATTATTTGTTGTGTATGTATAAATTGCCGAGCGGACGGACACGCTGGCGTATAAACTCGACGGTGCGCAATCGGTTCGCAGACAAACCAGTTTCACGTTTCGCTCGCACATTGGCACTTGTCGCCTCGCCGCCGTGAGCAACGGTTGTCGCGCGTACACAGTGCGGACTCTCAGTAGTAGTTGCCCCCGTGCGATCGTCGCCGCCGCCACCGCCGCCGTCGGACTTTTCGAAAACGGTTCCCCGAGTACTCTTTTATTTTTTAAATTTTAGAAATTTTTTTTAAATTTTTCCTCCGCCGGTTCTCTCTTCTAGTCTCGTCTCTTTCCCAAACTCTCGCTCTCTACCTTTCTCTTTCTCTTTCTCTCTATCTTTCTCTCTCTCTCCGGCTTCGAAATGTTGGACATCGACTACGTACTCACGTCCGTGGGCATGGGACGATATCAGTTCACGGGGTGCGTGCTCTTCGGCCTCGTGATCATGTTCTCGAACGTGTCGCCGTTCACGTACGTCTTCACCGCGGGCGACATAAATTACAGGTACGTAACACGTGTGGACACTGTCGAAAACAAAAACGTCAAGGAACGCTCTTGGAAACGGTTTAGGAAAAAAAAAAAAATCTTATACCCAAAAGATAATTTAAGGACGGGTTTTTTGTTTTGTTTTTCAAGGACTACCTATCGAATTCGAAATCGCATTTTATTTTCCCATAACACTTTGTTTCGAAAATTAAAATAAAACAGATACGAGCTTTCGTCTGTCTCGTCGGCAAAAAACCATTTCGGGCGGGTTCCTCTTTTGGTTTTTTGGTTTTTTTTTAATTTTCTGAAAACACATACTTGCAAAAAGAAGTATTGTTTCAATCGTACGTATACTACTGTACCGAAATCGGTCGTGTAGCTTTTCCTCATTTCGACACGCCTCTTCGCGAACAGCTCGAGCGGTTTCGTGTGTGACTTACAGCTCGCGATCTCGAAAAAAAAAAAAATCGTTTACACAAAATGTGAAAAATGCATGAAACACTACCGGAATCCAGTCGAAAAATTCACACCGACGTATTATATTATTGTTATAATATTGATTCGAATAGGTATTTATGTTAAAAGTCGTGCACAATCATAGACTTTATACTAATATTATAGGTATATTATGTGCACAATATTATATTATAATAACATGTACTCGCTTATCGGTATACGTTATATTCTTTTTAACGTATAGTTATAGTAATGAACTCGTACGCTAATTACTTTTTTCAAATCATTTCATCATATTATTATTTCTATATTGTTACTTTTGTTCAGATGCACACGCGCACAAAGAACATTGACCGCCGCCGGTCAAATAAAAACACATTAGGTTGTTTGGTCGTATTATTTTCATTACGAAATTTTTTTGTATTAAAAAATAAAATAGATTTATCTCACCGTTTAAAATGTAATATATTTACGAATACATACGTATTGTTATGTAACATAGTTAACGTCAATAATTAAAAAATTTGTAATTATTCAATATATATTATATTGTTTAATTGACAACGGCGTCGTTTAAAAATGTGTCATCTACTTGATTTGTTACGATTTTAAACGTTTCAAAATATTTACTATTTATTAGTTGAAAATAACAAACGAAAGTGAAATTTTTATACTATAAACGTTGGTAATAAAGTTTAAATTTTCATTGACGTTAGGAGGAAGTAAGATTTCGAGTAGGACACCTCGAAATTTAGATGATTTTATTTTATCGACAATTAAAATGCCAATTTATAATATATATGGAAATTCACAGCGGACACTAGTAAAAAGTCGAATTTTTCTTAAATTTTTAAGTAGTACACTTACAAATATACTATTAATTCAATCGTACGGTTTTTATACTATGATGAAACTACGAAGGGTGCTCAAGGGAGCTTATTTTTATTTTTTAATTAAGAATAATTATAAAATGTTGGAAGAATTACTATATTTTTTTCTACGTAGACTTGATATTTCATCGCGCGAAATAATTTCAAATTTCAAATTAACTCATCTCGGTTTTTTCGACTTCCATCCGAACTCAAATCACATTGATATGAACTTAATATATGTATATTATCATTTGAAATATGTATTTTATTTATCTTTTTTCAAACGTTCGTTTGAATTGCGGTTATTCGTGTCTAGTGAATCCATATGGATAGGATAAACGTCACGTGAATTGTATTTATCGTTGGCTATATTATTGTTTGGTAAATTACATTTTAGAATCTTCCAAAATTTATAATAACGAAATGTAATCAATATATAAACTACAGCGTCCGATTTTTAACCATAATTGAGTTTCGTTATTTGTTACAAATAGATAACAATTATCTGTATTTGTAACCAAGTTGTTTATAATGATAATTGTATGCGTTATTATATATAATAATATATTACAAAATGTAAAAAGTTTGAATCGATTGTTTTCATAGCTAATAATGATTGAGTTTATTTTTCGTTATAAATAATAATAATTGACTGTACGCGTGTAAGTATGCCGTTTAAAACACTAACGATACATTATATTGTTCCGATAAATGTCAATATTGTTATTTATTTATTATTGTCATATTATCGTGGAAAATCATTATGACGTTTAGCTTCGAACAAAGCCCCGCCCGCGTAGACCAAATTTTTTTCCCAAACACTTTTAACGAAAATCAAAGTGAAATTCTCGTAATGCATGCCATTTTATCGTACGAACTTATCGGCTCGAATAAACGACTTGTCGCGTAGTACCATAATACGCATTATATAATTATATTATGTTACAAAAATATAATGTTATATTTGTCGCAATAATAATCGAATAGCTCAGATCACGTAACGGATAATATTTATGTTATATAATTTTATTTACTTTACTCAATATCAGACTCCGGCGATGGTTAGACATATAATAAAACTAAGACAGATTACTATTTCGACGATGATGGATACGATTCGGTGATATTTTTTTAGTTTATAATGACGGTCGTAACAAACGACAATAGAAAAACAATAAATCATAGTGCATAATATCATCCGAATATTATACCGCTGGAACCGCCACGGCACGCGGCATTAAAATACGTTACGACACTGTGATATAATAATCGAATCGAATAGATTCGATAGTTTTTTCTTATTTTCATTAAAAAATTATCATTTTAAAACGCTCGTGTATTCAAATTTTTTGTTTCCATTATAAATATAGGTAAATCGGTATTAAAGTTCCTATTTTTTTATGGTAAAAAAGTTTTTTTTTAGGAGCTCAAACCATACTTTTCGAGTACAAAATTTGTTTCATGTATCAGAGGATTGAAAAAGAATTTTATTTACATTTTTGTTTCGTTTTTATAAGGTCATATTATATTTTATTTTTGGAATAAAACCGTTTGCATTGAAATCCGCTCTCTAATAAATTATTATAGAGAGCTATACTGCTTTTTTCTGAATACAATTCAACTACTCCGCGACAGTACACAAAATATCGATTTGTTTTTATACAAAAATACTTTGGCTTTTTAAATTTTCATAGGACAATAGTCACCCTCTTTCGCTGGTCCCTTAGTTTATGATGGAAATATTAATTCTAACCATAATTCGCATTATCACACTTTCAACGCGCTACTTTTCTTCGTCAATCTTCATCGTTTGGCACCGTTTCTCATTTTCTCATAGATATTCTAACATCGACTCTTGACGATATCTCTCTAGAATCAGTCACATTTATCGCTCAATTCTAAATTCATCATCGGAATCGATATCGGAGGCGGTTTTCTATCACGCGAAACTAAACCTTTGAGAACATAATTGACATTCGAAAACGAATCGATCGTTTTTTTCATTTTGAAAATCATACATAACATTTCTCGCTACAAAATATACTTCATTAAAATACGAATGTAATACGTATAATCACGTTTTCAACGCGCTGTTAGGATTTTTTTTTTTTTTAACTCATTTTTTGACTTGGATCGATTTACGACCCATTCATTTCTACGGGCCGTATCGTATTTTCGTTTGTACCGTTTTTTTTTTTCATCGATGTTTTTTCGTAAACACTTTCGCTGAATCATGAAATCTCACTCGAACGGTTTTTCAGATTATTGCGTTTTAGAGTATAACAAAAAATCGTCATACTGACCGGCAATCTGCTCGCAGAAACAATTTTTTTTTTTTATTTCGCACGTGGCACGGCAGATCGTACACGCGCCGCAAAACGTAACAACATATACATATATAATTTGTATACGTAAAAAAATATGTCATAAGCGATCCGAGATAGGCCACTGCGGGTGACCTTGTCCCGAAATTAGATAAGTCCGTCGACGAACACATCGGGTCGACGTCTGCGGTAATTCTTGCGATGTCGGCAAATTCGTTTTCGAGAGATTAATAATAATAAATTCGCGCGATATGTACGTCGCGCGTCGGTTGGTTCCTCGGCCCGGCCGAAACGAACCCAGATCGTATCAGCTGCGATTATTTGTTAATCGCACGGTTCTACGCATATATAAATTTTATACTTTAATCGTTTGTTGACTTTGGAATACGAAACGACGCGAACGTTTATGATCGATGTGATTATGATTATTTTATGCAATATAATCGGTTGTTGATTTCGACGATTTGATAAGTTTAAATAATAATAATAATAATTGTCTGCCTACGTCAGTCACGTTTGCGATTTTAATTAAATCGAAATAAAAAATTCGCCTAAATCCCAAACAGATTTCAATAGAATCGATAGAAAGTATACAAAGTATAATATACACGTATGTTCGGTCGTCATCATCATCATCATCAACAGCTTAACGGTCCATTAAGGACCTGCGCTGCCACTAGTAAGCCTCTCCATTTTTCTCTGTTCAAAGTCCAGTCTAACGTTGCATCCTCATCTATTAGTCTCATATCCTTTTCTACTGTGTCTTTCCATCTTGTTCTTGGTCTTCCAAGTGGACGTTTTTTATTTATTTTTCGTATCAGAACATTCTCTAATAAATCTCCATCCGCTCTCCATACATATGTCCTAACCACTCTAGGCGTTTACATCTTATATATGTGAGTATATTCGGTTTTTCATACAGGTTATACAGTTCTTCATTGTGTCTTTTTTCATATATTCCTAGGTTGTCGTTGTACACTGGTCCATATATATTTCTTAGTATTTTTCTTTCCCATATAGCAAGTTTTTTATTATTATCTTTTGTTGTGGACCAGGTCTCACATCCATATAGGTTACTACTGGTCTAAGGTAGCTTGTGTACGTATGTTCGGTACCGAAAGAAATCATTTTTTTTTCTTCAAATATTACCGACGCCGCGTAAACGAACAACCGCGGTAACGAGACACGTGTTGCGTTGAAAATTAATTAACGCGATTAATTTCACAATTAAAATGTAACATCGGTCCGCAACGTGCGTGCGACTATTATCAATCGTATTTGTGTCGAACGTGAAAATAACTTTGATACACGTCGCACGTCGTCGCGGACGAACCGCGCGAAAATATCATTTTTTTTTCGCCGCAACTGCGCGGTGAACATAGTCGGGCATTCCCAGTTTTAGGGGACGTCGACGACGACGGTTTCGGCCACACATGAAACCGACGACAAAATATGATAAAATATGACCGATTTGACGACCATCTCATTATTGTCTTATAAACATCGATGTCTCATAAAATATACGAAACACCTCGCGACCGTCGCGGATAACTGCGGAATCCGCGGGCAGATTTATAACCTCGTGCGCGTCAGACGATTTCGAACACGCTGTATGAGACTATTATGCCGCAGCCACACGAATTGGTTATCGGCGAAACAGAACGCGAATAAAATCGAGATATTATATTTATGCCGGCGATAAAACAATGTAATCGCGCGTGATAACACGGTGCTCTGGCAGAAAACGTGCGAGGCGTGAAGTTCCGCGGTCGACAGATAACATCGCCTATAATAAAGGAAAAACTAAATATTAACTGCATATAACGACTTGACGACGACGATCATCGTCTCGACGCGGGCAAAACCGGTGAAAAATTGAAAATTAAAACGACGACTTGCGCGCTACGGTGAGAGATGAAAATTGGGCGGCGGAAACAATATAATATATTTCGCAGTGACACGACTGGGAATTATTTTCGAGGGTGGATTGAGGCATAATATATTTTAGTGAAAAACTGTAGGAAATTCAGAAACGTTGGCGAGTCGACCGAGTTATAGATTTATTTTTAACGATTGAAATAAAATCCTTTTTGCTATACTTAGCAGTATGCCTACTTTGTGCGGTCACAACACCCACAGGTTTTCCAATAGCCAGTTCCGGGTCAATAATATATATCAGGTTCGGGAACCTGCGGCTCTTTGCCGCAAAATTCATCAATATAAACTATATATTATACCTGCGTTGTTATAGTGATGATATTTCTGGATTTCTTAATAACGATTTTTATCGGGTCGGGAACGTTTCGATCATATTATATTTGGATAAACAATAATAATAATAATGAAATAAAGTTTTTCTGTATTTTCTAAATGTTTAAGACGCATTATTATATTTTTAATGCCTACCGATTTGTCTACGACTAGATTTAGTAACTTTTTTTTAAAAATGGCTCTTTCCTACGAAAAGGTTCCCGACCCCTGCTACAAACCCCCTGGTCGCGAGGAATTAAATAATAAGTTGTGTATAATATATGATCAACAGGGTTTTATACCTTTGGGCAGTGCAGGTTGAATTGGGGAAAAAAACGCACTCTAAGAGTAGTTGAACAATTATTAGCGTTCCAAAGCGCACGAATCTAAATGTAACCCGTGGGGGACGAATAAAGGGGTGAAAAAATGAAGAGTAGCATCGTCAAGGGGACGGCGTCCCCCCCCAATTCGACCACTGCCTTTAGGTAGTTTTTTATTTTTTCAACAATATACTATGGAATAATATTACACTCTCCCTGAAGTATTATTATGTTTTCCACGGGCCAAATACGACTCTTCGATTGTGAAATCGAACTGGGAATCGACCTCCCCCCCCCCCCGTCTCTAAATCCTTAAACCCGATCGGGTTTGGCAAACACACCGATCGAATCTGACGTTTCCTGTTTCGGTGTGACGCAGGTGCGAGATACCGGAATGCGACCCGCCGAACCCGGCGGCGCAGACGTACCGTGCGGATTGGCTGCAGTTCACGACGCCCAACAGGGAAGACAGCGGACTGCCGCGCAAGTGTCTGCGTTACGCCGTGCTCTCGGGCCCGGTGTACAACGGCACGCGGTGTTCGGCCACCGAGTTCGACTCGCGCACGTCCGAGCCGTGCTACGGCCGCTGGGTGTTCGAAGACCAGGAAAACACCATCGGCAAAGAGGTACCTATATCCGAGACAGCGGTTTCCCCCGTCTCCGTCGCGTTGTTTTTGTCTACTTTCATCGTTCTGTTTGCAGTTCGGACTCATGTGCGAGGAAAACAAATGGAAACTGTCCATGGTGGGGTCGGTCAACAACTTTGGTCAATTCATCGGCATACCGATTTCCGGCATCATCGCCGACAAGTGAGTGCGATCCGTTCTCGATAAACGTCAGCAATAAATAGTTTAAATATTTATACGTATGAAAATATACTCAGTGATCTCGATTTCAAATTATCTACGAGGGCCAAATCTTAAGTGTCCTCTTTACTACTACTTGTACGCTAAAAACTCGAGACGAAATTCATTTATCCAAATTACTTCATATTATATTATGAAATTAATTTTATTACTTTATATTACTGCAGTTACCGAAATTATTTATACAAAATATAAACAAAGTAGTTGTTTATTTTACTCGTTATTGCTACGAAATTATCATTGAAAAAATACGATGAACGTTGACTTGAAAAAAAATTAGAAAAATGTATTTTTATTGTGGGCCGTATGTTTGAGACCACTGCTCTGACCGTGAGTCGTCGATTTTTTATGATTTAATCTCGGCGCGCACAAAGAAAGGCTCGAGGCCGAACACGGGAGAACGAGGAATTTATAGAATATCGAGATAAAGAAATAAATATTCAAAAACCCTACGAAACGATTGTTTTTATCGTATCGATTTGTTCGTTAATAAATTAACTTTACTCTAACCCTCGAGTTTTCATCCCGAAACATAGTAAAGTATCCAGGATCAGAGGAGGCGCGGGGAAATCGCGTATTCGCAGGACCGAATAAACGTTTAATACGAGACGATCGACTATTTAAACAATATCATAATATATATAATTATACTGTTCGTAAGAAAAAAAATAATAAAATAATCTGTTATCGATTACAGCAAATTAGATAAATGAATAAAACGTTGTTTGTTTTAATTTTACAGACCGTTATTTAGTTACCTTCGCTTTTATCAGTTGACTTTTTACTTGTTCGTTTTTATTAACCATATAAATTATTATTATTTATTAATAATTGCCGATTCGAATCATAATCAGTAAACACGATAATTATTTTTCATATCATACTGTTTTGTTAAATTTTATTAAAAATTAATCAATTCATACGAATTAGATATTATAATAGTTGCTCGAGTAATAAACAATTATTTTGTACTTTCGGCCAATCGGCAGATAAGTTTTCAAAATGTGAATAGAACAAAAGTCGCCCAATAGAACTCTCTAAAACAAATCGGACAATGCAAGATTATATTTTTTTTATTGTGAACGATGTAAAAACTTCTTTAAACATTTCAAATGATAACTGATGTTTTTAAATTAAAAATACTCCGTAAAGAATTTCAATTCGAGCGTGCAAACCAGAATAATTACTGAGAACTTATTCAGCACTCGGGATATTCAACAGGTTCGGCCGGAGGTTCACCATGATATTTTGCGCCGTCGTGTCGGCCATTATTTGTATCATCCAATCGTTTTCAATCAACTATTCGATGTTCTTGATCCTGGAATTGTTGTCTTCGACGGTGTCGAGCGGAATTTATGCAGTCACTTTCATATTGGGTATGTAATGTGTAAACCAATCGACAATCAAACGTTCAACTGCGATGTAAAAAAATATAAAAAACAATTTAAAAAAAAAAGAAAAAAAGTAAACGTTAAGATCGATAAGACCGCGTCATGTAGATATAATAACTATTAACCGAGTTAAACATTCACCGTTATAATATACACATTTCTCGACTCTTCGATAATGTATAATTATTATTAAAAAATGCGTAAGTGTTTATAAATAGCTTTATGTGCGTCAAAGATCGTTTCCAACTCGAACGAACGACGTTCCGTCCGTGCGAATATTGAAAATCGTTACGTTTAATAGCTTTTTTATTCTCATTTTTTTTATCAAAACCCAATTCGTTCTGTACGTGTTACCACGCGGAAATAATCGCTTTCGGATTTCCAAAGTCTATCGCGAAGATGTTCGTCGACGACTCGACTACGCGGTGGATTTTTTCTTCCGCGAGGTTCTTATTTTTTTACCGTCGTCGCATTTCAAAGAGCGTATTTTTTCAGCCATGGAATTGTTTTTGCCCAACAAGCGGGTGCTTTATTATTCCATATTGGAATGTTTCCTGCCGATCGGCGCCATGCTGGTGGCTCTGATCGCCAGCCAAGTGAAAGACTGGAGACTCTTGTTGCAGCTGTCCAACGTCCCGGGAGTGCTGTTTCTGTCGTACTTTTGGTCAGTATCCCGCGAAAATAATTAGTATAAATCGCACGTGGTAAAACGATTGTATTTTTATGCGCGCGCGTGTTTTGTGTGTCGACCGGCAGGCTGACGGAAGAATCGATGAGATGGCTGGAAACACAAGGCAAACACGACAAAGTGGTCAGCGCGCTCAACAAAATAGCGACCGTCAACAAGAAACCATTGCCCGACTTGCCTCCAGTCTCACAGGCACAGGTGACGTTCGAAACGTTCTTCGACCGTTACGGTCAGTCCGGTCGTTTTATTAAAACGTGCGCGTTTACTTTCGCAGATCGACGACCGCGTGAACGAGTGCAAGTCCAAAACGAACGTCGGCATCTTGAAAGATATAATGCGCTCTCCGACCATTTTCTGGAGAATGATCAGGTGTTCGTACGTGTGGTAAGATACACATACAATACTGCATGTATTATAATACGACTATAATATTGTGTACGGTATATAACACTCTAATTGTACTGCAGAAGTACATTAGGGGTTGTCCTTCGTTACATGTGTGGAAAAAAAAATTAAAATTTTTCAGATTACCACCCCCTCCCCCTAAATAAGTTCCATTACTAAAAAAAAAACGATACAAAAAAAATATCAGACAAATCAAATGATTGCCACATAAGGTCTGAAGTTATGAAAATAGAAAAAAATTTTAAAATCGTTAACACGTTCTCGGGCACGTGTCAACTATAGTCACGAAAAATTCTCAAGCATATTATAAATTATAGAAAACAAAATTTACAATAGTTTGTTTCCTATACTTTATATTATAAAACTTAAGCTTTTTGTGAAATATTTGAATAAAAAGAATAATAAAATCCATAATCAATATCGGTCGATTTCTTAAATTATTTTATCCGTATTTTGCGATTATACTTACGTATGAGTAGGGCTCGAAATGCATTTTGAACTTTTTTTTCAATTGATGTGTAGGCATTGATCCAACAAGCTGAAAATCTGATTTAGATGGTCTAATGAAAATATTAGATTATGTACAATGTACATACACGCGTTACGTATTACAATAACGTACTAAGGACTTTCGGAGTCCTGAAGGAGAAAAAAATGCCTCGAGCAACAGTACTCTTAATTAGATCATAAGTGTAGCACTCGAATACATTTTTTTTTTCACTTTCACTATTGTTTTATCGAACTCACCGCGCGTTTTTGATAATGATTTCAAATCCACGATTTTTTCATCGCAAAATATAAAATATATATCAATAATTACCATTCGACGTATAAATCATAATCTTTCAAGTCATTATTATTAATTGTGAATTGTAATTGTAATAAACTATTTGTATTGTTGCCCGAAATATTGAAATTATTTAAATAATAATTCTTTCTTTTTTTTTATCTTTCCGATCAAATATTTCAAAAAGTAAAATATAAAGCAAACATATTTATTTGAAAAAAAATTATTGTCGATTTAGTATTCTATCATTTGTCGTCTGACACATTTTTCATGACATTTAAATTTTATAGAGTTATGTTGTGAAAAATGTTTTAAAAAATTTCTAATTTTCTAATTTTGTAACTTTAGAGCTTTTGTGGCACGGGTTAAAATCAATGCATTTGCCTGAAACTTTTTTCGTATGGTTTTTTCAAGTAATCAAACCAATTCAGGGGGGGGGGGGGTAAACCGAAAAAAATCACTAACGAAAAATATGGGCCACCCTAATGATCACGAAAACTAGATTTTCAACGAACGCGTTTTATCAGAACACGCCCACGCTGCGCCCGTACAAATCTATCCCCGTACGCGTTTTTATGCGGTGTAAAACTGTAATCGCGTGTACTTGACACGTGCGTAGGATTGCGGTGACTCTGGTGTACTACGGGCTGACCATCGGGGCGACCGACATCGCGGGCGACAAGTACGTGAACTTCTCGCTGGCCTCGTTCGTCGAGATCCCGGCTTGTCTGCTGAACTGGTTGATAATGGAAGGCATGTCCAGGAAAAACTCGCTGTCCAGCATGTTCGTGTTGAGCGGCGCCACCTGTGTCCTGTACAATTTGACGCCAGAAAGTGAGCGGACGTTGGTTGCACACGAGCCCGCGTTTTTTCTCTTTTCAAATAACTAAATAAGCGTCTCGTGTTTACACGATAACATTGTTTTTCGATTTTTTTCCAAAACAGGATTTGCCATGATAAAGCTGACGATATTTATGGTCAGTAAACTCGCGATAGCCGTCGCGTTCTCCATCATCTACATGCTGACCACAGAAATATTCCCTACGCAAATGCGCGCCACCATGGTGTCCATGTGCTCGATGCTGGGTCGGATCGGATCCATGTTGGCACCTCAGACGACGTTGCTGGTGAGAAAATTAAAAACAAATCACCATACGAACATAAATATTGTTTTAAATGTGAAAACGAACCGCGACAAACAACCGAAACGTCGCGCTACGATCGATTCGTGCAACAATAAAGTATCACAAGAATTAAATGGTCGCGTACATTATATTATATTTTGATATTATATATTATATTGGTTTGAGTCTCGGGGCTCGCAAATCGTTTAAACCTATAACCATGAGAAATTAATCGTTCTCCGGTATACGTATTATTAGGGCTCGGATTTCAATGCATTTGCATCTTTTTTTTGGGATATCTTACGCGATGCTTTCCAAGCTACAAATATGTTTCAAGTACTTAGCGATCTAACCACAATAATTTTTTGGGGCATTTTTTGACGGTTTTAGTGCATTTTCTAATTTTTTAGGACATTTTTGACCTATTTGTCGTATTATGACTAAAAAAATTGACCTCATTGAAATATAAGTACTGCGTAATAAAAATTATTTTCATTTTGAACTATTTGAACTAATTTAACATCAGGTTTTCCGGTTTTTACAATCTTCATGTCACACCATCCAATTAGCCGATATTATTGCACACAACTAAACTTTTATCGGATTATTTTCTTAGGGCGTTTTTTAGAGTTTTTAGGTCATAAATGCATTTTTTGAAAGGGCATTTTTTCGATATTTTTAGGGCATTTAAATCCGAGCCCTACATATCATAATCGTAGATCTATTTTATTCCACGTAGATTTTAATAACAATTAATAACGAAAAACTATTAAACACCCGTAATAACGATATTATGTACGTATAGTGTAGCGGCCAGTAAGTCATGTTTATCGATTCGTCGTGTTCGTACGATATTTGAAATAAATAAGTACTAATTTAATGTTAATACACATCATACATAATTATGTAATGTATCGATAACGATAAGCATCGCCAGTTTCAAAGGTGAATGTGTTTTTTTTTTTCCATATATTTTTATCGCGTTATGAGCCTAACACAACCTAACTCACAAATAATCTATTGTGAAGCAATGGTGTAAACAACTTATCGTTACTGAAACGTTCATAATATATAATATGCGTGTGAATGTATTTTATATGGATCGAATAGTTGTAAATTTCAATATATTTTATTAAACATAATAATATCATACAAAACGAGACGGTTGAAACAAAGAATACAAGACAACACAGTGTAATATTTTATGAATTATAAATGTTCGTTGTTCGCCCTGAAATCACATAGCGTCTCTGCAAATCGATTAGCATCCCTCGAAATTCGGAAGATTGTTTCGTTTTCTCGACAGACAGATCGATAACGGTATTATATTTGGCGCGTGACTTGTTCGTGAATCGTTTTTCGACGACACGACATCGGTCGTTGTCCGTCGTTTTCAAATCCAAACGAATAAAATATGATTTGCACGGCCGTCGATATAGTATTCAATCGCGCAACTCACGCGTGCGCGGTTGTTCTAACGCGATTTCGCCATATCGTTTTTTCTTTGTTTGCAGGCCGAGTATTTCGGCGAGTACATGCCGATGGCCGTGTTCGGAGCGACCGCGCTGCTGGCCGCCGCCGTCACCATGACGTTGCCCGAGAGCAAAAACATCAAACTGCCCGACACCATCGACGAAGCAGAACGGATCGGAAACGGCAACAAACTGGAAGTCTGATCGCCGAGCCCCCCCTCGTTGACGCGCCAAAAATCTAATAATATAATATAAAAATTATTATTTTTCTCGTCGCACACGCCGCCGCGGCGAGAAATCCTAGAAATCGCACGCGCGCCCGAGACGCGCGTTTCCCGCCTAACCCCTTGCGACTACTCCTGCCCCTACCCCCCCCACACTCGACGTTTGCGTATTATAATAATATATTATAAAATAATAATATGTAGTTTAAAATTTGTGACGCTCTCTCCCCCCCCGTCTCTTCGTTACTACGCGGCCGACAATATTATTATTCAATCGCCATATTTCGCCTGCAGGTCGTTGTTTTTCTTCTTCTCCTTCTCCTCCTCCTCTCCTATCCACTAGGGGTCGGCCACTCTAGTCCCGCAGTGGTTTTTTCGGCAAACACCGGCCGTTTCCGTGTCGGCCTTCCCCTCTACGTCCTGGATCCTACTCTCTTTCCGCTTCCCGTCTCTTCTCTTCTCAAAACACACGTCCGCCGTCTAAATTATTTATTCACTCGCATTTCGATATCACTACGATAGCATAAAGAATAGAGAAAACGGCCGCTCTCGATAATATTGTTCAAACGTCGCGTGTACGAATATATATATATATTATCTACACACCGAACTGTAAATAAACGTTTATAAATAACACGCGGTACGTAGTTTTTAAGTTTTTTTTTTTGTAATTATTTCGCCCGTAGCGTCCTCCTCCACAAACCCCGATCGTTAACGATAATGACCTATCCCGATCGGCTTCTCGTCTTTCTATACCGCGTAATAGTGTTGAGAGACCCAAACGGTTGCCGAACAACCGTTTTAGCGTTTAAATTCATTTCGTGTAGGTGTTGTCTGCCCTGCACTGCTGCCTGTATAGTATAATATAATATTATAATGACGTACTATAGAAATAATAACGATTAATACTATTAATATTAGTTTATAATTTATTTATTTTACATATTATATATATATTATATATTATTTCTGTAAACTAAACTAATACGTTACGTTTAAAACTAATATAGTATTCACTTTTGTGTATTAATTATGATTATATGATATATATTTTATATTACTATAATGATAATAAATTTTATTATACGTTTTTATATCGTGTTTACGTCATTTATATATTTTATTCTGTGTGTGGTGCAGCGACGTGTTGTGATACGCGCGGGGACGACTCGCAAGACTTGAACGCGAAACAAGAGACGACAAAATCGTCGTTTTAATCGTTTTTAATCTCGCCGAAATTTAATTTCCGATAAAAAACAAACGATTCGCGTGGCGTATCCGCCGCCATTCACAGTTGTACAAGTATTGTGTGTTACCTTTGACGAATTTCATTAAAATTTCAAACATTTATGAAAAAAAAGTCGTGCCTGTGTATTCGATACTATTATATCAAAGTAAGATCGACTTGTTTGTTAAATGTTCAGACACTAAACGTTATAATAATATATCGAACTCTGATGAAAAGATTAATTCGATTAAATAAAATCGAAAACTTCCGAGTGTCTTCAAATCGAACAAAATCTATTTGAACGTTTCGAAAATTATCGCGTTTCCGTCGAGTGCGGACGCTACGCGTGTTTCTCCGTGTCCTTTTCGTCCTGGACGACGACGTCTCGGTCTCTCGTTGTTTCCATATTTTGCGTCTGCGACGACCGTCGAGGCGGACGACGACGTCTGCGGTTCTCGCATTGCCGTTTATCGAACGTCCCCGTTAAATCGGACGATTACGAGCGAACGCAATACAAACAAAACGAGATAGTACGTTATAATCTGTGGCGATACTACACGCGGCGCATGCGGATTATCACGGATTTCGACACGACGCCCGCCCGAGCCGCGCGCGTGCCGGAATACTCGAACAGTCGCGGTCCGAACTCGCGTACACCGTCGTCGGCGGCCGGCCCCAACCGCGAACCGCGTTGTATTTCGTTCGAATCCTTCGACGACCCGCCGCGTCCTTACCCGCGTCCTTTTCCATAACAATATCTCCATAATGACCCTGGACATTGACCACGTACTGGCGTCCGCGGGCATGGGCCGGTACCAGCTGATCAACTGCGCTCTGTTCTGCCTGGTGATAATGTACTCGAACGTGTCGCCGACCACGTACATCTTCACCGCGGCCGATTTGAATTACAGGTAAACACGACTACTGTAAATATTATGTAATGACGATTCGGCCATCTTCGGTGGTGTTTGACCGGCCGAATCTCGAAATCCGTTCGATCCGGCTAAGGTTAGGTTAGGTTTGGTTAGTTCGCCAGGCTCGACGAAAATGGGGAGAGGGAGGATTCTGCCCGGAAATTGTCGACTACCCTGCCCGGGACTCTCTCTCCGCGGTCCTGTCGGTCGCAGAACAACGCCATGAACGTATTGGTTTTCTGTGAACGCGTTTTCGGTTGTTGTTGTTGTCGTCAATGTTTTTCCGAGTCAAGCTCGAGTTAGAGAAAAAACTGAAAATGAATTGGAAATCACTCGGTAAAGTGATCGGTTCCGCGTCCGTCGACATTTCGTTAGTTGATAAAACGAGTAATTTGACAAAACCTATATTATAGAGGATCGACTTTCGTTCAGAATTTCCTTTTTTTTTTCCCCCAACGCGACGATTTATCACTATTCGGGTTCAAACAAACCCAAAATAGGCATGACCGAGTTTTTAAGGATTTATACTCTCTGTGGAAACATAGTATATAATCAACATCTTGCGGCAGTATGATTTCCCAGGATTTCCGAACGTTTATAAAAAAAAAAAACCAATAAATAATATTATTCGAACAAAATTTACCCATATTTAACAAATATTACACATACTGATAATATTATTACATAATATGCATAATAATTTATATTATATAAAAACACACGATATACGTACATAATAACGGAAAGTGGTTTTTTCTTTTTAACTCGTGCATTCGCACATAATAATGGTCTTGAAAAATAAAAACATCTTGAAACGTAAACTATTATATGAAGTGCCTACGTGTCGTTTATCTAATCAGTACAAGATTTGATTTGTGTAGGTCTCGCCGCGAAAATCAATGATTAAAGGCACGTTTGCAGGAGAACAAGATAGTTTAAAAGCTCGACATTAAACGTGTACACGTCGGGGCCCGACTGACTCGAAATGACCGACCGTGTGCGATTTATACTCTGAAAGGCCGGTGAAAAAGCTCGCTCGCCACGTCGTTCGCGAGTCGACCAACCGACTGAGTCAGTCTCGGACGGTTATAAAAAAAAAATAAAAAATATTAATCCTCAGCCATTAATCGTTATCGGTTAATTGCGATTTATTTGGTTTTAATCGTTCGAAATACAAAACAAATCCGTCTCGGTAGTAATTATAACGCATATTATTTTTAATCGTTATTAAACATTGTAATTAAAACCATTACCTCCTAATGTGATTATAATTGAGTTTGATGTAACTCCATATTATAGGTATATCGACGTTATCGATACAATAATGAGTTTTGTGTCTCGGTAATTCGCTATATCGTCGAGTGACTATAGTGAATATAATAACAACGATAATCAATCGCGCAATACATTCGCGTCGTTGTTAATATAATTTTGTTACATAACAATGATGATGTCATATGAATAATATTAGTAGGTTATGTTTACAAACGCTACGATAAAATACAGTAAGTAAGTAAGTAGTTGAAAAGTCGCCCCTGCCGGTCGGTCTAAAACGTCGAAAAACCACCTTTCGATCCACTCGATCGCCAATCGCATGGTAATTATTGCGCAGGTGCGAAGTTCCGGGATGCGACCCGCAGGACCCGTCGGAACGGACTTACCGACCGGAATGGCTGCGGTACGCGACGCCTCACAGAGACGACACGGGGCTGCCGAAGAAATGTCAGCGATTCGCCGAGACGGGCGATCCGGCGGACGGTACGCGGTGCGCGCCCGATCGATTCGACGTCAACGTCGCGGAATCTTGCGGCGACCCGTGGGTGTTCGAAGACCCCGAAAACACCATCGGAACGGAGGTGAGTAAAATAGTACTTATACCGGAGGAGGAGACGTTATTCCTTTTTTTCCTTCGTTTCGTACAGTTTGAAAGAAGGGGGAGGGTCGTCGCACTTTCGTCCGCCGCGCCGTCGACCGGCCCGGTAGAGACGATTTCGGCACGATTCGTTACGGAAACGTCACGGACACGACGATCGAATGATTTGGTTTCGCGGTTTTAAATAAGTTTATTGGAGAACGTGAGCGTAAAGTAGTTATATAAATTGGCCGTCGCGTAATAAATCAATATAAACCGCATAACCTTTTCGATAATCTATATGCGCGGCCGTCGTAAATAAATGCGACTATATAAAAGTTTTGAATCGTAATTTATTATACTGACGATTAGGGCTCGGATGTTAATGCCCAAAAATCTTTTAAAATATGCATTTAAAAATGTCAAAATATGCAATTATATACCTTAAAATGTATTAAATATACCTATTTTATATGCATAAAAAATGTATTGGATACATAAATTCTCACCCACTTAATGCAAAAAGCAAATTAATTCATAATAAATTATAAGCTCTTTGAAATGTATATTTAAAATTACTTTATTTCAAAATACAAAAGAATATAAAATATGAATGTTTGAAAATATTCGGTAGATTTATAAAAATTTAATTTAACATTAATAATTTCAAGTATTTGGATTGCACTGTATAATAATAATTTTACTGATATTTTAAAATTTAAAAGATCTTCTGCGGTCCGACAATATGTTTTTGTAAGTAGAAAATGACCTAAATGAGTAAATGACCCAAGTGATTTTACGTAATGTTTTTATAATTTTCAACAACTCATATTCATATTATTAATTTCAATTAAAACGATAAATAGTCGTTAATAAATAATAATAATTCATAAAAAGATGGAAAATTTTTAATATTATATTAAAAATTTATAAATATGCTTCAAAATATAGAAATATTCAATATAATATGCGTTTATATGCTCAAAAACGTTAAATATGCAAATATATGCAAAATAACTTTGTATATTTGGAATCTAGACTTCATAAATCGAATTTATATCATACTCTAATATAATTAGGGTTACGCTAAAAAAATATGCCAAGTCATAAACATCCGAGCTCTACTGATGATGTTTCGCGCGGTAATACGAAAATTGTATATTTTTCTAGACTTTTGTTAAATTATAATATTATAATCATGTTATTTACACTCAAAGATACAAATTTGAAATCTGCTAGTGCACTTGATTTGTACTGGAAATAGAAAAAAAAAAACCTTGTTGTATAGTATAGAGTACATAAAGTACTTATGTTGGAAAAAAAGTACACTCGAAAAAAAAAACGATTGTATTTTCAAAGTACTCGCGCGTACACTGCTCGCAAAACCCGACGATAACAATAACAATTGCATTACTTACGCATTATTGTAGTTTGGACTCATGTGCGAAGAGAACAAGTGGAAGCTGTCCATGGTGGGAACGGTCAACAGCTTGGGCCAATTCATCGGCGTGCCCGTGTCGGGAATTATAGCCGACAAGTGAGCGAAACCTATTTTTTACAACAATACGTAGTATACGTCATCATTACACAAGAGTACGGTGCTCGGAGCACTCGTTTACGTGAAATAAAAAATCGTATATTATATTGTTATTATCTCGCGATTGGTGTGTTTGCCAGGTTCGGCCGAAAGTTCACCATGATCTTCATCGCAGCCACGTCCGCGGTGATTTTCATCGCCCAGTCGTTTTCCGTCGACTACACGATGTTCTTGGCCATGGAGTTGTTGTCGTCGACCGTGTCCAGCGGAATGTACGTGGTGACGTTCGTGTTGGGTAAAACGATGTGCTTTTAAAATAATATTCTAATACGATTCGAAAAAATCTACCTACGATATACCTACGCGATATCTTGACGGAAATTAATTGACGTTTATCGTTTAGGTAATTCGTTTGTTTTTGTTTTTTCTTCAAAAGTCGATTAAATATGAATACATTTTTTTTTTTTTTTTGAATATAATATACCTACTTATTAACGTGTAGATTATCGCCACGTTTATTAAAAAAATCAAAAAAAAAACAAATAAATCTAGTTTCTAAGAGGAAAGAAAAATAAAGCGGATCCACTTTACCTCTCGATTCATAAATTATCGTCGAATTCGATAAGACGACCGTAGAGAATAAAGCTCTATTACGTCTCGACGTTAAAGAATCGATTTGAAGGTTTGATTTTCATAAGACACACTCGACCATATAATATTTTATTGGCGCTAATAAAACGAGATTGACTTTTTTTTTTTTCCCCCGTATCTGTGCAGCGATGGAGCTGGTGTTGCCGAAGAAGCGAGTGCTCTACTATTCGGTTCTAGAATGTTTCAATCCGATCGGCGCCGTGTTGGTGGCTCTGATCGCCAACCGGGTGAAAGACTGGAGACTCCTGTTGCAGATATCCAACGTGCCGGGGTTGTTGTTCCTGTCGTACTTTTGGTTTTTATCACAGACATAAATAATAATATTACGCCGCTGTTGCTGCGATCGACGGTCCGAGCAATACTCTTTGTTCCCTAACTGTGCAGGCTGACGGAAGAGTCGATAAGATGGCTGGAAATGCAAGGCAAACACAACAGAGTGATCGGCGTGCTCAAGAAAATCGCCGTCGCCAATAAAAAGTCTCTGCCGGAAATGGACCCTCAGATAGAAGTGACGTTTAAACTGTTTAAAACATAATTTACACACATACACACCGATGCTGTCGAAACCGCGAACTTGACGATCGTATTGACACACCACTAATGCCAGAGCCGTGTTAGAGGGGGCAAAGGGGGGAAATACAGCAAGGGGGAGCCCCGTCGTTGCACTCGTGTATTGTGGCCCCGCCGAATCTATATGAATACAAAATATAAAACCATACTGTTTATGGTATTTTTAATTGAAATAAATAAACAAATTACACGTAATAAATAATTGCCTATTATATTTTAGTGGGTAGTTAGAGCGGAAGAGGGGCGAAAAAATAATGCCCCCCGGAATTACTTGACACGGCTCTGACCAACGCATACCTTATTTTACACGCCTCTATGAGGTAATATCGGGCAAAATATTGGCTTTTGCAGAACACGGCGGGCCACGGGCAAGACCTCAAGGACGACGAGAATTTGAGCACGAACGTCCTGAGAGATATAATTCGCTCTCCGATCATATTCTGGAGAATGGTCAGGTGTTCGTCGGTCTGGTGAGTAGAGAGGTACCTTTCGCACTCTTTCCTGATATTATACTTTTTCGTGCTGTTTTCAGACATTTTAAGTTTTTTGAGTTTTCGAGTTTTTTTTTTTTTTTTTTTGTGAAACGTCAACATAATAATATTTTGGCTCGTCGAAAACTCTTGAGAATTTCATCAAAGTTCCTTACACAGTTGATCTTTCTTAAACGAAAAATTTCGGAAATACATTGGCACGATTTTATTTGATAAACATTTGAATAATCAAATTTCGTTGAAATTTTATAAAATTACGAAAATCTGCTAACTTTTTGTAGCTGACCACCACCTTCACTCGGAATCATTTTCCCGAGACTATTGGTCTCACATTTAATAGTCAAATTCACCCATCTGTATCTGTATCTGTATTATATAGATTACGCGCGTCCAAGTGATCGTATATTATATACGTATAGTTATTTTGTCTTATTATTTTGACGATAATCAAAACGATGAGAAAAATACATTCGTGTCGTATTTGTTTTGAGAATTGTTACAGTTTTCACAATAATAACGGTTATCGGACGTCCGGACGATAATATATTTTTTTTAAACGAAAGAGCTTCAGTTTTGAGTTATAGTTTTGCAAAATAATCGAGTTGTTTGATGGAGAAAAAAAATTAAAACCGCCGCAATATAAGTCTGCACACGCCTATATGCCGTATACCAGTGGTCTCAAACACGCGGCCCGCAGGCCACATGCGGCCCGCAACCCCTTTTGATGTGGCCCGCAATAAATATTTTTGTTTTATAAAATATTTTATATTTAATATATACATTCGTAATAGTAAATTCCACGTATGTATGTGAACAATTATTTTCCATCATGAAGTTGAATAAATCAAAAAGCCGCAATCAAATTTCCAATTTAAAATTGCAATCTGTTCTACATTTGGCATCCAGAAGTTCTTGTGCAAATATAGACAGTTTGGTACAGAATAAGAGATGTCAAGTATCAAGTGCAGCTCGAAAATAAAAATAAACTATTATTACTACTAAACAAAAAATCAAGACACTGTACAATGTACATCTTTGTTAGAATTATAATCAATAAAATAATTACATCTTTCCTTAATTTATTTTGTTTATTTTAGATTTATTATTAAACTGAGTAAAAAAAAAGTGTTTGGCCCGCGAACCTGTGAAGTAATTATATATGGCCCGTACGTAATTTGAGTTTGAGACCACTGCCGTATACGATTCGAGACGCGTAAACGACTACGTGTCGTCGCAAGCCCATTATTAAATACTGACAACGATCTCCATCAACCCGTTGCACTTTAAACCCGTTGTTGGACGAGTCGTTTTTTATAATAATATGCATTTGATGATTCCAACGTCCACGAGTGCGGGTAGATTTAATATTATTGTTCGTCCGAGATGGGTTCTCGTCGATCGTACTCGACATCTCGGACAAGTTTCATCGCATAATCGTACGGCGATTTACTATTAATAATCTGCTCGTGGTGGTCTCCGGTGACGATGTGTGCGCAGGATAGCGGTGACTCTGATCTACTACGGGCTGACGATTGGCGCGACGGACATCGCGGGCGACAAGTATCTAAACTTCACGTTGGTCGAGTTGGTCGAGATCCCGGCATGTCTGTTCTACTGGCTGATCATGGAAAGGATGTCCAGGAGAGCGTCGTTGTCCTGCATGTTCGTGTTGACCGGCGGCACCTGCATCGCGTACAACTTGACGCCGAACGGTGAGTATGCCCTACACCAGGCGCGTCAAACTCAAAGTATCAGGTGGGCCAAATATATTGAAAAGTTTACTATTTGGGCCGCACATAAAAATTTAGCGAAAAAATAAATGTTTTGTATACATTTTTCAATTTTATTCTCTATGTTTACGAATACAGCAATTACAACTAATAATTAAAAAATTAAAAAACAAATGATCATTAACATTTAAATAAAATATAAATCATACTAATTATTTATGAAAATATATAATATATAGGTGTTGTATAAATTACAAAAAAAAACATATTAATAATTCTTTTTAGACGATAATTGACATCTCTTTTCTCCCACCACCAACTTTTCAATTTCGGGAGAAATATTATTTGACGAAGCCACTTTTAATACTGCATTTAAACGTGTGTCGGTTAATCTGGATCTAACGGATGATTTATTACTAGAGGTCGGATTTTTATGATTTTACATATTTGTTTCTAGTCTATGCAGTTAAATGGGAGTGAGAAATCTTTACGATTCATGAAACACAGAATTCACAAGAAAAAATTTATTTTGCATAAAAAAGCATATTTTAGGGGTTAGAGAATATTTAACACGTTAGAGAATATTTGAGAATATTTTTCTAACATCGGCATATAATGAACATATTTTACGTATATCAGCACTTTGATAAATACACAATGTTCACTAAATGATTTATTTCTGGGTTTTAATAAAAATTAATCTCCTGGTATTCCTTATCGATTGCGATAGCACAAAATAATATATAGTTATTAATTGTTATTGTAAAATTAATTAAATTAAATATATTTAAAACCAAATTAATAAAAAATAAATTTAAACTGAATTTTTTTTTTAATATTAATAGAATATTTTGCATATTTAAGGACATAAAACATCATATATCTGGTGTTTTAAAAGAATATTAAGAGAATATATTGCCTATTTTATGTGACATAAAAACATCATATTTTAAGGATTGTAAGAGAATATAAATCCGACCTCTATTTATTACTGTTCATTAATGAAAAAAGTTGCTCGCATTGATAAGTACTACTACTAAACATAGAGATAATTTACTAGCAAATCTTCGAGTTTTCTTTGTTGCACATTATTAATATTGATAGCCGCGGGCCACAAAAAAATGATCCGCGTGTTTGACATGCCTGCCCTACACGTATGTATAGGTACTCTAGCGCGTTGCATATTATTATGATATTACATCTGCAGCGACGGCGTACCCGATTTTAATTTTTCTCCGAAGCGTTCGAATCCCCAACACATTTACGCGCGCGCGTTTGATGGAGGCGTTTTTCTGCTCCTCGCTACGACGACGTCTCGCGATTGTCGTTTAAAATAACGAATTAAATTGGACCATTGGATATTTATACTGAATTCAAGCGCAAAGAGACTTGCTTTGAGCACGACTTGTTTCTCAAAACGATCAACTCGTCTCACGGTTAAAATCGTTCATTACATTTCATTTATATAATCGTCGTATAATTTGTTCGGAGTGAAACGTAGGTAGTGAAACACTTATTCGGTTTATTTACGTGGGCCAGTGTCTCGCGTTAAAACACACAAATAGACACTTAAAACGCGTAACGAAATAAATACATAATATGAGGTTTGTCTTTGACCGTTCTAATCGATTCTATTTCGATTTTTTAATATACTTCGGTTCCAAAAGTGTTGTCCCACTCGTTTAAGACGTTATTTTTATGTCGTTTAAAATGCACTAGTATGATGCATTGCTCGTATTTATACTGCACACACGCATGAATTCACTGTCCGAAGTTTGGAATTATTACAATCGTATTGTTATCGTACGCGACGGTGGATTCAGAGAAGGGGCACAGGAGCGCGCGTTCCCCCTCGTGTAAAATGTATATGTATTTTGTTGATTTTTTTAAATATATATTCGGCTATTATTTTTTTTCAACGCCCTCCTGTCAAAATCACCAATAAATCCTTAGCTTTAACTAACCTTACCCGACCCGACCGTTTGGTTTTTCTTCTTTTTTTTTTTGCAGACTTTCTCTTCACAAAGCTGACGTTTTTCATGATCAGTAAACTCGCCGTCTCCATAGCGTACGCCATCATTTACATGCAGACCGCCGAGATATTTCCCACCCAGATGCGCGCCACCCTGCTGTCCGTGTGCTCGATGATCAGTCGGATAGGCGCCATGTTAGCGCCTCAGACGTTGCTGCTGGTAAGCATCATCGCGAACGTCGAGGAAACCGTATCGTTTATATTTTTAACGATACACGGTGATATCGGTAATCTCCACCTCCCGGGCCTTTTTATTCACAGTATATCCCGAACGTCTGATTTCGAAATCGGAATCATTAATCGAAATTAATATTAATCAAATAGAAATAGAATCATTCGACCGCGAATCCGTTTAAATCGTCTCTCATTGACTCGTACAAGCGTGCGGTCTCCAATGTTTGACTTCAACTGAAAAAAAAAAACATTCGACAAATGCCCCGCGAAAATTATTCATAAGTACATGTAAAACATGATTTGTTAGGTAGTCGCGACACGCGCACGCCCAGAAAAACACCCAAATTTCATACTCAAAGCGGTTCCGGCCGGGCGAATTTTCCTAGTTTCACCCCTATTTACCCCTTTTCACCTCCTTAGGGGTAGAATTTTGAAAAATCCTTTCCCCGAGGGTGTCTACACCACGAATCAAAACTACTGTCCGAGTTTCATACTCATAGCCAGGCCCGGATTAACACTATCTCGTAGGCCCTAGGCACAGTGCCTATTTATTTCCCATTGTGCTACGGTCTCCTGGTGTACAGTATTAAAATGATAAAAAAACCTTATGTTTGGGAGAGGTTCAGAGGTAGTGTTGAATCTCAGTGTTAAGCCTTTAAATCAAAAATATTTACAACATAAAAATCTTAACTTTTACATGATAACTTTTATTATTTATTTTATGTCTGATAACAATTTTAACACATCCTAAAAACATTTAATTTTACTCTAAATATATTTAATAATTATTATTAATGTTTAAAGTATTTAATTTTAGCAACTGTTTTGTATACAATTTTCAATTTTGCATAGTTCTTCCCCGTATACAAAAAAATCGTTGCCTCACATTTTATTTTTGTAGGCCCTAGGCACAGTGCCTATAGTGCCTATGCCCTAATACGGCCCTGCTCATAGCTTCAGCGGTTCAGGCTGGGCGATGATGAATCACCCAGGACAAGTCATTATATAGATCATGTATTTAAAATTTAAATTATAATTGCACAACTAAATATTATGATAAATCAATGATAAATAAATAAAAAAATATTTTTTGAGGGGGGCTAGAGCCCCAAAGCCCCCCTTCCTTGGGTGCGCCACTGAGTCGCGACTACCTTAGACGAGCGCCAACATTTCCCGTAGCCCCGAACGTCACGCCGCCGCAGATCCTTCCCGAGGACGAATCGTACTCATTGAGGGGTGTTTTTTTTTTTTCCCCCCGCCCTGTAGGCCATGTACTTCGGCAGTTACATCCCGATGCTGGTGTACGGAGCGTCTGCGCTCGCCGCGGCCGCCATCACCATGACGCTGCCGGAGAGCAAAAACGTCAAACTGCCCGACACCGTGGACGAAGCCGAACGCATCGGAAACGATTGCGGTCGACCGGAAGAGGAGAACGACGACGACGGCGGAAATAATAATTTGTAAGCCGGCCGTGGTCGCACCGATGCGACCCGTACTTACAACGACACCGTGTGCGGCGCGACGTAGACAGTCGTCACATATTTCGCATTCGCTATTTACTCGAAACACAATATCAAATATAATATAATATTTTTCTTTTTTCCTAACGCCGCGCCGCCGCCGTGGCTTTTACTTGTAAAATAACAATTTGACGAGCTATTAGCTATAAATTAAAAAACAAAAAAAAAAATTAATTTCCAAGTACCGAGTATTTAATTCAAGAATTAATAATAATCGTCGCCCTATAGTAACTCGATCGCAGACAGTCCTCGGTCGGCCAATCCTGAGATTTTTCAATGATGTAAAAGCATTTTGATTTTTGTTTCGATTCACTCTTCAAATTGTGAAACCACCGTTGTAATAAACACCTCAGTCAACAGTGTAATCAGTATCGAATAATATTAATTATCATATACTATTTTGTATGAAAATAATTTTAAGTATGATTTATTTACCCGTGTGTATAATATAATCTGTACTCCTTACACCCTTTTGAGTTGTAAAATTGAATAAAAATTAAGTATTATGTATTCGATTTGAGAAGAAAAAAATAAAGTACAAGTTTTCAATTTTACACCATAGCGCAGCGTTTCTCAAACGGTGGGTCGCGAGAAGTTTTTTAGAAGTATACAAATTGTAAGAAATGAATGTTTTTTAAATTTTATAGACTATAGACTGGAAATTTTATTATTATAAAACAGTAGTAAAGAGGTAATAACAATGCGACATGAAATAATAATCGAAAAAACCTGGTTTGGTCGTCTGTGATTGTGTTTGTAGTCGCAGCCGCGTAGAGTCTCTAGGCGGAAGGATTATTTACTACTGATTGGAACTCATCTCATACATAGAAATATCATGTGGATCCTGGATAATATTTTGTTTTAAAAAAAAAAAATTTACTTGGCTGTCACAAAGATGAAAAGTGCCGAGAGTTGAGCGAGTGAAAAATGTAATTTAAATCGAAGGAAATTGAAAAATCCACGATTTTTAACTCCCTTCTGTTAATAATAAAGTGTACTACATATTTACATCATATTTAGAGGTATAAATACTATAAATCCTGAAGGGAATTTATATTTGATATTTATTATATTTGAAGCGCTCGAAATATTCTAAATAAATGCGAATCCCGCGGACGCGGTTCGATTATTTTACAGAGTAAAAACACATACGTGATTTTTATTACGTGCGAGTCATATTATAGTAGGCCTTTACAAATTTACGGCATCGTACATAAAATATAAGATCAAACAACAAGTGAATGTTTTGCAAAAAATTATACCGATTTATTTAGATATTAACAATTTAGGCTTCGAGTGTTGTTAATAATAATAACAATATTTTGTTGTTTAGCAAGTGTAAATCTAATCGATTAAACATTTTGTTTTTCCATAAATACCGACAAGAAATATTAGAAATTAATACTAAAGTCGATGCATTTTGATTTTATTAAAAACAATAAGACACGGTTTGTATTTTTATATATAAAAAATATGTTTTTAAAAAGCGTACATAAAACGTGTTGGAATTATAAAAATTACACAATGATAAAAAAAACATTAGTCTAGACAAACAAATTAAAGCGGTTTTCTAATTTTTTCTACGACTACCGACTTGGCATGGAAATATTATCATCGCGCTCTCGTACACATCGGAAGTACGATCGAAAACATTTCAATTCATTTGCCTTGTGGATAAAATATTTATTTTTTTAATTATCGTGTAAACTCAATAGTAAGGAGAAGTAAACGCGAACAAAGGCATCACCAGCAATCGGATATAGAACGCAAACGAGGTTTCAATTTTAACATTTCAGTGCGCTGGAAAAGTAATATCATCATCTCAGTCGGCCGGCGATTCGACTAATAATTACTTTTCTAATCTTATTTCACTATGTTATTTGTACACCTGAGGTGGTACATCTAAGTTATTGTCCGAGTTTCGATGCAACTAAACATAAGGAAAAAGAAACCATGTTTATTTGTCTTTTTTTTAAATAGGTTATTCGACTTGAAATTTTTTTTATTAAGCTCGATAATCTAGGTGAAAAATTATATTTTATAAATTCTATGAACAATTCTCGACCGCAATATTTATTTTTTTTTGTGAAAATAGCTTAAATCGTATAACTAATATTCGTTGCTGATTTATTGAATTAAAAAAAAAAGAAAAGAAAATAGATGGCGATTAAGTTATTAAGAATCGTTCTTTTCTTTTTATTGATTAGAATTTTACAAAATTGATTCTTAAACATTACAAGTAAAAAATATACTTAGTATTATTATTATAAATTTTAAAGTTAGTAACTTGAAATTAGTGGGTGAAAAATTAAACACCGAATACGTAGGACGAAAAAATTACGCATCGTCATCGTTATCAGGCGCACGTCCGCCGGGTGCTTTTGGACCTCCAGCCCGTTTGGCCATAATGATTTGATCGACTTTCAGAATTGTGCACGCGGCCTGAGTTGCATACTGCAGTCCCCAGAACTTTGATAGGTAAGAATCGAAAATACCGGCTTTGCTAACGTCTATTAACGATGATCCTTTGGGCTACAAAAAAAAAAGAAGAAACATGAAAACATTAATTTGTTGACAAAAAAAGGGAAAACGCTCAAACTGCAAACTCACCTCAATATTAAAACCAGCGTTTTTATTTCCTTTGCTGTGCTGAGAATAGAGTTCAGCAAGAGTTTCGTTGGACTTCACGCCAGTGTTGTCGGCTAGGATCTTAACAAAACCTTCCAGAGCAATCGCAAATCTCTTCGCACCATATTGCTCTAGTCCGGGCAGTGTGTCGGCATGTAAACCTACTTGGTGAGCGAGTTCCATTTCGATGGCACCAGCTCCCGGCAACAGTTTTCCGTCCTACAAGAAAAATACAGTTGATATAATTTTAAATAAAAATCACGAGAATATAATACAATAGAAGACATTTTACACTGTATTTTAACGTACCCTGGTTATGCCTTTAAATGTGTTTACTCCGTCATCAATGGCTCTTTCAATATCGTCCATGTAGTTGTCAGTTGCACCACGGACAACAATTGTAGACATGCGAGAGTCAGTGCCGTCCAAACGGAACACAACTAATGATGTATCTCCAAGTTCATCTACATATACACAATCGGCATAACCGAGTTCTTCCTTATTTGGTGGCGTCTGAAAAAAAAAACCAAAAGTTACTATGTTTGATAAAACTAAAAGTGGGTTGAAAGACCCAAGAAAAATTAACAAAGAACTTGGGACTTTTTTTTAAACAAAGTATACAATTCGGTTAACAGTTTTTCTAGCTAGTTATTTAGTATATATATTTACATACAAAAAAACATACATACATATACACACCAATTTAAATTAAGTAAATAAATATGTGTATATATATATATATATATATATATATATATATATATAGAGAGAGAGTTCTAATATAATCTTTTTGTTTTAAAAAATTATTTATTTATTCATTATTTACAATCTACACCAGAGGTATTCAAACTTTTTCATCCCTAGCCTCCTTTGAGTCTTCACAAAATGTTGACGGCTCCCAAATTATATATGACAAAAAAATCAATGTTTATATGAATGTGTAATTTATATTTCATACTAATTATTAGGGCTCGGATGTTTATGCACTTAAAACTACTGTAATATGCATGCATTTATGCACTAAAAAATTACGAAATATGCAAACAAAATATGCGCTAAAAATTATAAAATATGCATTTTCAGTCAATAAAAACACCAAAATATGCACAAAAAAATTTATTACAATTCATAAAACAAAAATATTATATTTTTATTACCCAGTAGTTATTTTTATATATTATTTTTTTCACTACAATTTAAAATACATTTCGTAAATTTACATAGCGTTTTATTAACTTTAATTTATATTATTATTTATTATTTATTAGTGACTAATATTTTATTTTATTACATTATTAAATTATCAGCGTTACACTGTGATACAATAGTTTTTTTTAATTTGATCAAACTTGTAGCTGCATCTGTTATCGGAAAGTAAATTTTTGTAACGTGAAAAACTTCGTTCTACAGACAAGCACGATATAAAAATACCTAATAAGGAACATTATTAATATTCTACGTTAAATTGTCTTGAAATATGCATTTATATTCTTAAAATCCAAAATTATGCATTTAAAATACAAAACCACTAAATATGCAAAATAAAAATAGTATTATTTTATTCAGTAGAACATGAATCAAATTTGTATCCAGGTTAGCAATAAATTGGATAAATAGAAAAAAATATGCAATTTCATAAACATCCGAGCCCTACTAATTATTTATTTACCGTATTACATATATGAAAAAATTAAAAATAAGTAGTTATTGTAGAAAAAATTGCGATTCGATATTTTATGTTTAGTCTTGGTAAATACAAATCAATAAAATAATAAATCAATATTACTTAATACTTCAATTTATCGCTATCGCTATAACATTATGGAAACTACGCGAAAAATTAAAGCGAATGATTATTGTAGACAATTTAACGTTTCCCAACCGGTGTGCCTCAATGATAATAATAAACGTTTTTCGTAAAAATATTTATTGGTTTTCAATTATACGACGCGGCTCCCTTCGACGCCCCTGAGAGCCGCGACGCACAGTTTGAATACCTCTGATCTAAACATTTATTTGGTACAGTTCATTTTTTATTTTATAATATGAATAACTTTAGTGACATTAGAGCTTATGATCACAAGTATTTTTATTTTTTACTTTATTTCATTTTTTTTTAAGAATTGTATGAAAAAAAATAAACATTTACAATCTACAAAAGAAAAAATTATAAGCAAGTTTAACAAATTTTTTCAATTTTTAGTTAAAAAGGAAAAAATATTTAGAAATGTCTAATTATTGTTCTGGGATAAAAATTTACTCCATACAAATGATCAAAGGTAGTCAAAGGTACGTAAGAAAATATAATTAATAATGGAATTTTTCATATTATAACGGTAATGATTATTATAAAAATGCTTGGTGGTGGTTGTAAATAATTTGATTAATAACTTGTTTGAAAATAAATATTTTATAAATAACATGCATTATATGTAGTTCATTTTACGTTATCGGGTAATTATTTTAATGTTGATATCATCCCAGTGAAATGTTCTATTTTATTTAGAAACAATAATAATTTACTTTCAACTTGTTTATTTTTATTTAAAGTAACTAATGTCAAATCAATTAATTAACATACTAAACAGTAAATTTAATTGTAAATAAAAATGTTTTTCGTACATTTTATCGTATTTTTAAGACAACTATTATTAATAAATAATAGAATGAAAATACTTACTAGTCTGGGTAATGCTGTAGCAGAAACAGATCTACACAATCGCCTCAAATCGAATTTGCTCATCAAACGGACACCCATAATTTTATATTTGTTCAAATAATGTAAAGCCATGTCACCGAATTTACCACCCGCTACAATTACGGTAACACCAGCATCGGCGATAGCTTTAATTTGTTCTTCGAGCACCATTTCTTCACCACGACTGAAGTTTTGTAATTCGTCAGCCGATTTAATTAAAACAGTTCCCTAAAAACGAATAAATTATATATAAGATTGCACAGACACAGAAGTTTTTTTGTTACAAAGCTACGTTATATTTCCCATACTTTTGTCTCGGTTGTGGTTATATCGATAGGGCAAGTATACACAGCAATTTTAGCATTGGTCTGTTTAGTTATATCTCCTTCATTAATACGTTTGAACACCATACCGTTGATCACAGATGAATTGTATAAAGTGGAACCCTGAAAAATAAAATTACAGAACGTTACAGCTGCTCAACTATTGCATATTGAAACAGAAAATACGAGTAGTATTAACATTTACACAATATTAAATTATTATTACCAGAATTTTGCACACTCTAACACTGTCTACGTTGAATGTGGTTTTCTCTGGCAGAATTGAAGCTGAAATAAAAATGTTTATGAAAATATTTTATTTGAATTACACCGGCACTTTCTACAATACTGTATCTATAACTTGGGACTTTTTTTAAAGGATATCAAAAACCGTTGTATTTTTATTCGAATTTGTGTATAGCCATTTATGTTTTCGTTAAATTAAGTTAATGAACCTCAATTAAAATAATTAGTGAGAAATGATTCAACTACTTGTTTTATGTAAACATAATTTTATAGCAGATCTATGGTAATTATTTTTATAATGATTATAAAACTATAAAATCGACAGTAATATATAAACTAAAATAATACTAGGTATTACCTATTACTTGATATTTCAGATATCTATTTATACTAAATAGTAATTAAACACTAGTACTAATAAATAATGTGGCACAAGCTTTTCCAACAGATTTTTTTTTTATATAGTCGAATATAACAACACAAGTGATGTTACAATTGACTCAATAACAGTATTAAATATTGAAATAATTACAGAAGAAAAAAGTAAACGATGAGATTTAATAAATATTTGTATGAAAATCAATTTTCAAAAAATATTGCAGTTACGAAGAGTATTGCGCAGTTACTTTAATGATTTATTAATTCAATATCTTAAAGACTTACTACACGCTTTCAACACAAGATCGGTTATAAATTGTTCTTGACCATATTGCTTGCTCATAATTGATGATTTAATTGATTGCATTACTACTTGTTGTTCAGCATTATTCTTGATGTCTTTAATCTCGTGGCACGTCAGCGTGGGCAGCAATTCGAGAGCTTTTTCGAGGGCAATCTGGTAACCTTCGCATACCTCAACTGGTGTCAAACCCTACAGAACACAAGAGAACACACATATTACATTGTTAATGAATAAAGTCGACGAGAACATTGTGCACTGTAGATACCGACCATTTTCAATAAGTGTTCGGCTTGCTCAAGCAGTGCTCCGGCCATTATGATTACAAAGTTAGTACCATCGCCTACTTCTTGTTCTTGCATCTCAGACGCGAACACGATGATTTTTGCAGCGGGGTGTTCAATCTACGCAAACAAATCGAGAGTAAAAAAAAAAAAACAACATCGACGACGTTATTGGGCAACGCACAATCGGCCGATAATATAAATGAAAGAGAAAAAACTCACGTCCAACTCTTTGACAATGGTCGCGGCATCGTTGGTGATGAACATTTTGTCAATGTGGTTTATGACTATTTTGTTCATGCCGTTCGGACCGAACGCCGTCTTGACGGTGTCGGTGAATTGTTTGCAGGCGGATATGTTACGGTACACCGCTTCTTCGAGACCGGAAAGGTGCTGAAACACGTCGACGGGAACATAATGTAAGGGTAAATACGCGACAGCTGAACGCCAGTAAAATTCGTAGGACACTCACCATGGCGCCATCCTTTAACATTTGAGAGAAACCCGGAGCTTTCGGAACGTGTAACGCCATCTCGATCGGTTTTTATGGTCTGGTTTTGATAAAAAAAAAAACGTTCAACACGAACTAAAGACTGCGAGAAAATCTGTTTTCACCGTGTAAAAATAAGTAAATTTAAAATAAGTCAGTGATTTCTCGTTCTCTCTATTGCGTTTTTTTGAGGTTAATATTTATTATTCGATTTTATCAGCTCTACCGTATCCGCGGTCTATAGGTGTGGACGGCCGGCTCGCCGTAACCGTGTTTCTCGACCGCGAGAACACGCGCCAAATACAAAATGACGAATTATCAAAAAAAAAAAGAAATAATAATAAAATAAGTAACCGACTAAAAAGAATACACTATGGAAAAACGACGCTTGATGACGTTTGTAATTATAGATTATTTATTTTGTGCATCTCTCGTGCACCAATACTACGCGTTTAAACGTTACGGACGTTATTATTAATATTATTATCAATTGTGAACAGATAAAAAAGAAAAGAACGTTCTTCGGAGTTTGATTTCCGGTTCTTGGTTTTTTGTTCTATATCCCTCCTGCCATCTTTTTTTTCCCGTGTGATTGACCAAAATCGTATCGCTATTTAAAAATACGAAGTGTAAAATATTATAGAATTCATGTGAAAACCAAATATTTATATAGTATAAAGTGGTGAAAATTGAAATAAGAAATCAATTACCCATGATTAGATACGAATAATAAAATGGATTTGTAAGACGATCGAAGAAATTTTATCGTTGATTTACTCTATTTATGGATTAAATTTACCAACAAAAACGCATAATCCAGCTGTTTATCAATATATTACACACAAACACACACACATTTGTATATGATAATATAATATATTAATTTTCATTATTATCTTTAACTGTATAATGTATTATAAAATATTATGATCAGGTACGTTACAACAACGAGGGAGTAGTTTTACACTTCTATTGTTGAAAATTAAATAATTGATTACCTAATTGAGAAAAATTAAAATTACCCATTTGACATTTGCTTGTTCGGTTTGTTTTTAATTTTTATAAATATTTAAACTATTTACTATAGTTAATCTTTTATAGTTATTAAATACATTATATTATACCTACATTGTATTTGTATACAATTATACATATTATTATCATTAATTATACTATATATTATTAGCATCAATAATCAATTATATTATATATTTTTATGATGTCAAAACGCAAGGGAATGATTGAGTCATATTTTTCATCTTTATAAGTATTATTTATTTGGCTTATGTTTATCAAAATTCTATTTTGAACATAATTTAGTTATAAGTAGGGATGAGAAGTTATAGGATTTGCATATTTTTTTCTGTATCTTCTATTTATAGCTAGGTGAGCTAAAAATCTGTTCTATAACCTAATGAATTGAAATTTGGTATTTAAATTTTGCATATTTTTGCATATTATATTGGTAGTTTTCTTAAAAGTTGCATATTCATGTTTTTTTTGTGACATTTTATAAAAATGTATATTCAGTAAAATTATGTGGATTTTAATAACAATTGACATGAAAAATTTATTATTTTGTGGAATTTTATATGTTTGTAGTCAATAATCAATAAAATAAAAATGCAGATGGCAAATTTGACAATTATTGTAGAATTGTCAATGTAAAATATTACAATAAATGTAAAATAATTATTAAATATACATATTACAAAACTTATAAAATTGTATTTTTTTAGATTAAATCACCTGACTATCAATATATAATCAATACACCTCCCAATCATTTATCACCTCATATTTATACCTATAAATTATAGTATTGATTTTTTATCACTCAGTTAAAAATTATTTATATTTTAATAGAATCAAATTTAACGAAATATTATTTATATTAATTTATTGTAAACATGTTTTTTATTTATAGAAAAAATTGCAAATTAATAATATATTTTTTGCATGTTTTCAAATTTTTGATGCATATGCATATATCATAATTTTTCCTTGCATATTTTGTCTACTTTAGCTCCTATAACTTCTCATTCCTAGTTATAAGTTATAAGGATACAAGTATACAATATCGAATATATATTAAAAATTAATAAAATAAAAAAGGTTAATCTATAAAATGTTTCATTGTTCACCTAAAATTATAGCTTTCGGTCGTACAAACCATATATTCATATAATAAAATTTATTTTGCATTTTTTCAATTTTTAGGTTATGTTAGAGTTTTTGGAGTTTTCGAATACAATATAATATTATGAATTTGAAATTTCATTCCAAGATTTTTACACGTCAACATGATTTTCATATAAATATAACGAATTATAAAATAGGTACTCGACGAGATCTTGATCTATTTGTAAAACTTTTTTTTCAAATTTATATTGTAATACAAATACTATTGTTATTGTTGTAAATACTTTATGAGTAAAATACTGTTAAAAAAAACAAAAATACACTTTTAATATATTTTTTTTAATATTCAAACTCTATTTTAAATAAATCTAATCATTTTTATAATGCTTTTTTTGATTTTTTTCCAGTCATTTTCGCATTTTTATTTGAGATTTTTTAAAACGTTAAAATCCCAGCCCTACAGTTATGATCTTGAAATACTGTAAATACTGTGTGAAGTCTGCAGTGGCGTACCTATATAGAACGGCCTCCCTTCCTCGAAATCTCAAATCCTTAATTTTGACGACGAACAAAAAAAAAATGTTTACAACAATAGGGCCACTAATAATGGAGTATATTGTGTATACGGTGATATTTATTTCATCGTTCCTATCGATTGTAAAAACCGTGTTAAAAGTACAATAATAATCATAGGAACAATATATAGATACTCGATATAACATAAATAATAGTGTGTAATAAATTATTGTTGTTTGCCATATTATAAAACTATTTTCAGATTAATTGATTCGGAGAATCGTATGGAAACTCACGATAATATGCGTCGTATTAAATAAATCGTTTTTCAGAAAGGCATCGATAATATTATGTTTAAATTGAAAAACGGATATTGACGTCCTATATTTAGGTACATACGAGATACAAACGTAAATCCCTCATACAGAATATTATTATATATCCTACCGACATAATTATAACGTTTGTATAACTTCCGACCGACGAGTTATTATGAATTTATAAATATTATAGACGGCGCGCGCAAAATGCCCAAATTCGTTCGTGAAATCGAAATAGAGGGGGAGAGTAAAAACACATGGTTTTTTGCGCTTTAATATGCACTGAAAAAACATCAAAATAAGCGCTATAAATATGCAAAATGAAAAATTTTAAAATTCAAAAAAATTGTCTACAAAGTTTTTTTATTAGGTGTTTTTCTTCTAAATACAATACATTTTATGTGCTTGTCACTTTTAACGTGTTGCGAAACGTTGAACTTTTTGTCGGAATTAACTTTAATTTCGCAAATTGTACAAAATAATACACTCGTATCAATTGAAAAAATATTAAAACCGTATTCATTTATATGGATAAGTTTGGAGCCGATTCGATAGACTTTGTTCAACTTTGGGCATTTTTAAATCAATATGTATAAAAACACGAGAGCAGGTAGGTAAAACACGAATTAACATGACAATCGCACATGAAAACGTCCTTTTTATTAAGGATACTTTATTAAAGTTATTTTGTTTTTTCACACAATTTGTATTTATTTTTCCTTTATTATATGAAAATACGCCTTAAAATAGCACTTAAAACTGTAAATTAGCAAAATAGCTCTAAAAGTCTGAAATATGCAAAAACTAGCGAAATAAAACTTGGTTTATGGACACGGGGAGGTGTGAAACGAATTTGTATCTTACTTGGATGTTCTAGGACTTACCAAAAAAAAAAACATACATTTACCATAGAACTTCCTGGTAATAACTATATAGATAATTATTTTTATACCACTATTTTTCAATTATAAAAATTTGAACGAAATTTTTTTCACTGAACCTCATTGACTTATTATTTTAATCTTTAGGACTCGCAATAGAAATTTCAAAGGAATTACAAAAGTTAGGATAGCTTCGGGATTGACTTTGAGGAATATGGAAACGAAGCAAGTCCTGTAACAACTCAGGACAAGATATAGTTGGTAGTTACCGATAATTAATTTAGATACAAAACAAATATCGCCTCAAACCTACGCCTTTTTTTCCAGAGAATCTTAATAGATGCCTGGAGACTGCCGATAGAGGTAAAAATCGATTTATATTATAAGTTGGAAGTTTAAAAGCGTTATATTGTTGATATTGCGCAATATTTTTGACACGTCGTCGTGTGGGTAAATACGAAATATTTAATACAGGGTGTTTGAAAATGATTCATCCGATTTCAAAAAATCATATTTATTGTAAAATTTGATTAATCATGTTAAAATAAATTTTACATTTTAAAGGATTATTATAAGTTTTAGGTACAATGCTTATAAATGTTCAATATGACCCCCCTTACTTGCACGACACACATCTAAGCGATATTCGAATTCCTCATAAACCCGTTGAAGCATGTCGACCGTAACCAAGCTGATGGCGTCTGTAATGCGACTATTTTCAATTCGTCAAGATCTTTTGGAAGGGGAGGTACATGAAAAATGCTTTTTATGTAACCCTAGAGAAAAAAATCACAGATTGTAAGATCCGGCGATGGACAAAATGTAGCGTCATTAGCACTACAGCGGCGACCGATCCATTGCTCGGTCGACATTTCGATAACAACTAATTAAGTTACGTCACATGACTAAACTGCACATTATCGCGACTTATAAGCAATCGATAAAAACTCGATAGCCTCACCTTTCAGATGGTTGGTGCTTCGTTTACCTCAAATTACAGGAACAATATTTATTATAGTCTACTAAAATCGGATGAATCTTTTTGAAACACCCTGTATTTATTTATTTATTTATTTATTTAATATAAACGGACGACTGTCCTAAAACATAATAATATTTACATTGTGTTACACATTGATAAGTAAAACATTAATTTATAGATAAATATATACTTGAAATTAGAGAATGAGTGAAATAATAAAGCTAAAGTAGAAAGAATACAATTAAATATACAAATTATTATTCAAATATAATCAAAAACAAAGGTATTACCTGCAGTCATAAGAAGGTTCGCAGGAGAGTTCAAGATATAATTTTTTGTTGAAAGAAGTGGATAAAAGGGTTTAGGATCTCTAGTATTAATGAAATTAATTTTAAAACGGATTAAAGAGAGAATTTCAGGACAGTCTATTGAACCTGATATTAGTTTTATTAAAAATGTAGAGAGTAAAAGTGTACGACGGTCTGAGAGTAGAGAAATATTAAGAAAATTTAAAACGTTGATATATGTGCCGTGAATAGGTCTGTTTATGTTAAATTTAAATGAGATAAAACGTAAAAAATTATTTTGCACAGATTCCAGCGTAAGAGCTTGTTTTGAAGTACTGTTAATCCAGACGAGAGGGCAATACTCTAGATTAGAACGGACAAGAGAGATGTAAAGGATTTTTAGGGGAATAGGATCTGAAAATGCAGCACAAGTACGCTTAATAATAAACCCTAAGTTGCGAAAAGCTTTATTTTTAATCATTTCAGTATGTAGAGAAAAATTTAATTTACGATCAGAAATTATACCCAGATCTTTAAATTGATGAACAAGCTCGACATTCGTGCCAGAAATTGAGTATTGGTAGTGTTAACGGGATTATTTTTAATTAGGTAAAATTTCATAAATTTACATTTTTGTAAATTTTTTAAATAGATTATTCTCATTACACCATAATAGAGACGTTATAGAATATTGAACGCGGGCGGGGCAGGTGGCGCGGCGGTCACGTTCGGTTGGCAGCGCGTGTTCTCTACGCGTCGTCTCGTACTCTCGTCGTTATTCGTCAATCCGGTTGTCGTTCCCGCGTCGCGCGGTCTTGTGCCTTTTTTTCCTCGTCGCCGTCGCCAAAAAACACTACGAGCCCCGAAAATGATGGACCTCATCCGTTCGTTGTCCATGTCGATGGGCGATGGTCACGACTTCACGTACTACGCGAACCCGCTGCGGACGGCCGGCGAGCTGGACGAGCTGTACGGGACGCTGTCGGCCACGCCGTCGCCGGTGCGCCGGTTCTCGCACACGCGGGCCGCGATGCGGCGGCACGGCACGCTGCCGGACGCGCTGGTGCCCCCGGCGTCCGGCCACCCGATCGGGGACGCGATGGCCGAGCAACTGCCGCTCATGGGCGACGAGGTGATGCGGAGCGGCCGGTTCGAGGACGCGCTCGCGCTGTACGCGAACGCGGTGAACCTGTCGCGCCCCGGGACGCGGGGCCACGCGTACGGCCTGTCCGGCCGGTCGGCCGCGTACTTCCACCTGGGCCGGTACGAGCGGTGCGTGGCCGACGTGCGCCGCGCCCTGGCCACCGAGGGCTGTCCGGCCGACCTGGCGTGCATGCTGTACGAGCGCGCCGGCAACGCGGAACGGCTGCTCGGCCGCGGCGACCGCGCCGTCGAGAACTACGCGCAGTGCAGGCGGCACGCGGCTCGCCTGTCGCCCGAGCACCGGGCCCATTTCGAGAGCCGGCTGGCCAAAGCGGAGCGCCAGTGCGAGGGTCTGGGCGCCACCGCCGCCGCGCCCGAACCCGCCGCCGCCGCCGCCGCCCCCGTCGCGCGGCTGACGGGCGGCAGCCATCCCAAGGTGCCGGCCATGTCCAGTCACCTGGAGCTCAAGTGCTCGCCGACCATGGGACGAGGCGTGTACGCCGCCAGAGACTTGAACCCCGGTAAGACGCCGTGTCCGCTCTTCCTTCAGATTGCATTTTTTCCATTCCCTTCTCGAAAACCCCGATAGAAAAGGTTTTTCCGTCGGTTTTGGTCTTCGAACGACCTAATCGAACGTTATCGCTAGGGTCCGGATTAAAAGCTTGGAATAGTATGCATTTGTGCATTAAAATATCTGTAAATATGCTCTTGCCCAAAATGTATGCATCCATAAACATCAATGCGACTCAATTGGATAAACTTAATATCTCGAGTACGGATAATTGATTTTTTGCTTTCATTTGCTCCACGTTTTAAAGCATTACTATGTAAAGCGTTCAGTGTGGTCTGTTTAATTATAAAATGCAATCCAGTGTTTTACATAAAACAGTTGGAACACTGCTACAAGTTTTCGGTATTCCAACGAGATTTTAACATTAACTATTCAAAAATATATGACGAGGGATATAAAATGTATTTCTCAACAATACATCATGAACTCATAAATCATAATCTAATTTCTAGATGAATTTTTATACAAAATATATTATGCTTAAATATGCAAAAATCTTCAAATATGCATTTATATGCAAAATAAACTTTTTTCTATGCACTCTCTATGCTGCTCCTCAAATCGTCCACGTTTCTAACTCCCATCAAACTGCATTCACTCTTTACAAATATGTAAATGCATACAAATCCGGACCCCGGTTATCGCTAGAGATATTGTTGGAAAGTAAATTTTATATTTTACTTGTATGGACGATCGCAGTCCACAGTTTTAGTTGTAAATTCGTTGCAATGGAATGGCAAAAAATATTTCAAACGTGTCGAAAGATCAAGTGACCGATCGTAACCGCGGGAAAATTTACCGTTTTGAACATGGACCTACCACCATATCTAGTCGTTACATTCCAAGGGGACGGGATAAATCGGCAGATCTGGAATGCCATTCCAGAACTGACGGGAAAACCTTTCGTGGTCTATGGCCAGTTAATCACTCTGTATCTTTTTTTTCATCAGGCGATGTTGTTGTTATCGATGAACCTTATATATTCGGATCTCACATGGATATCAAAATGTTCTGTCATTATCACGAGTGTATGAAACACTCAAAGGCACTAATACCCTGTCCAAAGTGTCGAGTAGTAAGTTGTCTTCGCGGTTTATCCATTACCATAATATAATTGCCCAAATGATTCCTTTAGAAACAATAATATATTCAATTTCATAGTCCATGGTCCATCACAAGTATGTGTATGTTATTCAAACATAATATTGGATTTCATATGGCTATTAGCCATGTTTTTTTTTATGTCAATGTTTTCATTTATTTAAATGTTATCATATGTTAGGTTAAAAAATAAAACATTTAAAAATATTTTCATTTACTGCTTCCCTATGGTTAATTGATTCTATAGTCATTTGTTTGACACTTTGAAAGTAATTTAAGGATCTTGTTAAAGTCAGTTTTATTGATACAGTTGATTCTCGTTTTGTGAAGTGGAATGTTTGACAAGTCAAAGGTTGTATACCTTGATATCTAGTTTGTTTACATTTGTTTCAAGTGTTATGGGCATCAATAGAATATTAGTAATCACAATTTATTTCTCGGTTATGTATATTATTATATTCTGAGAAATAACAAACAATTTTTCTGAATAAGTTATTTTTTGTCAAATTATATTTTATACTAGTTCGTGAATGCTAAATTTTAGATTTTATTACTGGTTTTGAATTCATCATGATATTTTTAACTCTATTATTCATGCCCATTGATCATCGATGCAATGGAATTCCTAGTTTTGGTTTGAACATTATTTAATTCATTTACATTTTGTTTAACTAAAGTAGTTTCATTTTAATGGATCAATTAATGTTTTCAAAAGTAAATTTTTCGTATTAAGTCAATGTTCGATCGTAATTCCATTGAAACTTGTATTATTCAAAAGTGTTTTTAAATATTTTTTGTACAACCTAAATTTGTTGACTTATACAAAACTTCTGTTTTTGATTCAATTTGACGAGTTTGTAGGTTCTTGTGTCTCGCACTAACTCTGTAGTTTACATTTTAATATTTATTGTAATTTTAAATGTTTTAGCACACCGAGTACTATCTACAAGTTTTTGTACTAGTTTAATATTGTTAATATCAATATTTAAAATATTGGTAGTATTTTGATAATTTGTATATTAGTAGAATTGCTAATAGATACAGTAGTAAAATCAATTGGTGGGTATTAAAAAAACAGTGGGTAACATGTTATTTTTAAAATAAAGCTGTATTGTATAAAGATAAATGATGGAGATGGTGCCCTTGGCGATTATTGCATTTAGAACCGAAGAAAGAAAGGATATTAATGGACTAATTAATGAATTTAGAGTTGTAATGAAATTTGAAAAGGTTTTAGAGATTTGTTCTGTGTTCCTATAGTGGTTGTCTGTGGCTTTTGCGTATGATTTGGTTCCCGGTTGAGTATATTTTATTATTAAATAGCTCATATTATACGTATAGGCTTTGTCGTTATTCGACAAGAAAAATTCTATATTTCAAATTAATTTATGAAAAATTATAATATTTCCCCTAAAAGTGTGTGATCAATAATGGTGTGTCTTCTGATTACAGGTATATTTCTGTGATGAAGTATGTATGCAAAAGGCCAATGAAGATGGACACAATTTGGAATGTCCGATTTTGCCGTCCTTCAGATGTATACCTGTAATAGCAGCAGTTGCTCTTAGGTGGTTTATTAAAGAATATACCAAACTGGGCCCGCTCAAATATTGCGAGACAATCCATTTATTGAACAAAACAAGAAGAGACCCTTTAACCAGAGGCTTTAACGATGACGGTCTTTACAAGTCTGATGATTTTCTGACTGCATATTCTTTACAGTCCAACGAAGACGAATTATCGATGGAGCTATTGTTTTTTTTTAACTGTGTTGCCGCAGAAATCATGCAGTATTTGATATTAAGCGACATCGCGATTCCCAATTGTTATGTAAATATTATTGGTGCTTCCTTAGTACGCATGCTGGTTGTTATAAACTCGTGTGAATCTAGAAATGCCGCTTGCATCCCTTTGAATATGAAAATTTCTGCTTTTAATAACAACGGAGTATACCATAAAGCAGACCTTGCACATATTGTATATCCGACTGTTGGCTTGTTCAACCATTCTTGCGATCCTAATGTTGTAGAAAGTGGAGTGCTAAACGGTAGGATTAGAGTCATGAGAGCAATACAACCAATACCCAAAGGAAGTCAGGTGATTATAATATATTTATTCTCGTCTAATAATTTTCGATTGATTTTTCATACGTTGATCTTTTAATAATTGTTTTCAAGTAAAAATTGCCCGGATTTTTAATTTGTTTTTTTTTTTTTTCAAAATATTAAATTATGCTTTAGTTATTGTTTGCGCACTATTCCTCTATTGCTTGTGTATTTTTTTTATATTCAAACGAAATATAAAAAGATGCTGCAAATTGTTTCATTTTGTGTGACTGTTTTGTATTCTTAGTGTCGTACCAAACATAACTCGTTAATTTATTGTTATAATTTTATAGTTAAAATTCAGTATTAGTCTTTAAATCATTTCTTATGACGTGTTAACATCCATTTATTTTTTTATTCGCATTGCCTTCTGAAATAGTCGATTAATATCAATAAACAATTTGGTGTTACATTTGATGATGCTGTTAATTGTGTCTAATGAGTTAGTTACATATTATAATATAATATATTAAACATTCATTTCAATTTTCACACAAAAAACGATTTTTAATTTTTACATTATTACTCTCGGTATTGCTATTTTTTGATTTGAAAAATCTTATTTTCATTTCATTCCTTACCATCGATTTATTTTCACAACTTTTTAAGGAAGACCTTGAAAATTAAGACGACGTGATTATTTTTATTTGTCATGTACAACTTGAAAAGAAGAAACTTTTTTTGTTCAATATACTTTTTGATGTATTTTATTCACTCACATTGTTCTATGAATATTATTGTAATTTGTTATGAATTTAATAATATAAATATATTAATTGTTTTTTACTTTCTATGATTTCAGCTATTCATCTCGTACGGTGTGTTATTTGGAATTTCCGATAAGAAAAACAGAGAAAGTTTTTGCTTGAAAAGTTTGATGTTCAAATGCCAATGCATACCTTGCGTTCAAGACTGGCCAACCTATATGAGCTTACCTACTTCTATTTATCGAAGGTAATGTTATAAATATATAACATTAATGTGTGGTTATATTATAATTTTATTTTCAATTTTTTTTTTTTTTTCATAGTCATTTCCTGGACCTAAAAAAGAAAACTGAAGTGATGATGGAGTGCAATAAGTTCACGAGGTTCAAGCAGAACGAAACACTTCTAAACCACTTGCCTAGTCATATAAATTATTTATATTCGTTTATTAACTTATTGTTTGTAAACGTTAAAAGACCATTCAAATTGTACGAGGATTGTCTTGGATTAATAAATGTTGCTCAAATCTTACCCGGGGAAAATGAATGATCATAGGTTAATGAATTGAAATTTTTAATATTATTTTTACTGTTATCAAAGGATGAATTATTTTTAGTTTTTAGCTATCGGCCAGAGTATGTTTCCGAATTATTAAAATGTCTATTTATTATGAAATATTTGTTGTTGTATCCCTCTGTATTGATTAATGTTAAAAGATTTTTCCGTATTCTTTTTATTTCAAGGGATTTTTTTTATTTTTTTTCTACTTTTCAATATTATTAAATCATTAAAATATTTTGTAACATTTGTTAAAAAGATATTTTGAGAAATTGTTATTTAAAAGGAACCGTTAACTAATTTTTTATAAAGGAATTTTTCACCAAATTACTATTTGTATTATTTATTTATTACTATTATTTGATCTCTCTCTCTCTCTCTCTCTCTTATGATGCAAATTTATAAAAAACTATTATATTACAGTATTATAATAGAATTTGGTATTTACACTGAAATCTACATTCTAGCTTCTTTAACATAATATTTTTTCCTAAATGAAATTTAACGTTGCTAACCTAAACAACAAAACAAAAGTAACTGCATTTTTGTTTATAATATTAATTAGTTTCCAGATTTACAAAAAAATAGCGAGAGGACCTTGTGCCCTTTTAAATTTCAAATGGGAGCCTCGTCTTCCACAATTTGCGCTTACGATGGGTGTGTGTGTACATTGTATAAGTATTGTTGGGCTCTTCGCTAGGTTACAAGCAACTCCTGCGACGATTCCCACGACTGGACGCCATCGTTAAAGAAAAGAAAATCAGACAGTCAACGTTAACACGCTAGGCTGCAATATTTTATTATTTTCTATTTTCTACACTTTTCTATACACGAAAGTGTATACTTTTTTTCTACACTTACTTTTAGTCATTAGATCGACGTCCTTGAAAACTGTGGGCAGCGATTTTGCCTGAATCGCTGCGATACGGGCGTCCTATAAAACATCAAATTGGATGTTACAACATCATATTGAACAAGTGTGCGAAATGTTGTGAGACGACGGATTCTCATGAATTTCGCAAAATAATAATAATAATTACAATAAATAAATAAATTATAAAAAAATACTAATTTTTATCATATTTGTATACGAAGTGAACATGTGGGAAATGCTCTGCGTCATATAAATATTTATATAATGTGAATAACATACCTTGGCGTGTGTTAAGTACAGGGTGTTGAATTGCAATTGGCCGTCGATAATAACCTTTTCGACTTGTATTCGACAAAAACCTTCTAGCCGAGCTATTTTCAAACACTATACCAAAAAAAAAAGATAGTACATAATAATAATTACATAAATGATTATTATTGTTAGGTAAATTCAACCTTAAATGTTATCATGTATGATATTGTTTTTTTAAGTGTCAAACGTACTTGTGCAAAGTCGAAATTTTTGTTGACATTAAGTACGACTCTCGATGTAATACTTCGAGCAAATTTTAAAAATGCCGACGTTTCTTCGTACGATGATAATTTTTCCTTTCTATCAAATCGGGACAATGAACCCCAAGGCGGGGAAGTTACTATCGCATCGACTGTTAATTGCCTACATATGTCGTATGGATGGCCTGCTCTGAAGAATATTTTATTCGCCACTCCATACGGTCTTGAATTTTTTCTGGCCAAGTCGATGTTTTGATGATACTCATCGACAGCAATAACTGTGAACGAAAAAAAAAATTTGTTAAAATATTATTTTTACGTTTAAAGAAAATTTCAAATAAAATTCAAGTTGACAAATCACATTGTCATCATCTAGTCTATAGTAGAAAAATCTGTATCCACGTCGCCGTCACTGACGTCTGGAAAATATAAATATATTACCTTTGTGATAACAAATTGCCAGTTGGATGGCATTGCTGCCCGTTCCGCAAAATGGATCCAACACGGTTTCGTAATTGCTGCACTTAAATGCAATATGGCGGGCTAAAACGTCTGGGCAGACTTTCCGGAAGCTTTCTGTGAATTAAAAACAAAAAAATCAAATCGTTTTGAAATTAACTTATTTAGATTTAATAACGATAAAATAATGTTTTATTTACGACTTACTGTTGTCGAATTTGAATGACTGTTTTGACGACTGTAAAAAAGAAAACACCAAGTTCAATTAACGTCGAATGGTCTCTTATTATTAAATTTTATTCAAAAGCGTATTGAAAATTTGAAATTATTTCTCAATGCCCGTTTTGTGTTATGTATGAATGTAATTACCAATTTAATATATTAGTTATTAATTATAAAAGACCTGTGGCAACAGGTAAAATAGCGTGCGGAAACTACAAGTCGCAGTGTTTTCTTACGGTAATCTGTCCTGCTGCAGTCGGCGGTTGCGGCTTTGGAACTGCGGCAGGTGGCGAGTTCTTCGGTGCCGTTTTCGATAATTGTGCCGGTATGTCTACTGTGCCGATAGCTACGTGACACATTTTATCTGCTTCCGCTACTTCACTATTTTCTGGGTCGGCTTGTGTTGTTTTTTCATCGTGGCTGGTCGTTGCTGCCGGAGCCGGAGTATCAACTACAGTCACGTCTTGGTAGGAATGTATTTCTGATGATCCCAAAATGCAATTTTCGTGTGCGAACAGGTGGCATGCTATAATCAGGGAGCATCAATATAAACGTGCGTCAAATCCAGATAAAAATGAATTAAAGGAGACTGTTGGTTGTACAGACGTTTTACTAAATGTATACAAAGGCACACAAATATAAAGTTCGTGGTATTTATGTTATTCTTTTATATTAATTATGTTTTTAAAAACCGACAGCCAATAGGCGAGACATTCGGGTCGCGCAAATATGACGTACTTTCGCACTGAACCATCTCCGTTGGGAACAACCAACCGCAAATGATGCATCTATTGCGAGACAGCCAACTGGTTGGAGCAACTGGATCTTTACACACAATGAATTCGGAAGGTCCGCTGAAAAACAAAACGTAGGTAGACAATATAAACATTTGTTTTGAACTGTAAACTTCGAATTTTTTTCGTAATGTAAGTCTTCTAAGCCAAAAAAAAAGAAACGCGCACAGTCTAATAGTAGAATTCTTACCTGGGTTGGTTTCCCATTTTGAATTAAAAAAAATAAATGCTGTTGATTAAATAATGTAAGAACACAGCGAGATATAATAAGTAAGAACACAGAAAGCTTTAAATTAAATAATAAATATCGATTAAACAAAAATAATGAATATCGATTGAACAAAAATAATGAATGTAATAATCAAGTCAATGAATACGAGATGAATACGAGAGACTGGTTTCGATGAGCTTACAAATTGAAATGACGAATTTGCCGTACGACGTTAGTTAACCAATAGTTTCCAGATTCCTTGGCAACCCGATAACAGTTACACGCAGTATGTATAGGCTAGAAAACAAAAGAATCATCATCAACAAAGCCATTGAAAATAGTGAAATGATCGTTTTCCGATGACGTTTATTTTTAACTTGAAAACCGTGCACGCCGGGTAAATCAGTTTTAAGCGAAATTAATGTTTTTGAAACATCCTGCGCTGATCGTTATACAACGTACGTTTTACATGGGTGCCATTTCAACTTTTTCTAAGGGCGTGCGAACATTTTAAGAGGCCAAATGATTTACCTATCAAATCCGTTATCGGGGGAGGAGGTCAAGCACTTGGAAAAAATCCTAATAGTAATTAATTAGATGCATTATGCAATTTTTATTTATTTTTTGTAAACTACTTAGATTATATATAATATGTATATGTATATGACATCCACAGAAGCAATACGATTTCTAATAAAATTAAAATTCAATATTAATAACGTGATGGGCTATAAAAATATATTTATAAATTTACCCTCCACCCAACCGAATGAAGAAAAAAAAAAAAAATCAAAATTTCAAAAACGTATCATTTATATATTTTATTACACAATACGCGACGGCGTATCTATATAGTTTACCTACAGTATAGTGTGTGCGAATTTTGCTAAAATGTCAATAAAAAAAAAAAATGTCACGCCAATAGCGCGCCGCCGGACGACGACGTAAGGTACAAAATTACAAACGCTTACTCACCGGTGATGTCGGCCATTTTGTTTTCTCCCTTCGAATTTTCACCGCCGCGCCGTCTGCGGGTGGGCAGCATTGTGACCGCGAACGATTTTCTTTTCATCGCGTTTTCTTACACGATCCGTTCGGTAGTACTCACTATCGCAGAATCGACGGTTCGAAAAAACACTCGCACACGCGACAGTGAATTCACAAACCACCGCGGCGGGTTCGACGAAAAAAATCGGAAAACGCGAAAACGACGACGACATAAACAACGGCAAAGGCAACGCGCGGCACTGCCGTGGCGCAGAGAAAAGCGTATGCGACGCGGTCGCAGAAGACAATCGTGGTCGTTCGAGGTAAAGGTCCGCCCGTATACCGCGGTAACGTTCGCCGAGTCGAGTCGCATTAAATTATGGTACACCGAGCGGGGTAACTCGCGATACCAAAACTACCAAACGGTACCGCACAGTTGAATAACAATAATATTCCACTGTGATTGGCCGTCTGTTCGATCGCGGCCATTTTAAAATCTGTAACAAAATTATGTATCGTATGAACATGGGCGTGCGCACGGGGGGGAAAGGGGACGTGGGTACTTGTAGGTTTTATTTACACCACTGAAATCGAATTCGAATGGGCTAGGTTAGGTTTTTTCCATCTTGAATTTGAACAATAGACGAGCTGCTAAGAAGAATACTTTTCGAGTATTACTTACTCCGAAAAACCGTGCGAAGCACCGAAAAAAAAAAATAATATGGAAACAACGTGCAGAAAATGTTGTGCGTGAGTTTCGTATTTCGTCGAAGTTTATTGGAATCGACGAGCGCGTTTGTACATTACGAGTATGCAGTGTATAACTGCGCTCATCTTGGTGTTTTCATAACGGATTGTGAAACTAATCGAAAACATCGCGTAATATTCACCAGATATACATATCACGAAGAATATTGCCTCTCCTAGAAAATGAAACATTTTCATTCAGTCACTGACATAGATCAAAACTCTTGCAGTGGCAATAAAAAAATAAATATGCAATGTTCAACAAGGATTTTATGTATATATTATAATGTATACTTTCAAAAATATAATTAAACTTATCAGTTATCAGTTTATCACTATAACCTAGGTCCCCACACGAACCTGTTCAGCGGGGCACATTATCTTCTCGAAGAAATAAACAAATAATAATCCTACATAATGTTTTCTAAAAAGTTTTAACGTTTAATTCAACATTCCAATTTATGAATGAGTTATAAGTATTTTGCATTGCATTGCATTTGCATAAGATAGTTTTTGTGTCTGCCGCTACAAACGCGCGATGCGAAATCAGAATATTAATGGTTTTTTGAGCATTCCAAGAGAGAAAATAATGTTCAAAATCGGAAAATTCGTATTATATTATATATTGTACATGGACAAAAAAAAAACTACCCCTTCTAAGCAAGGCGGCGGCGGCGCAGCGGGGCGTTATCCGAACGATTTCGTTCAAAATTAATTAATTTCAGTCCCGCATTTTTATTCAGCTCTCGATTTATTATCATTCCTTCGAATATCTCCCAGACATTAATAACAAAGGTACGGACGGATTAAAAATGTATTGTGGATTAAACCACCGTGTTCCGACGAAATAATCTGGTCGGTGGGTACCTATAATACGAAGTGGTGCGCGCGGTTATTTTCTATTTCCGCCATACGCTCGGCCACTGCGCGCGAATATTATGTGACTCTCAATATTAAAAACACAATATTACGAGTATAATAATTATCGAGATAAAGCGGGCGGCTCGTATACATGTGCACAATATTGTGTGCCACACAATACTTTCATATATAGTATATAATATTTATGTATTTATTATGTAATTAAATATATTACACGGCGAATTTTCGTGCCGACGACAGACGACTTCATATTATATAATAATACAAGAATTATAGTTCAGAATATATAGTAACGACGCCCCGAACACAATGCCACAATAATTAATATATATCGGTACTCACGGGACATCCGCCATCTTTTCTTGTCGACTGAGTTTCTTTTCGTTTGACCTCCGCCGCCGTTTTCGAACACTCGGGATACGCTTCGCCTGCGTGCGATTGTATTTCCATCACGTCGTCGGTCGCCGCGACGTAGCAAAATCGATCGATGGCAGAAAAATATTCGCACAGACGATCGCGTTTGATAACCACTGACTGCGGGCGACGGGAAATTCGCGGAAATTGCGCGACGGACGACGAGAGACCAACTAAAACGGCTCTACCAACTCGTTCCCGTGCGTATTGCGATGTACCCCCCCCCCCCCCCCCCCCCGATGGAAAATATTCGTAGAAGATGACCAATCGGCGACGTCCGCTCGACACCCGGTATACCCGGTATTAAACGTACTTTACGTCGAATAACGGTCACAATACCGCGGTACATTCGCACCGAACGACACTGCGCCGAATCCGAACGTCCGTCGTCGGCGACTCCAGTCTCAGAATTTTCACGTTTATTTTATCGATCGATCACCACGCGAAACCGGTATGCGTTCTATTCCGCAAACAAATTAATATCCAAAGAGATGAATTTCTATTGACGAACGAAGCAAATATAATATAAACCACCTAAAGCCAGCAATATTTACTTGAGGTACGTGCGCATTATATTATACATGTACATTTTTTACATAAACTTTTACAGTAAATAACAACATATTATTTTACAACAACGATAATAATAATTACTGTCGCAGACATATTATTTACAACGCTCTTTTGGTCAAATCCGCAAAACTCAATCGATGGTGTACGTACCTGTACGTCGCGCGTCGGAAGGTTATAGATAACCCATTATTAGACACAGTCTCGTATTAGATTTGGTGTGTATAGTTATTTTTTTGTTCAATTTATCATTGTGAAATGTATAAGTGTATAATATTATTCCTGTAAAACATTTTTTTGCTGTTTCCAACAGAAAATCAATACTTCTCACGAACGGGGAGGGGGGGGGCATTTATAGCTATTCACAACAGCTTGTATAGTTAATTGTAACATCAGTATATTATTAGTTATTACTAACATTAGGTTATTTCATCACTCGAAATTTTAGAACATTATATCGTCACCTGAGAACCACCGTGGCCAATCTCAAAAAATTCGAATCTATGTTCAATATAATATATATATTATATTATATCAACGGATTCGTACTTGCAAGATGCACGAGATCTTGTTATTATTAGTATTGAGATTTGGCCGATAGGTTCGCTGTGAAAAATCAAAATGTTATCATGGCCCATCTGAAATCGTTTGTTATTATATAGAGGTATAATGGCCAATCTCAAAATACCCCAACTGTTACTAATAATAGAACACAGCTACGATTAAATTATTATTGTTATTGGCAATAAGATGAAATCCCCTCCAACACGTTATCAATATTTATTGTGATAATCAAATATTTTAATGTTGCTCTGCTTACTTATGCTTTTGTGAAGTTTTAAAATTTTAAATGTCTTAATATCAAGTTTAGTAAATAATTAAGTTAAAACATATTTTGATTAGTGATTACTTTTCAGATATGAGGAAGTCTCGAACAAATAAAATCCTTAGTGCAGTTCCACCAGTAAGTATTAAGCGAAGACATAATTTGTATTTTAAATATCAATGTAGACTTCATGAAGCTTATGAAATACATATACATTTATTTTAATTTTAGGCATTAGTTCCAAAACAGTAGTTATTTGTTGAGATTAAAAAAGCCGGTATACCTATTCCTAAAAAAGTAAGTACATACTGTTTTTTGGTTTTATACATTATATTTACATTATATTATATTATTATTATTATTATTATTATTAGTATGTGGGGATTAATGCTTGTTCAACATTTTTGTACATGAACAACGGACACTACTAAACAGTAGAGTCAGTCGTTCTTCAACCAAGTAAATACACAGTCAATAAACGCACTCATAAAATATAATTTGTTATAACTCTTCATCATTTAATCCTTTTTCTCGAAACGAAAGTGCCAATCTATTTAAACGTTACTTGTGCTATCGGACTCTATTGAGTTGAACCGAGTGGCACATAACAACTGGTGGCAGCGGTGGGATACCAAGCACTATTGGTATAATAATATTATTATCAATTGAATATTATATTGATGTACTTATGATTTGAATTGTTTTTTTTTATTTTAATAAAATATTTAATGCAATTAGGATAGAGTGGAAAGTTGGCAGTCGTCCAATGATTTTAGATGTTCCACTGAAATAGAGAATACTTCAAAAGATAACAACATACAAAATGTAAGCTTCAATAAAATATTGTGTGTAAATTAGTGTTCAAATCTTAAAATTTTTATTTTTATTTTATTACAGAATGAGTTAGGTGTTGAAACAAAAGTAATAGAGACAACAGAACAGTCAATTTCAAACTACAATGCAAAATGTAAGCTCCAATTGAATTTTATGTTATACTATTGTAAAGGTACTCGTATATTTAACATTTTTCATTTTTATTTTATTTTAGGATAAATTAAGTATTGAAACTAAAGTAATAGAGACACTTGAACAGTCCATTTAAAACTATAACTCCATACAAAATTTCAAAATGTAAGCTTCAATTGAATGTTGTGTGTAAATTAGGGTTTATATCTTAAAATGTTTCATTTTTTATTTTATAATGTAGAATGCATTTAATGTCGAAACAATGGTTATACTTAAAAGTTTTTATTTTTATTTTATAATAGAATGAATTTTAAAAATCTTGTGTTAAATACTTATGTGTGTAGTTTGACATGGCTGCCACAATTACTTTGACCTTCCTCGTGCAGACATCTACTACAGGCAAGCTAAAAAGGCAGAAAAAGAAAAAGCTAACAAAACTGGGGCAATTTGAAGACTGAAATTTTACAATGTGATAATGTAGTAAGTTGAAAGAAATTCATTTAAAGTTAAAAGTTTTCAAAATTTTAAGTTTATGTTAATCATATTTAATCATTAACTCGTCATTGGTATCGTGGTGAGCCTCATTTGTATTCTGAGTGTAGTTTTTAACTTTTATTGTTTAAAATATTTATAATTAAGAAAAATGGTTAAATAATAATTTGTAAAATATTTAAATATAATAATTTGGTGTTATTTTCAATGTTCTATGTTTATTATATAACAAATAATTATAAAAAAAAAAACGAGGTGAGCGCTCACTCAACACCAATGGTGGGACGGAAATAAATTGTTGATAGTAATTATTTTTCAGAAAGATGAAGTACACGCTTTAGATTTAATTATTGTCAAGAGATATTCTAACATTTAAAATCACTAACAACAAAAGAGATTTTTGTTCATCCTGAAAAGTTGGGAAAACTGAGATTGGGCCATGATAGTTCGTAGGTGACGATATATGATTTAAATTAATTTATATTAATCCATAATATTATAATAATATTGTTTACATTTTTTTTTTATTTTTCAGTATACGTTGGTAGTAAATTCGATTTTTTGTTTGACTTTGAAAATATTGTACAAACGTATATTGAATATATATTTGGATTTCTTACCAAATCAATCACAACATCCAAATGCACAGACATCTATTTGATACAAGTTATTTAATCAAAATAAATTATTCAATAAAACATGAAACATCAAGTTTTAAATTAAATCAAAGAAAATAAACAAAAATTAAGTTTACATTCATTACTTTCAATCATGCTTGATTATTTATTTTTAATATCATGAATAATATTTCAATACGGAAGTAAAAAATTATTATATGTACTTATACTTTTTGTATTGCTTTATTAGATTGAAAATTCGGGACATTTTGTTTGGAAAATTTAATCTCAAGAATAATGAAAAATACGACAACATAAAGACATTTTCTGATACCATCGCTTCTGATTTTTTTGTACAAAAAGTCACGTACCGACCAACATGCCTATACGAAAATCAGCAAAGGAAAACAAAATGTTTCATGGTAAAAATAATAATGTTATAAAAACGAGTGTCTTAAAACATAGGACACGAATGAAATCTGCTCCGATTAAATTTAATGTTTATTATGTTTTGCAAAAATAGTTCACAAGAACACTTAATTTCTGGCAAATATTTACCAAACTAATAACAACATAGTGGCAAAATTATTTTCTCTAATAAAAAATATAAAGAAATAAATTTTACAACGTGATTAAAAACTATGTAAAGACAATGAAATTATAAAATTAAAATTAAATCTCTATTGCGATAAGACAAAGCTTTTTTCTTCGAACAATAGGCTAATCTTCAAACGTATTATGTGTATTATTTTGTACCTATTTCATTAAAATTATAACAATATATAGAGAAAATCGGAACCTTTTAAAAAAAATTAAATACTTTGAATTTCAACTATACTTACTAATAATTGTAGTCATTGATCATTTCTAACAGATCGACTACTTGACTATAAATATAAAAATTTCATCGAATATACATAGGTACATATGATACGGCATAACTATTAAATGGGTATGATAAAATAATTTACAAAAGTTAACGTCAGTTGATTTGATTTAATAAATAATATATTAATGAATTTATTACTAAAGAACATAATACTGCGAGACTTAAAATATTATAATTTCATTGGAAAATTGTTAATCACCTATAATATATGCAATTAAATGCATTTCATACCACTTAATGTTATATATAAGCTCAATAATGAAAACAAATTTATTTTATATCACATACTTTATACAAAAACCCGACTGTTAATTATACAATTCTATAGAATTCAGATTTTCCTAAAAATAAATTGACCTTGAAAAGCTAACTAGAGGTAAAATAAAAAATTTAGGTACATAAATCCAACATAAAATTTTACTTTGAAATTTAAGAACTTGTACTTGTGCTAAATGTAATACCATTATAATATATCATATTACAGAAAAAATAAAATAAAAACCAATGGCTGTATTTCGAAGACAGGGATAAAACTTTGATATAATATATTTATAGAATTACATACCTCATAAATAATAAGTATTTTCATATTTTAAATATATTTATGGTTTAAAATTTCACGTATAGAGTATCTGTAACCCATGTCAAATTGTCAAAATTAAAATTTTATTTCTAAAATTGTAAAAAAACCTCAGATTATGAAAACAGTCCATTAATTATTTATATTATAATAATATCTCATCAATCTATTTCCGATCATATTTAAATCATTTTTTCTAGAAAACTTTTCGTTCTTTGAAATTTGTTGTTTTAGACTTAAAATTAAAATACAAAATAAACATAACTTTGGCTAAATACTTCTAAACCCTCTGACAACATTTTTATTTATGATTGACGACGATTTGTATTGATTATACAGTAAAGTGAGCCAAATTTCGCTCAGAATAGTTTGCCAAATATATTAGTATATTACACGTTGCAAATTAATGACACCGCCGTCTCAGTCATTCTACTGACATAGTACCTATCTCGCTTAAATTTATATAGTCATGATGCTTCTTTTTTTTTTTTTTCTAACAGGAGAAGCAAGTTGCCTACCGTATTCTAATAAATAACATAAAAAATATTTGAAAACACTCTTTGCATATATTTCAGAGTTATTTTATATATTATATTCATAATCGAAATCTAATAATATTTTACTTAGAATTTAAAATTCAAATAGTTATTATTTTTTTAAAGTATCCTGCTATCCGACAGTTACATATTTGATGTAGAATTTTTATTAAGTTTATTTTTATTTATTTAATAGAAATACATTCTCAACAACTATGGCCATTGGATTAAAAGTTAAAAATAAATTAGAATTTAGGATAATTATATTATGTACCTAAATTAAAATAAAAATGTTTTACAGTGGTATTATTTTATTATTATTCACTTATTATAGTATCTACTGCTTATCTTCAACTAATCTATTATCTATTATTATTATTATCTATTATTTTTTTTTTTTTATTTTATATATATAAAAGAACAGGCCTTTTTTATGTTCCCATTTTGTGACAACGCTATTTAACTTTTTTCCAATTTTTTTTCACAGAGTTGTTTCAAATACCTTTCTGAGTGTCGTCACGTCGCCCGATTTTCAAAATTCCACCCCTAAGGGGGGTAAAAAGGGTAAAAATGAAAAAAATAAAAAGTTGCACACGGGCGAAGCCGGGTTATTCAGCTAGTGTATTTATATAACAATGTATTAAATTAGTTTAAAATTTAAATTAAAATATTTATTTCAATAATAATATAATCATACTTAGTACTAATTGAAATACATGTTTATATAATATTATAAATATACCAAATGATTGATTGAAAAAAAAATCTAATAATACCATATTATGGTTTAATAAATATTTGTTACTTATATTATACATTCTAATATTATGTACTTAAAAAATCGATCATATATATATATTTTTTTATTACAGTTGACTATCAATAATTTGAAATTCGCAGAGGACTGCGAAAATTGTTGATTTAGTATAGGAGTTTAAATCGTCGAGGGGAAAATAGAAAATGGAAGTTGAAGTATGTGAAAAAATTGCATTGAATTTTAGAAGAAAAAAAATTTAACTTTTCTAAATAAATATAATTTTTCTTTTCAGATAAATTATGATCACAACCTAATCAAACACTTTAGCAAAAGTCCCAATAATAATTTCCAACTGCAGCTCAAAGAACCGAGTGAAATCCGATAAATATAAGAACACACCGTGGCCACTGTCGATTGTTTCTCGATTCTAAATTTATGCACGGATGTGTCGTTGTGCATACTCACTAAACGGGTGAGTAAAAGTTTGAATAATAAAGGGGAGCTAGCGTTATTAGTTCGGTTTATAATATTTATAGTTATTATAATTTCAATGATTCGAATCGTTAAAGGCGTAACTATGGGTTGGTAAAAAAGGTACACCGGGACGCGAATTACTTATGACTACCAACCACCCACCACCTACCTATATGCATAACTCGACTACTTAAGTATGATATTATACCCATTATTTTATGCAAAACGATACATTGTCTAAGTCTAATAATAAACGTCTAGACGGACAGAGGTGAACAAAGTAAACTGCAGGCGAAGACTCGGCGGCGATTAATAATGGTGACCCGCGTGTTTGTTAAGTGTTAGCGGTAAGATGAGGAGTTTAAATATTCGCGCACGTGTGTGTGTGTGTAGTGTGTACCCACCTATGTCATGGTTTCCCCTCGTAAAATAGTAGGTAGGCATGTGTAGCACGTATATGCTAAATATAAGCACATAACTAAACAACTTGCAACAGTACCTGCTCCATCGGCCGTATAATTTATTAAATATATAATAATAATATATCGGTATGCGATACTGTAGTGTAGCACAATAGGTCAAGAAAGGCCATCAGACTTATCAATTATTCACATTGAAAGAGATATTGAACTTTTTTTAATTTATAAATAAAATTATATGAAAAATTTAAAAAAAAAACAAAACTCTTTGGTACCCATTGTTTAATATTATTTTAAATGAAAGACGGTCTTTCATTTGATTCCAAAGTAAAAAAAAAATAGGACGGAAAAACGTTTATATAAATAAACGCATACAGTATGTATTGTGAACACGTTTTCGCTTATAACTTGAAATTTTGATTTTTTTTCTCCTCGTTCGGTTCGGTCGGTGGAGGGTAAATTTATAAACATATTTTTATAGTTCATCACGTTATTAATATTCAATTTTAATTTTATTGGAAATCGTATTGCTTTCAAACCACCACCGAATTATAATATTAATCGTGTCCACATTAATCGTGGGGCGTTAAAGCATAATTTGCCGACCGGATTGAGAAGAAAATGTATTTAAAAAAATAAAAACTCAGTATCAGTAACCGCGTGCCATCTCAAATTAAAATTATTTGAATTTTATCTCGTGGTGGTTTTAAATTGCCCGCTCGATCGTTTTTAGATGTGAAAATTTCAAAATTTGCCGACCGAAACTTACTTAATAATCGAAGTGTGCGCGGGAGGGGACGCTACAACTACATCTCCCCACACCCTCCCCTTAGATCCGGCCCCGGCGTTCCCGTGTTATAATAATGCACTCAAATCTATAATTAATTATATTAATTGAGTCCTAATGGTATTTTTATAGGTTTCATAGTTTTCGAAATTATGACCCTACAATTCGGAGATTACGGTTAAGGAATAAAAACAAGCGATTCATAATAATTAACGTGTATTTACGGTCATGATATAGTGAGAACAGCGTTGCAATGGACGTTTTTAGTTGACACAATGTGTTATTATATTATAAGACAATTTTGTCTTTAACCGGGGACACTGGATCAGTTGGATAATAATAACATTACCAGAACGCATTTACCCGTGCAAATATGTGTAGCCATGTTGGTTTAATATTATAAATTGTATTGTTGTGTAATAAAATGTATAAACGATACGTTTTTATGATTTTCGGTTTGACGGGGGTCTGGGTTTTTTACCGTGTAAAAGTGACGTTAGTGGTTTTACATCACACTCTTGACCTCATTGATTTAATAAATTTGTACCTTTGTGTTCGTAGGCACACCAAAGGCCATAAATTCGCTATGCGCCCACTTGTCGGCTGTTGATTTAATTTAAAACCGTATGCGGTATAGGTGTACATTTATTCGATATTATATACAGCAAAGCCTTTGTACCCCGGTGACGCATTTCGGTTTTAATATTATATCGATCCCGTTATTTCGAGTACGTTCCGAAACGAATTAATGAGTAATAAATGCCAAAACAATGGATAGGTATTATACTTTGTATTATGCTCTGTTTACTTTCTTATAATTGAGCTTTATAATTAATTCACGATGAATAATGTAAACAAATACAGCCCCTGTCGCGGGGGTGGTTATATTGAAAATGGATTTTAATTTAACGTAGGTATGCTCATAATATAATAGGTATGTCTATATAGTATACATATATAGTATAGAACGCAATACCCACTTGTAAAACTATGGTTTAGTGGTAATCTTATATTGTAGATCACGAGAAACGTGCTCGATTTATGTGATTCTCAACTGAAATTCATGTTATACAATTTTATTTTCATATTTTCGTTTGTTGTTTCGTCTGATCATAAATTCATAATTATATGATTTGTGTGTGTTATATTTAGGATTAATTAAAATATTAATCGTGTCACGGTAGTAACATACATTATATACACCTAGGTACATATAATATAGTTGGATATTAAAATCTTTAATTACACAACCATTAAAAAATGTCTTTAAAAATAATCAGATCCAGTACACTTAAAATAATCTTGTGAAAACTACACACAATTTACATTATTTTTCCCTTCCCACGTCCTGCGAATAGTAAATTAGTAACTACACATAATTTTGTGTCTTTGATTATATAATCATTAGTTTTTCAATAAAATCATGTTGATTACATCGACAACGAATGTTTTTAAGTATTTAATTTTTAGTTGTTTTCATTCGTAGACGAATTCACTATATTCACAATATGAATACTCTCTCTCTCACATTGCTAATCTCGGTTATCTATAATTTTAATTCAGCGAAGGTTTTTCAATGTTTTTAATTAAACGTTTAAACATCTGGCCGTATATGAATAATATGTAGCCATATGGTTTCTCAAGCATCAAGTGTTGTGTGTAAAACAAACACAATGTTGGTTTGATAATACCCCTAAGCAATCTCAAACGTTATAGTGATCTCGTCTCGTAATTTTTGTTTCGTTCTTGGTGGTTGGTTACATATGTGGATTTTTTTTGTTGTTGCCACCAGAACGTCTAATAATAATAATAGTAACACACACACACACACACGATACCTTTTTTTTTCTTCTTTTTTTTTTCAAAAAACCCTAAAGTCACCAGTTTTATTAAAACAAACGCGAGCGTTTGTCGAACGAGAGTTAAAGTTATTTCTAATTATGCTTCATTATTAAAATGGTCTTTGACTCGTCGCATATTAAAAACAAAAAGGTACAGCGTGTACGAACTTCTAATTCATATTATCATTATGTATTATTATAATAAACGTGTGAATATCGCGCGCATAAATATACGAACTACGCAGACTCGCGACTGCGCGTACGGGTGTACGACGTACACCTATATATATATATATTATACGCGCATCGCATAAACGTGATCAAAATAATTTTTGGCGTGCTACAAACTCCGCCGAGTATAAACTACGTACTATACGTTATATTCCACCAGCGCGGAATATAATATTTTAAAATGTCTGTGCTGATGTATGGGCTCTTAAGTACACCCCGGTGCTTTGTTCAAAACTTTATGCGGAAAACACCGCGTGTACATGTACCTAATAAATATATGTGCTACCATATTATATAGTTGTATATAGGTAGAGCAGGTACACGAAAACATAGCTCTCATATATTTTTATATAATATTATTGTGTCTCTTGTCGTGATTGTCTCCGCCCACTGTAACCTAACTGTTTTCATTTTTTTTTTTTTTTTTTTTCGTACATAGTATTATTGAAATTTGATTTATCCCCCCCCCCCGGTACTGACTATTGTTACTACTTACTACATACATATTACTGTAGAGCCACATTTTTCAAAAACAAAACCCTATTTACTAATTATTTAAAAAAAAATCTATATAATATTATATAATACTAAAAAAAAAAAAAATCAAAATCTTTTTTGTTTTTTACTTTTTAGCCTGCACAACAACACTCGGTATTACGTATATTATATTGCAAAAACGTGAACGATTTCGCTTGATCGTAAAGTCATAATAACGCGCGCGCTCGCGCCGTGGGGGGGGGGGGGAGTTACTATTTCAATGTAAAATAAAAATAAGACAGTAAAAATAGTAAAATAAGGAAATAAAGTATAATATAGGTATACTGCGTATACATAGGTATTAGATGTGTCGTGTGTGTGTGTGTGTGTGGTTGGTATAACGACGGAACTTGCATGTAGCGCGTATGATATTCGGTGTAAATTTATGCGAAATGGCGATCGGAAGTGACTTTGTAGTCATTTCGGTTTGCCTCTGGGGCGTAACTAGACGTGTAAAATATTACGACGGGCGTTTTTGAGATATGGTGAGTTTAGTTATACCTGCCCCCAACCCTTCCGTCGTCGCTTTTCGCTTTTCGCTTTTCACTCCGTTCCCTTGACGTCCGCGATCACAAACGATTTGTATGCCGGCTCGCGGGGCTTTTTTTTTTCTTTTTTTTTTTAATATTCTCTGCCGGTGATCGATGACCGTATTATTATAATTTATATTCACCTCTACACGATATTATATGCCATTATGAATATGATTAAAGTAGTTTTTTATTCGTGAGAATAACATCCGTCGGATGTTTGCTTATAATTTCTATTTTATTTTAATTACTGTTGTTTATTTTACCTATTGGCGTATTTACCGTATTCTACGTATATACGCACCTATAATTCATTTGATTATCACTACTATTGATCTAAATTTTCCTTCTTTTCCGGCTCCCTTATTCGTTAGGACTGTAGAGTTTCGATTTTTGTATATGAATAAGGTATAGTCTTCATACTCGTTAACCTGTGAGTTGTAGAAATGTTATCGTTGTTTTTTCAACATTGATATTACGATATTATAGTCAATATTCGAATAATAAAAATATATAACATTCGTTACATTTACAAACGACTATATCAGTATAGACATATTTTCAAAGATTTTCAAATTATTAAGCGTGTTTCTTCTTTTAAATGGGAAAGGGACGAGAAAAAGCGTAAGTTAAGGTTTTTATAACAATTATTTTAAAATAACATTGCCCTTTTCCTATATTCGAGTGATCATAATATTATTGTTTATAAATGCTAATGTTTTATGATTTATACATATGTATTATGTTGATATACGTATATATTATATACAGCTGCAGTTATAAATAATAATATAGTTAATTATGTAATGATTGTCACGTCTTCTGGGCCGTTATTAAATATTGAGATGATTTCCAATTTTCCTTCCGAAGAACGCCCCAGATTATATATATATATATATATATATATATATATATATATTTATATAGTAATAATTCAAGCCCTATAGTACATAATATAACTTTTGATGTGTTTACCTTTTTGATTATCATTGTACTATAATGCTAAATGGATGGTCTTGAAAACAGAAATGGTTCTCTTTCGCTGTGATACTTGTATGTTTGCTTTATCCATTGAAAATACTTGACCTGTATAATACATACATACATAATATATACATATACATACACACACACACACACACATATATATAAAGAGAGAGAGAGAGAGAGAGAGAATTTTCCGCTTGTTGTTTTTTACGTCCCAATCAAAGTTTCACTGGCTTTAATTCTATACGTCCTATTGGCATTGATTATATTATTATTATTAAATTGTGACGACCAAATTCTCGAACGCATTGTTATCTATATTTCAGTGATGAAGACATATTTTTCTAAATTTCCCCTCCCCCTCCAACCGTCACGATAACCGTTCGTTTTATGTTGATTTCTGTGGCCATGTAATGTATAATAACAGTCGTCTACCGACCGCTCTTTTATACAAATACGTCATATGTTTAATACATATACACGAGCAATACATATAATATCGTTTCGTTAAATCGAAAAAAATTTAAGTATATAATATATGTGTGCATATATACCTACATATTATGTACATATACATCCATTTTCGTATATGACATTATACCATTGTTTGTAACGTGAAATGACGAGTACAAAGCTCTGTATATTGTTTCGTCGTCCTGTATACATATATAGGTATACATATAGTTGTACGCTCCTAAGAATTCAATTCTATACGATGACGTTTTGATATTCTTTCAGCCGTTGCTCGTCGTTTGTTCAACTCTCTTTGTCTAACGGCGATGGAAATTTCCATCGCAGTCTTTTGTATCTCTTATATTACTATTTATTCTCATTTGCATTTCATCAACTTTTTTTTCAGAGATCTTTCTCGTTAATTACTCGTGAAATAGCATTTGAAAGGTTCGACCCCCTCCAATCATATACTCCGACGTTATTGTTTTTATCCATGTCTTTACCTTGACAATACGTCTGCACGAGGAACCCGAAAACCTTCTTTTAAACTTTCCATCCGTCAATAAACGTCTGTAAACATAATTAAAGAACAATTTTATCGTTATGCTGCACAACAACAAAAACGCAATGCAAATTTAAATACGTACATAATATATTTTTAATTATAAAATATACGATCTAATGAATTTGATTGGGAAAACATTTGCAATTTATAAATCGTACCTATAAGGGTGTACATCAATTTTATTTGATTATACCTAATTAATTCTTATAATTTTTTTGAATCATTGTATTAATTTGTATATACTACAATCGCGGGAACAGTTTTTAATTTTAGCTTTCGAAGGATCTTTAAAAGAGCCGAGACCTTGGTATGTGAATTGCACACTTTGCACACTGATTTATTTTGGCAAATCGTTGATAAAATATATTTTGACTACACTTGTTACTACTGCACGTTGTTGTGTAGTGTTGTAGAATGCATATTGTGTACACAAACACACTCGGATATTTATAATTGTCCCTCATAGGTTTGCAGTACCTGCATTTGTAGTTTTTACTTCCAACAGTCACAGGTCGTGGAATCTGGCTGTGAACCATTATCTAATCATAAACTAAACTTTAAGTTACAGAGATTAAAATTACATAAACTGTTCCTGTGTAGATATAAATTATTTTACACGTCTGAATATTCTATACGTATGTGTGCGCATCCGTGGTAATTATACATTATATATTCATAATACGTGATCTATCAAAAATACATAAATTTACGAACGCTGCCTGTGTACGTATGTAGTAGTAATAATAAACGTTATAAATCTTCGGCGGTCGCTTTTTTTAGTGGTCCAACGCAACGTTAAATATACATTTATCGTATAAATGTCTATTAAATGTATAACACACACACATATTATATGTATATTATAAATATAGTGTTATACACGTCATATATATATATATATATTAGGCTTTATCTGTCCGAAACTGTTCGGCACGGTTTATACGGTGAAAACTTCCTGTTTAATATAACAGGACAACTAAACCCAAACACCGAATTTTCAAAGACGTATAAATTAACCAAGTTCGATTATATTTATCACATGGCTATGCTATATTATGATAAATCTACAAGATAACAAAATACACACGCCGTTGTAATAGTTTTATATTTATTTACGTGTAGGTGTAATGTGGATGACGTAATAACGGCGAGCACATCATATTATGTTAAACATTTCAAGTCTCTGGGGTCATTATTTTTTAAACTACAAAAAAAAAATATTAATTTTTGTTCGTGTAAAGTATATATTATATATATATATAATGTATTGTAATTATAACGCGTCCTGAAAATGCGTTGGAAATTCAACAACGATGATTATATTAATCGACGAATAACCGCATACTTCATTCGACGTAATAATAATTTCGGAGATTTGAATTTTTCCGCGATTATTTGTTTTAGCATTTTATCGATGAGGTATGACTTTTTTTCGAAGTATCAAATAATAATCCAGGTCATGTTTATAGTGCTAAATCGAAAAAATACGATAAGTATTCAGCTTAACTTCAAAAACATGAAAATTAAATATAAATAATACAATTATATTTGTTTTTAGCAGATTTGACGAATAGAATTGCAAGGATTTTTGCAGTTTTAATTGCGTTTTTTAATTTCGTCGTAGAGTCACTACTTTTGGATTTGGATAAACAACAAATAAATATAAAATTATTATTTATTTTTTTTTTGTATAAACTTAATTATTTTTATTGCGTTAATTACACAAAGAATTGCGTTTTCGGAGGTAATTAAAAAATATTTATCACGATTAAAACAATTATTGATATTTTCTTTTATTATTTGAATTCTTCTAAGAAAAGTTACTCGGTGTGCCAACACATTAATGAGTTAAAGTAGATGTAATTACTTCGAGAAATATTCGTATAGTATATAGATTGATGATTTAAATTAATTAACTTTGTGACCTTGCAGGTGATGACGAAAAATTAATAAAATGTGTATTTATCAATTGAATTATTAGAAAAATAATTTTAATTTCTATAAGTTATTCTTGAAATTCGAATTTTCCCGGACTTTTTAAATAATCGATTGAAATCACAAAAAAAATAAATAAATACTTTCGGTTGTTCATTGCGTTGACACGATGCACCATCATGATTTAGCAGGTTTCTTTTAAATTTTTCAACTCGAATTTTCCTTGTAATTGTCTATTTCGATTGCAATACATCTGAACTCGTCAAACTTTATTACGAATCGTGAATAATAAATTTATAATTTTTATAAAATAAATATCAGTATACGAGTAAATGGGATTCTTTTCGATTTTAGGTAATATTTTAATGTACGTCGAAAACAGCGTATATTATAATAATTGTAACTGGGGTGGTATTATTTTTAAAACGTGGTGTACAATTTACAAAGACCGCCGCTGGTCTCTGTTATTTAGAATGTTTACTGTATAATAATATTGTAGGTACCCATAACTAACACGAGAAAACACACAGTACAGCTTACCATAATAAAAAGAACCATTACGCTTCTTTATACACATCTTTATACATACGTACGTACGTATTATACACCCGAGTCTTTATATCCTTTACATCGATTTGAATTTCATTTTAAATCACTTTGAAGTTTGTGAATTTATCGTACACGCGTTCCGCATTACGTATATACTCGGCTCGAAACAGAATATATTGGAAATGATCTTATACTTTCTGAGCTCTATTATACGGTCTATACATATGCGCACGAAACTTCTTTGCCGTCGCGAAATTGCGGAAACGATTTTATTCAAAGGCGCATTTCTATATACTTCGGTGTATACTGCGCTAAAGCTGTACGCTGCAGTACATGCCGATTTGAATAACGGTCGTTCCGAATTCTCGGGCGTCGTGTACGTCAGATCTTTTACGGCGGAATAACCACTTGTTTGTTTTTGAAATTTAAACCTCCGGTACAAACGTCTTAAAATTAAACAAAAAACGTAACACTATTGTACAAGCAATCGCTACAGCGATGTTGTAGTCACAGAAAACAATCGGATTACGATTATTATTAAATTTGTTCAATAATATACATATTATGTATGCATATAGCGATTGTTAATCCGACGCACGTACTCGTATATGCTCTAACTACTTAGATCTTTGTGAATATGATATATTGAGATTAAAAAATGTGAATAATATTTTCTGTAACCAAATCTATATCTATATGATAAAAGAGGTTAGCTAATAATGTTAAGAAACATAATGTCATATCACATGTAATGTTATTCAAACAGATAGTATTGTTTTTTATTTGTTATTGTTAAGTACGATTATTAATGAGGTAAAGGGACAGAGAATACCTTACAAATTACTAGTTTTTTTACATTCGATTTTTGAAGTATAGACATTTTAAGAAAAAAATTCACTATAATTATTATAATATCAGATACGTATCCGATATCCTTTATCCTTTATCTATATGAACGGGCCTTTTTTATGTTCCCATTTTGTGACTACGTTATTTAACTTTTTTCCAATTTTTTTTCACAGAGTTGTTCCAAATACCTAACACCTGGTGGTGTCACCACGTCGCCAGATTTTGCTTTTAAAGGGTCGAAATCGGTAAAAATAAATATTATAAAACACGAATCCCTATTTACCAGGTATCCTCATCACGCGTGAACGGCTGGACCGATTCAGCTAATTATATTTTTCGTTGTGTTTGTTATTGTCAGGAGAAGGATCTCGAGGAATATAAATTAAGAAAATTCACCCCAAGTGGAAAACGTTATTTCTCGATCGGATTTTTTTGAAACTCAGCATACAATATAGTAATGCAAAAATCTTTTTTATTTATTTTTCAAAATTCAACCCCTAAGGGGGTCAAAGGGGTTGAAAATGAAGAACGTTATTTCTCCCTCATACCGGGAAAAACTTTTCGCGGGCTAGATTTTGAGATGCAACGATCAGCAGCGAGTGCGTGGTAATTTGCATTTTGTGTGAATAGATTATTATGTCATCGAAAAACCCGACGATCTTTACGCAAAACGTATTGATTTTGCAATATCATATTATTACATAACTTTTATCGAAATCGCGTGCGTGCGACGAACAATAAAACGAATACAATAGAACTTTTTTCATTGGACGGTCGAATGCGATCGCAGACAAATCTATCGTCATTGGTCGATATGCTCGCCGTGACGCGTACAATTAAAGCGAAAACCCGACGATCTTTACGCAAAAGGTATGGATTTTGCAACATATTATTACGCATAACTTTTACCGAAATTGCGTGCGTGCGCGCTCCATTTCTCTTTCAATCGTAGACGCCGCCGCGCCGCCGCCGTCCGCACATACTTGCAATAAGTTAGTTATATTTTTCATACTACAACATTCACTAGAAATAAACGGCAAAACAACGTCTGCCGGGTCAGCTAGTTGTAGTTATAAAAGAGTAATTAAAGTTTAATGATTTCGGTATAAATAATGTAAAATATTAATTAAAATAATGTCAAAACGTAAAGAGTACACGTGGAATGTATTGTTATTAAATCACTTATATTGGAGTATTAAAAATGACGACGAATTTATTTCACTTGTGAACATTAAAGTTTAAGGTACAAAAGTCACTTCTATGATGTATTTGCAACACGCGCGCTAAATTTTAACACGTTTGAGTAATTTTATTCGAAGGCGATAGAAAAGTTGGCATATTCAATGTTGATTCGTAAACGACGACGTATAGTAGTTAAAAATACCAATCAAATTTAAGGTACAGTTTTATTTTTCTATTCACTGGGAAATGTGAAAAAAAATAAAAATATTTTCAAAAAACTTCTCTTGCACATTGATAGAACATTACTATAAATACTTCTCACTTCATATGCATTCACATATTATTTAGTCATTACATATAAAACAATATTATCACAATAAACATATGAAAATGTAATCTGTTTGATTTCCTACGACTATTTTTTCAAAATAATAACTTATGTATATTATGCTCTACAGCGTCTACAACAATATAACTATTGTAGTCTTTACTAAAAAAGAAGTACTGTAATTAAAATCTCTCAAAAAATTTTCAAAACAGTAAAAAAAAAAGAAGACAAATAATATGACGTATGTGAAAAAAAACTATCTCATTGTTTTTACGAAAAAAAAAAAAAAAACCCCTCTGATTCAAAAATACACTGTTATTAACATTTTTCAAATTCATACTTTGTTCCTATTTTGAATTTTTCATTTTCCTATAATTCTCTCTGTTCTTTTTATTTTCACATAAACAAAGCTTGAAAAATGTTAATATTATAATACATATTTGGGATGGACTTTTTTCTTTTTAATTTCGATAAGAAGAATATAAAATGGACACTTTTTTACTTTTTAAAGTGAATAGATTGAACACATTTGAACTATACACATAAATCTGTAATATATAATATCTGTCTGTTGTAATGTATTTCGTGTAGTCGTCGAGACCGAGCACATGATACGATTTGTCCATGATGTATACCGATCGGATTTTAATGCACGTTTAAATTACTATTTCAGAGAAACGCGAATGGCAGAGAAGAGGAGAAATAAGAAGATTTGCTCTACTGCGCCACCATCGTATTGCGAGGAAATAAGAGTTTATCGGGCCGGAGGCAGCGAAGAAAGCACCAATGAGATATCAAAAAGACTATTAGAACGCACTTGTGTGGATTTAAGGGTAATATTATGTAAAGCGACTAAGCGAAGAGATTTGCCATGTACGTATAATATGTAAGTACACGCAGCTAGGACAGGTGCGTCGTCGTAGTAAATATGTAAGTGTGTGACGACGACGATAACAATAACGTTTAATATAAAAAATTCAATGACTTTTTATTGTTTTATCGCGTCATTTTTCATTCGAAGAAGTGCACTTTCACATTATCCGCTTTTATATTAAGCCGGCGCGCGCCGTGTGTGGTAAATGTGTATAGGTATATACCGTATACACCGTATAATCTAAAATCGGTCGTTTTAAAATATTTTCTTTTTTTTAATTTTCTTTTCATCGACGGTTTAACTGTAGGAAAGCGCCCGCGGGGGGGTTTTCGTCTCGAATGGTTAGAAATCGCGCAACAGTCGTCCTCTGCAGGCGTCCTCGGCGGTTAAGCTGCTGCAGGACGCGAGAGAAAAGAGAAATATCCGATCCCTCGCTGCGGTATCCGACCCACACGCCGCGAGTAATGTTTTTGTAATTTTTGTTCAGAATATACGCATCGGTAGGAGTCGAACGATTTCGTTTTGTCTACTTTAGAAATACTGTCGATAGCACCAAGTGTTTTAGAACAACAAATGTAACTTTAGTCACTTTAAATTTGTCACTGCTATACAATAATACAAGGTTTATCACAACGGGATCCTGAGTTTGTGGTCCTGAGATCCTGAGGACTGTACTATTTTTTGGCGAACGATTCAATATTGATTACACAAAACTTTTTGTTATTACACGTGTAATTCGAACAGTGGCGAATATTTTAATGAGTCAATTCACAGGTTAATTTAAATAAGTTATTGTTAAGTATATCATTTTACTATAATATGTAGGTACATAATAATTAAATATCATTAAAAAATAAATAAATATCTGGGGAGGAACCGCCCCGTAACTACGCCACTGAATTTATGAAATACATAACAGCACGTGAGTTAGATTACGTCGAGTTAACGGTGTCCATACTACTGAATGTAATTTTTCACCTTTGGAAATTCGATTCTCGAATCGTCTATGACCCAAAATTTGAGTGACTTTTTCTCGCGGGCTACCTAAAATTATTGTTATAATAGTATACGAGCTCACAAATCTCGCACGTTGATCGAACAGAATCGGAGGCGATTAGGGGAGAAGCGGCGACAATCGATGCCGACGGGCCTATAGCGATTGGAAATTGTCGACCAAAGGTGGAAAATCGCATTCGGCGGTAAGACGGACGACGGACGCCGCGGTATTATTACTTTAATAATAAAAATAAATACTATTTACCTATATTTAATTCATTAATTATTGCGTTAATTTTTTGATTTTATACATTTTGGGGCCGGCAGCTAGAAATCGTATTCCTATCCCACTGTGCGGCGCCGCCGCTCGTTTTTATAAGTTTTTTTGTTTCGATTTTAAAAGGCTCTTCTCGTGCACGTCGTCGTACGTCTGCGTTTCGAACGGGGCACACGGGGATAAATTTGGATTTTTCGAGACGGTCCGTTTGAAAAACGTCGGGTTGCTGCCGTCGGTGGTCACACCCCGCGCGTACCGCGTCCGAGTCGAACCCTACACACGAACTCCGGGCGGAGGTGTGCCCCCCGGTAATCTATTCCGCCGACCTTTTTCGGTCGCCGTCGCATTGTCTAGGAGGAACGCGAGCACGTTTATTATACACGCGAGCGCGCGAGTATTATATACACGTCTTGTGGCGGTAACATTTCCTTCGGCGCTCGCGTCGACGAGGAGAGGAGATTATTATATTTTTTTTTCTTCTCTTCTCCGGACCGCCGCCGCCGCCGTGGTATATACTATATATACACACATCGTACCTGCGCGCGACCACTATAATTTATATTATATACGTGTATAAATATATTACGGTGCCAGTCGGCGGAGAGGCTGCGGTCGCGCATCTCTCGTGATTCTTTTTAATTAAATCGAAATATGTCGCACGCGCGGCCCGTGACGGCGGCGGCAGCCGCGGCGGAGGAGGCGATTACGCCGGTCGACCGTGGCGGCGGCGGCGGCGGCGGCGCAAGCGTCGTGATCGCGGGGCGGTGACGGGACGGGACGGCGGTGGTATATTGATTACGCGAAGAGCGCGCCCCCCTCGTCCTGGCCTCAAGTCACCCGCGCGCCCGTCGCGTATGTCGTTGTGCCGCGAAAAGCGCGGGGGACCGCCGCGTCGACGAGTGTGTGTCGGTCGGAGGCGGCGCGGCGTGCGCTTCGCGTTCCGGTCAGTCGGCGGCGGCGATATATGTGTACATATTATATATACCTTATAATATATATAAATATACGTATATATTATTATTATAAATACAGGGTGGCCGCGTCTATTTTTTGTCCGAAGCGCGGTTAGGGGGTCATCCGGAAAAATGTATATATAACATTTCAAAATAGCCTGCAATCGTTCTCGAGACGAACGCGGTATATTATATATCGCGAAACTCCGATCGGTCTCTACGTCTAAGTCTGGGCCGTCGTAATAATAAATTAGTATGAATATTAGCAGCAGACGGGCCTTTTCAACGATTCGTCGTCGTCGTCAATTACACTGCGACATAGTATACGCCGCGCAGATAGGTAGCACAACATACTAATGCCTACAGGTTAACGGGGGGGAGGTCGGTCCGTCTCGAAACGTCAAGTATACCCCATCTAATCTATTAATTAGCCGGCCGACGGTACGCTCACCGTCCCATAAACTCACATTTGCTCCGCGAAACCGGCGACCACTCGATTTTCCATACAACCGTTTCATGGCAACTCGAAATATCGGGTCGCTCGAAGTGAGGAGAGTAGAAAATATTTGTCGACCGGACTCGTTTCACGTCTCCTCCTCACTACTACTACTATTATATTATAGTATATAAAATCGTATCGGAACGATTAAAATTAATATTTACCGAGATGTTATTTTCGTCCACCCTGTGTATAAAATAAATAAATATACATAATATTATAATATAAATAAAAGCGTACCGGCGGCGGCGGCGGCGGCGCGTAATAATACATAGTGCGGGACGACCCCCGCGAGCGCGCGTGCTTGTCGCCGTCGGCCGTCACATCGCGTCGTATCGCGCGCCGCACACCGCCCGTAGTGCCGCGCGCGCGTCGTGTCCGTCGTAAGCGCCGCCGCCGCCGCCGCCGCAGTGTTACGCGCGAGAAGCCCGCGGCGAGTTGGCGAGTCGCCCGACGCACAGCATCATCACAAACGCATCGCGCGCCGACACGTCACTGTCTCCCGTCGCCCGTCTCGCGCTTCCCGTGCACAGCTCGCGGCGACATGGCTGACCAGGTGGTCGACCTGAACGTGGGCGGCGTGTTCTACACGACGGCCGTGTCCACGCTGGTGCAGGCGCAGCCGTCGCTGCTGGCCGACCGCTTCACCGGCCGCCTCGACCCGTTGCCCAAGGACAGCAAGGGCCGGTACTTCATCGACCGCGACGGCGTGCTGTTCCGGTACGTGTTGGACTTTCTGCGCGACGGCAAGCTGTCGCTGCCCGAGAGCTTCCGCGAGAAGGAGCGGCTCCGGCTGGAGGCCGCCTACTACCGGCTGGACGGGCTCACCGAGCGGCTGCGCGAACAGAAGCCCGGCTACATCACCGTCGGCTACCGCGGCACGTTCGCGTTCGGCCGCGACGGCCTGTCCGACGTCAACTTCCGCAAGATACCGCGCATACTGATATGCGGCCGCGTGGCGCTGTGCCGCGACGTGTTCGGCGAGTCGCTGAACGAGAGCCGGGACCCGGACCACGGCGACACGGACCGGTACACGGCCAGGTAAGACGTTTTCACAATAATCATAATATTATACACTTATCTACCTATCTATCTACCTATCTCCCAGCGAGCTTTTTTTTTACGAAATAAAATAAAATATTGCATTTGGCCGATTGGACCGGTTCACGGCCAGGTAAGACGTTTTCACAATAATAATATTATATTTATCTACCCATCTCCCAGCGAGCTCTTTTTTTCCGAAATAATAACAATATTGTATTTGGCCGATTGGACCGGTTCACGGCCAGGTATGACGTTTTTATAATAATATTATACACTTATCGACCTACCTCCCCGCGAGCTTTTTTTTTCGAAATAAAATCAAATAATATTGTATTTGGCCGATTTGAACGATTGGACCGGTAAACGGCCAGGTAAGACGTTTTCACAATAATCATAATATTATATACACTTATTATCTATCTCTCGGCGAGCTTCTTCTTTTTTTTCCGAAATAAAATAAAATATTGCATTTGGCCGATTGGACCGGTTCACGGCCAGGTACGACGTTTTCACAATAATATACACTTATCGACCTACCTCCCCGCGAGCTTTTTTTTTTCCGAAATCAAATAAAATATTGCATTTGAACGATTGGACCGGTACACGGCCAGGTACGACGTTTTCACAATAATAATATTATATTTATCTACCCATCTCCCAGCGAGCTTTTTTTTTACGAAATAAAATAAAATATTGTATTTGGCCGATTGGACCGGTTCACGGCTAGGTAAGACGTTTTCACAATAATAATATTATACACTTATCGACCTACCTCCCCGCGAGTTTTTTTTTGTTCCGAAATCAAATCAAATAACAATATCGTATTCGAACGATTTTACACGTGAACATAATATATTATATGATATTTATCATTAAATTAATGTTTGGCCCGATTCACCGCCGAGGTATGACCTCGGTGAAATCGGAGTCTGCTGATCAATGGGTATTTTTAATAAAGAAAAGAGAGAAAGAGGTAAAACAAATAATACAAATTATAGTAAAATTGTGAAATTTATTGCAATCGTACTCGTTATTGTTATACGTAATATCATATATTTCTTCCGTAATGATCTAAACCAGTGTTTCCCAAACTTTTTATCTTTACCGCCCACTTTCAAAAAAAAAATCCGACAAACGCCCCCTTAAAATAAAATATTGTTACAAAAGTATGCAATGAAAAATGAAATGTATTGTTTATAAATATTCATATAATGTATAGGTACGAATGAAAATAAATATCTTAATGAGACGGATGTGGTTGGTGTCTTTGATTCAGCCATGATGTGAAAAACGTTTAAAATTTAAATAAAATAATACACAACAAATTACGTTTTTCAACAAAATATTTAGATCACGTACGGTGTTTCTGTTATTGCGATAACGATAGATGAAACTGTCACCGCCCCCTTTTTGTAATGAAATGCCCCCCGATTAAGCTTGTAACTTCCATTGCCCCCCTTTGGGAAACACTGATCTAAACGATTCGGAATCGTATATTTGAAGAAAAATACGATGTCATCATCCTTAACCCGGCGATGAGAACAATTTAAAAATCATCCCAATTCGTCTGCTACGCGTTACGCATGGTGCGGCGGTCCGTCACGGCAATCTCGTTTTCGATAAACGCGCGTTAAACTATATTATATCACGGTGGCACGACCGTGATTTTCGGGGCGAATGTTCGGCACGGACTCCTTCGAGGTGGGCATAGAGGTGAAGGTATAGTTCGGTGTTGGAAAAAAATATTACGTATATTATGAACATAAAGTCGACTATTTATTGCAATAATTGAAAACAATATTATTATACAAAAAACGAATTCATTAATATAATATCTCGACGATATCGAGTGAAATTAGTGTCTTGTACTCCGTTTCAGTAGGTATTTCGGGGGAGTCGAAAGAAATTCGCGCCGCCGCCGTATCGTAGTAATTTTCGCGCGCGACGGACAATATTCTCCGTCCGTTTTTTGTTGTTGTTGTTCGATCGTCATTAACATTCTATCATCGTCTCTGCTCTCCGTTTTCTTATTTACTTCCCAACACTCGGATCCCGTCGCCGCGCCGCGCCGTCGCCCAATCACTTTTAAAATCGACCTCTATTCATCCCCTCTCATCATTACAACACAAAACACCACCTGAGCTCGATCCCGTCGTAACCTTCCTCTGCTCTCCTCCTTTTCCGTCGATTCGAAAAAATTCAAAAACTTTTCAAGTCGAAGCGCGTTGTTTTTGTGTCTGCGACGTTTTCGACGGTTACCCCCGGACTACAGTCTCGCGATCAGTGCTCGAATCGGACGGAGAATATAATAATATTATTAGAAGTGTAACGCGAAAATAATATTATTTGGCGTTTCTCGAGATTTGAATGTCTTATACGAGAATTAATAACAAGCTCCAAACGTTCCGGGTGACAAATAACGCCACGATAAACCGATATTATATTATATTTTATTAAACGAAAAAAAGGTTTCGATTACAACATTAAATATTCGTATAACGACGTTTTTATTTTCAACATTGAGTTCATAAACGTTTCTCTAATAACGGTCAGGCCTACCTAAATCTCGTTTCGAACGGTTTGCTCGGTCCGCCTGAAAATATAACTACCCCCGTTTAAACCATTTTATACTATCGTTTTGATAACAACCGTTTTTTTTTTTTTTTTTTATAGTGAAAACGACTCGATTATTATTATAGACGTCTTTTACGCAGATACATTCTTCTCGCGCCTTGCGTCCCGTTTTTAAAGACGATTAGAAAATATACACCGAAAATATATATTTCAAAACGAGTAAGGCACTCTCCGTATCGCCGCGTCATCCTTCCGAGTATTGGGTATACGATATAATATAATGTGTTCTCGGCGAATGTTTATAAACCACTCCGCTGCATTACACCACTCGGCCGACCGCGATGTGAAGTGTCGCGGGATTATTTATTATTTTTGAAATCCGAGAGAGAAAAAAAGACGATTCTACACAGACTCTTCGACTCGACAATTCTTACACAATTACCGGGTGCGAATCAGATTGTTTCGATCTTGGTTAGATATCACCCGATAGCGATCGGAAAATTTGTTCGAAACGTCGTCGTGTTTCATACGTACCACCATAAATTATTTGTGTTCCAAGCGGAATTATGCGTATTCTCCCGCGTTAACGAGACGAGAATCAACGACCTTTTTATTGTTTTTCCATTGTTATCGCCGTCGTAATGCGAAAATCACGAGTTTTTTCGTCGTCGTCGAAAAGGTGTAAACCGTCGCGCGATGTTTTAATCTGCGCGCCCCGGAACACCACACACGTCACGTTATCCTTCCATTATCGATGCACCGCGCCCTTTTTTTTTTTCCGTTCGTCCTTTTCTATCTGTTCGTGGCGGCGCCGCGTCGTAATGATATTACGCGCGTCACGTTTTACGGGTGTTGCGAATTTGCAAGTTTGCTTGCGTGCTCGCGCGTCGTCGGACGAGTGGGGCTCGTCGACGTGTGTGTAAAAAGTATACCTCGTGCGTGTGTAACGCGTACACCACCACCCGTTTTCACGCTTTTACTATTATTATTATTATTATTATTAGTATGATTGTTATTGTTACGAGTATTATCTCGTACACGGCGTGTGCGCGACGTAACGTTATAATATACGAACGGTCGAGTCTGGTGGCTTTTATTTTATGCGAACGCGTGCGAAATGAATATTTTAATAGGTCCCAAAGCAACACGTGTTGTTTGACGTGTCTCGTCGTCGTTCGGCGCGTTATATTTTTATTCATATTACGTATGTGTGTAGCGCCAGAGTGGTGGTGGGGGGGGGGCGGTTTATTTTTAAGGGCGCGAGAACGCGAAAAATAATAAACTATTATTTCGCGGAACTTTCCGTTCGCCAGCCGTTTGTGTTATTATTATTACGGTCGCGGCGATATCGTTGTTATCGTTATTCGTTTAGGCGTGTCGCCTTATTTTTTTTTTTTTTTTCTATTGTGAATTCGCTCTCTCGTGTCTTCACACACGTCAAGTTCTAAAACATTAACAACGCGCGTAACCAACAACCCCACCTCCGCGCGTCGTCGTCGCGTACTCTAAAACACAAAATAACGCGTTGTTCCGTTTTTCATCGTAAACAAATTATTATAATGATTATATTATAATACTCTCTGGTTATTCGTCGCCGGGACAACAGCTGGCGTTCCACTTTAGGTATACTCCGTCGTCGCGGTCGTCCGAAATATTTCACACTCGATAATATTGTGTACTACACGTTGTTTAGAAACTCGAATCGATCGAGAAACGTCGCGATTTTATACAATCGATAACGAGTGGCGTGCGAGGGGTTTTTCTCGAAACTTTGTCGCGCTGTAACGGTTATTAGAGTAGTAGTTCGGTGCATGTGTATTGGTGGAGAGAACTTTAAAACTTTCCGCGTTTGAAGTTTGATTGCTGATGATTTTTCTCCAGCTCGGCTTTTCGCCGCTAATCGTTTATTTTAGTAACGCGCGCGCGGGCTCGAATTATTGTTCGTACGTATTTTCGTAGGCGAGACGAATGAGGCGGTATCTCGGCAGGACTTTTGCAGGAATGACCGTAAAACAAATCTTAGCTCGTCGCTGCGATAGCAGCTATCAAACGTCTTACCCGTTTTTTTATGTTTTTCCAAATCCAACTATAAAAAAATCGGAAAAAACCAAATTCGTCGTCTGTGATTATTTCGTTCGCCCCGGGAACGCATACGCCATTCGGGTCGACGATAATTTTTTTTTTTCCGTTCGAGTTCTATTTTATTCTTCTAAAATAAGTCACCTCGCTTGAAAAATACAGTCAGTACACTGCCGCCGACTCGGCATGGCGCACACTACCGAGTAGTGTGATATTCGTAATTAAATTATTGTAGATTAAATAATTGAGTCTTTTTTTTTTTGTTTTTATTACAAAATTATCAACATGAAACGCGCACGAAGTCGGTTTTTTTTTTCATACCTAATTAACTGTTTGTTTTTTTTTCGTTATACACAAGTCATTACTATAGGGAGTGGATTTAAATGCAAATTGAATTTCTTTGTCGGAGCTCCAAACAATGCTTTTCGAGCACAAAGATGGTTTCACATGTCATAGAATTAAATAAAAAAAGACAAAAATTTAAATTATAATTTGCATTTTAAAAATGTTTGTTTAATTTTCGAGGGTGTATTGTTTTTAATCGAATAAACGCGTTGCATTTCGCGTTCTAGCTAGCTGTTATCGTGTCGTATTTTTCGGAAAGAAATCGAACCACTTGTTTGTTATACTCCAACGATATACACAAATAATTTTCGTCTTTTCGACCACGTCGATTTGTTTCAGTTTTTAAAAATCAACGGTGTGTAATCATTGTATATACTTCATCTCTCATCGCCCCTAGTTTACGCCTACGGTAAAATACACGTGTACTCTTCGATAATAATTATTATCAGTGCGAATATTTCTTATTTTCGGAGGTCGAAGTAGTGTACGAGATTTTTTCAAAACGTATTGTTGTTTTTACTTTTCTTTTTTAAGGCATGAAAATTTCATTCAAAAGTATACTTATATTATATCACGCGTTTGTTTTCACATTTCTTTTATAAGCAATATTTATAATGTTTTAACTCAACAGACGCGCGTATAAGTAGTGATTTTTTTCATTAAAACCATTTTTTTTTTTTGATTCTTTTCAACACGTTTGTATTGTATATGGTGGGGCAGTGAATCGGGCGATTTTAAAATAACTTTAAAAACCCAACAAGTATTTTTTTTAACAAATATATTTATATAACCTGAAAGTATATAAAATAGTATTAAAGAAGTGTTAATTTGTTATTTAATTTTTATAAATGATATCTGCAAGATGGCGTCCATTTCGAAGCAAGCATTCGTGAAGGCGTCTTTGAAAACTGGTCATGACGTTTCGCAGAAATTCCGGTGAGATTTGTGTCACCTCTTCTCGTATTCTTTGTTTAAGATCATCAAGTGTCCTTAGTGGTGTTTGGTATACTCTACTTTTGATATACCCCCACAGAAAAAAATCACAGGCCGTTAAATCAGGCGAACGTGGAGGCCATGGAATATTCCCATTTCGAGAAATTATGCGGTTCGGAAACAAATATTTTGGAATATTCACTCTAGCTGTATGACTCGAAGCCCCATCTTGCAGATATCATTTATAAAAATTAAATAACAAATTAACACTTCTTTAATGCTATTTTATATACTTTCAGGTTATATAAATATATTTGTTAAAAAAAATACTTGTTGGGTTTTTATAGTAATTTTAAAATCGCCCGATTCACTGCCCCACCCTGTACATTGATTCAAATATTATTCCGTTCGTCTCAAAGCGTTATCGTCGGAAAACAAAACCTCTGGGGGGCCCCAAAGTGTTGCCCGATCTCATCGCCACTTTTTTAACCATCGCTCTTAGCATAAAATTTATCTTTAAAATCGTCGCGGTATAATGCATTCTGAACGACCGCAATTGTAACCGAACAAAACGGTCCTGTTTATCGAAACGCCGCTTAACCTTCTCGCTATCGAATACAAAAGCTCACGCGTTAATTTTATTTTTCATTAGCTATTCGACCGACCTATTCTGCTGCTGCTGCGAGAAATCGTATGATCAATAAGCACGGATGATTGTGTACACGCGCTTTCGACGAGTAATTTCTCTGTTTTCGTCGAGACCGGCGGCGGCGGCGGCGGCGGCGGCGACGGAATCGTTGGAAATCGCGGGGGGTGAGCGTGGAAATCGAATTAATGCGTCTGCGACACAAAACCGAAATATTATTATTCTGCTATGCCGCCGCGGGGCGGTGATAAAACACGCAAATCGCATTGGGGCAAATACGCTAGATTTACCAACGATTTCGCGTTGAATTTATCGATCGTCGACCGGCGATTCGTCTAGCGTATTATATATTCACAAATTATGATAAATCCTATGAAATACGACCGCGCGTTTACGGAGAGAAATTCACGAGTGGCGCGAAAAGAAGATGGGGGGGGGGGACGAAGGAGCAGGAGAAAAAAGTAGGTTATTTCTCGTAAACGTTTTCGTGTTTCGTCGCCGCAAACGCATTATTATAATCTCCTCGCCGGACGTGCGAAAAAAAAAAAAAAAAAAACACGAAACAAAAAACGAGAAAAAAATTCAACGCGTCGCGTCGTCGTTTGTGTAGACGCCGCGCGCCGTACAATGTAATATCGTATAATATATTCCGCGAGGATGATTTCTCCGCCCACCCGCGGGGTAATACTCGTATTTTAAAAGTTAATATTCCGAAATCCGTCTCCACGCGAACTCGGTCACGCGGTCGGTCGTTTTCGAACATCGTCGCCGCGGCGTATAATAATAATAATAAAACGAGCCGAGTGAAAACAATATTAAAAGAAAACGTATTGTTATATTATCGCGCACGCGTGTCAGACGAACTTTTAATAAATCGAACGCGCGACATATTTATAACAAGGGCACAAGAATTAGCGTCCGAGGACCGCCGCGCCGTGTCTCGGGGGGAATAATCGCGCGCGAAACCGGCGGGAGACTTTCGTGCCGAAATAATAGCAAAGAACACATCGCCCGAGTTCCGTGTTGTCGTTCCACGGATTTCCTCCCGTACACGCCGCGAAAAGCGCGGATTTAGACGACTTCGGGAGGGGCTCGATGTGTATCGCGTTAAACAATGCGTTTTCCAAAATCTAACCGCACACCACTACGAATTATTACAATCGATTTTAAATCAAACCCTCTAAAGACGTCAGACACATCGCCGTTCGATATTTCGTATTTTCGTTTTCAATATTTCAACGACGACGCGCGACGATTGGATTGAATATTCGTCGAGCGGGTTCTTGGGGTTCTTTAGATGAACTGAAATCGACCGGCTAGTCGGTAGTCGGTGCTCGAAGGACTCCCCTTGTGGCGATAATTATTGTCTCCTCTATCCCACCCGGCACCGAAATCACAGGGAACTGCAGATGGCTATATTGTATTTCGAATATTATTTTCATCAAGATAAGTTTTCACACGGCTTTGCAGAACCCGGTATGTGTTGTGTTTGGTTTCGTAAACATGCGCTTTGTTCACAATACTAAGACTGTTTTTTTTTTTTGTACATTCGTTGAAAAACGTAACGTCGAGTTACTCGTTTTGACCGCGCGACGATTGCGATTGACAAGTATCGAGAGAGAACATACAAATGTGCAGGACGAGTGTCGCGACGAATCGTGTTATCGCTGCCGTTATTATTGTTACTGTTAATGACTATTCGAATCCGTTTGAAGATCGGCCGTGGGTGTGCATCGAATACAGCCAATCTTTTGGAGATTATTCGTCGAACGCGCGATTTTGTTGTTGTTGTTGTTGTTTTTGCAGTCGGTCGCGCGCGCGCGAACTATCACTTTTTTAAACGACACTGATTCGGCTTAACTTAATCGAAAACCTCCGTAATTCTCTCGTACGATATACAAAGGATAATCTTCTTTTTTTCCTTTTTTTATTACCAGCGCATAAGCGTTGTTGTAATCTTGTAGTTCATTTCCGAACGTTTGTTTTGCGGATTTTATTTTTCAGTGTGCGAAAAAAAAAAGGCGTCCGTCTATATTATAATAATATACGAGATTATTATAATACGTTTATCGGGGGAATCTAAATCGTGTAAAAAAGTGATTTTTTTTTTCGGTTCGCGCTCGACGATACGTCTGAAGAACGTTGCTCTACGCACGTTCTAGAAAACAGTGACAAAACGCGGAAGGACGTGGCGAAATCCTGCGCGAGCGCGCGCGCGCGCGTGCGCGCGTGTTTGTACGGACAGGAAAAGTTCTGCGAAGGAAGACGCGCGGCATTATATTATCTCATTAGTGTGTGCGGAGCGTGTGCGAACAAAAGAGACCGATAGTGGTTCGCGGAGAGAATATTATACGCGTCGTACAGCGTATAGTAGAGTAATAAATCCGTGTCGGCGGGGAAACGCGACGACGCTGTTTTTCCTAATGAGACCTAAGCCCCCGCGAAGCAGTCGACCGGATTATTGGGTGCCACGGGACGCGTTCGATTCCTCATAAGTATGCCAAAGGGTAGAATGACGAAGACGACGCGGCGAGCCGATATACTCGTATATTGGTCGTACGGTTTACGCGCGTGCGCTTAGTTTATCGGCGGAGTTAAAATTCGTATTTTCATAGCGTGTCGACGAATCGATCCAGGCGCGTTTAATTCCGCGCGATTTACTATTTAGGACTATAGTTGTATCTGATTTTTGCTCGTTTCGTTTATATTCCGTTTTTTCCCTCGCATATTTAGACAGATTAATACGTTTTTTCAGACGTCAAACTCCTCTCTCCTTTGGACGTGGTCTCAATATGAAATATTTACATGGTTGCAACGAAACGAAAGATCAGTCCGTCATTGCAATCCAGACCGTTTGTTCTTAAAAAACGTAGTGTTTTTTTTTTTTTGTTATATGAATTTTTGATTTTCAAACGCCGAGACGGTGGTAATTATTGTTTATCGAGCGAATTACGCGACGAACGAAGCGAGAGTAGTGCGTCTAAACGGACGTGATATTTTCGTGTGTTCGTATTTTTTCGGCGATAGGAAAGTCTATAAAGTCTTGTCCCCCGATTGTCTTTTAAACCTGCGAAACACTCGGCTCGTCGCCCGCGGTCGCGAGCAACGAAGATTAATGCGCGTGTAATTTTATCGTCGACGATATCTTTCGCGAGACCGCGCAATAAAGATGTTATTCCGATTGCTTGGCACACACGAGCGCGAGTGAGTAGATATATTCCGATTTTAATTAAAATCCACTTAAGCGAGTAGATCCGTGGGAGATTTCGTCTCTGCCACTCGAGGTATTATTCCAAGCACTAAATACTCCTGCTGGGGGACGCCCAGGACGGTACACGTGTTCCGCGGTAATAAACATTTCAGACTTCCGACGACGACTACTGTGTGCGTGTTTTGTTATAATAGATATATTCGGTCGATTTTCGGCCGGAGCACTCGACAACCGACGACGATCGGGGCGGAATGATCCTGCGAATGCTCTCAGAGACGTTTTCACTGGAGAGGGGAAAACATTAATTTAAAATCATACATATTGTTTTCAACGTCGCAATATGTTCGACGGGAACATTATACGTACTATAGTCATAGTGTGTGTTATCGTACTTTTGACTTTTTTTGCCATCGTCTCGCATTTAAGTACGCATAATTTTTATCCAAAAGATTGGTAAAAAAAAAAAATGTGCGATTAAATTCGTTCCAAAAATTATTTTCATTCACGATCTGTACGGGGGAAACGCGTGCGTTAAGGCTGTTGGAGCATGACACGTTTTAAGGAGTAATATTTAGGCATTTCATATAGCATTTTATAGAATTTACATTTGAGCTGTGTCAATGTGTGAGAAGTAAATGAATATTAGTGTGAGTTATCGCGTTTTTGTGCCACCGCGCGCGCCGCCCGTATTTCGAACACATTACGTATTCCTGGAACTACTGTTTACGATGATAATTTAAGATACTTCAAAATTCTTAGATAATTTTTTCATTCAAATATTTTAAACAATTATAACAATGTCGCGGCCGAGAAACCGGTCCAACTGGCGGCAACGGCCCGTGTCATCGGCCGGGGAGCGCGCGGTAAAGGCGAGGACTTTTTCGCCAGCACGCGATGACGTTACAACTCCGGACACACGCATACACACATTATATTATATAATATATTGTAAATTAATTAATTAATTCAATCAAAATATTTTTGAAACAAGTGTATTTTTTCCAACAAATTCGTGTTTTTAAAAACAAAGTCATTTCCCGAGCGGTGTCGGTAAACATCATAAGGTTTCGGTTTTGTTGTTGTTTTTGTGAACATTGTCGAACGTGTGTTTTCAAAACAACCAACAGCCAACAGTCGATAAATAGTTATCGGGATTTCGCGAGTAGTACCAATATGGTTATTTATAAAAATATATTTATGTACCTATATTTTGTAATTATGAAAACGTTGTCCACTATCTAGTATCAATTGGTAAAATAAAATTGCGAGTTTATTTTTCGGTATGGATAGTTGAAAACAAAAACAAAACACAGACAAATGTTTGAATTTTTTCATTTTTTGTTTAATTTTTACCCAACTCAGTGTGGACACATGTTTTGTTTCTGTTTTGTTTTTCAAATATAAAAAGAGTTGATTTTGTCCAGGGCCGGCCAAATGCGGTAGGAAAATATGCAGCCGCCTGGGGCGTCAAATTTCGAATGATCCAAATCGATTTTAATTATTATACTATCTAGCGTACAGAAATGTTTGTTTATTGTTCAACAAATACAGAAAAAAAATAAATATCTAATAGTATTATAATAATAATATTTCGTTTACTGCGGACGCACCGTAATCGTAATCGTAATCTGTATCTACGCAAATAGAACGACGATAACGATAAATGCGCGGTCGGCCACAGACAAACGCACGATTTTATTTAAATTAACGTTGGTTATAAATATGCCTTGTACTATTTTTGAACATTTATTTTAATTTTATCATTTTTAAAGTTTTATATTTCGTAAAGAAAACTGAGGTTGATCAGAACATTTTTTTTTCAAAACAAAAACACGGGTTTATCGTTAAAAAACGAATGTTTATATTTTATATAACCCCTTACTCTCCAAAAAATTAACTTTTGAATAGGGCAGCGTAAATTAAAATTGCCTAGGGCGGCGAAAAATCTAGGTCGGCCATGGTCGTCTCTGTTTCAAAGAGAACACAAAATAAGTAAATCACCGACAAGCGACGCTGAATTCAATTTCGGTTCAATTTGTAATAATATACGGAATATAATATAAATATACCGGTTTCTATATTAACTTATCAAGTAGCAGGCTAATGGTCGTAATCAGTTGACTACAATAATTCTGAGAATAGTCTCACACACGTACGCGCATGCACATGTCACCGGTTCAGATTTTATTTTAATTTTAAAATCAATTCGAAACTGTCAAAAAAGAAAAAATGTTTTGAGGTACTTCCAGTGGGCCGATTTAAATTGTGAAAAAAGATCTGTATTCGTGAACCTTTTTACTAAATTCTGTAGGAAACAGAATTTCGAATTTCGAACTAGATTTTAAAATATTCATGTTTAACCATGAAAAATCATTTTTTTGTTTTTTTAAAAAAAGAAAACATGTTTTTAAACCTAATTTAATACATAAATCAAAAATCTATTTCCTACAGATTTTAGTAAAAAGGCTAATAAATTCATACATGTATTCAAAATTGAAATCGGACATCGGGAAGTACTTTAAAAACACCTACTCATATTGGTCTAAATAGCATGTAAAACACGGTTTTAGGAATCGTGCTCCAACAGCCTTAAGGCAAACATAATATAGTACGAATTTTAAATTCGTATTATTGTTTGAAAGCCGCGAGAAACTTTGCGGATCTGCAGGTAATCTATTTCAGACGACTCGGGCGTTTCGCTTGCGTTCTGCCAGGACCCTCCCGTCCAAACTAATGTGCGCGCCAAGTCGGGAGGGGGGAGGGAGGATGGAGACACGCCGAAAACTTCGTTCCCGGGTCTCTAATAGTTTTGAAATCGTCATGCACACCGCCGCAGATTATTATCACACGCGACAATACGGTGATGTTCGTATCGTGTAATAAGGTTCGGGTCGCTCGTCCCCCCTCCCCCCCGCGTCGTGTTGTCGTTGTATCCGTTTGACGAGAGAAGGGGTCTCGGAACAATAAATAATTCCGGTCTGACTTTAAACGTCGTCGCAGATTCCATTCCGGTGGAAAACCGTCGCTCGCCCGTCGCCGTCTCTCCTCTGTACGATATGTTTTCGATTCGGAAATTTCGCGTTATTATTTTTACCATCGATCGTGTTCCGTTGCGATTTCGTCACGACCGTCGTCCCGGAGGAAGAGGAGATAGGCGCGTAACATTTAGCGGAGGGCGATTTCAGACGATTATGATCCTAGTGGATGGCAGTTTTTCCGATTATCTTTCGATATATTCGGAAACTATAGAGAAATACCATCACATCACGACCTGGTCATATCATACGGATCAGATATGTCACTGAGATCGGTGACGATTCGGAGGACGCTGTAAAACAATGCATGTCACGCGCTCGAATTGGGAAAATTTCAAGTTAGAAAGCGTTTATTACGTTTATTAAAACGCCGCTCTGCCTTCTGAATATGACTCGCTATAACGTTATTATCATATTTCAACATAACTAACTTTTTAACTATTCGCTCTCGACTTTTGTACTCGTAAAGAGGTACGAAAAACTCCAATTATTATTGTTATTATATGTGATCGTTTGTGCGTGTTTATAAAAGAAACGGGAGGAATATTCATATCAAAACACTTATATAAAATAGGAGAGTAATCTCGATCGGAAATTTCAATAGAATTTTAGACAATCGAAAAACGTCGCGATCCCCCCGTACACTCGTTGAATTTTTTTAGGAGCGCGCAAAAATAGTCTGGGTCGCCTCCCCCTGGCCGATCCGAGCGTTGGCTAGCGCGGTAATTATGTCTGCGGGGAAAAAAAAAAACACGTTTCTAATAAAAATCCATCCCTAAACTCGGTCGCGCGCCAGTCGATACGGTTTCGCGGCATGCCGAAATACGGTCCGCGACGTTCGCACACGACCGCGCGCATAAATGACGTCGTGCGGCCGAAAACACCGCGAATTCTTGTGCAGCTCTCCGGTCCCTCGCCGCCCGATCGTTATTGTATCCCTCGCGTTAGAATTCCGTTCGTCCGCGGTCGTGTAAAATAATTACGAGACTGCTCGGGAGTTATTTCGATAACATTTTTAATTGGTAAATAGTTTCGTCGTATAACAAATTACGGTCATTATCATCATCATCGTCATCGTCATTATTATTATTATTATTATCATCACTAGGGCTGAGGACTTCTAGTACTTAAAAATCAAGAAATATGCACTTAAAATATGCTCTAAAAATTATTTTATTTTATTATTTTATCTTATAAAAAATAACAATTCATTTGCTTTTAAGTCTTCTGGTAAGCCATCCATTGAAGTGATTTCTCCATTCAATATTTTTGAAATTATATTTAATGTTTTATAGCCATTGTTTTTTGCTAAAACATCGTCTAGTTTTCGCTGCACTAATTTCCCCACTGAACCTGTAGTTTGCGACAATTTTAAATACCTAGGCATTTTCTATTATCTCAATTCCATCGGATAAAGGCATATTTTTTGCTTCAAGGCGAAAATTTACCACTTCGTCTAAGCTATAATTTAAGAACTTAATTCGAAAATTGCCAAATATGATCTTAATTTTTCTAATATACATTCAAATATGCATTTATATGCAATAATGACAAGATAATTTTAATTTGATCTCCTGCTGTTATGAAACACATTTGTTATTCACTAGAATTTTTCTACGATCTTTCTAAAAAAATTTGAAAAAACTAGAAGTCCTCAGCCCTAATCATCACCACATCGTCGCGGTCGGGCACGGTTTTGCGCGTTATATACTCGTATATTATAGTTTCGTATTCATTTCGTCGCGAATACAATATTATTTCGAACGCTTCGACACACGAGTATATAAAACCACTGTGTGTTGACGCGCGCCGCAATAACAATCTTTCTAAAACGTTTACTGCAGACGCGTTTCTATTAATATACAACGTTCTCTCGGCGCGCGCAAATAATAATATAATATATTATCGTCTTGGTCGCGGCGGTTAGTCTGAGAAACGGTGACGGAGACGGGGGATAGGACGCGGATCCCTTCCGCCGCGCGCGTCGCTATTATTTTCTCGAGACGGAAATAACAAAAAAAAAAAAATATATAAAAAAATACATACATTAACGATCGAACAATGAGTTTCTCGTCTCGAGCTTTTATTTCTCGGTCTCTCGGCGAAACGACGAGGGAGGAAGCGTTGTTTTTTCATTTATTTTTATTCATAATAATATTTCTGCCACTCTGCCGCGGCGAAAACTCTCCGCAGTGTGTTCGAACCGTATCGAATAGAGAACGGCGGAAATAATAAACGAGAGAGCGACCTTTAATGATAATCGAACGGAATAATTAAAAACTAATTTCCGTCCGCGCGACGGCGCGGCGTCGTCATCCTGGGCGCGAGACTATACGGCGCTCCTCGGCCGCGACGATTAAATTCACGTTATTTTTAACGTTCGCCTTCGAATCGAATTACGCGAATCCTTTTCACCAGTGTACATAATATAATTTTTATCGATTGTCGTCCGAGTGTTTGACCGACACGTTAAATTGGATTAAATCATAATCAACGAACGTTTTGTAAAACGAAATATAATATTATGTAAGACGAGGAGAAGACAGACGCGACGCGACGCGCGTTTGTCCGTACGTTATAATATATTATTTTGATTAAGATATCGCGAATCGAATTACTATTATAAGGGTTTTGGGAAAAGACGGAGAGAGAAAAATCAAAAAAAAAAAAAAGAAGAGACGCGCGAATTCGAATTTACATACTTAAATCAATTCGGAAAGAGAAGCGTCGTCGCACGTAATTTGTACGAGATATATTTTCGATTGTATTCCGAAATGCTTTGTAACGTCGTCACGCCGCGCCGCCGTGTGTATTATTATATTGTTCGAGATTGCGCGACGGAAAAATGTTTAGGAAACGATGGCGATTCGTTGTTTTTGAAAAGTTTGTTTTCGTCCGAATGTTTTGTTTCGCCGTTATTCGGTTATTGTTGTAAATTTTTTTTTTTTTTGTTTTATTTATTTATTATTACTTTGTAAAAACTCTCCCTCTCTCTTTCTCTCCCCCCTCTCTCTCTCTCTACGGATATGCGTCCTTAATGAGCCTAAAAATGTTCTTTAAAGTGCTCCTTTTGTTCGCGTATATCCGCCATTGTTCTCGTTCGAGCGATTGTCTATCCAAACAACGGGAAAGGGTTTCGCGCACTAATTGCACTGTATAAGTCTTTAGCAGACTCGGTGTCTTCGCCGAGTCTCGTCGCGCCAAACGCGCCTCGCGATGTCTCATGACATCATAGTATTCCGACCGGTCAAATAATTTATTCGTCGCACTATTTGATTATCATACGAGTACGTCTAATATTCGAGCAGACGTCATTACGCTTACGCGCGTTCGGATCATCTTTTTAATTTTAACAATCGATCGCCTATATAAAACACAATATACGCCGCAGCTCTCTATAGTTGTTTCGATCGAAATTATTTACGGAATTATGCGTGTATTACTCGTATTATTATTATTATGCAATGACGGGGAGTCCCTCTCGACGTTTCACCGAGTGGCGAAAGTGACGACCGCGACGTGGTTCGACGCGAGCGCGTCACGTTCAATACCCCACGTCGGTCCTGTCGATCGCTCGTCCTGCTCGGGGGAGGGGGCGGTCTACAGCTGTACGCAATCAATCGGGCTTACAATACACTCGACGTAACCGCCGCCGTTATATAATATTCACGGTAAAATGTTCGATATCGACGTGTCACGTGACAACTCGCCCCGTTCCGGTCGAAAAAAGAGAACAAAAAAAACTCGGAAATCGGACCACCTCTTAAATATCATCCCTCTCATATTATATTATAGCCATTAGGAGGTGACTCTCAGCGCACCGCCGCACCACTTGATCCAATATATTTTACTACGCAATGTGATTTAATATTGTTAAATTAATATAATAGCTGTTACGTCATAATACGTATTATTATGTAGGTCGTCGTGATCTGGGGTCTTTTTTCGACGGTTCTTTGGTTTTTTTTTTTTTGTGAATCGTATTTTATTGCGTATTACAACGCCGCGCCGGCCGCCGACGCTCAAAATCATCAAGTCAAATAACACACGATAGTTTGCGATATAATCTTAAGTCGAACAGTAATAATAATCACAATACGGTCGACGACGGGTGGTTTGTGAATAATCAAAGGTTTGGTATTTGTCAGAGGACGGCGCGGCGTGAGAAAACGGGATTCAGAAGGGACGACGAGTATAGTGCGAGTCTAGTGCGACGAGGAGGAACTTTGAAATTTATTTGCGAAACGAAGGACCGACTGTCGTCGATCCAGCCGGACACGCGAGTTTAGATGGAAATGAAACATCGACGGCGCGGCGGGGAGGGTCGATAAATCAAAAACTTTACGCACGTCGGACTGTTTCGATCGTTAAATAATCTACAGATAATCGAGAGAGTCATCTCGAACAGTGTGATATTTGTGAAGCAGTCGTTTCGAAAATCCTCGTCCTCCGGAGGTTTTGTGGTGCTCGGAGACGACGGGACTCGGAACGAGTGAAGGGGCACAAACGCACAAAGGCGCTGTCGAATTAGCGTAACACCACTTTCGGGTGGCGCGAGAGGAAGTGAAACGTTTTTATATTCGAGTACGCAATTCGAAAACCCTTCGGAAACGACCGACGACGGCGGAAATTATTTCGATCGTTTCTTCGAGCGGCGACAGTGACAGCGTGTACCCGCGTAAAAATAGCATACGTATTATGCGATTCGAAAAGGCTTTCTTTTCTTTTTGAAAAAAAAAACTTCTCGGCGGCGCGTCTCGTTTTCCCCCCACGATTTACCAACCGTAATCGGATCGTTCTGTCCAACAGGTTCTTTCTGAAACACACGTCTATCGAACAGGCGTTCGACATGCTCCAGGAACAAGGGTTCTACATGGCCGGCAGTTGCGGATCGGGCACGGCCGGCGGCACGTCCGCCGCCGAACTCAAGCCGGGCGTGGACTCGGAGGAGAGCCGCTGGAATCATTACAACGAGTTCGTGTTCGTCAGAGATTCATGAACTCGGGCGCGCCCCCCAGCAATGCTCCGCCACGACGACTACCATCACCACCATACCACCACCACCACCGCCACCACCACCAATCTATAGCTGCTACGAGTTCTGACATCGCATTTCACTGCGACAACGACATCTCAGACCAAAAACGATAGGAGAAAAAAAATTAAAACAAAAAAAACATTAAAATAAAAAAAAAAAAAGAAAGAAAAAAAATAATATACTATTTTGTAGATAATGTTCTATTTTCGTTTTTTTTTTCGAAATTTATTTTTTATTTTTCATTTTAATTTTTAATTATAACAGAAACATACATATATATATTTATTTATATATTATGTATACGTTTATAATGGTTATATATATATACATAGTTATTACCATTATCATTATCATGATTATTATTATTATTATTATTATTACTAGGGTCTAGAAATAGGAATATATATGTGTACATATTTATATATATATACACACATATATGTATATATTTATATACATACATACATATATTATATTATATACGATTATATAATAATAAACCTCCTTAAAAGAAACCCCCCCGCCCCCCGTCATTAACACTCCAGAATTTTATAAAATCAAATTTTAGATTTCGGCCTAATTTTATTAATCGTACGTAATATAATACTACCTTTTAAATAATACTAACTCATATTACTATTATATTTTAGGACCAATTTGATAAAATGTAACAATATCCTTTTTTTTGTACCGTGTATTTATTACGGTTTCGTGGTTATTATAATATTATTAATTATTATTATTATTATTATTATTATTATCATCATAATTATTATATTATCTGTATGGTTTACTTTTCATTTTTTTGCGTTTTGTTTTTTAGAAAACGGTAGGTATATATATATATATATATATAGATAATATATTTATCGTGTTACTAAAATGATATACGGTGTTGTAAATTTCATTATATCTATTTATATATAATATAATATATATATATATATACTCGTATATATATATATTGATATAGTTGATCTAAAACATTATATTATATATTATATACATAAGGTATACTCGTTATTAAATTATTATCAAAAAAATAAAAATAAAATAATATGATATATTATAAACTATACGTCGATATTATAAACCATGCTACATGTAATTATTAATATTTGATTTATTATTATTAATATAAAATTTAAAGACAAAAAAAAAAAGGAGAAGAAAACAGTGTTTTGAATATAAAAAAAAAAAAACAAAAAAAGATCACGACTTAAATTTCGAGTGAAGCGAGTACGATGTGTTTCAGAGCGATTCGTTTTCATTTTTTTTTTCTCACTCGTCATCGTGCGAGCCCGGCCCGCGGCCGTTTGTGACGTTTCATCAACGATCGGACTACTGCGTCGTCGTATCGCCCGCTACGCGTTCGTCGTGAACGCGGGTATCGGAGATAGCCAGGCCCGGATCGGGACCGAGAAAATCTCGGCGGGCCGGTCATGAGTGTTTGTTTGGGCCATTATTTTATATTCATATGATAGATACAAAGATTAGTGTAAAATATAATTTTACCGAACTGGTAAATCCTACAGTCGGGTAAGCGTAGGCAAACGTTAGAAATAACGGGCTGGTGACTTTTCAATAAGGGCCGCATCATAATGCATATCTCGGTGGGCCGACCTTACTTCTATCCGACCCCGGACACTCGAACAATCGTTCCGGATCGTTTCTATCAGTGGTCGAATAAAACGTTTCTTTTTCGATGTGAACCACCCGCCGAGATCTCCTCTTTTGTCTCTCTACATCCGCGAAAGCTTTGAAAATCGCCAAAACGAAATACGAGATCAAATCGGTCTATCCGCGTTTGGAATAGGGAGAGAAACAGACCGCAAACGCTCGTCACTAATACTACTACTACACCGACAATCTATACTGAAGTGTTCTCGTCGCGATCGAACAGTTTCAAAACGTCGCGCGTCGTCGCGTTTCGTCCAAAAATCTGCTGCAGATGGTTTTTTTTTCAGCGGCTGTCGCGACGACAAAAACTCGCGGTCGTCCCGCACGAATGTCATCATCGTATACCGCGGTAATTATAACTATTATTACTAATTATTATCATGTAAACACTACTAATTTTATGGCCCCCCACCCCTACCGCCTTCTAAAATATAATCGCAGCTAAAAAGCCTCTTATTTACACTATTGTTTCCGCGTATATGGGAAAAGAGCCTCTGCGACTGATTTTGTTTTTGTTACTCCTGGGCGATTTTTTCGCACGATTATTTACAATGAAAAATCTCAAAACGGCGTTTGGTAAATAAATAGGATTTAACGATGAAAAATGATAAAAATATACGATTGAAAAAACCGTAATAATTTAACGTTGCGAAAAAATTATTACATGATTTATAATATAATAGTAGGTACACATAATAGTATAATACCGTCAATGAGAATTTTCATTGTTTTTAACTTTTATTTACTGTCTTAATTCTCAGATTTACTCTTTAGACCTTAAAGAATTTTATTGATTTCAGAGTTCCGATATTTTCTAAACGGTCCACCCGCTGGTTTCGGCACCGAAACCCACGTCCGACTCGGGTATATGCAGGGCCGTATTTACAAGGACATTACGTCCTGTAAAACATGACTTAGAAAAATGTACATGTTAAAAATGTAAAAATGTAAACTATAAACACAACACGCGTGCATTTATATTATGGACAATTTAAAGATAAATATAAAAAAAACCCCACTAAAACAGAATAAAAAACACACCGTAATATTATACTGATAATAGATTTCAGTTCCATACAAAACGATTAGAATTTCTCGACAAATTATAATAATATATAAAATGTAATCGTAAAAATTAAAGCCGTCCTCCGAATTCGCAGCCGCCCGGGCTAAACAGCCTCCCGTCGCCGCCGCCGCCGCCGCCTAAATACGGCCCCGCGGGTTTATTATGAAATTATGCGAGCGTACCCGCGCGGTAATTGATAATTATCATAATAATACGTGCGCGAGTGTTATTAAACCGTTTACGCTTGATTATCGTATTGTTCGACGTGCGCCGCACATCGTCGTCGTCCTTAATCCTTTAATCGTATATTCGTGCGCGCGCAACGACCGCCGCCGCCGCCGCAGCGCCCCCGCGCTATCGAACAACGCGTACCGAAACGCGGCATGAGCACTTCGATTCACCTCGCCGCCGCCGCTGTGACCGGGCCCGTAACTGAGTATCACGTCGAATAAAATAATCTATTATAAAAAATTATAAATAATACGTAATATAGAAATAAAAACAAATAGGTTTTGCCCGGATAAATATTCAAATATATTATGTATATCGACGGACGGCACAAACATATACCTACTCTTCTGAAAATCGGTAGTTTCAAAAAGGATTCGGCGAAAATCTCAAATCTATTTGCTATTTTTCGAGTTAAAACGTCTAGTCCGTCGACTTTAAACGTACACTCGCGTAACTTTCCGTCTTGATTTTTTCAATTTTCCCCCCGTTCAAATCCGGGTGATTGCGCCGTGTCCTTTTGAAATGTCCTCGTATTTTGTTGTACCCATACGGACGTGCACGTCCGATGTGTGAGTCTTTGTGAGGATTTGTTCGAGTACGGGTTTTCATAATTATCAATATCAATTAATAAAACCCCGTGCCGTTTTCATTTTCTCTCTACACAGCTGTTGTACACACAACAGTTGTTCGGTTAAAATATTCTTTTAAGCGAGAGGAAAGTTTATCATCCCTTATGATAATAAGTCGTTGGTCGTCACGTAGATTCGTCCGAGTTTTTTTTTTTTTTTTAATAAAACCACAAGTGTATATCTGCGGTATAGGAGAGAGGACGAGATACAAAACGATGAAATGTCGAAAGTTTTTCGTTTCTCGCGACGCGCGACGTTATAAATTATTACTACATCGAAACCCATCGCTCTCTCCCTCTCTCTCTCTCTCCGTCTCTTTCCTTCGGTGCTAGAAACAAAGGGTGCAAACAAAACGCAAACAGAACAAATATTATCTTAGGGTTTTATAGCGAGAGCGAAAAAAAAAAAAAAAACGAAATAAATAAATAAATAAATAAAAAAACCTGGAATTTCGAACGAGTTTTCGCGTCCGTATCGCGCGCGCTGACCGTGGGCGGGCGGCGGTAGATAATATTATACATAAACGTAATTAGCGAGCCGTCACGTCTGGAGCGCGTGTGCTTTGTGTCGTGTTTGTGCGTAAACAAATCATTTTTTTTTGTTTTTCCCGCGGTATTTATTGCGCGCAGTCGCGCAAGATAAATAGAAAAATCTTTAAATTTTACCGTCGAATTCGCTTGGCGATTAAAAAACCAAAAAATCACAACAGTTACGAGACGATATCGACGTTTCCGGAATATTTACGGTTTTTTAACACACACGTTTTTACCGCTGCAGAGAGTGGCGCCAAATAATTTTTAACTCGTCGCCCGGTGTTGTTTATCTGAAAAATAACACACGCGCGTGAAGTGGTTTTTTTTGTCTTTTTTTTTTTTTACTGCTCTACGGCAAACGTATTTTTTTCGTACCGAACGGACGACCCGCCGCCGCGACGAGATACACGAGAACGGGCGAATCCGAAGTGGAATAAAAAATAACAAAAACCGATTCTAACCGCGGACTGTGTCGAATCGATCGAGCGGACCTTATTATTATAGATGCAATAAGTCGAGTTTTTCCCGCGAACCCATCTGCTGTGATTTTCGTTTTTTTCTTTTTTTTCGCTTTCTCGAGTTGTCGATTTTAATATAGTAACAGATCTCGCGACGACGACGACGGTTTCACTCGTTCTCGAGTAGTCGACTTTTAATTCATCTTTTAATTCCCTTAACGGTGACCCTCTAAACAACGGACACTTTTATGGCATTTTAACTTTTGGTTTTTATCATTTCCAACCTAAATTTAGACTAATAATTTTGGAATGTTTACACACTCGTAAGTGGTATTTTATTACAATTACCCGCGTCATATTTTATTCATAAACGTGATGCTAAAATCTGTACGCAAGTAAAATTACATGGTGATTTGCACCGTTGTCTATCTCTATAGTACAGTCGAACTTGGTTATCTCGGAACTTCTTTGACTCGAAATCCGTCGACACCTCGAACTTTTTCTCCTTTCCCTAGAATTTCCTATTTAAACAATGTGAAAAAATCTACACGAATATTTTCGTGGATGACTCGAAGTTTTGAGTTTTGTTAATATTATAAAATTGTAATATTTCCCTCACGTGTATTTTAATATTGGAAATAAGGTCATTACTCATTACTAAAGCGGCCTATAGACGTGCAATATTATTGTGCAATATGGATTGTACAATATATTATAGGCAATATTATTGCAATATTATGTACAATATTATTGTACAACCATCGAGTTTGTGCAATTAAATTGAGTCGTGTAGAGCTAATATTGATGGTTGTACAATCTATTGTATATGTAATACTGCACAATATTTTTCGAATTGCACAATATATTTCAAACTTTTTTGATTTCGTACAATATATTGCACAACTCTTCAATATTAACTACACACGATCAATTATATTGTACAAACCCCGATATTGCGCAATAATATTGCACGTCTATGGGCCGCTTAATGAGTAATGAGTCATTAGTGTTATCGTTAACGATAAGTGGTTATCCAACTGTTCAGTGCTCTTTGATGGCCAAAGAATTTGGTATTCCACTATAATTATTATAAAATAAAATTCTATTTTTGCCGCCCCATATAAATACGATAGTAATAGTAATAATTTATTATTATAACAATAATAAGACGTGTGTTTGCGCGAAATCGGAACGAGGAGAGTTCACGTCGTCGGTTCATTACGAAATCCGAGCCGCTCGCGTCATCGGACCAATGCCGGCCGAGCAGCGCGCGCAACCCAACCGGCACCGATCGCGCGTGACGCGCGATAGTCGAGGAGCGGCTAACCAGTCTAGTGTCGACCGCGGTTCGGAAAGTTTCGCTCGGTTTTTTTCCAGTTTTAATTTTACTCCGTCAACAGTGTCGTGAATTGTTCGGAACTATTTCTATCGCGGCTTTTGGTTTCGATCGTTTTTTTTTATCGACTGTGTTTTGTGTCCGTTTCTCCGCTTACTTTATTACACCAGCCAATTCGAACACACCGAACCTCAAAAGCATCCCGCCGCCCGTCGGTAAGTAGTACCGATTATATTATATTTTATTTATTTACAGTCTATAGGACAATAGGTTAGTCGTTGTTGAGGTATAAACGTGGTTAATTATTTGTTGAGCATGCTATAACCGCATCTAACCGCTCGGTTGGTAGCAAAAAAAACTAGTATTTCGAATAATAACAATGAATACACATATTGCACTGCAATCGTTGTATTTTTTGTCGTTGTCGATTATTATTCGTAATTAAAATCAATTATACGTATTATTGACGTCGCGTAGTTTCGTAGAAAAAATAATTTTTTTCCCCCCCCTGTGATTCAATCGGCAAACGGCCTCGACGAGGACTCCCGTCCTGAATTTGTTTTTCTCACTCTCCGCCCCCCGGCCGGCCGCGCGCGCGTACGGACCGTTTGTGTTTTCACAGCCAAAACGAATACGCCGTCGCGTCGGCGCGCGCGTAACGGCGATCTGCCGCGGAAAAACTCATTTCGGCCGTCGTCGCCGCCGTTCGCGGTCTCGTCGGCCAAACAAAACGCATAATAAATACGTCTCATAATATATATCGCGTATTCAACGCGGTCGGGCGACACATCAAAGCGATCGCGGCGCGGTCAAAGGACGCGCCAAAAACCACACGTTTAAAAGTCTTTATTTCCACGGAATACGCGTCGTCGTATTTTCGACGGTTTTCATCGAGAAATATGTATATTTTTATCCTTTGCTAAAAAAGTCGCGAATACTTTTTATGTACAATTAATAATTTATAAAATAAAAAACTACAATCTTATTATAAAAAAAAAAAAAACGTAAAGTAGTACAAATTGATTATCAGTAGGGCCCGGATTTCAATGCAAAGTGCATATTTTTTTGGTTGATCATACACAATGCTTTCTAAGTACATAATTCGTTTCATGTGACGAGTGTTTGAAAGCTACAAATTTTATTTTGCATTTTTTTGCATATTTCGACGTTTTTTCATTTTTAGAGCATTTTTAGCATTTTTAGGGTCATTTTGTTGGTTTTTAATGCATGTTTGTTCAATATGGATAATATAAAACTTGGACAATTCAAAAAATTATCTTAAGATAAATTATTTTCTTGATATTTAAGAAAATTATTATTTAGTTTTTATCTCATCTTAATTTATTATTGACTGTAGATCGTCACCCGTATTCGGTCAAATAACAAATAATCAGTATATCAGTATATCAGTAATAAAAAATATATGGTATTTTTAAGGTCATTTTTGTGGTAAATTGTATTTTTAAGGGCATTTTTAAGGTCATTTTTGTGGTAAAATGCATTTTTTAAAGGCATTTTTGGCTATTTTTTAGAGCATATCTGTATGGTTTTAAGTGCATTTAAATCCGGGCCCTAATTATCAGTATCGTCTGAGTCATCTACAAGAGCTTCTTATTCGGTCTCCTCTAACCACGAATTAATTTTATTAGTCATGATAAATTGAAGAAAAAAAAAATAAAAACACGTGTACTTGGGAAACGACAAATAGCGCAATCGTTTATTTTTGTAAATATTTACAGACATAGTATTTGAAGGTATTTAAAGTATCAGATTAATTCGATAATATTTGTACGAATAACGCTCGAAATGATAGCACATTCGGCGCGCTCACATGTGTAACAACGACGGGTTAAAAATCGGACAACTTCGCCCGGTCGAACGGGCGGGGGGATATGATTACATAATATATACGAGAATAACGGTGCCTTTTATGCTATATTTTTTCTACACTTTCGAACAACTTTTGTTATTACGCACGTTTTTATTTTGAAATTAAAATTACAGAAATTACCGTTAAACAATTATATTTCAGCTCTCTGAAGTGTCTACCGTTTAAATTCAAGATTCCTTTTACTGTTAATAAAAAAAAAAAGTTTTTTTTTCTTCTTCAAACAATCTTTTAATATCTACAAAATACTTTCAAAGACGAAACATTAAAATACAATTTAAAAATATACAATTTATAATGACAATAATTATTTTTGTAAATGGTAAAATAAAAACAGATTATTTATCAGAAAACTATAATATTATCGCGTGGAACCGTTTTCGCGAATTCTTCGAACACGTCGTCGGTGTTTTGTTTTCACGCGATATTTCGTTTCGTTATCGGGAAGCGTCAAATTATTGATAAACACGACTCTACACCATAGTAATCGAGCGTTATAATATATCGCGTAATAACCCATAATAATTTTACATGGAAAATAATATTTTTATTATCCAACTTTTTCCATTTTTCGAAAATCTTCAAATATCCATCGTATATATTATATAAACGTCATGGGGTAACATATGGATAAGCCTATTGCGAAAATGTATTTCTAATTTAAAATAATTTATTCGATTCAAATGTCTTTCTATTGTTTGTGATGTGCAACAGATGACATTTATTAATTATAACCGAGCGCAAACGAGTGTATATACGGCGAGGTGGGGGTGCAAACCATTACGTATGGCATGTATTATCTATATCGAATGTCCTTGCGCGCGCGCAGTTCGTGTGTAGAATTTTGCACAAATAATTATCTGTAACTTTGGTAATTGGGGCAAACAATAGTCGTCCGGCGAATTTCAGCGCACGTGACTACTGCTCGTCGTGTATAGCCACAGCGAAATATCCGATTAAAATATTAGCCATTTTTATGGACTATATAGAGAGTATTTTTCTCGTACGTACTGTCCGTTTATTCGATACGCGATCGAAAGACACGCGTAAACATCATTTATGTTGGTCATTTTTATCGGCAGGATCGGTGGTGCTGCCCACCCACACACACACACACACACACTCTGTTGTCCGAAATAACTTTTATGGGTTTTAAACGTTTCTCTTGTCCACAAACGGCTGTAAAAATCGAATAGAAAAAAAATGAATAGTTTATTTATATCTTAAAATCGAAACTCGTTTTCATTAAAACGCCTGGAACGCGCGGAAACGCCGAAATATTGGTCTCGTGCCAACGGCCGCGCGGACGACGACGGTTTGATTTTCGATCTATTACTTCGGTTTTTCGATTTATCATTTGCACCGATCGTCCAAACAAACGTACGTACTGCACGCAGTACGAGTATGTGTTATTATGACGTATTTCATGTTTGGACGAGCGGGGGATCGCGGTTGGAAAAAAAACGCTCGTTTTCCAAAAGAGACCGGAACGATAAAAAAAAAAAAAAAAATAAAAAAACGTTCGCGCGATATACGTATATGAATCGTCCGCTAGCCCCGCCGTCCCTTTCCGAGCCGGTTCGGAAGCCGCGGTCGGTCCGTCGCATATTACGCCGGCATAAATTATCATCGTACGCCGCCGCCGCCGCCGCCGCCGCTCGCGTATTTCTTTCGGTCGGGTCGAACGGATGGAAAAAAAAAAAAGGGCGAACCCGCGCCGAGGCGGATATTTGCGTAGGTACACGTCTCGTATGATATATAATCGCGCATACATCACGGCCGAGTAATCCGGTACTCGCGCGGGGTGCGTGGGGTGTCCGTCGTCGTCGTCGTCGCACAGCTCTCGTTTTATTATTATTTAATTCGCTCGCGCGACGACGAAATTACATTCGCGAACGTTTCGCCCGGCCCTACGCGGCGGTCGAAAACACTACCGCGGTCAAAGTGTATCGTATAAAAACCACGTCGTTGTCGCCATCGATACTTCGTCGAGCGTGTTTCTTGAACGATTTGTTTTTTTTTCGCGGGGGGGTGTATTTGAAAACCTTGTGTTTCATGCGCGTAAATATTGCGATCTAAAAAAACACACTACCCAATCGCCGCCGCGTGGAAACGTCGTAACGCGTTACGCGTCCCCTCTGAGATCCTCTAAAAACAGCACGGTTTCTCGTGAGCATGATCGATTGTCCATTATCAGTCACGCTCGCCCCGCTCGCCAGCGCCAAAATGCAAATCACTTTATGTTAACACTCGGAAGTCTAAGACAGCCTCGCGTCGGGGACGCGTGTCGTATTTTATAATACCTACCTATACGAGTGTACGAGGAAATAATGTTATTCATTCGTTTTGACGACAAACATTAGCCGGTATCCGGTTTCGTCACGGGAAATCCGGTCCAACGTGAAATGTGCGCGGTCGCGCGACGACGACGACGACGACGCGACCGTCGTCTCTCTCTTCGACGCGCGACTATCGTTATTCGCCCCGACAGGTGTCTCGGGCCGGATAGTTTGTTTCATAATATGATATAATGTATTAATATAAACGCACGGCCGACTCGATTCGAAGTAAACGCTCGTTTTTTTTTTTTGAAAATCTCATCGGTAATTTGAAGTTTCGTCCGTTCGACGCTCGGAAATTCGAAGTTTATTCACACCAAACGTGTATTTCTCATAATCTTTTGAGTACAAAAAACAATAATTAATTCAATAATAATAATGACAATAATTTTACATTTTAAAAACAACAAATAGCTGTATTACCGCCCGATTCGGTAAAATATTCAATAATTATAATAAAAAAAACAAACATTTTTTCCATGACTCTCGGTGATTCAAATTTTTTTTTATTTTTGCTCTCGATATTTCGAACTATTCGGCAATTCGACATTTTTCACAAGCTCCCCCCCCCCCCCGCCAACTTTGAATAATTATCGAGAGTCGACTGTGCGTTCGTGCGATTCGTTTCGTCCCGGTCTATCGTCGACGCGAAATCCGTCGAGAGATCATCGCGCGATAAAAATAAGAAAAACCACCATTACGACGCCGTTATTTAAATACGCGCCAGCGACTTAACTTTGCGAGAAGTCAAAACGTCTCGTATTATATATTATTATTAGATCGTCGTTTGAAATCGCACACGTTTCGCGGTATAATACAGTGTAGTTTAATCGATCGGGCTGCTGTACTTGGCGGCGGAGGAGTTTGGAAAGCGCGCGATCCGTTTTGACGCGACGACGACGACTTGTGACGCATATTATTACAACTAGTGATGCACATTGATATCGTATTTCGATATCGATATCGGTATCGAACCATTTTACCGATATCGATGTGACTGAATTTATTTAAAGTACATCGATAATCGATAATCGATTCATTCTATTTTCTATTTTCTATTTATTTAAGTTTTGACAGTAAATCAATATCAAAGAACAATAAATATTATACGATAAGCAATACTAAAACGATAAAGCCCTCATAATGAATATATTATATCGCAATACAATTTCAGTCTCGTTATTTCCGTCGATCGTCTATGTCAATTTTAGGCCTTAAAGTGGATACCAATGGTATAATTTTAAATAAAAAACAAGTCCATTGTCGCGCGCATCGATATATCGTTGTTATACGACATCGTGATACGATATCGATATATGTGATTCGATATCGATAATTGTAAACATATCGTTGTGCAACACTAATTACAACGAATACAACGTTTATCCGTTTGCAAACGGACGTGTTTTCTTCGTGCGCGTTTCGATTTTGGACGCGAGCGAGTGTTTTTTTTTTATTTTAAAATCTTTTCTTTTTTCTTTTTTTTCCTCTCATCATTTCGTCGCCGTTTGCAAAACGTTTTGTTTCCGTGCCAACGACGCCACGTTTCGCGACGACGCGCGACGTCAACCTCGATTTTCGATTCGAAACGAAATTATTGAAAAAAAAAAAACCATACGCTTATAATATTAAAACGTAGTGTACGAGTATATTATCGCTAGTGTCGGCCCGTGTGCGTGTTTGTTATACGCACCGCGAAACGTTCTCCGTCCGCGTACGTGCCTCCTCGTGGTGTAATAATCGAAACGAACCGCGAGGAATAACTGCTGCGCGTGATCCCGTTGGGCATTATCCGCCGCGCGCGAATATGTTTAGATTCTATTCCGGGAGACGACGACGCGAGCGCGCGCGCGCGTTCGGTTTTACGACGGACGTTCGCTCGCGTTTATTTTAGATTCAAAGCGAAACGCAGCAACTTATTGGTTTTATCGTGGCGCGCGCTCGCGTTTTTTTTTTTTTTTTTCTGTCTGCGGATACGGTGGGATTTCGGTCTAATCGTCAATTTCGAGAGTGCTTTCCGACGGCGAATATAATAATATAATACGTACAATATCGTCCGGTCGGCGGCGCGGCGGCGCGGCGAGGTGAAATTTTTCGAATTTCCCGACATTATATTTTCTGCTCGATAATCGCGTAGAGAACTGAAACACGAGAACGCTATACGAGAAACGGCGCGGCGCACGTATCGCGGCGGTGGTTTTCGATGAAACCGATTTTATTTTTTTTCCATTTCAACTCGATAAGTAGGAATTCAACATTTTCACTCTCGAACGTATATAATATATTGCCGCCGCCGTTTTTCAAATGGTTTTGACTATGTGTGTATTGATTGGGCTGCTCGTTTGAACTATTCGAGCTTTCTATAATTATTTTCCCTTTCGTAGAAAAATCGATAAAATACGAGCCCAATAACTCGGTAATGTAACGCAAAGTTACACCGTGCGACGAGCGTATTTCACGGAAAATTTTTTAAAAGCATTCAGAGTTGAAATTTTCACAAAACATGAAAATCCGTAAACTTTTTAAAGTTTATAAAATTTCAATACTAGAGGCTTGAAAATTAATTGTACCAGATATTCTCTGGTGGGGAAAAATATTACCGAATAGTCTTAATAAATTGTATACAAGCGATGGATATAATCGAACGTTGACGAAATCGGGGCGTGATATTCAACAATGTTTAGTTTTTTTCTTTATTTCTTACAATTACACATAATATGATTAAAATAAAAAATAGAAATATAATAGTATATCTACTCCCAGCTTGTGTTGGAGAGTAGAGAGTTAAAATACAGTATATATGACCTAAAATAAAATGAACATTACTAAATGATCAAAAAAGAAAAATGAAATAAACAATATACATAATTATAATTATCTCACGAGATCAGTCTTTATAGATCATCAAATAAATATTTATAAACTAAACTTTTCCCACGTCGATCGATGATATCATATCGTTATTTCGTCGATGTTCTGAATTCGTCGCTTATATTATATAGAAATATAATAAACCGGCGCGGCGTCAAAATTAAAATACGGATTCGCGCGCCCCCGCGTCTCGTCCGATTCCGATCTCCGGCCCCCGCGTTTCTTTTTTCCATTATCACGTACAGTCGTGTGTGTACAACACATCGATCCGCGTACGACGGTGTTTATACTCCGGAGGGTTAGTAATTTTTCGAATTTTTCACCGGTTTAAGACGGCGATTTCGTAGAAACGTCGAGGGAAAATAACCGTGAGATTTACTACTGCACGCCGCCGCAGTGTCTGACGAAATCGATTTTGCAGGTGGTGGCGGTGTCCCGCCGTCCGCCGTACGCACACGTATATAATATGTAACTACGGTGCGCCGTCGTCCCGTCACGTCTCGTCGCGCGTTCACGAAAATATCGCGTCCAACGTTTTTCGAGGAAACGCGGAGAAAAATAAAAAAAAAAAAGTCCGCCGACCGAGATTCGAACGCGCGCGCGTTAACAATACCAAACGTTGCGCGCGCGCGTCCTTATTCCTTCTGTAACTTATTTCACGCGCACTTTGCACAATCAAACATTTTCCAGAAGCCCCCCTCGAAATGTCGCCCCCCCCCCTCGCCTGTTTGCAGCGCATCATGATGATTTAGCGAGTATTTGATTTCGGTTTGAAATACTGGGAGTAGATCGTTTTTCGCTTTTTTCTATTCAATCGTCCACGACGACGGGACAATCGCTCTGAGAAAGACTGCCCGGCCCCGCTCTCGTGCATTTGCTCTGAATCAAATCGATCGGAAACGGGTTACCGCACTATACTGCGCTAAAAAGAGCGCGTGCCCGACGTTCTCGACGTAATGCGAAATATTCTGTTACCACGGTTCGGGTAAATACCACGCGCACATGTATTATACACGTATTATAGTCGCGTGTATATACGTACGTACGTATATTAACCGTATAAACGCGTGCGTGTGCGAAAAATGTGTACTCGTTCGCCGAACGAATCCTCCCGAGATAAGCGCTGACGTCTTTTTGAACTCTGCTGGAACAGACAAAATCGTATTACACGCATATAATGTGTATTAAATATTATACGTATACATATTACATATATATATATATATAATTTATACATAATTTATGTGCTTTGGTTTTTGTTTGCTTCGTTTCAAAAGTTATTTAATATACGAGCGCGTGTATATATAGTAGTCGCGTCGCGTATAATATGATATGATACACACATAGACGGGCGCGCGGATTGAACATAAAAGAATACCCCGGAGTTTGAAACGTACCTAAATCGAGTTTGACGTCGTGTCCGGGCTTCTCTCGCGAAACACGCGTTTCGATGTCGCCGTGTACAAAGTAATTTTTCGAAATCATTTTCCGACCGAAACCAGTATAGGTACCTACTGATAGAAATTTGTCGTTTTGTCTCTCTCCACTATGTGTGTGTGTTTAAATTGTAATATTTTTTTTTATGCGTACATTTAGTACGCCTACGGCGCGCGGCGGCGGCGCTATCTTTAACAAAAAGAAAAAAATCGTTTATCGTACGCTCTATAAAAAAAAAAGGATAATTATTTACCAAAGTAAATAATATTATATTATAAACAACATTCGTTTGGTTAAAAATTATTTTCAGAAGTACGTTGTACGAACGTGTAACGGGAAAACGTTTGTTGTCGTGTTGGGCGATTGCTATCGAAATAAGGTTCACACATAAACGGGTATTGTATGTTTATGTAAAACGTAAATTCGTCATAAAATATTTTTCAAAATCGACGCGTCAATTATAATATAATATAACGCGCCGCGACGTACAGACACAATAATTATTGTTTACGATTATTTCGCGCTCTGCCGCGGACGAACGTTTATAAACGCCGCCGTGTAATTCGTATTGGTATGTAACACGTCATAACATTGTTTTAGAAAACGAACGAAACGCACGCGCGATGACACGCGGGCCACGTGTCGATCGAAACTGACAATATTAATTAAAACCGTCTCATTATATTATTCATGTTATGTACACCGCTCGCTCGCTTGTAATATATACATACGTACGAGTATATGCGATAATGTATGCGCGTGTTATTAAATTATTTACACAATAGCCGCAGCAGTTAAAAACAATGTCTCGGCGATGTATATTTTTTTACGGTCCGTTTTTTTTCTCATATCTTCGAGCAGCGACTCGGTGCAAGAATATATACGTAATGTGTACTTATCGGTTTTACGACGACGACCTTTTTTTTTTTTTTTTTTTCCGTTAACACTTTTTTCGGGTAGTAAATCTGTAAATCTACACCAAAAGTTTCGACTTTTTAGACCGTAAATTGGACACAGATGGTACTCTTTAAATGGGTCACTTTTCGATTTCCCCGGCAGTCGTTTTTCTATTTTCAAACAAAAAAAAAAAAAAAACAAAAAAAACAAAAAATAAAAGAAAGAAACGTCCGTTTGTATTATTTTTCTTTCGATAAAACCGGTCGATCGTGTTTTTTCTGCGCGAGACTCGTTATGCCAACACTCTACTGTACTCTATATATTTTTACATAATATAATCGCTTCGGAACCGACGATCCGGTCGATTATTATTTTACGTTTGAAATATCATTTGTGAATTCGACCGTTTTCACCGTTTTTTGTTGTTGTCCAAGTTCGTATACATAAATAATCTCTTCTCTTAAACTTTTTATCTGTCCGGGCGTGGTGGGCGGAGGAGTCCGCGGTTTAATCTCGCGACAGTCGACGGTTTTTTTTTTACCGCGCCGCGCGAAAAGTCAAAACCCACACTACTCACGTATAGCTATCGGCATAAGATATTGGCTTTCTTTTTTCCTTTTTCGCGATCCTTTTAAATGGAAATCGAAAACGTCCCCGCTCGCGTTCGGAGAGCGGCGGCGGCGGCGGCGGCGGCGGCGGCGGCGGTTAATAATAATTTTCATTAAGCGCGCAACAATGCTCTCTCTCTCGGAAACACAAAGGAATAGAGTTTTTCGCGTCCGACGTCATTGTCTTTTACGATTGATTCGCTCTGTGTTTTCGTTTCGTACCGTCGCGTCGTCGTCGTAGTCGCCGAGACGAACGGCATTCGCGAGAATCTATTCCGATTTAATAACCGACGGTTATTCGTCTGCCGAGCTCGAGCGGAAAGAAATTAAACTGTTACGAAACGACGACGTTCGGGACAACGTCAACAATAATATCGTGTTCCAATACGAATTTAGTCTCGCGGAGACTGCTGCGCGTATAGAGGTATTTTATTTACCTATTATATAGGTATGACGTTTGCCAGCGCGCTAGATTTATTTGATTTTCGTGTTTGTTTTTCAATCGGCGAAACCGGAAAGTAATCAATTCAAATGGGTTTTCAAGTAGGTCGCGCGCGAAAAGTTATATTCAATATCTCGGAATACGGGGACGGCGCGGCGGCGGCGATAAAAGTTTGTCGTCGTCTTTTCGATCGCGCGCCGCCGCGCCGTGTCGACACGGCGGCGCGCGACATTCCGGATCGACCCGATCCGTAAACGTGTTACGTTGTATTTTCAATATTTCGCGAACGCAGTCGTGTCAACGCGGTCTCCCGAAAAATGCCGCCGGACCGACCGTTGCGAGGCGAAAAATAAAACGTCTTTGACATCTTATTTTATAGTTTCTTATCGATTTCGCGCGGACCCGATGCGATCGGCGGCGGGCCCCCGTTCGTATTGATTTTCGGTGTATCGCTGTGCCCGAACAACTTTCGAATTCTTGAATTTTTACTAAAACATTTTTACTTTTGTAAATTTATGTAAACGGGGGGGGGGGAGATTTTCTATTAGAAATTATTGTTCTGAACACGGAAATAATATTCAAATATAGTAAAATTATTACTCGAAATATGTGTGTTGGTTGGGCACAGTTGTTTATTCAAAACGATTAAAATCTCTTTGGAAACAACGAATACAAGACGTATACAACATAAACAAATTTAAATTTCCTAAGTTTTAACAGTATTCGAAATGTATATAATAATCGGACCGGGGCAAACAATTATCGCAAGTATATGTGACTAGTGTATATTATACAGAAATGACAATTAGAGAGTTAGAAATAATTTTTATGGCTGTAGGTATTCCAGAGTATTATATTTATTAAATTTTTCAATTTCGATATTTTTTTCCGTTTTGAAACGACTTTATTCGGTTATGTTTTTACTGCACTTGGAAAAAATCGCCCCAAAAATTGATTTGTCCACTCGAATTGGTTGTTTAGATAACGCTTTTATTTATCTGAGATAATACGACGGACTATAATTTCTTCGACAATCTAGACGAGATAAAAAATCAATTACATAATATTAATTAATTATTTATCTGGATATTTTATCCGGATAGATTTAGCTAGACAACGATCGACACTGCAGTACAACTACTGCAGTCGTAACAATACGACAATATTATTATTATTATTATTATTATTATTATCGTACTACTGTTTCGGATCGCGTCGGCGCGCATCACACCGACGCACTCGAATTGCCTATAGCAAGTGCCGTGCAGCTAGGTCGCGTTAAATTCACAATACGTTTTGTCTCCTCTTTCACACACCACCCGATCGAAGTGGTCGACCGAATACAATAAATTATTACACGCGCGAAAAACGTCTGAAAAACGTAATAACTTTGGTTCCGTTTAATATTTTAAAGTTTAATCTCCCTCCCCCCCTCCCGTCGTTTTTAGAACCCCGCGCGACGGTCACAATACAGGTATTTTATATCGTAATACATAATAATAATATATTAAAACGAAACGATATTATTAAAAACTTCAATAGAATTGCTGCATTTCGTTAAAATTTTTCTCAAAACCCACGGACAACTAGTTGTTTTATAATTTTATTTTCGAAAACATTTCCGCTGTTCGAAGTATTTTTTTAACGATCGGCCGGCCGGCCGCGGCGCGTTGATTTTTCAAAGTCTCGGAAATGTCCGAAAAGTTATCGTTCGTCCGCGGCCACTTGTCATTCGACTGACGTAACATTGAAGTGGCGGAAAATATATTCGGATTCGAACAAACTTCAAAAATTGTTTAAAAATTAACGACCTGACTTCTTCATTAAAAGTTGTTATTTTTAATTTAATTTTTTTTTTTCCCCATAAAAAACAGATTCGTTTTGAAATATAATTACTATCTATCCCAATTAAAAGTTTTAACACCAACATTAAAAAAAAAAAATACAAAATTGTATTTACAAAATTGTTATGTTGAGTTGTTTTTTTTAACACTACCATAAAATTTTAATTTTATTTTTCAAGTTCTTTATAATTAAAATCCAATTAAAAACATTTTCACCAAAGCGGCGCAAACGTATATAACAATTTTATGGGAAAAAAACTTTAATCCGCCGTAAAGTCGAACTGTCAGATTATTATTGTACTCGTCGGACGACATACTACTACATAATATAATATGTATTATCATATAAATTATAATAGTATAAAATATAATAATTTATAATTATTCGCGTCTATAAATTAATAATCTCCGCCGAAAGAACGATATTATAATATTATGCCTTATTGTTATTAGTTTTTTTTCTCTCTCCGGTGCCAAAACGTTATTTAGATTAACTTTTAAACATCGCGAAGTCTAATGTTCGAGTTTCGATTTTACACACACGCACAAAAGTGGCTTTACGAGTGGATTATAAAACATTTTTATCGATATCGATTATAATACTAATACCTAATCGAAACTGTATAATATAATCGAAACGGGCTCGTGGCCGGAGAAGAAAACTAGGTCGGTAATATTGCCGAACGGGATACAATATTAAAACAACGATTGTGTACAGTAAATAAATTATATTACAATATAGGCCAGTCAAATTAGATCAAAAAATGATCAAAATTGTAACTAATTAGTGGAAAGCTGGAAATCGTTTTAATTGCTTAAGTATAAGTCTAGTATTAGGGGAACATGTTTCCCCCCCCTCCGAGGTCGGCGTTGGCCGCCATCTTGAAAAAACAGCTCTAAAATCGGAGTTTTTTTAGTTTTTCAATAATTATTCAAAAACTATGAGTTTTATGAAAAAATGTCATCCGGTCTGAAATGTAGAACGCTAAATTATCTACAAAATAAAGTCCAAAAATAATGAGATAAGTCCAATATGAAGGTTCATAAGTGACATAAGTAATAATACAACTGAATCGACTAAATCGACGCGGTCGATTTTTTCTACTTCTGTTCTCGCTACGACCGCGACGGTCGCGTCCGCGCGCGGTGTTAAACTCTCGAGTGTATTATTATTATTATTACTTTTTTCGAGCCGTCGCGCGTCGTCGTTATGTTTGTCCATTTCGCGGTATGCTCGGTTACTTTTCTTTTGCTTCGCGGTGGCAAGCGTTTTTACGTGCATCGCAAATCTTATATAATACACCGCGAACGAGCAATAAATATTTCAAAGTTTATAGACAGCGGGAATCGAATGGATATAAAGGCAAATTGGATAACCTCGTTTTCAAATATTACGTTTATGTTCTTCGTCATATATACGTATATATACGTACGTGTGTAATATAATATTCGCAGAAAAATAGACTCTATTGCGATGCGAAATAAAAATAACATTTGGCAATTTGTTTTAAACAGTTGCCGTTCAGAAACCGAAATTGTATTTTCTCCGATTCGACCGCGCGCGCTCGCTCACGAGAGGGAAAACGTTTGAATACGTACGTCATCCGCGCGCGGATTTTTCTAGGATTAAAAATAAATTCGATTTCGAGAGACGTTCGCGGAAAATCAAAACGAGCTCGGGATTTTCGCGGTATTCTCTTTTTTTTTATTATTTCTTCTCTCCGCTCTTAATAATAATACATAATGTAGCGTTTTTTTTTTTTTTTTTGCTGTCGGAAATCAATCCCGTAGACTCGCGGTGGTGGTGTCGGATTGTGGAAAACGATCGAGTCATTTCCGCGGTCCTCGGCTAAAGACAGTCGTAAAATCGCTCTGGTTCGCGTCCTTAACCGTCGTCGTCGAACACGATCCTCGCGCGCGTCCGTAATCATCATACGCGTACCCGCGGCTTTGCAACTGTCGAGTCGTCACGTGGTACCCGGTGGCGGATCGAGCGATTTGCCGCCCTTTCATTTTCAAAACAAATTACACAAAGAAATATTATATAAATAAGCCGTTTTCCGGGAAAAACATAGAGTTTCGCTAATAATAAAAATTCCGGTCGATCGCGTAAACCATTTCAGCGAGTTAATTAACCTAATGGCTAATACCTATAAATTATAATATTATATTTATATACATTTTTATTTTAAGTGTGGTAAATTTGCCGCTCCAATCGACTATTCTGCGAGCTTTTTTCTGTCTGTACGATGAATTTATTGATCGAGTAATATTATATCGCACGTCGTCGCCATTAATTGGTAAAATACTTTTTTACCATAGTAGAGATGCAGTTTAAAGAAACATTTCACTCACGAATTATTATAGTCGCGTTTTAACTCGCGACGTCAATTATAAGAATATACGCGCGTTTTATGACGTATTACTTTTGATTTATATGCCTTTTGTGCGTTAAAAGCCTCACGTGCATCACGTGAGCGACAATAATCACGCGATCGAATAATTAAAATAATTATTAGATTAGGACGCCGACACGATGTCGGTTCTTTTTGTTTCCTCCGCGTTCCGGCGTGAGTGTGTCCTACGCGTATCACGACGTCTGCGAAACGACACAAACGCAGTCGTGACCGTTTTTGTTTTCGATTGATTCGCCAACGAACCGTTATTGTGGCGCGATAGTATAGTAATATAATTACGTATGCGCGTATAAACGGTGCAGTCGATAAACGCCCTTACACGCCCGACGACTACTATACGATTATTTAGAAAAAAATTAAAAGAAAAAAAAAAAACCGAAACTCGCACACTAACGGCGCGGCGCGGCGCGTCGAACAGTCGATTAAGATGTAATTTACGTTACGGTTTTTTTTTTTCACCCCCCACCGACATCACGCGATACGAGTATAATGGGTATAACGTACACGTGTAACGCCGTCGTCGTCGTCGCGCGCGCGTTAGTAGAGAATGTGAAAATACCAATTTTCTCTCGAAAACTAGAGCGTTTTCACGAGTTACACTATATTTTCACGTCCGTTCGTCGCCGTGAAGACGATAAACCTTAAAAAGTAACCGTTTCAAAAGAACGGCGACGGCGGCGACGGGAAAAAAGTAAAGAGTAAAAGGGAAACGAGGAGAAGGAGAAGGAGAAAAAAAAAACGTTACGAAATAAATCAATAAAGCGAATGAAGACTAATGACCAGCGGCGAAAAGAGATAGTGGCTTAAAACGATGTAAGTCAGAGTTTTCAGATATTAAGTTTGTGTCGCGACGATATTGAAAAATGTCTTTTTTAAATGGTTTTTTTTTTCTTCTCCTCCGTCTTCTAATATTTACCGCCGCGCCGTCGCGTCGTTTTGCCGTGTTTGAAAAAAAAAAAAAAAAAACTCAATTTATTCGGGGTGTGGGGGGGGGGGACGGTTTCTTTCTATACAGGTGCGCGACGCCGTAAACCGAGAGAGACGTTTGGCGTTGAAAAAAAAAAACACCTTCTCCCTTCAGTCGCATTTGCGAAAAAATATTTCCATCGTATATCATACGTTTCGGATTTCTATAAGGCCCGCGCTATCGTAAAATTCCATTCGATATTTTGATATTATTGTGACGTGTTTTATATGTTACGGTTGTGCTGCACACGATTGCCCTCCACGAGTTGTATTTTTTTTTTCGTAATTTTTAACCCGTCGTCGTCGGTACACATACGTTCGTAACGCTCACTCTTTACTTTTTCTAGCATTGTTAATTACTCGATTAACTTAAAAAAAATCAGACCATACCTAGAAATCAGTGGCGTAACTAAGAGGGATCAGAGCGTGCGGTCGTACCCGGGCCCGTTCGTATAGGGGCCCAAAGAAATAAAAAATTTTTTCTATTAATTATTAATTGAATATTTGTTATTCAAGTGTATAATTTTTTTAAAATTTGTATTTTAAAATAATAAGTAAACCTGTGAGTGGAGCACAAAAGCGCAAAAAAATAATAGAACAAAAATTTAAAGATGCTAAACTGCCCAAATTAGACAGTTTTTTTTTAAAAAAAAGACAGTTGAATCTACTTCGGAAAATCCTACTATAACTACATCTGTTTTTGAAATACCACATGAAAACTCCGAAAAAAAATAACGTTACCGATATTTGTTAAAATATCGCACAATACTGACGATTGTGATATTATATTGTCAAGTAAAAATATGGCGATCATTTGCACAAAACAGTATCCTACTGATATAGTTAATTTTAGTAAGGTGAATACATCCCCCCGGATCTTCTTAATATAATATATACCTGGGACGATGGGGGGCCCGTTGAAAATTTCGCTCCCGGGCCCAAATTTTGAAGTTACGCCACTGCTAGATGTGTATATTTTTATCCTTTACTAAATTGTTACAAACACTTTTTATGTAAAATTAAGAATTTATAAAATAAAAAACTACAATCTTATTCCAAAAAAAATTATTTTCTTCGCGTAAAGTAGTACAAATGAACTATCAGTATCGTCTGAGTCATCATCTAAAAAAGCTTCTTCGGTCTCCTCTAACTACGAATCAATTTTATTAGTCATGATAAATTGAAAAAAAAAAAAATAAAAACACGTGTACAACTGCGGCGACCGACGGTGTTAGCGCGACGCTCACTTCATCGATACTCTCGACTTTGTCTAAACAATAACCGATAGGAAAATGACAAATAGCGATAAATCGTTTATTATTACGCTAATAATCGAAGGAATTTGAATAGAACGTCGCGGCGCGGAGGAGATAATCGTCGTATAAAAGAACAGGTCTTTTTTATGTTCCCATATTTTGTGACGACGCTATTTAACTTTTTTCCAATTTTTTTTCACAGAGTTGTTCCAAATACCTATAATACGAGTGTCGTCACGTCCACCCCCTAAGGGGGGTAAAAGGGGTAAAAGGGGTAAAAATGAAAAAAAAAATAAAAAGTTTCACACCGGTTATATATATAAAAAACTATTTTATAATTTATTATGAAATGTTGTCGACAAGTCCTAGAGAATTCCGAAACTCGAGTGGGCGGCGTGTAAAATTGATACGGACTTTTGTTTGAATAAATTCGATTATTTACTTTGGCGTTATGACGATATAACTATGGCGGACACTGATCGCGCTGAAAACCGTACCGTATACGCGCCGCATCGCGGACTAAACTAACCCACCCACCGCGTTGTGTTTTTCATTCCGTTTCGTATAAACGTCGGCGATAATTTTATGATTACCGATACGAATCGTAATAAAACGAGAAATAATTTACTTTACGCGCGGTCGATGCCATTTGCGGCAGTCTTTGATTTATCGTCCCTTACGCACACGTACTCTCAAAAGCCCGTGGAAATCGAATAACTCTCTGTTTGTACTCTCCGCGGTGTTTCTCGCCGGCAGCATTCCGTATAGCGATCCCGGGAATCACGCGCGCACGTAACCCGCCCAACTGTTTAAAATAACATACGAATTTAATACGCAGCCGAATATTACGAGGGAATTCGTAGAACGCTCAGGTATTTTACAGAACGCCTGTTATATTCACCGCGACTCTGCCGCGCCGCCGGTTACCGCGTACGAACGATATAATTATTATATATCCGTCGACCGTGTGAATTTCGTACGCAATAAAAACAACAGCTCGCGCCCCGTATTTGACGCGCAAGTATAATAATAATAATATCACAGCGCACGTTTATCATAATTTATATATTATATTATATAGTCGTCAAACTATTCGATCGTTAAAAACAACATAATATCGTGTTCTGATAATCGTCGTGTTTTTCGCGGTGACGGATTGCATTTTGAAACTTTTACTTTGCATTTATTAACTCGAATATTTTAAATTTGTCCAGTCATATCTATATAAAGTATATTTCTTTTTCCAAAAACGTCGTTTCGAACGAATCGATTAATTGCCATCTACGTACGTAAAATCAACACAATCTTTGGCTTTTAGAATTTTTAAAATTTTCATTTCGATTTCGCATTTTTAACGACTCTAGATGTGTGTTTCCCGAGGGTTCGTTGTCAATTCACAACCCTAACGGTAATAATAATATTACCTTTTTGATTTCTATTTTCGTACGTAATATCTCATCGAGATACACGCGTGTCGGGTACAAAGGACGTCGTCGTCGTGTCGAGTATGTAGTTTTTTGATTTCGAGTTTCCGTTTTAAATCGTTCGCAAACAGATCTCGTTACGTTCTTATCGGTTGTAATACGACGCTAACGATCAGAGTGCGCGTTAAAAAATTAGCTCCGACCAAATCATTTGACCGCCGCCGCCGCCACACGTCCCGCGCGCTTAGTTTTTTATCGCGATTTATTTCTTTATTTACTTTTTTCACACGGCCCGTTTTGCCCGCGGACGCGATCGATACGTCGTCGTCGTCGCCGCGGGGAGACGTTCCGGATTATTATTAATTTTCTTTTTTTCCCACTTCTAGAAAACACGTGTGTATTACGCGCGCGAGATACGCGTTCCGTCGTTTGTTATTCGTAATGTATTCGATCGACGCGTTCCCAAACTCCCTCCCGTTTATTATGTTCGCGTATTATCAATGAAATATCTACTTCTCCGTTTATCGCCGAACGCCGCGGCGACACGATCGATACGGTTTTCGTTTTAATATCGTTTGAGAGTTTTTTTCGTCTTCCCACAGACATTAATGCCACGTCGTTGTACGTATATAAGTATATTATGCTGGCGACGACATTCTATTGTTGTTGTTGTGACTATTTTTTGAAATTTCGATATGTGTTTTATTTTTTACTCGCGTCTTGTCGACTGATATCGGTTATTGGTCCTGTTTTTCTCCCTCTGCGGTTTTACGAAAATCGACGATTATAAAAGCGATGAAAAACCGATTATTTTTCCCTCTAAAAAAATGAATACACGTAAAAACCAGACACGGCCGTGTAGTGTTTGAAAGGTTTGTTTGAGCTACCGATATCACGTATCGAGTTAAAACCATTTAATTAGCGACGGTTGAGAGGAGAGAGACTCCTTTGAATTCTCGACGGCTCGAGTTTTAGGATTTTTTTCTCATAAAACATAGCAAAATAATAGTCGCAAAAACGTTGATCGTCGTGTGTGACGGACGCGAAATAGATGTGGCCGTGTTCAAAGTCCAAACGAATATAAACAAAACGAATCCAGTTTTTACCGTCGAACCGCCTACTTTACCCGCAATGGTACCGAAGTGCCGTCGTGTTCAAAGTGTTCTAAACAAACAAAACCGAACCCAATCATTACCGACACGCCGCGTTTGCTACCCGGTAATGTAATCGTAGAACCGGAAGTAGAGGTGAAATTGATTGGGACGGGGGGGAACCGCGTCTGCTTTCTCTAGCCAATTTTCTCGTTTCGGTCGGATCTCCGTTCGTCATGCGAACCACTTTGTCGATTTGTTCGCAGATTTTTTTCTCTTTTCTCTCTCCCGATCTCGATCGAGGTCCAAACGAAATCGTCATTATGAGAACGATGGACGCCACGATTTTCTCGTCGGAAGTCCAGCGACGGCATAATATATTATATTATTATCCGGACGAAACATCGTAAAACTATACAACACGCGACGATTATATAGTTTTATTTTATCGCGCCTTCTCGCCCAAACGGATAAATTATCATAACAACGCACACATTATAATATTATGGCGAGTTTATCTCTCGTCGCGGTTTAAAAGTACGTTCGCCGAGCATTAAGCGCGCGGTTATCGTGACACGAGCTATTTGAATTTTCTTTTCGTTTTCTTCGTCTAATGCGACGATTTGCGGGTTACGCGAACATTATTCGCCTCATCCAATGCAGTCGCATCGCATGTGTATATTATGTGTAACAGTTATCTGATAATACGAGTATATTAGCTAGACCGGAGCTTGGGTAATTTTTATAAAAAATTCGCGAGCGAGGGAAAGACTCGAGAGGCCCCGACGATATTATTTCCATTCGTCGTTACACTCGTTTTTTATCGTTAATATTATTCAGTACAGACTATTACCGCTCGAAAAACTAACGGTCTCCAAGGAACGGAGGTTATATACGAGTATTTCGACCGAAACGCCGAAAACGTTTTGTTTTTCGAACGCGATCGGAAATCAACAAAAGTCTATTATTATATCGTACCCATACGAACGCCGCGCCGCCGCCGCGCCGCATACATTTTCCTCGTGTTATTTCGCGAGCGCGTTTACGCATATACCCCCTCCAAAAGGACGGCCGTGACCTGCGCCTCGCCTAGGTTTTAACCTGCCCCGTTATTACAGCACGACGTGGTTATATTTTAATTTATTGCACCCCGTTTGCGCGTTTAGACGTTTCTATTTGATTTCCCACCGACGCGCGACGGCACACACACTTTTTGTCACGGCGTTTTCGAGTTGGTGTTTCTGCGGCACACGCGATATTATCGACGCGTATTCAACACGTGTTTGTTTTTTTTTACGATTTGTTTACTATTTACCACACCGTCTCGTGTACATCGGCGATATACGTCGAATAATAATACGTATACACGCGCCCGACAACTCATTACGATCGTTTACGTAAAAACGGTTCGAGTGAAAACTGCCACCACTCTCTCATTTGATATTCGCCGACGACTTTTTCGAACCGTTGGGAAATCCCGAAAAACGATCTGCCCAAGTGCGATTGGCTACCAGAAATCAATACTGAAGTCGAAAATCGGACCATTTTTCGAGTACTCGGACGCGCACAAAAAACACACATACGTTTTGGTAAAAATCAATAGACTCCTCGTAGTCGTCTCTCGCTCGGAATCTAATATAATAAGCACACACGACGACGAATCGATTTAAAAAACGGCGCCGTGGCCATCGAAAAGCGGAACGAACGCGCGCGACACGTAAATATAACGCTTTATGATTGGGGAAAACGATTTGAAAAAACGGCCCGTACATTTGGCGTGCGGAAAAGCGTCGGCGCGAGCGCGCGCGCGCACGGCAACGATTACGACCGTATAAACCGTATACGGTATATTGCGTGCGTGCGTGCGCGCGCGTGTGTTTAATCAACAAATAAAGAACAATGGACCCGCAACGACGGACGAACGAACGAGTGCGGGCGGCACTGCTACCGCGAACGCCGCCGCCGCCGTCACGTCGAAATATAATATCGATTCGATCCGATTCTGGGACATTAACCGGGAGCGCTTTTTGCCACCGGAATTCGCACGTTCGTCGACGGTAATTATTGCGATCAAACTGCCCCCCGAAACACGCCGTCGCGCGCTAGTCGTGTCGTCGCCACCGCCGCCGCCGGTGTCTCATATACGCGCGTAATATTATAATTTATAACGATATACACCGACAGAAATATCATACCCGTCGGCTTTCGTAAACGTCGTATTTATATCCTCGTCGTGTAGTATAATAATATGTAAATAACATCGTTTTTATCGAAAATCGGCTACGGCGGCGGCGGCGTCGATAATAGTCTGAGTAGGGAATCCGGGGGGGGGGGAGATTAGCCTCCCCCCCCTATAATTGTATACGACACACAAGAAAACTAATTTTTACGCCACAAAAAAAAACATTGTACGCGGTAAAATATTTAGTTTATTAAATATTGAAAAACATATCGTTTTTGATACATAGAATAGATATTGTTTCGGATGATTTTTGTAAATTAGTATATCCATGACATTGACAATAATTGTACTTATGAGTGAAAACCAAGTACAGTTAATAATTAAATTTATAAAAACGTAATAATTAGGGCTCGGATTTTGTAGCAAATGCTTCTTTTGAGGGGTGTGTGATAGAAAGATAATTCTCGTAGATAAATACGTTTTGAATCGTTCTGATTTCAATGAAGTAAACTTTTTTTTGCTGTTTTTTGCTTTTTTCCACAAAACTTGCTTTTTATTGCTTTTTTCCCCTATTTGGTTATTTTTTCTTAATTTTTACATATTTTTCTTGAAAATTTAACTTATTTTTATGTATATTATAACTTGGACTATAAATCATTATTACCGGAAATTTTAAAACCAGTAATAAACGTATGAATGATAAAATAACTATCGTAATTGTGCCGAAATTGTAATGAATAATCGTAACAGTACGATTTAAATGATTTAGTTTATATGAAATATGCATGGATTACATCGGTTGATGTGGAAAGGTCTTTTTCTACGTATAAATATAATATATTAGCAGCACCCAATAGAAAGAGTTTTAATGAAAGTATCTTGACCAAATATGTGGTCGTAAATTCCTTTTTTAATATTTAATTTTATGTGTAATTGGAAATTTGTTTTTTTTTAGAATTAAATTTAATAAATGCTTTTTTTTGCTTTTTTTCGGCTACTTAAAATGCTTTTTTAAGGATTTATTTTGCTACGAAATCCGAGCCCTAGTAATAATATAATCGTACAGTGACGAAATAATATAATCTACGGGAGACTACTTTAAACTCGGCCGGTTATTTCCGCCCGAGGATTGCCGATAGTTTCACTGTTCCGACGGAGAAAAAAAAATAACAAACATTTCATGAAATCACATTCACATACGGTTTTTAAACTCTACACAGTTCCCAAAATAAACGATGAAAACTTTTCGAATTTCAAATACAAATAACCATACGACATAACGTACTATCTAGTGTTTGTAATGATTTTTTCAAACGATATTTTTCCTCTCCAGAGTGTCTACGCTCGATATTTAAATATACACCGTCGCCGTCGGCTCGAATACGTTTACCATCTACGAGTGTGTTGTCGAGGAAAACACACTTATTATTTTCCAATCTCCAAAGGAAATCCGTCGAATGTGTGCGTTTGTGTTTTCGTAGTTTTACGTGTTTCAGCAGCTCGCGCACGGTCGAACCGTATTTCGACAGACGCGTCGTCGAATTATTTGCGATCGGCGAGTGTTCGACCATCACACGAGTCGAAAACGTTCGCCGCCAAGAAAACCCCGAACTCTTTACCGCCGTGTACGCGAAACACCTAGACGTGCGATCGGCGAAGTAGTCCCGCGAGACTACATCTCGTATACCGTACACTTGTACGCGTGCATACATAATAGATATTATTTACCGTTCGCGCGTCACCGATTTTCACTCTCTCCTCTCTCCGCGCGCGAGAAGACATATACCCATCTACCCGAAAGCGTCTGTTTTTGATTGCGCGCGCACGGTCCCGCGAAATATACGTCGCGTGACGACGACGCCGCCGGCGTACTTACGATCATATCAAGATAATAATAATTATACTTATTACTTATGACAATAATAATTGACGACAAGTATCGTACTGCAATATGTCAAAAGGTACAAGTATTTTTATGAACGCTTTTCGATATTACAGCTTCGCGGTTAACAGTGGAATATCGAACGCTTTTGTGTACTCGGGAGTAGTGGAAAAATATCAGGAGAAGAGTGTGTTTGGAAAGGAAGGTATGGGGGTTGGAGATGGAGTGAAGAGGATGTGGTGATGGACGTCGCAGAAGAGGGAGGAATTCAGTGAGAGGTAAGTGGCCATGGTTATTATTATTATAATTGTAATCTCGGTTGTTAAAACGAACGGTGCGGAGATTCGCGTAATAACATCGATGACGATAGTATCGAGCGCGACCGAAATCTATATGATTTTTAATGGTCGGGTTGATAACGAGATTTTTTTTTTATTGTTTTCGAAAAACTCGCGGAATCGTGTAGGGAAAAAAGGCCGAATCGGTTGCTGACCGTATTAGAAACGACGGGCATTTGCTCTCTCTCCCTCGCTCCTCTGTCTCGTCGACCTCTCCGCGCGCCCCGGACGAGAATTCCCGGACGAGATCCGCTGCGAAACAACGGGTTATCTCGATCGCCGAACATCCGGCGGGTATACTATGCAAATGCACACACTGCGCGCGCGAGAGTCGTCGCGGTGTCGTCGTTATTTTATTGCTGCGCGATTCCGTCGAAATAACTGCGGGGAATTACGGAGTCCCGGACGTTGTTTCCGGCTCGCGCGCGTAGAAAATTCTCGTCTCGGACGGCATCAATATACAGTGCGCAGTAGTGACTCTCGATAATAATTCCGCCGAGTATTCGATTTGTCCCGAGGTTTTCGATATATTTCCCGCGATTCTCACATCTCCAGTGCGGAGTGAACTCGGCTTTTTCATTTTTCACATAAACGAACGAATCCGAAAATCGATATTTTCGCGGGCGTCTTGAGGTAATGTTTTCAAAATACGGGCGAAACGATAGATAAATATAGCCCCACCTCTACGCCACTGCGCGTGTTTGCCTTTCGTAAATCGCGCGCGAAAAGCGACGCGTCACAGTCTCTCGTCCGTGTTTACCCGTTTGATTCCCGACGCGATTCAATCGTGACGCGGCGGGCTAAAAGTTTCGGCCGGAAAATCGTTTAGGTCTCGCACAAAAGTCGGGCACACCGCCGACGGACGGCGGTCACGTACGATAAACGTATTCTAACCGAATAGAGCGAATCGATATCGTCGGAGATAAAACGCGTCGATAATCACGGCGGCAGTTTGCCGCCGACTCGAGACCGAAAAATAATAATAATTATAATATATATTATCGCGTTCGCCGAGTGGTGTTCGCGCACTCGACGGGCGTGAAATCAGATTCGCGCGCGCGTTCGCACATGACAGACAATGCGCTCTCGCGAGAACGAATTTTTTTAAACGTATACCCGACGACGACGGTGTGGCTCTAGTCAAAAGTCAATTATTATTTCCCGCTTTGTCCGGTCCAATGTCCCTTTCGAAAATCCTCGACCGTCCTTTTCTTCGTCACTATTTTGTTCGTCGTCAAATATAATATTATAATCAGTAGGGCCCGGATTTAAATGCACTTAAAACCATACAGATATGCTCTAAAAAATTGCCAAAAATGCATTTTACCACAAAAATGACCTTAAAAATGCCATATATTTTTTTTTATACAAATTATAATTTATAAATGAGACATAATAATTATTTTATTAAAAAAAAACTGAAAATTTGAAATATTGACTAAATAAAACCCGATAAACCTTCTTAAATATCAAGAAAATAATTTATATTAAGATAATTTTTTGAATAGTCCAAGTTTTATATCTATATTGAATAAATATGCATTAAAAACCAACAAAATGACCCAATAATGCTAAAAATGGTCTAAAAATGAAAAAAACGTCGAAATATGCAAAAAAATGCAAAATAAAATTTGTAGCTTTCAAACCCTCGTTACACGAAACGAATTATGTACTTAGAAAGCATTGTGTATGATCAACCAAAAAAATATGCACTTTGCATTGAAATCCGGGCCCTAATAATCAGTGATAATTTCGATGCATACAAACGAGATCCACGCGATGGCGCTATGATATTTCGTTTTGAAATAGACCGAAACACCAGACACCTTTCGGCAGCGAAAAATTATAAAAACCACTCGTAAATAACGGGGCGCGTTATTTATTTTCCTCGCGTCACGCGTTCGTCGCCGAGATTAACCGGAGTTTAGCCCGACTGTTTTCCATTCGGGGCCGCGTCGTCGGTCAGAGAATGATTATTATTTATTGCCAGTCGCTTTGCCGCGTTCCGCGCGTCCAGCCCCTTCGGCGGTTTCCACCCTCCGGACACTCCGGGCAACATACATTATCGGCAAGTTTGTCACTCTCGATCGTTCCGCTCCCAGGACGCGATGCTGATGCGGAGCACACTCGAGTGTTGTCACGTCAAAAATCAATCCTGCGGGTATAGCGCAAAACGACGGGACGTCAAGTTTCGAATGTGTGTTTAGGTCATATTTTGTTTATAGCGTGCAGTCCTTCGAAGTCAACTGCACTGGGATTCGCCTTGGTCGACCTCGAATAAACACTCGGATCGCATCATTTGTCAATTTTTTTTCTCTACGTCAAAAAAAATAAATAAAACCACTCGAAACACGGCGTATACGACCATCGTATAACTATCGCGGACGACCGGCTATCGACTACGTTTTTAAAATCTAATAGTGAAAACGACGTCGTCGGTTCACAACTCGAACACGTCATTATAATATCTTTATACGACAACGGCCGGACGATATTTTCCAATACTTGAAAACGATTTATAATTTAGATATATTTTATACTTTGAAAATCCAACAAAATTATTTTGCATTGCTCGGGTCGAACGCTCTGATTGTTTTTCTAGAAATTATAGCGTGACCCAGATGATTTTCACCAGTAAAACGCGCGAGGTCGCAAGTTATTTTCGAATTTTCGGTTTTTTTTTTTTTTATTCGAGTAATTAGAGTTTGAAAAAAAAAAATTACCGCTGCATAATGCGAATTCAATTTGGACGAATTCCTCCTATTTCTATTTGGATACGATATTATTATGTTTTTTCGTCTCTCTCTAATACGAATTCCAAGTGTACTATATAGCGAATATATTATATAAATATATATTATATGATTTACAAATCAATTTCAGCGTTGAATTCAATACGATAATTAAGTTACGGGAGATAATCAACGTAATATTTTCGGTATGAAATTATATTTAGCGATAATTAAACACGCGCTGACCACGACGACGCGACGGTGGTTTTTTCTCGACAGACGCGTCGACGCTACTTTTCTTTTTTTTTTTTCCAGTTCCAACACTGGAGGACACGCGGGCAAAGATATTGATTTTTTTTTTTTTCTATTTTCACAACGTTATTTATTCATTTTTCCATTCTTAAAACCACCACGTTCTTCTGGCACCGCGTGTTAAGCTCGGGCGACGACGTTCGGGGGTTTTCTTTTTCGAAACGGACCGTGTACCCTACGGTTTTCTACGTTTCTACGCGCGTAAAGTTACAAAAATAAAAAATAAAATACGTAGCTATTCGCGCGCGCTCGCGTCGAACCGTCTCGGACTTTCGGCGCGTTATCGTCGCAACACCGTATCGGCGATATCGTATGAACAATAAGACGTAATAACGATCGTCACATTCTCTCTGCGCGACGACGTTTATTTTTTTATAATCGCCGCTGCCGCCGGTTCGGTTCTCTCGGCTTTTTTAACGTTTAAAAAATTCACGACGTCCCGTCATCGGATCGATCGCCCGTTCCTGGCGTACACGCCGCAGGCCCGCGCTCGTCACACACTCGCGTGCGCGTACGTATATTATTTACCTGTCTATCGGGTCGCGCAGAGTTTGCGCGCGTCGTACTGTCCCGTCGCTTCCCGTGTGATTTCGCCGCCCAAAAATAGAAAACACCCGCGACCGGTTCGCGAGAGTACGTTCAAAAGGATCGCGCGCGATTATATAGGGCGTCGCTCGCGAGTTGCACTCTCGTCGTGAAATATTTCGTCGTAAAAAGTACCCGGCGCGCCGTCGTCGTCGTCGTCGTTTAACGATACCGTGTCGACACACGTGTCGACGATCATAATAATATAGTCCTCGTTGTAAATTTTATGTACCGACATGACGGAATAACTGTCGTTTGTTACGCGAATCAGGACGCAAACTCATATATTTGTATGCGCGGAGGGGGGTGACCCCATGAATTTTAAAATTAACACCAACTTTACTAACGAAAAAACATACATTTTTCACATCAAATCGAGAAAGCTCATTTAATTTACACAACGACGTCTTGTAATTTGTAAATAAACAATTGATAATTTTTAAACTTCAGACTTGGTTTCCATATTATACGTATCTGATAAAAGTACATTTGATCTTTTTTTCGTCTATTCGACCCCCTCTACCCATATCGAGATCCTGGATACGTCATATAGACAATATGTATTTTATTTCAATCGGACGAATCCAATTAATCGTATAAGATCCTTGATCCTTCGTAGGCCGAGTTCGAGCGATGACGAGGAACATTTGCGCGTTCGGTTCTGTTTTCAAATCGATAGATTTGGTTTCTGGTAGAAAATGTCTCTTCCATAGGTCCACGTTATACTGAATAGCGACGTAAAATTTTACGGAACGCCGATTGTCGACGATATCGCCCCTGCCCTGATTGCTCTTGAATTAAAATTTCCAAATCCGATCCACCATAACACACGCGTCATTCTCTTTTGGCGTACCGATTTCAATAACCAAATCGCGTTCTGTATCGGCTGTTTTCAGTTCGGTGGTTATCATGTAATTTGGGGGTTTTTTTTGGTCGAGGTCGTTTGAGAAGGACGTTTTCGACGATAATCGGTCGGTTTTCAGCGGATCCGCGTTGCTTGCCGAACAAACGCCATGGCTACACCGTAAACCGGCCCGATAATAATAATAACATTATACCTACCTATCGACGAGCGCGACGAAAATCGCAATACACAATCGCCGTGTATCGTCGTTTCGTATCCGTTTTACGCGCGATCCTGTTCGCGTCCTGCCCTCGGGTCTCCGCCAGAGACTACCGCCGGACCGCGCGGGGCTGATTCGCGGTCGGTCACGCGTGCCGCTGCTCGGCGGATTTACCACACCGCGTGCACGCGGCCGCACGGGGACGGGGACACACAGCTCGCGTCTCTACGTTTGATGATAATATTATTTATGTATATTTCACGCCGGGGGCACGAAAAGAAAAAAAATTCGATAATTTTTTTTTATCTACTGTCGCGCGTTTTTCGTTTAATTTGCCGTTTTTATTTATTTTTCGCGCCCCCTCGAATCGTATATACGAGCGGTCAATTACACGCACTGCGATTGCGCATAAATCACTTTTTGTCCGCCGCTGCCCCGTTCGAACTCTGTGATAAAATAAAAAAATATACGCCGCGCGCGTCCGCGATAATATTCCGTCGGCAATAACGATCGGTTCGCGTAACAAAATATACACACCACAGCAGTGCGCTGCGATTTCGAGGAGTAGGCACTCCGGCCGGACGCGAGTAGGCTCTGAAAAAAAGGGCATTTCACTTTTTAGATTTTACAAACGCGCGCGCGTAAATAAATTACTCACTCGCACGCGGCAATAAGTTATCGCTCGTATACTATACGAGCTCGGTGTGTTTCACACACGTGGGAAAAAACAAATGAAAAAAAAAACACTTTCGTCTCTCCGTAACGACGATACGCACCGTGTAATATCGATTGTTTCCTTTCTTCGTTCCTTTTGTTTTTTTTCGTACAAAGACGATATAATAATAAAAATATATACACGGTAAATCGCATGTGAAAATATTCTCGGTTTTTTATCTTTCGTCGATTAAAATATACAACTACGATCCGTGGTAACGTAATTTCAAACAATTGTAAGCGGAACACGATATCATCAACGACACGATTCGTTTTGACATTCTCATCGACGAGCAACAAGCGCGGAAACAACGGGTTTTTATTTTATTTTATTAATACATCCGATTCGCTTTCGGATATGTGCGCGCAATAAATTCGGTTCGTATTTCGGTACCCGCCGCCGCCGCCGCAGTAGTGACGTCAATGAAAAACATAAAAGTAGTTTACGATTTCCCGTACGAGCACCGTGTGTCGAGAGTCGGTCGGGATTAAGTTTTGAACGTTATAATATGTTGTTTTCCGACGAATTCTCACTTTTATCACGCGTAGCGTGAAAACTCGAGAGTTTCGGACGTACGGTATGTTACATAAATGTGTGTGTGTTGTCCGTAATTTTTTACGTCACCGAATTTATTATATTTATTATATTTACCGTGTTATTGTTTTTAATATTATTCATGGTGCCGAAATCGCGATCGTTTTGCACGCGCGCGCGCGCGTAGAAATCATTTTTAAATACACGATTTGCGACGTAGTGCGCTCGCGCACTTAATATTCACGTAGACGATAACGTGTGCGACGCGATATTTTGCGACGCATAGCTGATAACGCGTAATATTTAATTAACGACATTTGTTGCCGTCACAATATCTTCTTCGTCATTATTATAAACTAGCTGAATAACCCGGCTTCGCCCGTGTGCAGTATAACTTTTTATTTTACCAGTTTTTTTCATTTTTACCCCTTTTACCCCTTTTAACTCCGGTAGGTGTCGAATTTAGGAAAATCCTTTCCCATGGGGTCTCCACTATATAAAACGAAACTGCTGACCAAATTTCATACTCAAAGCTCCAGCAGTTCCGGCCAGGCGAATTTTTCTAGTTTCACCTTTTTTACCCCTTTTATTCCCCTTAGGGTTAATTTTCTTAATAATTCTCTCCGTAAAAACCATCCTCGTACTTCAAGGAAAATTATAAAAAAAGAATTAGCGACATCGGTTCAGGGGTTGTTGAGTTATGCGCTTACAACACATTTTGCGATTCATTTTTATGTATAAGATACGCGCGCATTAGTATTTTCGTACTCGCATAATATTATTATCGAAAAGACAGAAAATCGTCGAGTATTTAATTTATTTGACTAGATATAAACGTCTATTGTTTTTTGAAAATTTCGCACACGAGTTTTATTCGAAACCGTTTTGCACGATATCTCGCGGCTCTATCCAAAACACTTATTACGCATTATGTCACAAATCACAAACCGTTATGATTATTATGGGATGATGATAAATCTCGTTCTATTTTTATTTTTCCCCTTTACTTTCATAACAAACGTCCGTTATTTCGTTCACTTACTTTCGAGTTGTTCGAGCATAACGTCGAATCGTATTATAATAATACACTCAGAGTTCAGAAAATGTCACTAAAACTTTACCACGAGTTTTTATCAAAGTTTCGTTATCGAGTTACAAATATAGGTGGACCATATAGGCATCTAGACCGGATCATTTTATCGATCGAGTATCGCGTCCCGTGATTCGTTTTAAGAGTGAAAACATATTTTATCCGACCGCGCGTAAAGTAGTACTGATCGGTTAATCTATCAACAAAAAAAATCGGTAACGACACACAAAAATCGATTTAAAAAGTACAGTACGGCGGCGGCTCGTGCGTTTTCACGTAGACGTGTGCGACGCGATATTTTGCGATGCATAGCTGATAACGCGTAATATTTAATTAACGACATTTGTTGCCGTCACAATATTTTCTTCGTCATTATTATAAATACGCGCGCATTAGTATTTTCGTACTCGCATAATATTAACAGAAAATCGTCGAGTATTTAATTTATTTAACTAAATAAACGTCTATTGTTTTTTGAAAATTTCGCACACGAGTTTTATTCGAAACCGTTTTACACGATATCTCGCGGCTCTATCAAAAACACTTATTACGCATTATGTCACAAATCACAAACAAATGTATAATAATACACTCAGAGTTCAGTTTCGTTATCGAGTTACAAATATAGGTGGACCATAGGCATCTAGACCGGATCATATTTTTATCGATCGAGTATCGCATCCCGTGATTCGTTTTAAGAGTGAAAACATATTTTATCCGACCGCGCGTAAAGTAGTACTGATCGGTTAATCTATCAACGAAAAAAATCGGTAACGACACACAAAAATCGATTTAAAAAGTACAGTACGGCGGCGGCGGCTCGCGCGTTTTCCTAAATTTATTGTGTGCGTTGACCGTGAGCCGAGTCGCGGTTTATAATAATATATTATACTGTCGATAAGGGGCGATCGAGTGTAATTTAAAAACAAAACCCAAACCGCTTTATACTCGCGTACATATACGTACGTAGATACCGTCGAGATTGTCTCGTGGGCGTAATTAAAGTAAATAAATAAAGCCGGTCGGTGTGTACACCGCACACCTAAACGACTTTCGACAAGCGCTCCGGTTAAAGGTACGAGTAAAAGGGCGAACGTCGCCCGGGCGGGTTGGTTTTTCGGGAAAAGAAGAAGAAGAAGGGGGGTGTGTGTGTCGAAATTTATCGGAAACCTCGAAACGATCGAACGCGCGCGTGTGTGTACACACGCCCGGCCGGCCGGGGGGGGGGGGTCATCGCACACGTCGTCGAACGACTATCGAATGCGTATAATGTGTATTATGCATAATATGGGTAGTCCTCGTTTTCGAGTGTAAGCGAACGATGCCTGGGCGCGAGTTCGAGCGAGCTTTTTCGACGATAACGCCATTTACCGAAAATTCGTGAAATTACTTGTGAGTGACGGGAAAACGGACGAGGTGTACGAGATACAGGTGAAAGATGATCGATGACAATAATAATAAAGTGAATTAGTATTTTGATTTTGAAACCACTGTATTGCTCTTGTAAAAAAAAAATGATGCTGAGTGAAAAAGACGATGGAACAAAATTTCGTAGATTTCAGTGTTTTTATGATGTCGTCAAAGATCGTTCGAAAAATTTGAAAACAAAAAAAATCGTGCCTTTGAGTTTGCGAAATGTTCCCGTTGAAGTAAAAGCCGCTTCAGATAAAGAACATTGTATTGAGTTTTCAAGATTTCTAGAGACAAATCAAAATCATTTAAATATTAGATAGTTTACGGGGGAACTAAGAAAACGATTCAAAATGTCCATCGACAGGTGAAAAAAAGTAAACGTTTTTTGAAATTTTCAACACCTCTGGAAAACCAACAACATTTTTGAGCTATGACGGGTCGAAAAACGATACGCCGTAATAATTTTGCCGTTTTTTCCCCCGCGATTTTTCGTCGCGTTTATTTGGAAAAACGTCCGGGGCGTTATAAAATCGGCCCGCCGAAACCGACGTCGATTTTCGCGTACAATCCTGTCTGGAGCCCACCACCGATATTATTGAAATTCAATCGACTCGTCATCCACGACGACCGGCCACAATATAGCCGCCACGACTAGCGCCAACGACGCACGAGATTCATTTCGATCAACGATTCGTCGAACAACGGTCGGAATCGAATTCAAAATCGACAATTTATTTTCATAACGATGCGACGAGTAAATACGTACGTACGAGAACCGACCTCCGAGCCGTCGGGAACAAAAAAAAATACAGGGTGTGTCCTGCGAGCGCGCTTTATACTATCTCGGTCGATTACGGATATTCTAATCGAGACGACGAAACCGCTGTCGGCGGGTCGGATGTACTATATACACGGCGGCGAATGATAATAATATATTATATATTATATTATTCCGACGACGCAGCTGGCGCGGATCCGGGATTTCGATTAAAGTCCGGACGGCCGCCGACGACGTCTGCCGTCGTTCGAAAGGACACGTGCTGCGGCGCGCACTGTATAATAAATATTATATTTTGTATACTCGTATACTCGGCGGCGAAACCTCCCTTGACGGACGCCCCCCCCCCCCCGGATAGCGGACATTTTAACTATTTTTATCCGTCGGAAACCGTCTAAATACCGGACGTTCTATAACGTATTAACCTGCGCTTTTATGGCGCATTTTAACTTTTTGATTTTATCTCGTTTTCAACCAGAATTTAGAACGAAACGTCTGGACAAAAACGCCCACACTCGTGTGGGGTCGTAGACGTCGTTCTTACGCTCTCTTGTGTCCGGTGTCTAGAGGTTTCGCTGTGTATGTGTATTACGTATTGCGCTTTGAAAACGAAACCGCGAGAGAACGGTTGTCCGGGGGGGGGGGGGGTGGTTTTTTACCGATTTTTTTTTATTTTTGATTTTTTACGACGTGAGTTTGCGACGGTGCCGCGATAATATTGTATACGCTACACAGGCGCGCTCGCCGATAAACCGAAAGAACGCACGTACGCGTCTACGCCCGTCCGCGTCGCCCACACCGGTCTACCCTCTCTAGTCCTCGACCTAGGACTCTATATACGATATATATACCTATAAATTTCATCAACCCTTCCTGCCGCGCATATACCTTTTATACTTGTATATATAAAATGTAAAGCATAATATTATACGTATTCTCGTTGCCGCCGCCGCCGGTCTCGCGGGCTTTCTTGATAGAACACGCGCTAATGACGTCCCAGCGGGAAACGATGCGTGCGGCGGCGGCGGCGGCGGCGGCATATACATAAAAACCACCCCGCACGCCTGCAAACAATGCGCACACGCGCCCCCACCCCTAGCCGGCGAGCCCTTTGTCCTCGTCCCGTGAGGGGTCAGCCACAGCGTCTGCGAGATAAAAACGCGAAAGACTCAACCGTACTTGTACACGTATATTATATACGTATATGTGTGTGTAAGTGGGTAACGCTGCGCGCGGTACAATGATATATTTCAGTAGGTATAATAATGATATTATCATAACGAAACGAGGAGAACAGACCCCGGTGTCTCCGCAGGAACGTAATTAACGGCGGACGAGGAGAATAGATATGTACTACCCCGGCCCCGCCCCGAAAGGCTGTTTATTTTTTTTATTTTTTTTTACCGCGCTAGACTTTGATCGATGTTTATTTAACGATCGACGACAATATTCAAATCGGAAATATTCACCAGAATAGTCTCTCCTCGAGATCTTAACGAATATATAATACGCGCGACCGACGTTCGAACTTACCGCGGTCTTTCCGAATTTCACGATTATCAGTCTGCCCTGCGAACAGATACGACTCGATTCGTTTTAAATTCATATAATAACACTAAAACGTGGCGCTTTCGAAAACTGTTTTATTTCATCGCGCTCGTCCTGGAAAACGACGAAAACAGATCATGAAACACAAATCAGACGACGAACGTGCGAGTGTCCGTTTTGACGTTTTCAAAAACGTGCGTGCGAATAATAATTGCTAGTCACCGTTTTGTCGCGTATTAAATCGCGTTCGTGTGTTACGGATGTTTTGCTAAACGTGCATATTATTATTAATTATCTTCGTCTCGATAATATTTTGAACTACGCGACGACTGGGTAAAATTGTGATTAGACGTAAGGGGTAGTAGTGATCGCCTCCTTCCCCTTTGAGGTTTTATCCGAATAGACGTTTTGAATGCTAGACGCGCGACCCGACGCGAAATAGGGGAGGATCGATTTTTAAAGAAGCGCGTCGGAAAATGTTTAACGGCAGCGGTTAGAGAGAAAGAACCGTTTCGACGTCGAGACCGCCGAAAATCGGCACCAATAATCAATTAGCGCGGGGGGGGGGGATAAACTCGTGACACGGACGACGGGGGGGGGAGGGAGGGAAGAGAGTATTATTATCCTGCGTGATCCTACGGTGCTCCGGCAAAAACTTCGCCGCGACCGCCGCCGGAAGGGTTCGGGCGGCGGCGGCGGCGGCGGCGGCGGGGTACGAGCACAGCGAGCGCGCCCGCAAAAACTTTTCCCGGAGAACAAAAGTTATCGGAAGATATTATACGTACATTAATAACTCGAATTTTCTTCACTCTGAACGCTCAAAGTCTTAATATTTTCCCTTGGATTTTTTTTACGACGAATTCGTCGAGGTCGACAATTTTTTACGTCGACGCCCACGCGGTCACATATGACGTAATCGTATCGTTCGATTAGTTTCGATGGCGCCAAGTATTCTTAAACAATACGTATTTCGAACGACTCGAATGTTCCGGGGAAGAATTAATTTAGTCGGAAATGAAAACGTAAAAAATCACAAAACCAGCCTAGCACCGGTAGAGGCGGAAAGCACAAACGCCTCTTCTAGCCTGCCCCCCCCCCACTCCCGTCCTGACGTGAGTAGTTGTTTGGAAGAGACGAGACGCGCGTGTTAAAATCGTCGTTTCATTTTCGAAACGAAGCGACGCGACGTTCTCCGCGAACCGATTGTTTCGATGTACGACGCGGGCGCGGATTGAATAATTGGTGACGCAACGAATTATTAACGAGGAGAAAAATTGATTCAAAGAGGCGAGGGAAGACGCGCGGGACGGGGGACGGAAACGAGAGGAAAAAGAAAAAAAAAACCGTTCTCCCGCGCGAAAAAGCCTGAGAACGTTTCTTCTTTATTTTATTTTTCTTTTCCATTTTTTTTCTTTCTTCTTTTCTTTCTTTTTTTTCCCATTCCGGACCGTCAATTGGCTTTTAGGGAGAGGACTCTTTGTTCGGAGTTGAGTCACGCGTTATGTTACATCGTATAATATATATTTTATTATATAAACTGCATTTACGTGCTGCTGCTGCTGCCGCCGACACGGTTCGTTCGTTCGTTCGTTCGTTCGTTCGTTCGTTTCATCGCGCGGCACAAACAACATGTGGCACCGCGGCCCGCCGACGACGGGTACTTTTATGCGAGTCGAGGAGACGTGTTTTCGGTCGCAGTGACTCATCCACTGCCTCGTTCGCCAGTTCTTTTTAATACGACGACGTTTTCTCGCTAATTCTTTGATTTATTTTTCTCATTCTTCTTTATTTTATTTCGCCTTCCCGTCGTCGCCGAAGGACCGCCCGCCAAAGTTCGGTTAACATTCACTCCTTGTTGTTCGCAGTCGCGAACATAGTCTGATACGATCGAGTTTTTATTTATTTATTTTTTTTTTCATTACAAAACGATCAACGTGCGCGCACATTCGATATTTTTTTTCCTCTTATAATTAGTCAATTATTATTTCGGTACGTAATTAAAGGCGGTGGATTTTTAAATGTTAATTGCGTTTCCCCCCCCCTCTAGTTAAAGCTCTTAAACAATGCTTTTCAACACACACAGTTCGTCGTTCCATATTGTACATCACGGAATTAAATGTTTTGCATTTTTTGAATTTCCGTTTTGTTCTAAGGCCGCCTCCGCCGCGACGTATATTACGTATTATAATATATTCTTTTTTTCGAACAAAATCGTTTTTAATGCGTTTAATATTCCGCACACTCGAGTCGTAACATTATATTTTCCGAATAAAATTTAACTACCCCCGACGAAACGCGAGTAATTGCCTTTTCGGCTATATTTTAATTCGTTTCTTAATTTACGAACAAATTAAGGGGACGTTGCCCTCTTCTTAGATTTCCGCGACGGAGCGCGCGCCTTCTCCCCCTGCAGTAGGTTGACGACCGTGTTCGAATAGATCGGGAACGACCCGGTTTTCATCGCATCGTGGATAAAAATATCGACGCCGCCGCGTATTTCGATTGTCCTGATGTAGATGTGTGACTTTTTCAAACCGCGTTTATCTCGGCGAAACGATTGTGGTGACGTTTACCCGATCCACCGCCGCCGCGAGACGTGCGATTTTCCGCCCGAGTCGCGTGTAGCCGGCGCACGTATAACTCGCAGATCGGATAAAACTTTGCACATTTCACGAGGCCGAGCACCACACTCGCCATGAATAAACGATACGCGTATGTGTCGCGTCGTCGCCGCGAACGCGATCAAACATAAATATTACGATTTGATATGCGCCCCTCCTACAATACGTATAATTCACACTATATTGTTCTCCATTTTCGTTTCGTTTGGTTTTTTTTTTTTTTTGTCCGCTCTGAAAAGGGTGATCCATCACACGCCGTTCGTTATTTTATTAAACCCGCTCTCCCTCCCCCCCCCCCCCCGTATCCACTACTGATTTGCAGTCACGTTTTTTTTTTTTTTTTCATTTCATTTCATTTTACTCCGCGACTTTCGACAATAGTTATATCGGAACGACAGCCAAAAACGGTCGGAAAAAACACGGCCGGACGTTGAAGTTTTTTGATTTATTATTATTCTACACACACACGCGCGCGCGCGCAGTATATACGAGTAGGTGTGCCGACGACGACGACGACGTGCGGATCTCCGGGTATGAACTCGGAAATATGGTTTGGACGCGCGCAAAAACGGTCGCAAAACTTATAGATCAACGATAACGGAAACGTTTTCGAGATCGTATACTTATTACGAAACATAATTATATAATCATAGCTGAATAACCCGGCTTCGCCCGTGTGCAGTTATTGCTTTCTGCTCTAAATGAAATCACCTGTAATACATTAAAAATAATTGCATCGCAATTAATGCAAATGCATTTCAAGCCAATCGATCAATGAATATAAACAAACCTGCACTGAAAACTAAAACTAAACACCGCACTGAAAACAAATGTTCACAAATTTTATTTCACTGTAAAGAAAGAAAAAATTACATGTACGTAATTTTACGTAAAACTTAACTTTTGATACCATAGACGCGCGTGCCACGGAAACAAACCTGCACTGAAAACTAAAACTAAACACCGCACTGAAAACAAATGTTCACAAATTTTATTTCACTGTAAAGAAAGAAAAAATTACATGTACGTAATTTTACGTAAAACTTAACTTTTGATACCATAGACGCGCGTGCCACGGAAACAAATAATAAAAAATAACCACATAGAGTGTATATATATCTCCATGGCAAAACAATAACAATGTGTGATTAATATTGTACACTTAAGAGGCCATAACTCCGGAACCACATATCGCACAGCGTACAAACTTCACAGAAACCATCTACATATCAATCTTAATATGCCCAAAAATTTATATCGAAATCGGTTTTGGTGGATCTTGAGCTATAAAATGTATTCAAATGTACATCGATTTTTATATATTTAGATACGACGTTATTATTGTAATAATATCGTTTTATAATCAATGCCGTCGCTAAACGATTGTTTCAGAGTAAATATTCACTAGGATTTAGCGTTATATTCAATACGTCGCACACTCGTTTCAACAACGTCATATTATCGGAAAAGCTCGATTTTTCGGGAGAATGATTTTAAATTCAGAGAGCAGAATGAAATACTGAAATATTTAACAATGCAAAAACGGCTCACTATAATAAAATATGTCCTCTAACGGCTTAACATTGAGAGATAAAGATATTATGACGGTTTCGCTGGAGTGAGCGACGACGACGTGTGTCGCGGAATCGATCGGCACGAATCGAGCGAAAAATAATGTGTTTTTTCGTTTTCGAAAATGAAAAAAAAAAAAAACGAAAGAGTAATCGAAATGGTCGAACCAATTTGCGGCCGGGCCCCCCCCCTCGTGGTTTTCGAAAATTCTCGACGGACCGAGAAATCTAATCGTCGCGAAAAGACGACGAGAAACCCGATCGATACGGTCGTACGGCGTGCGCTGAAAACCGCGGCGGCGCGGCGCACATAATACGTACGTATAGACCGCGGACGCGTCCGAGCGAATTGAACGATTGAATTGAATACTGTATGTCGGTCGAAAATAATGAACAAACGCCATTTAACCGTGCATTATTGACGCGCGTCCCAGGGAATAATTAAATTATTCATTCGCGTTGTGGATGAAATGGAATTGATGTTTTGACGAACGTCGTACGGGCGAAACGTGAATCTATCGTCGGCCGTTCGTTTCGAGAAAAAACTGACAAAACGAAATTCGTATACGCGTTTAGTTTTTTCGACCGAGTCCGTAACCGTTCTCGTACACAAAGCGTAAATCATAAAATACCGAGATCTTTTATGATTGAACTTTTCGATAAATCACTCCCTGCCCCCCCCCCCCTCGGAAAAGTAAATAAATAAATGAAAAATCGCTTTCTCGTTTCGCTCGGAATCTGTGAAAAACAAAACAAACGTCTCTACGACACGCTTGGGAGTTACATATTATTATATAAGACCGACGCGTCGTCTCGCTGTCTCTTAAATCTCCAACGGTGTGGATTTTAATTCGGAAAAAATATAATGAAAAAAAAAAAAAAACACTGTTCTTTCAGTCGTATTATCATAATGTGCGGATCGCCGTAATCGAATTAACACGCGGTTTTACGTCGAGCCGGGAGAGAGAGAGGCGGTTTTTCGTTTCCATTTTTACGAACTCACCTCTATGCGGTTTGCCAATTATAGTAATACGTACGATTTGTCATGTCGATTTTGCGCACGGGCGGGCGCCGCCGACGTGGATTTCAAGTACATATTTTTTTTTCATTCTAAGTATTTCGGGGGTTTTTTTCGTCAATATAATTATTTTGAATAGAAGGGTTTTCTCGCGACATTTTCCCGTTCTTCCGGCAGTTTGTTCGCAACTTATTATTACGACTTCTATTCGTTCCTCGTAAACGCGCGATTTCGTCCAAACACGCTTTACGTCATAATAATATAATAAAAGATATTGTGTATAATTTGATGTGTGCGTTTTAATTGAGTTTTCGTTTATTGGACGTAAAATATTTTAACGTGGTACATTTTTATCGCTCATTTCGCGTTTAACGACGATTTTTTCTCCGCCGAGTGAATTTTAGATTCGGGACTGATTTTTCTGATGGCCATTTTTACAACACTACCACGCGACGTTGAACGTCAGGTTTTAACGGCTAAACCGTATGTATTATATACTCGTGTGTGTATTTTCGCCAGAGAAAATACGTTTTAATCTTTCAAACGAGCAAACGAGTTTTTGTTAAAAGCAGACCAACAGTGTACTTATAAACTAGTAAATGTATAATATATTACCGGAGATTAGGCGGACGAGAACGCGTTTTCAAAAGATAATACGATCTCGCGTTTCCGCGGCAGATCACGCCAAATGGTTCGCAGACGGATCTGTTGTCTCTCGATGTCCCGGCCGAAACTAACTCGTCTCGCCGCGCCATACGAAAGAGCGGACGACAGCTTTCTACGGTTTTAATTTTCATCCGTCTCGCGAATATCAACATCAACAAAGACTTTTCGATTGCGCTAAACACCTATTGCGACCACTACGCAAAATATAGAAACATATTAAAATGACACACGTTCGGTAGTTCGACACCTCAAACCAAACGGACTCGAATACTATACCATTGACAGCCATCTCGAACATTATTAGTAAAGTATTATACAATTATTCACTAACAATAGATAATACAGTAGACGCCGCTTATAAGACTCACGGATATAAGGTTCAGTCGCTTATTAGACTCAAAATCTTCTGGAACGGTCCGGACGAATCCAAATACATTAAAAAAAAATCGGTTATAACTTATAAGACTCAAATTTCGTAAAATAAATAGTAGAAAATAAACTTTTTTGATTATTTTTGGCCTTTTTTGGCATCAAATAAAGAGGTTCTGGAGGCTTTAGACGATGTAAGGACAGCTGTCCATCACCGTGGTAATAATTTTAATATACAATACGAATACGAACAGTATATTTTCGGAATATTAGAACAAAATAAAAAACAAATAATTTATATAATATGTAATATTTACATATTATAATTTTAGTTTTTTTTATCGGGATTATTAAATTTATTCAATAATAAAGTATGTAATATGTAATATGTGTTAATGTATTAAAATCAAAGCAAAATATGTAGTAAAATAAAATTATACGTAATTATTTTTTTTTTTCCACTCCGCCTATAAGATTCATTCGGCTATAAGACTCACTTTGTGCTGGTCCCAAAGTGAGTCTTATAAGCGGCGTCTACTGTATATATATATTATAATTACACGTTAGACATAAAGTATAAATCAAATTTTATTGATTAGAAATCGTCTGACGCGTGTTCGACCCTCAGAAACGTATCCATAAGGACCAGAAACCCTTCCCCGGATAAACTAATATTGTAATAAAGGTTCTTTCTCGACCACGTTACACATGTTTACTCGACATTAGGGTTTTAAACTCCGACCGACTGACGACGGTGTATCGCGACCAAGGGACCTTCTGGGGGGGGGATATATCCCGGGGTGGGGGGCTCGAATCTCCGATACCCGCCGTCCGAGACGGTGATAATATCGCGGGTTTTGTTTGCCGTTGGTTTCGGCGCGCTATCGCGAAAATCAGTATCGGAAAATCATTGCTCGGCCGCAGATAAATATAATATCACATTATTATATATACGTACGTAGTTTGTTTATGCTGCGCGACCGCGTTTCGTCCGCGTTGCCCTCGCCGACCGGGTATATTTCACAAATAAAACGCCGCGCGCACAATACCAACGTCTGATCGCACTCGACCGGTACACAACACACTTTATAATTCAATTTTACACAACAATACTCGCATTGTACACATTGTTTAGAAAACTAAACACGTTTTTTTCCCTTTTTATTCTCTCTCTCTCTACCTTTTTTTTCTTTGTGTGTGTGTCGACGATCGAATACTATACGGATTTTTAGATTGCGCTCGCGTCGAACGATTGGATTTCACTCGCGCCAAACTTCTGCCGCCGCGTATACAATAAAATACAGCGTCGTTCGCCATATACGTACGTGTATATACGTAGACATGTTACCTTTACAAACAGCAGTAACCTTTACACACACTACGAGATCGGATCTTTTGCACGTGAAATCCATATATAGAAACGTCGAGTTGACGACTTCGCGTGACGCCGCGCCGCCGCCGTGCGTCGGCAAACGTTTTTATAATATTTTCGTCGCGACCGAACGACAAACGTACAAATACTTGAGAATAAACTCGACGACGACGCTCTAAAAAGTCTAAATAATAAATGATCGGCCGTGTCTGAGATTGGGGCGAGAGAGGGGGAAAATAGAGATGATTAAGTGAGAGAAGACGACGACGACGACGACTCACTTTTATATTATCATATACAATTTAGTTGTTTTAAAAACGAAAGAAAAAAAACCGTAAAAGTTTGAAAATTTTTTAAATACTATCTATAACATATACGCGTTCGTGGAACGTACGAAATGACGGCTAAATTTGAAAACATCGACTTTCGACGCATAATCTGTGATAACCATTATCGCCGTCACCGGCAGGACAACTCGTCAATGGATAACTATATTATAATAATTAAAGTCCGGATTTGTATACACTCAAAAAGGCCAAAATAATATGCATTTAATATCCATCAAAAAACTTCAAAATATGCAAAAATATGTTCTTATACCCAAAATATATGCATTTTAATATTTTATTTTTTTTAATTTCTTCCATAAATAATAATTCAACATTGTTGAAAAAACTTAATTTTTTAATTATAGACATCGACTTTAAACATTTATTAAAGAACTACTAAATATTTAAAAATATATTCAACAAATAAAACAAAATACTTAACAAAATATAAATCTAATAATAAAACCAGTCGGCATTGTTGCCGACGACCGTGTCGCGACTTGCGATAAACGAGATATAATTTTAACATAAACTGTCCAAAAATATAACATACGGAGAATAACATAAAATTTATTTCCCAACAATACGTAATGAACTAATAATTTCTACCATGAAATTGAAACAAAATAATAATAGGCTTAATAAACTTTTATACAAAATATGCTTGAATATGCAAAAACGTTCAAATATGCAGTCGTCTCTAAAATATGCATTTATATGCAAAATAAACTTTTTTCAATGCATTATCTGTGTGACACAAATCGTCCACATTTCTTACTCCCATCGAAATGCATACAAATCCGGACTCTAAATTTATAATACAGTCCGCGCGTTTGGTTTGACGAGTGGACACAAGCGATCCAGTTTATCCAGATGTAAAGCTCGGGTTTCGTTGGAATCGCATACTCTCCCGCGTCGATAGTCCTTCAACTCGTTATACTACTTCTTTAAACTATATATCACGTCCAGAAACACAATTATTATAATAATAATTCGTCCGTTTCGTCGTCTCGTCTCCGTGTCGCCGATCTAGTTTTTTAACTATGCCACGCGCGATCGTATAATATTATTACGATCGAATTCGCGAGATACAGACGCTCGCAGATATTACAACAACTCGCGATAACAACTTATTTACGGCCGCCCGCGTTTACGCGAGCCGACGACTTTCTTTCTTTCTTTATTTTTTTTTTTTTGTCCAAAAACAACTCTATCTTTATTATAACTACATAATAATAATAATAATAACGCTTTATTATTTCAGGTTTCGTTCATAATTCAACGCGTCCAAACTTTTCGGTCGTCGTCGGTAATCGAAAAGCGAGACTTAATTGTTGCATAATAAATACACTGTATATTATTATTATAATTTTGATTGAGTTAATATTTGGTTAGGTTTTTTTATTTTTTTCTCAACTAATTAAATTGCTTCATCAAATAATAACGACGAGGGAGGATTACCAGAATAATTTCTCGCCGTCTCGCCGTCTAACGCAAATATTTTAACGACTTTGGTAATTATTATTATTGATAGATTTTTCATTTATCTAATAACCGGCCGAATGTAAAAACCGTGTTTGCGCCGATCCACTCGAATCCCCGCCGCGACAACGTCGTACGACAATAATAATTACTACATTAAAAACGTGTCCACGTGCGGTCGTGACTTGAATACGCGTACGATATTTATAAAGCGGTAAACTCGCATACATTTACCTGATATACGCCCCTCAACTCGAAACATAAAATAAGCGCTGGAAGTGAGACTAAAGCGTTTCATCTGAATTTTCGGAGTAAATAATGTTCGATATGATACGTATATAATTATATCATTCTTCTCGCCAGACTTTCTGTATAAACAACATACCTCTATTATTAATTCACCCGTTAAAATTTCATAATAACACGCCACGACGACGACGATTCGTAATACGTACGATCGAGCGGTAGAGATCGAACGTGTTCGAGTTTTCGTTTGTTATAAACAGGGCTAGGATTTGTATGCAATAAAACATTGTAAAACATGCATTTTATTTACCAAAATAATATGCAAAAATATGCACTTAAATTTTTATAAGATAAACACAAAAATATAGTTTAAAAAAAATAATATTTATTTATTGAAATACATCAGTGGTTGGCTTTTTGTCTTAATATAATATTGAGAAATAAAATAAAATAATTTAGAAATAAAATTTATAATTCACATTCACTACGTGTGTTACATGCTACGACCACATATTATTTTAAATTTTCGAAAACGAATTATCGGCGATTTGGATCGTCGTAGTATGGCTTTGTATTGACTGAAGCTCCGTTCAACGTCACATGATGTCGAAATATACTATAAAACATGCATTTTTCGCATTCTTATAATCGAAATATGCAATAATATTCATTTTATCTTCTCTATTATGTAAAAATCAATGTACATTTGAATAAATTTTATAGCTCAAGATTCACCGAACCGATTTCGATAAAAATTTTAGGACATATTAAGATTGATATGTAGATGGTTTCTGTGAAGTTTGTACGCTGTGCGATAAGTGGTTCCGGCGTTATGGCCTCTTAAGTGCACAATATTAATCACACATTGTTATTGTTTTGCCATGGAGATATATTATATACACTCTATGTGGTTATTTTTTATTATTTGTTTCCGTGGCACGTGCGTCTATGGCATTTTCTATTAATTGGTTTGAGACCTAGCCGGAACCGCCGAAGCTATAAGTATGAAATTTGGACGGTAGTTTTGTTTTGCGGTATAGACACCTACTGAGAAAGGATTTTCCGAAATTTGACCCCTACCGGATTTAAAAGGGGTAAAAGGGGTTATGATATAATGAAAAAAAAAAAACTGATGAAATAAAAAGTTACACTGCACACGGGCGAAGCCGGGTTATTCAGCTAGTTCAATATATGCATTAATACGCAGCATTTCATCCAAAATATGCAAAAACATGCAAAATAAAAACACCGCCATTTATCTCATCATTAGGTGATTCGTGGACATTACTGACAAAATCAATAGTCAGAAGTCGCAAAAAAAAAAAAAAAAACACGCTGTTGCATACAAATCCTAGAGCCCTGGTTATAAAATCAATTCGAAACCGGCCGACATTTTCGTACGATTTATTATTATTTTTACACACGACGAAATGGATTGTTGGCGATTCGATGCTAAATATTTCGACGCGAGTCGAGTATAAAAACAAAAACAAAAAAACCGCCCGCGATATTTTAATATTATGTCGATGTGACTTTACACGTTTCGAGGAGGGTGTCGCGATCGGCGACGCGTCCGGCGCGCGTTTCGACCTAGTTTTACGTATATATAATAGTTATTTGCAAAACGAAAATCTACATCGATCGGGATCCTATGGCAAATATACGACGACGACGACGACGTATTATGTGTAAACACCGCGCGCGATTCGAGATACGCCGCCGCCGCCGCCGCCGTTACTCTCTTTATACCATGTATCCGAACCACTCGAAAGAACATTTCCGAACGAAAATACACAAAGCGGATTTATCGTGTAACGCCGTGTTAGTGGCTTACGCCGCCGTTATCGTAACGATTTTGCATTAGTGTGCATGGTATAGTACGCGCGTGTTAAGTCACTTTTGTACCGGATAAAATACGTAGAGAGAGAAAAAACGCGAAAACAGACCGCGTGAAACCCGAAACTCTAGAAAGGTCGTCCGCGAGTAGGTCGTACGACCCGCAGTGACAACGCAACGGTGACGCGTAACGTTTTCAAACGCAGATCATATTATTATTACGTGTTGCTGCCGGGCGTAAGCATTTCAAACGCATCGCGATCCCAATCGAAAGGAGAAAAACTCCGCACCACGTCGTCGCGATGTTACCTCTCTCTTTTTTTCGGTACATGACGATAATTCCAAATCGGCTCCGGGATTTCAATAGAAAACGATTTTTTTCTTCAATCAACACGATTCAAGATTTAAATTCCAAATTATAGAACACTCCGCGAATCGGTTGACATTTGTTGTTAATCAAGTCGAATTCGCTCCAATTTATGTGAAAATATTTTCATCACTAAAACAATGTTTACAAGCAAGATAATATTGTTATTAGTATTGATTTGTAAAATTCACACGGGCGAGGATCGGAAATTTTCTTTTTTTTCGGCGCATAAAACGTTTTGTATTTTTCCAACGGTCGCATAATTTCGCGTCACGTTCAAAGTTTGTTTGAAATTTCGAAACGCTCAGTATTTTGAAAATCATACACGTGCGGCTATAAAAAAAAAAAACAAAAAAAACCAACGACGTGCGCGAGTAATACCACCGCCGCCGCGACGGGAGATTGACAATAATATTTAAATTAGGTTTTCGGGTTCCGCGGTATGTTTCTGCAAAAAAAAAAAAAAACACTCGAAAAACGTGTGCGAATTAACAACAAAGTATTTACATATCCGTTTGAAATCGTGAAAATCCGAATTGCACATTTCTCCGCGCGCGCGACCGAACGCTTTTCGAGTCGTAGTAGTGTGCTGAAATTTTTAAATTATGCGCGCGCGCGAGTAGTTAAAAAACAACGAATCGTTCGCGACGATTGTTCCGCATACATTGACGCGTCGAGTTTATTACTTTTCTCGTCTTTCGCAACGCTATTTGTCACGCGGTGTAATCCGTAACTACCGTCGACGCGATCGATTATTATTATTATTATTATTATCGACGTGTCGCACGGACACGAAATCGTTTTTAAAATGTCGTCGTTTTCCTCCGCGCCGGACGACCGAAAAAGAATTACCGTCCGCCGCGGCGGCGGCGGCGTTCGCGGAATATCAAATAGACGGGCGAAAAAATACGAATATTTCTTCGCACGCGAAAATATCGCATTGTAAAAAAAAAGAAGAGAGTAGTATTTTCGAACCCACTGGAATATCCTTCTCTTTCTCGTATAGAAATGTGAAAAATTAATATTTTAAACTCGCGTGTCGAAATAATTTATTATACTTATACATTATCCCGTCGTCGTCGTCGTCGCGCAGTGAAAAAAAAAAAAAAAGAGTTTGAAAAGTCATTAATTTCATACCGAGTCGCCCTTATAGACATTGCGTTTTGAATAATCGTTTTTCGTTTTGTGTGTGTGTAGCTTTTACGAGATGGCCGCGAACAAATTCACGGCAAATCTAATTTGCGAGAGGAAAAAAAAAACAAACTATAGTGCGTAAAAATTCAAACAACTCGATCGCCCGGTACGATTTAATATTTGAAAATGACAAATCGTATCCGATTGATTTTTAATAGAAACGACCCTGTCGGCGAGGAAACGCGAAAGCCGTACTTTTCGGGCGCGGGTTAACACTATAGCAGCTCGCACAGAGTATATCCTTTATCCTTTACATATATGTACCTACGTATAAAAGAACTGGCCTTTTTTATGTTATTCCCATTTTGTGACCACGCTATTTAACTTTTTTCCAATTTTTTTTTTTCAAACAGTTGTTCCAAATATCTCTCCGAGTGTCACCACGTCACCCGATTTTAAAATTTTGCTTCTATAAAAATGAATCCCTATTTACCAGGTATGAGAAAGGATTTTCCAAAATTCAACCCCTAACCGGGGGTTAGAGGGGTTGAAAATGAAGAACGTTATTTCTCCCTCATACCGGGAAAAACTTTTCAGCAGCGAGTGCATGGTAATTTGCATTTTATATAAAACTAGCTGAATAACCCGGCTTCGCCCGTGTGCAGTATAACTTTTTATTTTATCAGTTTTTTTTTCATTTTTACCCCTTTTACCCCTTTTAACTCCGGTAGGTGTCGAATTTCGAAAAATCCTTTCCAATGGGGTCTCCACTATATAAAACGAAACTGCTGCCCAAATTTCATACTCAAAGCTCCAGCAGTTTCAGCCAGGCGAATTTTTCTAGTTTCGCCCTTTTTACCCCTTTTAACCCCCTTAGGGGTCGAATTTCGAAAAATCCTTTCCCATGGGGCCTCTGCAATATTAAATGAAACTATTGACAAAATTTAATACCACAAAGCTCCATTGACTCAGGATTTTTTCCATTTTTACCCCTTTTAACCCCCTTAGGGTTAATTTTCTCCATAATTTATGCTATAAACCCGCTCCCCGACACTCTCTATCATTTAAAAAAAATTTGAGCCAAATCGGCCCAGCCGTTCTCAACTGATTCAATTTCCAATTTTTTGTCTCCATTTTTATATATACATATAGATAGATTATTATGTCATCGAAAAACCCGACGATCTTTACGCAAAAGGTATGGATTTTGCAATATCATATTATTACATAACTTTTACGGAAATTACGTGCGTGCGACGAACAATAGAACGAATACAATAGAACTTTTTTCATTGGACGGTCGAATGCGATCGCGGGCAAATCTATTGTCAATTGGTCGACGAGCTCGATATAGGCGTATACAATTAAAGCGAAAACCCGACGATGTTTACGCAAAAGGTATGGATTTTGCAACGTCATTATATTATTACATAACTTTTACCGAAATTGCGTGCGTGCGCGTTCCACTCCTCTTTGAATCATAGACGCCGCGCCGTCCGCACATACTATTACAATAAGTCGGTTATTTTTTATACTACAAAATTTAGTTCATTGTAAACTCGTAACAAGTGACTATTATCCGTTATTTCAATCCCTCTGATATCATTATGACATCACACAGGCCAACGATTCAGGACGATATAATCGCGTGTGATCGCGAATGAAAGTGTCGTCGTCGATTAAGCTGGAAACGCACCGGCTGCAACATTATGTTGCGCAATGCAACATAATGTTGCAAAATATATGTTGCGAAACAAAAAGGAAACGCACCGACTGCAACAACGTTTTGAAATTGTTTTACTACAACATGATTATTTCAGTACATGATTATCAGTCGTAGTAACAAGTGCTAAGTTTAAGTATTAAGTTTATTACAAGTGTTTAGTTTGTTTCCCTACTCCAAACATGGATAAAGAAGTAGAGGTGAATATTTTGCTGTGGCAATTTTTGGAGTTTTTGGAATTGGAAAATGATAAACAAAATAGATTTTGGGTTCACCCAATCAACCAGAAGAGAAATATTTCTGGTTTTATTCGTGAATTAAAAAACGATCCAGAAAAATTTTATAACTACTGCCGAATGAATATTGGCGTTGCAAACATACTGATGCAAGAGGTCTTCGGCAGCGCAACAGCGCCCTCGTGTCGCGATACGTTGCACAACGTTTCAAGTCAGTGTTGCACGCAGTGTGCACCAGTATCATTTGATTCTACAGAAAATGCGGAACGTGCAACATTGAACTACGTTGCGAGACGTTTTGCAACATAATGTTGCAGCCGGTGCGTTTCCAGCTTTATCTGTCATTTTGTTTCGTACAAGAGTATTACGTATATGACGTATATTCACCGAGAGAAACGTCGTCGTCAAGGCGTTTTGCCTAGGGTAGATTTCGCGAAAGGATTTCGGGAACGCGGTTTTGTGGAACCCACGCGATCAATGCTTCGTGCGATTCTCGCCGAAATGCGAAAAACCAAAACCCGTTCGAACGCCGCCGCCGTGTAAGTGGAGAGGTGACGTAAATTGTTTTCAGAAAAAAAAAAAAGTTCAAAACGCGCGCGCGTTTCGAAACACCGACGACGGAGATTGGCGTTCGGAATCGTAAAGAAAGGAAAATTCATACACACGAAACGATAATAATTACGGTCTTTCTGGCCGATACGACGCGGCGGCATATTATACTTTTGAAAGTAACGAACTGGCGAAACACAAAGTCGACGTTCAACGGATTAATAAACGGAAACCCGCGTGTTACGTATTATTATTACTCGCGAAAACCGCGCGTTTTGTGTACGGCACGAGAATTTAATTCCTACGCCCCGAGAACACGTCAGACCGCGGTTTATGATATTAATTTCGATAAAACTTTACGATATTCGACCTTCTTTTGCGCGTTGCCAGCGAAGCGAGGAACGTATTGATTTTTTTACCACGGTGTGACGTGTTCTTTTCTTTTTTTTTATTTTTTTTTGTATCTCGCGATTTCGACCGCGCTGACTATCGGTGATAATATCGTAAACTTTACGGACGGTTCGGGCCAGTAAAGTTTATCTAGTTACGGTGCCCGTATCTACTCTGGAATTTCTCCACGGTTTACCCGACGATTGAGCGCGTTTACTGACGAAAAATGACAACAAAAAAACGGTTACGGTTTCGAAAAATCGTATTATTATTTTTTTATTTTTTTTCTATTACCGTAACTCCAAAAGAAACGACCGTAGACATTTTTCCATCGCCATTTCCGTCTACAGGCGGGTAGATATAATTTTCAAAAGATTTTGACTATTTTTTTGTGTATTTTATAGACACACGTATTTGGTGTTTTCGAGCTTCTAGGGTTTTTTTTTCATTTCCCCCCCCGTAAAATACGTCTGTGAGTACAGAATACAGTCTCCTCACGTCTTTATGGATATTTTTTATTCGTATCAATAATCCGTGCGCGTAATTTTTTTTCTTTCTCTATACTATAATAATATAAGCGTTTTGAATTTGAAATTTCGATAAAACTCGACGAGAAATCACGAACGAACGTCTGCAACGTTTTCGCACAGACGAAAAAAGTTCACGAAACAGTTTAGTTTATTATTACTACTCGAGGTTACGAAAATCGACGGAGAAAAAATTTCGCGAGCGTCGGGGGTAAAAACGTAATTTTATCGATTTCTCCGGGGGAACAGAACGATAGTAGAAAGAAAATATCGGATGACCGAAACGAACGAATACAGAGCTGTTTTTTTGTTGAAATTATATTCAAATACATATTATTATATTGTCGTGCGTTCCGATGAAACAAGACCGATATGATTTGTCGCGCAAAAAGCATTCGTCAGCATAAAAACGCGAATCTATAAAAGCGCGCGCGCGCGCGCGTAATAAAAACACGCGCTCCGTACGAATATGATTATTATTTGTACCATGGAAATCGTTAAAACCGTTGTATTACAGTAACTGCCGCCGCCGCCGCCGCAGATTTATCTGCGCGTACACGCAGTAAAACAGATTAATCGTCTGCAACGCATAAAGAAAAGAGAAAAAAAAACTCGAAATCCCGGATAATTTATAATAATAATAATAATATAGCTGGAAATCGTTTACGGGAGGCGTTTTTATAACGCGATATCGTGTTATTGTTATACATATTATTATTTTTAAGTTGTATATTATAAAATCCGGAAAATTTGATACGCCGCGCCGCCGCCGTCGTCGGGCAGTGTAAAAAATCGAGTTCACACAGTCAGTCATACGAAACGGGCCGTGATTTTAATGACGCGTTTATAATCTCGGGTTTTCGAAACGAAAGATAGACGGAGACGGAGAAACGGTTTTGTTTTCGGTTCAGTTTCCGATTTTGTCACATCCTCGACCGTTTGATATTCTTATTAGGTATATATTATTATAATATAATAGTATTACGTTCGAGCGAACGATCGCGCGCGTTTTCAAACGAGGCGACGGCGGCTCCTTTTCTTTTCGTTTTCTCAATGTCCTCGCGGATAACCGTGTCGCGCGCGTTTCGCCCGGGAAATTAATATCTCCGAATTATTTCCCTCCAGACGTCGTCGCCCGAAACGGATTACAAAACGACTCGGTTTTCCGACCGCGCGCACACGTATAATGAACGGCGGGTGCCGTCGCCGACGACGTCGTGTGACGTTAAAAATATAGGTAACACGGTCGAGCGTTTTCGGAGACGTTACACTTCGCGTAGCGTTCGACCGACGACGTTTTAATCGAGTGCTTTTCAAATATTATAATAATTATAACACCTCGTCCTCGACGATCCGCAACAGTCGAACAGCACAGTGACGCTCGTCGAAACGGCGCAGTTATCGTCGGTCACGATAGCAGACGTACGAAACCGGTAGAAAATCAAGGTCGGCTCGAGAAACAACACGCGAATCATCGGTTTTCGACGGTCAGCTTTTTCATATTTAACGCGTCGTCGTCGGTGTGTGATATCGTCGCGGCCGTCCTTTTTTCCCCTCTATTTTTCGAACACACGTGCGCTGTTTTACACACGACGGCGGCGAGAGTGATATTTTCAGTTCGCGCGGAGCTCCCCGAACGACACTCGAATAACGACAACAATAACAACAACAGTCGGCGCGCGAGCGAGCAAAATAATATGGCGACGAGATGCAACAATAATATTATTATTGTTGCGCGAATTATTCGTCTAAACGATACGCTATACTGCGCGACGCGCCGTCGGACCGGATGCCGTTGCGTAAACACGTATTTTCGCGTCGTTTGCGGATTTTTTATCGCGTAAAAAACAAAGGGAAAAACCGCCCGAACATTCGTCGAAACGCTGCGGCGGCGGCGACCATATCGTTCGGACGCGATCTCGGCCTATCGTGACGATCAAACCACGCGAGTCGCACACAAATCCATCAACAAACGAATCGATTTTCGTACACAGACATTATAAAAAACACAACTTTCCAATCGGCATTATACACAATATAGCGTCCCCATGATACGACCGCGAACGGCCCAACTGCCACTTCTATAACGAAATTGTAGTTACACGCAAATTTTAATGAAAACCGAATAAAAGTATTGCACTTTTTAGATCCCCAGTGAAACGAATACCACGTGACGTGTGTGTACGCGATGAGTTCACGAAAGTATGGTCCGATTGTAAGAACTTCAGTATTGGTTTCTGCAGGTAGCGAACCGCATCTAGTCGTTACTTCAGAGAGGTAATTTCTCGAATTTCCCAATGCAAAACAGACGAACGACCGAAGAAAAACGGCAACGCGATCACCGGTTCTCGACACAATCTACGATATTATATATCTTCTATTTTTAGACATTTGAGTTTTCTGAGTTTTTTTTCTAATCGTAAAATGTCAACAAAACAATTTTCGATCTCTCTCGGCGACGAACGTTTGTTCATCTGAACGAACGAATTTCGTTGAAATTTTCGTAAAAACGCGAAAATCTGCTAACCTCTTGCAGTAGCTGACCCGAAAGAGGAGACTCTTTCGCTCGGAATCGGTGGTTTTTTGTTGTTGTTGAATTTACATTTGTGCACACGATCGTAGGCCCCGGCGTCGACGAGAAACGAACGCGTCTCGTTCACAAACGACGATCGTCGTGAACGCATTATTTACCCTGTCATTACGTCGGAATACACGCAGTCTCGTTTTAATTATGCACGCGCAGTCGTAGTGTATAATATACGACGTATAGTTTAGGAGTCTGCGACGGGCGACGTGCGCAGGTCAAGCGCTCTCGGTTCGAATGTCGCACGCATCGAGAATACCAATCTAGTGTCGATTGGCGAGAACACTCGTACGATTGCACAGGCCATAACTAACACACGACCGTCGCCGCCGCCGCCGCCGCCGCCGCCGCGCGCCGTTCTAATAAATCATTTCAATTATGATGATTCAACGTGACGGGGTGGTGGTGGTGGTTTTTTTTTCCACTCTCTTTTCTAAAAACGCGTATTATATAAATCCATCCCGCGCAGTATCGTCGTCGTCGTCGGGGCTAATGGTTTATTAATTATAATCGCATTTAAAGTCGGTTCGGACGAGTATAAAAAGGGTTGTCTGAAAATAATAAAAACGCGCGCCCGCGTCCGAACATCATTCGTTATTATTATGATGATAATAACAATAATAATAATAATAATACTATTAATAAACCGATCGCGCGATGTTGGATTTATGAGCGTCGTCGTCGTCGCGATTTCCAGCGGAAAATAATAATCTCTTCGAGTATTTAGAATTATTTAAATTACAGTCTCGTTTGTCATCCGAGCGCCAAAAGTCGAAACTCCGATGACGCGCGAGACGAAATCATTACGAATATCATAAAACATTTTATCTAATTCGCGGGGGGACAATAAATCGAGCGTTTTTATATTATTATTTCATAACTCGGCTTTAGAAACAATTTTCGACAGCTTCGTTATTTCATCACGACATGCGCGCCGTTTTAAATAACACCGGACGTGTTGGGTGTTATACTTTCGACGATAACTTTTCAACACGCTCTCGTCGAAACTTATTTCTTAAAATCCGAGACGGCGCGGCGCGGCGCGGCGACGACGTTTGAAATGAGATTTCGCCGTAGTCTTTACGGCTGGAAATCGCGTTCCGAGAGCAAACGTCGATCGTCGTCAAATTAAAATCAGTTGTCCCACGCTCGTGGCGTGTAAAAAGTTACCGCGCCGACGACGACGACGACGTGTCTATACTATGTATATGCGTAGATCAACTACTGTATATTATATGATCGGAGCGGAGTTTTCGAGAAGTTTTGTTTTTTTTTTCTCTCTCGTCGTTTTTATTTCGCTTCGAAAACGTCGAGATTATTCTATTTACTTTCGAGTGTCTGTCGAACCGCCCGCGCTTTATACGCCGCCGCCGCCGCCGCCGCCGTCGAGTTTGCAAACATAAAATCTCACGCGTGCCGATTATTCTTCGAGTTAAAACGACCGTTTTTCGACAAACAATACGAGTGCCTCTCTGACGGTACGCAATAATATTCGGCACTTACGTGTTCGAACTTACGCCGCCGTTTCATTTTTTCCCAGCTTTTAAATGTTTTTCAATATGATTTCCATTTAAGAGCAACTCATATTTTCAACGTTCTACTATTATAATATAATGACGTTTTCAATCGGATCGCCGGAAAAACGCGAAACACTCCGATGCGAATGCGTTCTCGAGTAAAGACGAGTAATTTCCTCGGCTTTCAAAGTTCTTTTCGAAACGAGTCCTAATTATCGTGGGCATAATCCGTAAAACAAACTTTTCCACTACGGCTTTTGCGAGTGTATCTTACAAGTCGGGGGGAAACTTTTTCGATAGTTCACTTCACCGAAGCGGTGAGGTCTGGTCGGCCGGTAATTTTACAATAATAATAAACAAATATCGTGTTGGAACGCGACGCGAAAATGAGCGAGGAATCGGCGGTAAACCTTTTTGCTCGTTATTTTTCGCTTTACACGGTTGTTGTTTTTTTTTTTTTTCAATAATAATAATTATTAAACACAAAAGAGCGCGCGATTCGCTATGGTAACATCGTTAAACCACCGGGTACATATTGATTTAACACGATCGGCGCGCGGACGCGACGACGATTGCGAGAATCGATAAACGTTTATTCGTTTGTTTCAACGTAGGTGCGATCGTTTGGCGGGGCGGGGGGGGGAACGTAAGCGCAAAAAGTGTTTTGAAATAATTTTTTCACGTCGGCGGCGGCGGCGGGGAACGACAAATTTCAAGAGCGCCTCTCGAATATGCTAATTGGCTAATAATAATATATTATACGTCACGAAAACGTTTATTTCTTTTATTACGGGTCATAACTTAAACGAAATACGCAAACTAAATACGTACACAAACGGCGAACTCGAAAGAGTCGTAAATCAACCAACATTTAACTATAATAATATAATATACATAAACATATATATATATATACGAACGCGGTTCGCTCGTAATAATTGTACAACAAAACCATAAACCCCCCCCGTAGATCGCTGCAGTCGAAAACGTATTCCTACTGCGCGCATAATTTAATAATGATATTTTCGAGTGCGATTGTGTTTTTCATTCTTTTCGTTTTATTCTCTAATTAAAAACGAAACACGGAGACGTCGTCGCGGCGTAAAATTTAAAACACAACAGATTATTTTATTTGAAATATATTATTATTACGGTCGACACAAGAGTTTGTACCCGACGTCGCGTCGTCGTGTACAATATAGTATTTAAATAAATTACTACAACGCCGTGCGGCGACGTATAAATAATTTATATCGCGAAAAAACGAAAAAACAACGCTCTATATAATAGACGAGCACGCGCACAAGAAGTAGTATCCCGCACGCTTTAGAATATGTTTACATATTATTATATTATTTAGTCCTCGTGACCGCGACGCGAGCGCGCCAGACGCCAATACTTCGGACCGAAAACCCGCGTACTATTTCAAACTCTGTTTTTTAAGACTTTAACATCTCGTAAAATTAAGACGCACAATAGGAGCAAACGATACAAGTACTCTGTGTGATAATATTTTTCTTAGTTCGCCGATGGTCAAATTTTTTAGACGATCGTTTTGCAAATCAAGATCGTCGTCAAGCGTATCGCCGGATAAAGCGATGTGAAACCGAGGAAACGTGAAAACCGCTCGGTTCGTCTCGTGTGATGATGAAAAATTTACAAGACCCATTGAGACATAGAGACGACGAGGTGAAGATATCGATTCGAGCGACAATTTATTGTTTTTGTTTTCGTCCATGTCCGTCGTCGTCGGATATTGTCGTCCGAAATATTTCGTTAAATTGTTGGCCGTGGGTTTTTTTTCTTTATCGAAATCGATCGACCGATCGAATAACGTCGAACCTCGACTCCAGTCAGATGAATAAATCGTGTAAACCTATTGCTGTTTCGTCGAGTTGAAATCGCGCAAATATTTATCCAGCTACTGGGAACAAACGTAGTTATGCCAAATATCGACAACGATTCCTATTTCTTTTTTTTTTAAAAACTCCACTATTCGACCAGTAGTTTTCATAGAAAAAAAAAAAACGATTCGCGTTACCGAAAAATAATGTAAAAACTACAGTTTTTCGTCGCCGCCATGTCAGAAAACTAAATAAATGCCGACAAAATGAATCAAGTTGCTATCGCGTACCACCATACCCGGCGAGACAATGGTGCTTGCTTGCCTAGGGGTCGAGTTCAAATAAACGAACAAAACGAATCCGGTCGTCGTCGTGCCGCCTACTGCCCGGCGAAACAATGGCACGGTCGGCACACGTAGGTGTAAGGTGAAATCGTCGTCATGGCTTTCTCTATACAACCTTTATTCGTCGTTTCGTTTTCCATTTCGTAGATTTATTATTCGGCCGAGATCGCGCAATTATTATTATTTCAGCTTACAGACGTCATTTTCGTTGACAACGAGTTTTTCTCTTGTTCTTTTCAACTCCATTTTTACGACGAACTTGGGTTTTTATTTGAATAATTCGTCTTAACTGAAAAAAAAAAAAAATAAAAATACAGCCAGAGTCGCGTTACCGAATAATATAATACAATACTATATAAACACTTTTGGATCGCGACAAACCTGTAGATTGATGAAAAAAAAAACAAGTCTTTCATTACCAACTCGACGCGAAACGCAGTCGTTTTGCTCGTATACGATTAATTATTGTTTTGATACGTAAATTATAACGACGACGGGGAGCCGATGGAAATGGAATTCCTTCGCGACAGCGCTCCGAAAGAATGTCTCGCCAACACGTGAAATTCGTTTCACGAAATAAAAAACTCGACCAATTGTTTTTATTTTACATATTATTATTATTATTTGCAATCATTGTTGTGCTTCGTTTTGCAGAGGACAAAGTTGAAATTCGCGTCCCCTAGTGGGGACTTGCATACAGTGTATTCTTTCGAATAAATTCCAAACTACATAATACGAACGACAACTACTGCATTTTCGTCTTTTCAATCGTATCGTTTCTTAATTTCACGATGGAAATCGTGACGACACGACGACGACGTGATCGCGTCGGAATCGGAACAAACTCAAACGCGACGATAATAAACACGCGCGCGTGTGCATATAACGAAATTAACAATTACAACGGAAACCGCAGTGTACTACGAGCGAACGGAGAGAACGTTTGTGATAATTTTCTTTACGGACTTAATGGGAAATGCTCGCCACACCGCACTATATACACATCACGTCGTGTTATTATTACGCCGCCGCCGCCGTTCGCGACCGCCGAACGACGACAAAAACAATTGCGCGCCGCTCTGTATTGTTGTGTATACGTAATACGTGTACGGTACGTCGCGGTGACCTGGTTTCGGGGGAAAATTCGGAGATGCTCGCGACGTAGTAGAGTACGGGGTTTTCATTTTCTCTCTCGCTTTGCCGAAAAATACCGACGAAATTACAAAACGTGTGACCGACGACGACGTGCGCGTATACGCACGCACGCGCACGCACGCACAGGAGGCGCGCGACTGAGGGGGCGAAGCGGAATTTCTCGTCCACAATCGTTCGTATATTATACCCGGGGTCAGCAATTATTATTCTTGGAGGGCCGCATTAGAAATTTAGAACATTTTCGCGGGCCGTCGACGCTCACTTTTTTAAATAAAGATTAGGTAAAATATAACAAAAAAAAAAAACCTCATTTAATTAACCGAAATAAACAAAAAAACTTACTATACCTACTATAACCTACCATGATACTAACATTTTATATATTTTATTACTTGTTTTTAATTAGTAGTTGATTAGTTACCCTAAGTATTATATTTATTTATTTATTTGTTTTAATTTTACTAACTTTATCTATAACATTTCTTACGTTATCTAAAGTCGAATATGTCATATGCAAATAATAACAAAAAAAAATGTATTTTATGCGTGAAACACTAGTTATTACTAGTAAATAGATTAAATAAATACATATTATAAATTATGAAAATATAAAATTAAAAAAATACACATAATAATAGTTACACAATACGTATGTCAATGAGAAAAATGGCAGGTCTTTGCTTTCAACCAACTGTTTGAGATTTGGAATGTGACTTGTGCACGCTATTTTCATCATCATGTTTATGTGATCCGAATTTGTTTTTCATGTAGTTCATTTTTGAAAAAGCAAATTCACAGACGTACGTGAAGCCGAACACATTTTCACTGCCAATAGTTTTAATAATGGGTATTTTTTTTCCGATACATATTTTAACCAAAATATTCATCGTACGTAGACTATCATGTCGAATATTTTTCATCATACACATTTTTTAAGGTATAATCTGCTTGGAATTCAATTACGATTTCTATTTGAAGAGATGCTTTTTCACACTTGAAAACACCTACTGCTTCATTTATCCGTTCGCCATGAGGCTGCAAAGTAAAGCTACTATCCAAAAATTGTACAAAAATATGAAATATCATTATTTATTATCGTTTTTTTCCTACTCGTGTGCGGGCCGCCATTTGGAGATACCTGGCGTATACGTAGGTATTATGTACCCGAATAAACATTTTATATTACTAAAATGGTATGAAAAAATGTTCCCCAGGCGTAAAGAAAACACGTCGCGTTTCGATTATTATAAACGAATATAGTGATAATTAGTGAGAAACAATAAGCGATTTTCCAATCAAAAACACAGAAATCACGCGATATCACGCGTTAGTATAAGGTATTTATTATACAATATTATCGTGTTTTTTCTATACATCGACGAAATATTTGAAACACATTTGCTTCGAAGAATAGACGTAACTAATTTTTATTACATTTCGCGCATTTATCGTGTACGTTTTATGATGCTTACTGTGGTTGTTTTAGAAATTTTACGGAATTCAGGACCGAAACGTAGGATTTTCACGCGTTATGAATCGATCTAAATATTATTATACTCGTATTATGTTTAAAATCGTCGTAATAATATTAATTGCTCTTTTTGCGTTTCTAGGCAATTCATAATATTATTGTAAATTATAACTGTGCCGGGACACAATTATTATTATTATGTTGCCGTACTTTATTTTGCTATAAAAAAAGTGTTTAGGACTCCGCCCCCGGCCCCCTCCCACCTAATTTAAAGGCACGCCTATGAGGATATACGCGTACGTATACTTTTAACCGACCGACTACAATGACGCGCTCGGTGTGCGGACGTATCCGTTTTTTTTTTTTTTTACAGCGAAATAACGCGCGCGTACGACGACGACGTTCATTATAATATTATTATTTCCTCGAAACGTGTCGAACGTTATTGAAAAATTTATGACACACGCCAAGTCGGGAATTCTACGAGGTGTCTCGCGACGATAACGTCGTTACACCGTCGTCGTCGTGCCCGCTCTAGTATAGTATTTATTTATTCATTTTTTTTTTTTTCATAAGTCGCTTATTATTATTATTATTATCATACTATTAATATTTTATTTTATTTCATTTTTTTTTTACACGTCCATCCAAGCCCCCATCGATTGTTTAATTATTATTTTCGAACGGCGGCGGCCGCGCAGAAAATTCATAATCACCTATTTTATTATTTAATTTTAATGTTGGAATTTCTCATTAACCCGTTCGCGTCGCGTGACGACGGGGCTCTCGACAAAGCAGCTATACGCGAGTATAATACGTATAATATACGTGTATACGTACGTCGTCGTACATAAGTATGTCTTTTCGAGAAAGGGCTATTGAATTTTTCATTTTCAAAGTCTCGTTTTTCTAAAGTTACCGGTAACTCGCCTGACGATTCGTGGTCTGAACTTAATTGCGCCAACGTTTATCGATTACGACGTCGCGTTAAAAATGAATCGAAATTGGTTTTTAAAAACTCTGTTGAAAAGTTCATAAATATACGTTCGAGTGCGATTTTTTTCGAGTAACTGTGTAGAAGAGTGCAAGAACGCTGCCGACGCGGAAATGTTTTATAAATAATAATAATTATTATCAGTTATTTAACGTAACTGCATATCAGTAAAGGTGTGCGCGATATTCGTAACCTTATTCGTCCGAAACTGAATTCAAAATACCGCGTTCGAGTCCGCCGAATGATCGAAATGTGCTCTCTCAGATCTTGAGAACCATTGGCGGAAATCGCGTTTATTCATTTGCGGGAAAACGACCGACAGTGGCGCGAAAAGAAATATTACGTTGCCGTCCGCGAGACGAATTTCTACTCGACGCGGGCACGGAGGACTAAACAAAAAGTTACAAACGAGACAAAGTTCGATCCTCATTCGTTACCCGTCATCGTACGCGTAACTATATACGCACGGCGTACGACCGACACGGCGCGCGCAGAAGTTAATATAGCGACGGGGCTTTGAGTTTCGTCGAGAAATCGGTCGGATCATTACTGAAATACGTTACGCGAGTTAATCTGTGCGTCGGGCAACGGCGATTAGTGACTACGGGCCGGTAATGCGGACCGCGGGTGTTTAATCGTTCGAAAAATCGTCGAGCGGCGGCCGTTTGAAACAGAAAAAAAAATAAGAAGAAAACTCTGCGCGACGTTTACAAACGCAACAACAACGGTTGTATACGAGTGTTTGAACGCTAAAACCCGCGGAAAAAGAATATCGTAACGGCGAAAACCGACTGTCGTCGCCGATATTGTGTGACGTCGTCGGTCTTTTCGCGATACTCGAATATGTATACGCAAAACAACAACTTCAATATCGCCTCCTCTCTCCCGTCTGTTCGGGGTCAGTCGACTATCGCGTCCCCTCGTCTCTCTCGCCGTGTGCCGCAGGACATCGAAATTAGATTGGAAACATACGAAACAATGGCCGGCGGCGGACACGTAAACGCGACGGTAGCACGCCGAAACGGACACGCGTCTAAACGGTAATCGTTCACGCGAGCGAGCCCGGCGAAAACGACGACGACCGTCCTCCTCCTCCGTCGCCGGGCCGGGCTGGCCGAAGGACGCGGAAAGGACGAACGGACCGCGCGCGCTCGTGTCCGGTCCGACGACGATAATATATCTCTCTCTCTCGAGGGTTGAAATATCACCTACGGAATTCGTGGGAGGTTAAACCCTATGTTTGCCTATGAAACCGTGCGCCGCCGTAAACGAGCGCGTTCGTCTCGAACAGAATCGGCGCGCGAAAGAACTAACTGTGACTGCTTAGGATAGATAAATAGATGGGCAGATGGATAGTCGGAGAAAGAGAAAAATAAGAGCATCGAAATAATCGGGCCCCGTTTCGTTTTTACCAAAAAACCACGTATTATTTGAATTAATTATTAATGTTCATGTGCGCAGAGCGTTTGGCGAATGGACCTTTGGTCGAAAAGCAAATATTGCAACGGAGTTTTACGTATTTCACCCCGTGTGCCCGAAACGTGTAATTTGACAGAGAGAAACAATTATCCTAGGCCGGATCGAGCATTTTCGTTGGCATTTCCCTTGAAGTTTACCGCATAAAAATACAATTCCTTTTGACACTACCGCGCGCCGAATTCAACACTTTTATCGTATTTAACCATCGACACGGAACGTACGAGGAATTTTCCGCGAAATTTTGATAGACTTTTCGTCCGGCCCGAAATTACTTTATCGACGTTTTGCGAAACGAAAGAAACAAAAGGAAAGAAAACTCGAAAACATCACGTCCACGGAAAAAGTCCGACCATACCGTTCCCGGAGAACCGTTATATCGCCATAAGTATTCGGCGGGCGTTCTTACGGTATTATTCCTTCGGTTATCGTCCGACGAAGGTATAAATCTTCGGTTTTCCGATCGACCGATTTTTACAGTCGATTTCGTCTCCTCGACCGCGCGCGGAATACGAATAATAATATTATTATACGATACTGTTTTTCGTTCCGGATGTCCGTCGTCGTGTCGATAACACGGCCACGTCCACGGGGACAAATGTCTAAGCGCAGTGTTTATTATTTCTTTCGGTCATAATAATAAATGTTCGTTATTCGCGTAAGTCAAGGCCAACGTAATCTCTAAAACATCCCCGGGGCCATCCCAAACGTCTGCTTCCCCGCCGCCCCTCCTTATCTCGTTCGAACGGTTTCCCTCTTTCCCCCCGTTCACGTGTACACAAAGGTCGTTTTTTGAAGAAAAAAAATAAATATAAGTAAACGCAATATTATCGCGCTACACATTATTCGTATCGCTAACGTGTTCCTTTATGGCGGTTTGTGGACCGCAGTCGCCGAAACGTTCGCCGTACCGCGCGAATCGATGAAAGAAATCGATCGGACCGCCGCCGCCGCCGCCGCCGCCGCCGCGGTTTTCCTCGCCGTCGTCGTCGCTTTAGTGTGCCGCGCGAAATTATTCTCCTAACGACGACGACGGTCTGAAACTACTTCGCCGTCGACGGCACATAATGCATTTATAACAATAGAAAATTACCATCGTCGATACAATACTTACAAGGTATATAACACGCACGACGACGACGACGACGACGTTGTAATGTCCTTAATCAATTTATGAAATTAATTTCTATTCCGTACGAACGAACGCGCTGCGGAATAAGGACGCGAATTTCACGGTCGGATACGGGCGCGTTTCGAGGACGAGGGCGGCACGATTATTCCGCGAAGGTCCAATCTGCCGCGCACAGTATTTGAAAAAGAAAAAAAAAAAAACGACGAATAAAATTAATATTACTCCGCCACAAGCGATCGAGTGTCATCGTGAACAATTTAACGGTATTGCATGATATTATAGTGTCGTAACAAACCGCAAAACGGTGGAATATTTCCGTTCGATAATTTCCGAGTCGCCGGATTTGGAAATCAGAGTGTTTATCCGCGGGTCTTTGATTTGTAAAAATCTCGCGAATTTTTTTTTCAAAATCGCACGTCGTCGTCACTCTATCCCCTCGCGACTAATCAAAACGGGGGGTTTTTGTTTTTCAGGAAGAAAACGTCTATTCTCGTTTGTCTACTATATACTATCGAAGGATCAAGCCCTGTAGTCTCGACGACCAGCCACGAAAGCGTACGTAAGTTTTACAATGTGCTGCGTATTTTATTTTTATCTTTTCTATAAAACCGCCGCCGGATCGTTTCGTTTGACGACACGACGAACCACGCGCATCCGCGCGGGCGAATATATTATAATAATAAGAAAACGGAATTCGCTTTTGACCCGCGTATACCTGCTAGTAGTAGACCGACAACGATTGTCATGCAAATAATAAAAGTCGCGCGCGTGCGACCCGACGATACGGCGGCGGCGGCGGCGGCGCGTATTGGGATCGATTCGGAATAATACGTTTAGAAAGAGTACACGTCTCGGCCGTAGACCGCGTTTGTCAGCCGCAGTTTTATCGTGTCTGCCGTTCGGTCTATCCGGCACGAATTGAATACGCACGCCCGTGTTGCTGTTATTATTGTTGTTGTCGTCGTGCCGCACACGCGCGCGCGTGGAAATCGAATCGACGGAATACCACGCGGTTTTCTCAAAAGAATCTATTGATAAATCGTCCGGATAAACAATCGATTATATCGCGTCGTTGTTTAAATACCAATTTATCCGGACGAATTTAAATTTCAAGGCGATCGTCCGATAATCCGATAATCGACAAGCACCGTATAGAGTGCCCAACGTTTTTTAACGGGGACTATCGTCAGTGTTGTTATTTTTCTCTCTCGATACTTTACGATTTCTATTATGTTACATTATTCAATAATAATAATTGTCGTCGTTTAGAACGCGTATCGAATTTACCAGGGGCGTAGCTAGGATTTTTTTTTTGGGTAGGCCCACTATAAAACTTTTACTCACCGACGGTAATTGGGACTTTTTCTGATTTTTTTTATTAGCCTACCGTAATTTCAAAGTTTTCAATGATTATTCTTATCAATAAATGAATAATTAATTACTTAAAAATTAAAACAAATTGAACCAAAAAAGAAGCATAGGCACATATAGTTTCAAAAGATGCAATTTTTATTTAAGTACCTAAATACTGATATTTTTACAAAATACAACTATAAATATTAATTTATGTAATCTAAATCTCTAACTCACAGGAGTTAGGTCCATAATTTATGCTATAAACCCGCTCCCCGACATTCTCTATCATTTAAAAAAAATTTGAGCCAAATCGGCCCAGCCGTTCTCAACTGATGCAATTTCGAATTTTTTGTCTCCATTTTTATATATACTATAGATTATACTGTTGTAAAAACGTGTATAAGTGTCTGATATATTATTTTTAATATTATTGGTATTTTTTTAAATGCGAAAATCTGGGTAGGCCCGGGCCTACCAGGCCTACCTACTGGCTACGCCCCTGGAATTTACGTGGCTGGACTGTGGACGCGCACGTTTTTCGCGCGCAGTCTGAAAATAATATTACAGTTTACAACAGAACACCGGGGATTGTCGGACCGCGTGGGTTTCACGGATTACCGGGGGGGAGTTCGAGCGACGACGACGCGATAACAAATGAAATTGAAATCGTTGCGAAATCGTACGCGACAATATAATTTTTTCAAAGCTTTTTCTATTCGTTTAAATTCCGTCGGTAACGCGCGGCTATTGTGCCCGCATTGATAATCGGTCCCCCGGACGACGACGACGACGAGTGAAGTGGAGTGGCAATTACGGACGGACACGTCGGCGCGCCATAATAATAGCCGGGAAGCCGCGCGTTTTCAAACAGACATTCGGAGAGAGTATGAAATCGCGAGCTACTGCGCCGTTATTTGAAAAAAAAAAAAAAATAAAAATAAAAATAATGACCGTCATAAAAAAACGATTTTCTTCTTTTTTCTAAACGCCGCGCCCCAGTAATGACTTTGAGCGCAGTATGAAAATAAACGTTCCGCAACACACATAAATCCAACGAGAAAATGATTGTTTAACGTCGGAAAAAATCACGTCGTATCGTATAAATATAGTACGTGCGGATCGCATTGTATTCGACGTTTTATTTTTCGCACCTGGGGGCGCCGACGACGACGGCTGCACAAAAGTATCGTTATTATCATCGTCGTTATTATTATTACGATCGCTCTAAGATTTCATTTTATTATTATTACCTATTGTTAGTTATGTACACGCCGTGATTGCGCACCAAAGTGACGGGGAGAAGACCGTCTATTTCGGCGGTCGGACGACGACGAACGTTTATTGAAATTAATTAGTCGTAGAGGACGACGATCCAAAAGGACGTATCGTAATAATTGAGGGGTTCTTTTCCGAAACGACCTACATTTCCAAAAAAAAACATCATTTTTCAGGAAGACCAATTTTCTATTACAACGTTGTTGAAAGTTATTAAAGTCGAAGCATTCAATTATTGAACTATGGTTCTACAAGTAGTAGTAATTATCAAGTAGTTTTATACCTTTTTTTTTTTTTTTAAACATTTTATACATCTATTTTGTGCAAAATAGTACCGTCTCCTGGAAATACGTCCACCGTGTTTGTTTTCAATATTATAAAAATAACATTCTTTTTAAAACTTTTAAAGATTCGGCTCACAAAAATCGGCAGTTTTGATAAAAAGCAAATATTTTAGGCAGTTTTGAACATGACGGCAATTTTTACATCGAGTTTTACCGAGGAAACAATGCGTTTTGTCAAAAATTAATCATTCGACTTGTCGTGTTTTTTTTACACAATAAATTTCCACGTATTTTGGTCAATTTGGCCGTAAATGGAAATAGCCAGTTTTGGAAAAGAACTCCTCGATTTTCATTTTTTTTTTTAACTCTTTCAGCTCGACGCTTGTGTGTGTGTGTCTCATTCGCGATTATTTATAGATTCGGATTCGCCGAAAGTAATATTTCGACTTCTAAACTACGATTTTTAAACTCACCTCATTGACCGAGTACGGCCGCCATTCGAAAGAAACGTGTTTTTTCCCCTCCAATTTACACTCGTATTTTCGCGTTATTCGTGATTAAACGTTATATATAATTTCAATGCGCGAAAACAACAAGCCTCCGCGCGCCAAAGTTTATATCATTTCGACCACAAGTCGAACAGATTTAGCGCGACCTTACCGACGACGCGATCATACTGTACGGTACCGTATTATATTGTATATTATACACGTCATATTTTCGGCTAGTTTTCTTTTTCTTTTTCACTCGGCATTTCTTTCGGTCGCAATAAATAATATCGTTTGTGCAATTTGCATAAAACGTTCGCGCGCAGCATATAAATCAAGCGTTCTCGGGACAAACGTCTTCGGAGCGGTAAATAATAATAATAATAATAATAATATACACGTGTACGTCGTCGTCGGTGTTACGTGTATACGGGGCGATTCGTTTGACGACGAGAATTCGTTTATTTTTGCATTGCGGACGCGTGAAATACGTTTTGAAATCCTTTTTTTTTTAATAATTTACGTTTATTTTTCTCCGCGATTTTAATAAAATACGTCGTATTGTGTCCGCGACGACGTGACGAAACCGCGTCGAAATGTTTCGGACGATTACTGAAATCAAAACTCTCGATTCACACGTCGTCTACGCAAACTTGAATCCGTTTTGAGGTCTATGCGCCACATAGATTTGGAAACGTGCGAAACCGCGCCGAGACGCGATATCAATAAAGATAAAATAAAGATATCGACTTATTATTAGCCCGTCGCACAGTGGGATGTTTTCATAAAAACCTGGCCAAAATTCAAGTATATTTTTATTATATTATAACTTTGCAATTATTCAGTGGAGATATATAGATGACCCAAATAAGATAATATTAACGCGAAATCTCCGTAAATCGATGTCAACAACAAGTGGCAAGTGCGTGGATATGAAGAGAAAAGAATAGTTTTGGAAAATCAAAAAAGAATCAAAGAAGATTTTAGGACTAAATTAGAGGACTACTGGTTGATATTCCTAACTACTTATCGAAGTTCGAATAGTGGAAACATGGCTAGGCAATTTTTTTTGAAAATACAGAAATGTCATGATCCATTACTGGACTAGATATTGAAATTGTTTATCGTTTTACTGACAATTTCAAGTGGATAACCATAGAAATGGAATCAAATATTTGTAGTGAACCTAACGGAGACTCTATATCAATAAATTCGACAGAATCGTAACTAATAACTTAATTTTTATGATTGATATGCATAATAATATTATTCTATTTAAATAAATTAATAAAAAAAAAATGAAAAAAATTTAAGAAAATCAATTTTTTCGTTAATATTTCTATTTTGGCCAGGTTTTTTATGAAAATATCCCACTATGCGTCGGTACGTATCTACTCTGCCCGCACAAAGATCTCCAAATCGAAACTGTCGACCGGTCGAATTTGCCAAACGTTATAAACTCGATTTTTGTACTCGAAATTTGTACTCGAAATTTGTAAACACTGTTGATTAATGCGAGCCGACTGATATTACGAAAAAGTATTTTCAAACACATTAAAATAATAATACTATAGAGCAGCCTCGGCGGTCGTCGTCCAAAGCGTAAATAACGCGCAGATCTGTTTGATTAAAATTAACTCATTACTTTACGTAGAGTCTGGATTAAAAAATATAAATAAACGAACAGAAAAAAAAAAAAAAAACTCGTAAATATTTTTTATAGCACAAGAATTCAAAACGAAAAAAAACAACACCCCAGAAACCAACGAAAATTTCCTTAAAAAATTACAATCGTTTTATTAAAAACATAAAAAATACCCAGAAAACTGTTTAAATCACCGTTGTTATTGTAGTTTTTTTAAATTTATTATCGTTATATTAAATACGTTATGGAATTGTGTTCGGGAGACGAATCGTACCGGTCGATAGACGCAAATGAAAATACATCGAGTGTAGGTCAGATAGGAATAACCAACGAAATCGCGCGAAAAAATGTTCTCGATTGAAAATAGTCTGAAATTCCAGGAAAATACTTTTAAATCAATACAATGCACTCGTTTTGTAGCAAAGAAAACGCCGTCTTAGACGCACCAAAGTCTGATTGCCAAGTAGATCGCACTCGAGAGTTCAGTCGCGTCGGCCAGTATTCTTTCTCGCGAACATGTACAATAATATTGCTGTAATTTCACCGTTATTTCGAACGTCCGAAAAAAATCATCCCGTTCGCACCCGGGACTGCAAGTGTTCTTAGACACAGAGGAGGCGAAAAACGACGACGACGACGACTCGCGCGAAAGTCGCGCTTGTTCCGGGGAAGCGATCGATCACGAACAATAAAATCGTCGTCGGCGCGATCCCGTGACGTGGCGCCGAGGATGGGCGATTCAAGGGGTTTCCGTGGCAAAGATTTCCTGCGGGACCGATTTCTCGGTCGAGGCGAGGCGTGACCCGGAGAGATCGACGAAAACAATACAATATTAACGCGGCACGGTGTTTTCCAAGCCCGTTGGCAATCCGAACGGGTTTGCTCTCGGCGGTCTTCGATTTTACACGACGAGTCCGACGATCGTCGTGATATTAAAATAATAATAATATTATTGTTGTAGTCGAGTCCGCTAATTTTCTCTTCGAATCCGTTCGGCAAAAATCAATTCCACTCGTTCGCTGCAAACGCACACGTTTTACGTCGTCACGTTGTGTTATAACTCGCGTTGAAGCCAAAGAAATCGCAAGCAGCAATAATTCTATGTAAAAACACACACACACACCGAATAAAACTTCCATTATTATTGTTATTGTTATAAGGGCTGGGATTTCGATGCACTTTTCCCCCAAAGGTTTCCGCGCGATGGCTACAAATAACGTGTTATTGTATTATTTCGAACGAGAATAAGTAAATTTATTTCGTTTATTTTTCCTTGGTTCGTTTCCTTGGGCGTTTTTATAGAGTTTTTGAAGTGTAAAAAATTAATTATATAATTTTTATAAATATATTTAATTTACTAATAATATCGCTCATACTATCTACGCGTTTTAAAACTTTTCAAGCTCTAATTAATAAATTTAAAGTCATTTTTGCATATTTATTCAATGTCGTTTTGGAGATATTTCAGGGCATCCAGCATGCCAGCCCTAATCGTTATTGAAATAAAATTCTATTGGGTTTGTCGCGTGTCGTATCGTATTACGGTTCGCGCGAGTAGTAGGAAAAACGTGTTTATTTTATCTCGTATTTTGTCTAATCCATACCGGATAAACGTTAATTATAATAATTATACTTTTAGGGTTCAAAAAACGAGGCGGGCCCGGGACCCGTCAAGCTCGCCCGCTGGACACGTCACTGATAGTCGACGACGACGACGACGACGAACGACAGGCGTTTTGATCGAAACAAAGGAAATTCGACTGGGTCTTCTCGAGTTTCGTTGTAAATATATACGTATATAAATAAATAAATGAAGAAAAAATCGTTCCGAAACGATTTAACGTCGCGTGTCGCGTTTCGTCACTCCGGACGGTTTTTTTACTTTTTTCCGACGTGCGATTACGTGCTGTTTACGTGTCCGCTATGTGTTGGTCGATCGATCGCGTTTTTCGTCCAACGAAATCGAAAATAGTAATCACAGGTCGAGTGCTTACGATTTTGGAAATGATTTCTACGTTTGACCGATTTAATATCATTATCATTTTACGAATAGCAAAATACTATTTACAATCGACGACGATTGCAAGAAACGTCACGAGTCATACTATATTTCACGCGATTGAGATAAATTCGGTAAAAACGTATACTATAGTCATAATATTATAGTACTAGCTGAATAACCCGGCTTCGCCCGTGTGTAGTATAACTTTTTATTTTATCAGTTTTTTTTTCATTTTTACCCCTTTTACCCCTTTTAACTCCGTTAGGTGTCGAATTTCGAAAAATCCTTTCCCATGGGGTCTCCACTATATAAAACGAAACTGTTGACCAAATTTCATACTTAAAGCTCCAGCAGTTCCGGCCAGGCGAATTTTTCTAGTTTCACCTTTTTTTACCCCTTTTAACCCCCTTAGGGGTCGAATTTCGGAAAATCCTTTCTATAGGGGCCTCTGCTATATTAAATGAAACTATTGACAAAATTTAATACCACAAAGCTCCATTGACTCAGGATTTTTTCCATTTTTACCCCTTTTAACCCCCTTAGGGTTAATTTTCTCCATAATTTATGCTATAAACCCGCTCCCCGACATTCTCTATCATTTAAAAAAAATTTGAGCCAAATCGGCCCAGCCGTTCTCAACTGATTCAATTTCCAATTTTTTGTCTCCATTTTTATATATATAGATTATGATGTGTTTTAACAAGTCATTTATTCCTAAATATTTTATATTTCATAGTTTTTCATTTACGGAATTAGATTTTAGTTTTAGTTGAAAACCGAGGCCTCCCTCACTCGAAACTCGACCGAATCTCCGACCACGTCGATGTTATTATTATAATCTTTCGATCGGAAGTCGCGGATTTTAATCGAGTTTGCGGGGGCGATATAAACATTTTTTTTTTTTTTCAAATTAAAACAGCGCTCCGCGAATCCATCCGCTGGAAACTATATTCTATCGCGTTCTTTAATAATACTAAAACTACGCACAAACATAATGCGTGGCGCGTGTTCCGTGCGAATTGTTTATTTTTTTTTTTATTTTTTTTTTCGCGTTTCCCCGAGTGCAGCAGTCTTATTTGCTTTGGTTTAATAATAACAATAACGACTCGTTATTATTCATATCGTATAAATTCAAATACTCGCGTTTTCCGCGAGAACGATAATCTCGAAGCAAACGCGAGCCGTTCCGGTTTCGGTTTGCGTACATTTTATGTATAGAATAACATTGTTAAAACAATGTTTCTGTTTAATTTGATTGCAATTTATGGTTGCCGGGCGAGGCGGCCGCCGCCGCCGCCGCCGCCGTTCGTATAATATATACTCGTATAGTATAAGGCGACCGACGCGCGGAGGCGAATTATTTATCCCAAAACGCCGCGGGGGGAGTGGAAAAAATAACAATAATATACGTATAGCAATAAGAAACTACGTATACTCGTATATTCGTACGCGTTTGCGGAGTGTGTCGGCGAAACGGATCGTCGTCGTCTTGATTTTACGAAACGATAAGTTGGCGATTTAAAATTGCAACAACCCTTAATTGAACCGACGACGACGGCGGCGGCGTACCTGTTTCGAATAATTATTATACTCTCGTAATAGTAGCCGAACAGAATTTACGGACGTATTTAACGTCGAATTTATCGTTATTATTTCGAATCGAGAGAATAAAAAAATATACGCGTGTGTGATATTATATTTTCAATAAATAATACCCGTTCTATTATTTATAATAATATATATATATATATATATACGCGGATGAATAATGTCAAATCGATATGAAACGTAATGGTCGGTCTCGGCCGAGGGGGGGCAAATACAATGAACATAACTCAACACGGTTTTTCGTTTCGCTTCGTTTTTTATTTTTTCGTATTAATTTACCGGCAACGGGTTAGGCAATATCACCGGTTATTTAAACCGCCGCCGACGACGGAAATAACTCAATCCGCGCACGCGCGTTTTTATTTTTCAAATATACGCGACACGTTTTTTTTTTTTTACACCAACAAAAGAGTTAATTGAACGACAGTTAAAAAGCTGTACGTGAAAAATTACAATATCGATCACGTTCGATTCGATTTCGAATTCGCAAATACCTACGGACGCGATTTTCTTTTATCGACATTGGAACAATCAAATTTTGCCGAAATTTCATTGAAATACGAAAATCAGCTAACTTTTTCCCACCTCTCTCGCGCGGAATCGTTTTGTTTTTTTTCTTTTTCGTACCAACACGTTTGTCTCAAATTTAAAACACCAAATCATCCATCGTACGTGCCTTACGCGATACAATAATAATCGTATCCTTCTCGCGCGGTTTCTATTTATTTCATCAATGTCGGCGCGCGCGACGAGAGCGTACTTACACAAAATTGTTTCGGCGCACTACTTTTTTAACGATCGATTTATCGTCTCGATCGGAGGGATTGTTTTTTTTTACCTCGCGAGTCATCATCACAAACGAGCATGAGAACAGTCGGGAATTACTCGAAACGTAACGATGATAATATTATGTAATTTTGAAACGAATAACGACGACAACGACGACGTAACAATACGGTGAAATAATCATGTAATAGTTATGACGACATAATATGATTTCATAATAAATACAATCGAAATCAATCGTCTGTTGGACGCTTTTTCACCCGTCCAACTTCTCTCGCTCGGAATCGTTTTTTATGTACCAACGTTTGTCTCAAATTTAAAAGACCAAATCGCCCATCGCGCATCGTCCGTGTCTCACGTGATACGATAATAATCGTATCCTTCTCGCACAATTCTCGTGCTTACACGATTGTTTCGGCGCACGACCTTTTTTTTAACGATCCTTTATCGTCTCGATCGGAGGGATTGTTTTTTTTTTTTGTTAACCTCGCGAGTTATCATCACAAACGAGCATGAGAACAGTCGGGAATTACCCGAAACGTAGCGATAATATTACGTAATATTTTGAAAATAACGACGACGATGACGTAACAATACGGTGAAATAATCGTGTAATATTTGTGACGACATAATATGATTTCATAATAATAAATACAATCGGAATATAATCATCTGTTCGACGTTGCGCAGCCAATGAAAAGAAAACCCGGCCAACGACAGCCGAGCAGCGCGCGCAACCCGACTACGACAGTAGTACTCGTACCGATCGGACGACCGGCGAAACCGCGACTAGTCTCCGGTTGTCGTCGTCGTCGTCGACACAACGTTTCCGGGTAGCTCTTAAATATTTTTCACTCGATCTTTTTCTTTCCGCCCGCGATATGCAATTATTATTCTTGTCGATCCGTCGTTGTACTGTTTTTATTCGCGTCCGTTACTTTATTTCGCCGACCATCAAACCTCATCACAGGACAGCGCAACACACCGAGAAAGGCCGTAAGTAGTACCGATTATATTTATTTACGATCTGTAGAACAGTAGGTTTATCGAATCGGATCGTTATTCGTTGTTATTCGAAAAAATTATTATAAAATCAACGGCGAATATTTATTATTGAAAAAAGCGATTAAAATTACTGAAAATCGACTTTTTTTCTCACTATTTCTCACCGCGTAACGTAAAAATATTTCAAAAATATTACTGAAACGTTTCAGTTTATAATTATTATTGGTATTTTCTACACTCGTACCCGAATAATTATTAAATATTGATATATTAGGTTTATCATTAGGTATCTACGCGATGACAAATTTTATATAACACTGGCCAATTTAGGGTGAAAATTTATGCGCGGCGTGTTTCCCGTCGCGTTTCGCGATCGCGCCGCCGTGTACCGCCGAAACGCACGTACGTTTTCATATCGAAAACGCGACCGTCATTATTTCTAGTACTAATTTATTACACACACACACACACGCGCGCGCGCGCGCGCTTTCCGCGTGTTTCAATTCGAAAATTGTTACATCATTTATAGCCGGAAACACGATCGAGTATTATTTAACCGGACGTATCGGAAAATCAACTATAAATATTGAAATATTTTTATAAAAAAAATAAATAAAAAATCGTTTCATAATAATATAATTTTGATAAAAAACGTCGAAAACAAATTATAAAAATACACCTCTCGGAGTGCACCCCGAGCACGGCCATCCGCGCGCGGGCCCGTTGAAATTGATTTGTAATTTTTTTTTTTTTTAAATTTTAATACTTATTTTATATTAAATAATATCACGGAATGACATTTTATGAATCATAAATTTTAACGTACCTATAAAAATAGAGAACACATAAACTAGTCGAGAACGATTAAACTCACTCGCCCTTTTATCTATGGACAATGCGCGTCGGCTTCAACAATAAATTTCGACGACGTCTCATAACTGACGTGCTCGCTGAGCCGCGAAAGCCCGTAAAATAAAATTTCAACTTGAAAAAAATATATACGATATTATATTAAATATAAATTAAAAAGAAAATTGTTTCTTTCTCTTTTTTTCATTTCGATTGTAATAAAAATACCAGGCGAACGAATCTTGATGTTTATAAATAACTCGCGGTAAATCGGAAGTTTTCTAAAACGGCCCCGACAAACATTTGGTACGGGCGCCCTCTGACCCCGAGTAACGCACGCAGGGGGGCCGTATTTGGACATTTTACGCCCCGGGGCAACATATTTTAGCCGCCCTCCCGTACTCCCCCCCCCCAAAAAAAAATTCCAATAAATGTATTGAAGACTGAAATAAAAACATTTTTTTTTTTTTATTTGTTATTAGATACGCCATAATATTTATTTTCAATATAAAATTGCCGCCCCCCCTAATAAGCTAAAGAACTTGCCGTCCCGGGCAACAAGGGACACTTGCCCCCCCCCCTCAAATACGGCCGTGAACGCACGACCGATCGTGCCTTTTTTTCTACGTTTTATTTATTTATTTATTTATTTATTGGAATTAACGCCGTTAGGCTCAAGTACAGTAATTTGATATTTACATATTAATTAATATATACACAAACAACATAAAAACTTATTTTAAACACATAATAATAACAATAAAAAATGGCAAATAATTACATTAACACGGAGACTTAGCTTCTAACTCTTACAGGTAGCAAATAAATCCACATTTTCCAGTTCATTACACATTTTCGAGTTTTCATAAACACGATAATAACCGCGGGACGTCGGTCACGGTTTAATTTACGCCGCGATTTTCATAAGATCGTTCACGCACGCCCGTCAGGCGTCCGAATCGTTTTTCTAAAAAACCGTCGGGTTCGAAATCGGTCCGCCCGAAAACGCCAATCGCACGCCGCGGTCGACCCGTCTCGTCGCGATCCTCCGGTTAGGTTAGTTTTTTTTATTGGGATTATTTTTACGATTCGCGAAAACAACGCCGTCGATTATCGGCGGATAAAACGCTATCGCGGCTACTACCGACGACGCGCCGCCGCCGCCGCCGCCGCCGACACGTAGTTCGTTTCCGTTTGATCGATATGTTCCACGAGGGTGTTTTATGTTTTCCCGTCGCCGAAGCCGTCGACTCGCCGCCGCCGGGAAACCGAAATCTCGGCCGGCGGCGCGGCGGTCCTCCGAAGCCGTACGCCGCGCCGTCAGACGGTCCGCCGTTTCCATTGTTCGACGTCGTCGTTTACACGTACGACACGCGACACGCGGTCACATCAAAGCGAATTCGCAATGCACGTTTCACGATAATAATCCGCGCGATTATACGTAATAATAATAATTATAGTATACTGCGCGATAAGTCTCGCCCCGAACCGCGTTTCGCGCTCGTCGACGACGGAACAATCGAGAATGTTTGTTTTGTCGGAATCGATTTACGAAACGGACGTATTTTTCACTGACTCGTCTAAAACCAATCAATCAAAATCACATTCGAGTATTCGGATTTCATTTATTAACATTATATCATATTCTTACCGCGGACGATGTCCAGAATATTCTCCCGAGACCACGCTCGAAAGTTTTCGTATCGGACGTCCCGCGAGACGCCGCCGGAGATCGAGAGCAGAAAAATGTTCATAAACTATATTTGGCCGCGGTCACTACCACCGTCCCAGATGTCCGGATGTGGAGATCGTATGGACGGCGCGGCGGTGCTTGTGAGAAATTCGCTATCACGACGACGCGCGACGTTTCGAAAACAACTGCGGATTTTAACCCGTCGTCGTTGTAAAGCGCCCTTTACTTTTTATAGCATAATTATCGACTCGATTAACTTGAAAAATCAAACCACACCTAGAAACATGTACAGTTTAATCCTCGATTAATAATTTATAAAATAAAAATAAAAAAACTACAATCTTATTCTAAAAAAAAAGGAATTTTTTTCATATAAAGTTGTAGTACAAATTAATTGAAAACTTATTATAAATGAATTCGGTCTCCTCTAACCACACGAATTAATTTTATTCATGATTAGGGCCCGGATTTCAATGCAAAGTGCATATTTTTTTGGTTGATCATACACAATGCTTTCTAAGTACATAATTCGTTTCATGTAACGAGGGTTTGAAAGCTACAAATTTTATTTTGCATTTTTTTTGCATATTTCGACGTTTTTTCATTTTTAGAGCATTTTTAGCATTATTGGGTCATTTTGTTGGTTTTTAATGCATATTTATTCAATATAGATATAAAACTTGGACTATTCAAAAAATTATCTTAAGATAAATTATTTTCTTGATATTTAAGAAGCTTTATCGGGTTTTATTTAGTCAATATTTCAAATTTTCAGTTTTTTTTTAATAAAATAATTATGTAAAAATAATTATTACGTCTCATTTATAAATTATAATTTGTATAAAAAAAATATATGGCATTTTTAAGGTCATTTTTGTGGTAAAATGCATTTTTTAAAGGCATTTTTGGCTATTTATTAGAGCATATGTGTATGGTTTTAAGTGCATTTAAATCCGGGCCCTAGTCATGATAAATAAAAACACGTGTACGTCATAATCAACCGTGGCCGCGGCGGTGAAAAAACTATTGCGCGGTTAGTACAGTGTTAGCGTGACGTACAAATAGCGCAGTAATTTATTTTTGTAAATATTTTTATAGACTTGTTATTTGACGCGAAAACGGGCTTTAAAACGTTATATTTCATAAACGAAACGCGTGCTTTGAAATAATTAGAACAATCAGTTAAACGTAGTCGATTGGAATCGTATCGAAACAATAATTTTTGTTCTTGGCGGGCTCTAATAAATCGACAATCGAGTCGAAATCGAACGTACGTGTCGCTGCAGGTTGTGAGTGGTCACTTTTTTTTTTTCAAATTTTTTTTCGAGTTAATAATCTCTCGGCCCGAATTCGGTTCCCATTTCGTCGTCGCCCCTCTGCCGTCTTTTTTCGTCGACACAAGAAACTTATACGGTCTTACGTACGAGCCGGAACGTAACCACACGGTATCCCAAATACGTATACGCTGCGAGCGGGCGACTCGGACTCTCGGGAAATTTGCCATCCATCACTTAGCACTTCGGACACGGGGACACGGCCGACGGAAACCAAAGTCCAGGTGTTATCAGTTTATCGCCTCGGAAATGAACCCCGCGGGTATAATACAAAACTGGACGTCAAGTTTCAAAAGTGTGTTTAAGTTGTGCGTTTCGCACGGTCGGTGGGTCGAGTAAATGTTCGAGTCGACCAGAGGGCCGGGGTCGGCTTAGGTCGACCCGACGTAATCGTAAACTCATATTCTGGAGAGCAGCTTTTGTACAATGTATATATTTTTGTTTTTCACTCTAAAACATTGTTCACTTGTAACGACCGTCGTCGTCGTCGTCGTCGTCGTTCACTCAAAACCAGTAGTCGTGCAATAAAATACAGTCGGTCTGAAAGAGAAAAACAAAAAAAGAACAAAGCATTACGAAACAAAGATATCCGAACCGTCGCGCGTCGTGAGCGGAAATATATGACGAAGGAAAAAAAATGTACTCTCGCGGGAGGGTGCGAATTTCGAACCCGGTGCAGGTGACTACTGGAATATAAATGATAAAATCAATATCATATCGATCGTAGAATTGATCGTTTGTTCTACGATAAATGCTTTCAATTTTACTGGATGTCTGTGGATAAACGTCGTCGACTGGTTCGAATAAAAATAATTACGGTCGTTTGAATCGCAACGTTTAGTTTTCTTCTTCGATCGAGTATTGTTGAAAAAAATACCGCTTCCGTTGTAAACAGGCGTCGTCGCGATTTTTCGAAAATTCCGCGTGTGCGTTTCGGCGCGTCCTGTTTTAATCTCCTGAAATTATTCGGTCGAAAAGATCGAGATATAATAATATTATAATAAATATAAATTATGACGACGACGACGTAGAGCTCCTTTCTTTTTCGCCACGATACGTTTGTGTTGTTGTAATCAGGATGGGCGGGGGGGGGGGGTGAATCGGAATATATTATTTTCTCGTGCGTCATCGCTCTCTCTCTCTCTCTCTCCCCGCGTGACGGTTTTACTACTACATTAGATTATCGCGTATTGTAATGAGTTTATTCGACTTGAAACGTAAAATATTTATGTCATTATTTTACACGTGCGACTTGTTTGACAATGCATAATTTCATTGTAAGTAACCTGCATGCGTAATGAGATTAAGAAGCGAATTCATTTATTATTTATAATGGCGTTCGTGGCTTTCGCTCGGGGTTTAAGGTCGGGCGAACATTATGTGCATCGAGTTTTCAAAAATAATTTAATAACAGCCGTACAGTCGGAGGCGCGGCGGCGGTAGTATTATATCGCGCGTCGCTCAAAGCTACGGTACGGCGTACAATAAATAATATATTATTTCGCGGGGCGAAAATTGTTCGTTTAAAAAAAAAAATAAAATAAAAAAACACTAGAAAATCTAAACGCACGACCGAAGTGAGTGTGCGGTGTGCGCGCGCGCGCGGTTTTTAATTATTTCATACGGACGGCGGCGGCGGCGGCGGCGGCGGTGGCGTAAATTCGTATTGTTTCATTAAAAAAAAAAAAAAAAACAATAAAAAAACCTTTGATTCGCAGTTGATATTATATATAAGGGACAAACGAACGGACAGAACGCACGGAATTTAACAATGTCACAATAATATTATTATGTTGTGTTTTACGACGCGCATTATTGTGAAATATGTTTAATCGATAACGACGATTTTGATTTTATTCAAAGGCTCCGCCGAGATCGTTTACCGCGCTCGCATTATCACTGATACGCGTATAATAATATCGCGTTTATTGTTTTTATTGCTCGTCTCTCGTACACCCCGATCGATGTTGAATTCTCTACGATATAACGTATTGTATCATACGTAATAATCGTACATCACACCGTGGGGCGTGTGACTTGAACATTTTCGGGGCTGTGTTTCGTTATATTTTATTAAACTCCGTTTCACGCTTGTGCGGGTACCTATTCATAACTTTATATACGTCGAGAAAAATCACCGATTGCTTTGAGAGGAGTCTCATCTCCAATTCCACGAGGTTCGTTAAATATAGTTTTTTTTTTGTTTTGAGCTCGTTAAAATTTTCGAATCGCGTTCGTAATCCGTTTGTATTTTTTTTTCGTATTTTTTCGCCGCGAAGTATGCGTTTACTACTGACACAGAGCAGAACGAAATTTAAGGAACAACGGTCGCGAGATTGAAGTTTGTCATCTGTGACGATGCACGCGCGTTCGGAGAAGACGCAGTGAAATCGGACGGGATATAATCGTCGGTCGGGTCTACATTTAAACGCCGCCGTCGTCGCACGCGTGTGTTGTAGTTTTTGTTTTTAAAATCGAACGAAACGAAAAGGAAGACAAACAACACCACCCAAATCAAATAGTCATTATGAATTCAGTCGTGATGATTGATACGACGACGACGGTTGTATTGTTGTCGTAGACGCCGCCGGCCGGCCGTTTTTCGACGTTGGAATAATTCGGGTGACAGAAACGAATCGCTTCTGAAAACAGGTGAACTTTTATATTTTCGTCGATACACTATGCCGTTTAGACGGCACACAATTTTATCGCCTGCTCAAAGCTACCGGGGAACATTCGACGATAATTTTTTTATTCTATAATAAAACGTACCGTTTTTATACTTCGAAAAAAAAAAAAAAAAAAAAATCTCCAATTATTTACGCATTACAGCGTACGCGACGACGACGTGCGCGCGTGTCAAAGTGACTTTTTATTTTCACCTCATGATTAGGAATTTCGCTTCGACGACGTTCGCTTTTTATAGCGTTTAAAATGTAACGGCGGCGCCCGATGGCGATTGTTTTCGCGTTTCAGCTCGACATAACATTTCATCACAAGTATGGTGATTTCGATTTCAAAGACTCCGACGATTACTTGTATACTTAAACGTCTCTCATCTGCCTCGCCGATAATATTTTATCGTACGATTGTTGTTATTATTTGTCGACTATTATATCGAGCAGAAATAATATTACGAGCGCGCGCGCGCGTTCTCGATCGAATCGACGTCGAAATAATCTCATACGAGACGAGAGTTTCGAAATTAAAATCTAAAACGCTCGTACGAGTAAAACTACACGCGACCGCGGCGCGACGATGATTCACACTCGAAACATCTTTTATGTTACGAAAACAATAACGTTTCCGCAACTTTGCCCTCCCCCCTCCCATCTCACTCTGAAATTTAATTATTTTCGTAAACGTTCGCTTTGTGCGACATAATATTTTATACATCACAGAAATATATGTTATTATTATTATTATGCTTCGCGCAAAAGCTAATTTCGAGTTGTCTTTTCGACCGCGCGCACAAACGGAAACCTTATCGCCGTTGCGTTCTGTAAAATCTTTGAATTCCTCGACATATCGTCATTTATAATCTTAACGACGACGACGTCTCTCCGGCGCGAGCCGTCGCCGTCGTTATAATAACCAATTACGAGAGAACTGCGGGGTGGGGGGAGGGCAGGGGAAAGAATAACTAAACCTCCCCGCGCCGTACATAATTCATGGCGTTTCGCCTTGTCGCGCGTTAAAACGGTTTCGGTTTTACTATACTATAGCGCTCGTTTTAAACGCCGCGCCGCCGACAGGTTCGGTCATCGAGTTTTCATTCGTTTCGAAAGTCTGCTCTCTCGCCGACACACAAGCGTTACCGCGCGGATATTACTATACGCTGCGACTCTGCCAGAAGTGGCACGTTGACCGAACTTCAGTGGCACGCCAAATTTTAAAACTTAATAAAATATATTATTTTTCTTAAAAAAAAAAATTATATTTTAAAACTTTAGTATGAGAAATTTTAAGAATCAAATTTATAATTTTTGTAATGATATGAAACTACCGACTATACTCCAGATATTAAAATGTTATCTTCTAAAAAACAACAACAGAAATCACACAATTATATAAATGAAATAAAAGTTTACAAATAAACGTGTACCTAATAAAACGTGTCTAATTATTGCTTGCTTTTTATTTTCATCTTACCTAGTAAAATTCATTTTTTTTTTTTTTGGCACACGACCTTTTTTTTAAAAAAAACTTGATTTTAAATTTTGACGCTCGACCCAAAAAAAGGTTCGCCACCCCTGCTCTATAGCAATCGTTTTTCCTTTTTTCTTCCTCCCCGTGCACTCTCCGATAACGTACGTCTCGTCTCTGTTCCCCGCACGACGCGACGGAGGAAACCTCGTCTCCTTCCGACATCTCATTTTAGGTGCACGCCACAGCTGCGTCGTAAGCGCAATATTAGCTACGGGCATGTCTAATAATACACGTATACATAATATTTATGTATATATACTCATATTCTATATATTACGTATATATACCCCTCGGGGGGGGGGGGGGGGAGAACGCGCGCCAAAACGAATACGTTCCTTTTTCTTCTTCTTTTCGTCGACGTCGCCGCCGTGTCGTGTACGCGTACGTATAAAACGCACATAAAATTGGCCATTAAGTAGATATATTATATTTTCTATATGCACACAAGGACCGCCGCCGCCGGAACGTTGAATAATATCGATCCGCGCCGGTTAGTCATTGCAAACGACCCGGTATTTCCGAGACGATATCATAATATACCGAATAGTGATCTGAACGCGAGTGTACGCGACGGTTTGTTTCGCGTTTTACCTAACGTGTACTCGTCGCACCGGCATAGCGGGCTCGGCGTGTTTTATATACGATTCTCTCCGACGCGACGGTCTCCTCTCGGCGGCGGCGGCGGCGGCGTCGGCCCGGATTTTCGATACCCTGAAAAACCTATAAAAAAGCTACGAAAAAAAAACGTGTAAAAATGCCGTATAAAGTGCGTTAGTATAGTATGAGAACCTTGAAAAAAAAAAAAATGTCCTAAAATCCCCGCGGAGACGCCCGTAAAAATATTTATTCATAACGTAAAAACATAAAAAAAATACCGTTAAAATTGTATGGATTATTTTGAATCGATACAATACATACGTGTAGGTAATAGTAAATATTGACGAAATTTATCTGCGAATGACGTGTTGTAACGAATAACGGACGACGACGACGTAGATCGCGAACGAAAAATTTTATTTATTGATATAAACGCCCAAAGTTTGGCTCTATTGAACTTATAATAATGGCTAAAAAAACTTTAACTGCAGGATTATAAATAAACCGGTTAACTCATAATAATAAAGGTGAAATATTTTTCAATAAATAAGTCAATCAAATCAGACTCATTTCCCAGCCTCAAAATCCTAAAAATTAAACGATTATAGCGAAAAAATAAAAAACCTTTTTTAATTTGTGATTAATAAAAACGACCTATCTTTACAGAGATCGACTTTCAAAGAGTTCCTTACAAAAACGCAAATAAATATATTTGGACTTCCGTGAAAGGAAAGTATAAGAAAGTGGGGGAAAAAAACCGCAAAAGTCATCTCAAAGTCCGGACCCCGGCGGGCGCGGCGGCTGTGAAATCATATCTAAGGTATGTATGATTTGTTATTTTTACCGTCACTACGGCGGCGCGTTTCATTTCCGCGTCGCCACGCGATACCATTAGTTTAGAAAATATATCCAAACACTTAAATGACTCAAAACCCTTACGCGCGACACGTGTGCGCGTGCGCGATAACATTATCAAATCCGTCGCGGCTGCCACACATCCGAGGGTCGTGTGAATTTCTAATCCACGGGTAGGCGTACCGGTTAATTGTTCGCGTCGAAAGTTTATCGACGTGCCGTCGTCGTCGGTTTTATTATCGAAACGATATTCCTCGACCCCTCGTGATGGATCGGCGTTTCCAAAACTGTGGTTTGTCGCTGACCACTCGCGGGGTCGGGCGAGAGTACACCCGAGGGAGTCGTCCGCAAACTCCTCTTTAAATGTCCAAACAATCGGTATATTAATATATACCTGAGCGATATCGATTGTGAGAAATTGGCCGTCGAAAACATCATTATAGTTACGTTTTCCGAATCGTATTAGACTCCGTTAGATTTCGCATCACGAAAATCCGTTCGGTCGAGCAAACGAGAAACGATAACATCATCACGACGAACGTTTTTCCGATCTGTGTCGAGGGTCCGTCGGAGAACGAGTTAGGGAAACGTCCTGTACCGTTAAAATATTTATTTTTTCACTAGCTGAATAACCCGGCTTCGCCCGTGTGCAGTATTACTTTTTATTTTATCAGTTTTTTTCATTTTCACCCCTATTACCCCTTTTAACTCCGGTAGGGGTCGAATTTTGGAAAATCCTTTCTTTAGGGGGCCTCTAAATATTTAATATATAGCAATATTAAATGAAACTATTGACAAAATTTAATACCACAAAGCTCCAGTGACTCAGGATTTTTTCCATTTTTACCCCTTTTAACCTCCTTAGGGTTCATTTTTTTAATTAATTAGCGAAATCGGTTCAGGGGTTGTTGAGTTATGCGCTTACAACACATTTTGCGATTCATTTTTATATATAAGTTTCACCCGGTCCCGTTCGAACGCTCTTCGAAGAACAAAGTTCTTTTTTTCGCGTAATTTTACGTTTTGATGGTCACAATAAGCTACAAACGCGTTTGTATAGGACGATTGCATACGCTACGAGACGGTCAGAAATGTATGAGTCGTGGCAAAAAAAAATTCGGTAAACTAACCGAAATCCGTGGTCGATTTTAATGGTTTTTTTTTTTTTTTAAATTCTTTTTTCTCGCGAAACCGTAATACATTATTTATACCTGCGATCGTACGAGTTGTGGGTTCAAATTTAGAGTGATTTAAATCTCGAGAGCGGAAGGCGGCGGCGGCGATCCGCACGCGTCGTCCCAGCCCACCCGTTCGTTCGTCGCCGCCGGTATGCGTTTGTTCAAAAAAACCCCCTGCCTCGCCGTGCGTTACCTTCCGCGTTGCAAATCGTTTCGACGTTTAATAATATTCTTCGGATGGCCCCCGAGTCGGCTTCACCTCGGAAACGATTTCGGCGCCGACACTGACGAGGACGAAAGGATCGAAAGGAATCGCGCCGCGTAACAGTGACGCGCGCGTTCGTCGCGGGGCAAGGACTTCCTCTCCCGACTAGTGGGCGGCATGTTTTGCCGCTTCGTCCGTCCGTTTCGCGGGGAGAAAAATTCGAAATGTTTTGATAAAACGTATATCGCGCCATGCTCGCGCGCGCATAAAGTACGCATTTATACACACGCTGCGTGCAACACCGACGAATCCATTATATCCGTATAAACATTTTGCCGCTATATGAAAAAGAGCGCGCGCTTACGCGCACATACGCGAAAGCTGTTAAAAGAGAGATGGGAGAGAAAAACGCTTATATGACGCTAATGCTAACCGATCATCCTCGCTCGCTCCGAAACCGTTTCGCATTAGGTTCTCGACGGGTAACAAAATACCTCCATCAAAAAAAACGTTGGGTGTGCTGCTGCTGGTGCGCGTGTGTGTTGGTTGCTGCCGCGGCGGCGGCGTGTAAAAAAAGAAGAAGGAAAAAAAAAAAAACAAGAAAAACAACGGGCAAAAAGGTATTTACAAGGTGTTTTTCGGGTCGAACGTTTGTTGTTGTTGTGCGATGTAAATTCTTTACGTCCGTATCCAAAACATCAAATGCGCGTAATAACGTTACGCGAAATAAAACGTTCGCGACGAATAAAAACAACGTTTTTCGTCGTTCAAAACTCGTCGACCGACCGAACAAAATACGTACGTATATCGCCGGCGCACGCCCGACGACGACGTCCGTCTTTCGAGTTGCGCCCGTGTTTTTTTACCAGGAAAGTACTCGTTGTAAATTTGTATTTTTCGTTTTCCATCACGTCGTCGTCGATCCGAATCTATACGGAAATAAAAAAACTCGCGGAATTATTCGAAAACGGTCGAGTTCTTCGCGGGTCAGTGTCCTTCGAAACAATAACACAGTTATTTCGTGTACGTTCCACGGTTTCAATCGAAAACGTTTAATCGTTACAACAGTCGACTCAATGGCGGCGGCGGCGGCGGCGATTTATCGCGTCTTTATTCGTGACGTTTCAACGCGTGTAGCGAAAAAATAAATAAAAAACTACTGCCGCGGGGAAGCCCGGAGCAGAGGTAATACGTATTATTTAGTGTCGCTCGCGTTCGTCCGGAACAGTGTGGCTCGCGTTGATATTATTACTGCGGCGGCGGCAGCGCTTCGGATTTTCGGAAGAAACTGCGAGCGCGGGAAATTCGACGTGTAATCATCAAGTCAAGTTTAAACGTTTGATGTTCGAACGACTCTATAGTTATAATAATTAGCAATCGATAAAGTTTCAACAACAGCGATGATAATTATTATGCTTGCTTGCTACCCCGTCGTCGCCCGCAATTAACGAACCGTACGGACCGCGCGCAAATATTTATTATTTTCCGTTTACAATATTCCGAGGGTCCTTTGACCGCGGCGAAACGTTATTTTATTATTGCTCTCGACGACGACGACGACGACGTGTCGTCTCCCCCCGGCCCCGTTTGTTTATTATTATTATACCGTGCGCAGACGAAATCGTGTTCGCCCGGCGAAACGCTAGTCCGTATTTATGCCCAGATTCGTGTGTTTTGAAATTATAATTATTAGCACTCGAAAGTCTACGCGGTTTTTCGAAATCGACGCGACGGGCGAGTACGTATGCCAACTCGCGCGCACGTAGTACCGTAACTCGTTCCGTGTAATATACGACCGCACGATTTGAATAAAACACTAGATGGCCGACTTATGCGCGTAGGTCAATGTTTACATAATAATATTATTGTCTCCGATCGACACGACGACGCGATCGTTGTATTCATAATATAAACGTAAAAATAATTATCTTCAGATAAAGTAATAATTGTAGAGACAGAAATATATTATAAATTTATAATTTTAACAACTCGCGACGAATCGATAATACCCGATATGGGGGGAAAAAAATCATTTTTCCATGTTTTTAATATAAATTTCTTATCGAAAAACTATGAAAAACACGTCATAATATTATAAGCTTAAAAACTACAAAATCAATAATTATTACATTTGGATAATATACAATATCTATGACTAAATCGAGAGAAAAATATATATTATATAAGTTATAACGTTTCAGTTTAAAAGTCGAAAACAGAAATATTATTCGAGTGTAAGTATAGTGTAACACTCTTACGATATAAAAACCATTACGGATGATATATTATATAAAATACCTCGAATACCGTCATAAATCATTATCACAGATGTGCAACGTTTCATTAATCCGTCGTTATTATTATGATATCATGTCGTATTGATAAGACAATATTACATAAACATTGACCTAAGCTCACCGTTATGGCGGCCGACTTCAATGCTTTTAGCTAAATCTAGTGTTTCGCGTATACGACTGTGGCCTTTTTTTTCTTAGAAGGAAAGTCGTAAAAACTCGTGTATTTTTTTCTCTCTACGTTTGATTTTTAGCGCGCGTTGTAATAGTTGAAAACGTACGTTTACGATACTAAACTCTCACAATACGGGGGGGGGGGGAGCTAAGCCCCCCAGTTTTCCATTTTATTTCCATAGGCAAATATTTTTTTTTAAATTCTTTATATCGCGTCTGTTTTCTTTTCGGCGCGGGGTGAATATTGAAATAGTCAACGATATATTTGAAAAATTAAACGAATATAATATTAATAATAATAATAATAATAATAATAATAATATATTTATTGTTATAAAAATCAATAAATAAACAACACCCCAAGGGGTAGGAATACAGTAATATAAGAATATTATGAACTAACAATTATTATTAAATAAAACATGTAACATTAATTATTTGAATTATAAATACAAGTCTTCAACTCGTGGTGCACGAATGAAAAAAGAAATCGAAATTTTTTTATTTGATTGCATAACGTTGGTAGGCGACACATCGGACTATTAGAGAAATAATTAGTTTTTGACTGTGGTATAGCAAAAGGAGGATTTTGTCTTGAATCGACGAAGGAGGGTACACTTTGAGACCAATTTTTTGTAATAGTTCAGGACAGACGATTTCTCCATTAAAGATTTTATAAACAAAAGTGGCGTCAAAAACTAACCGTCTGGTCTTTAGTGATTTTAAACCTGCAATTTTTGCAATCTCATCCGTATTTTTTGGTTAATTATATTATAGTATATTATTATAGTTGTTATGACGCGAACCGTTTTCGTATCGCCGCGACGACGACAATCCAGAACCGACGACGTTCGTATTCCGCACGTGTGTATTGCGGGGTGTATATTATATAACTTTTGAAATGTGGTCGGGGGCAAACTCCATTAAACCATATATTATATATTATGTATATTGTTTACGTTTACCACTTTGCGCGCGCGCTCGTTACCCGAGCCTTTTCAGACGTTTAATCAATATTTAGATTCAAGAACGTGTTATTAATTATCGTCGTCGTCCTTTTTGCCGCGCTCTCGCCATCGGTATTACCAGTCGCGAATTTCGACGTGTTATTCTTTCGACCCACCGCGCGCTGAGCCCGCGACGACAATATAATCACGCGGTCCGTACGTTTATATGTTATACATATGGTGACCAGATATTAAAAAAAAAAAAGAAGTACATCGGTATAATATGTATGATATAATATATAAATGGATAAAATTTATAATAGAACATAAATTTAAACTCCTTTATTTACTTTACTTACATAAAGTATCATAGATTTTTAATCTAACAGTTAAAAATAAATTATATATCTATACTATATATAAAATTGTAAGGGTTTTTCTTCGACCGCGCTAACCGAGAAAACTACTGGACCGATTTGGCTGAAATTTTTTTTGGCTGAAACCCGACACTCTGCTGAAGGTTATAGTACCACTTTTGTCAGTAAAAAAGTTCATAAAAGTTCATAAAAAATTAAAAACAATTGTACCTATATTGTGCGGCACGGCGGGATAGAGTTATTATTGCGAGCATAATTTGTGCTTAGTTTTTTTACCTACTTTTTGATTATTCTTATGAAGGTTTATTGGGCATGCTAATAGAGTTAAATTTTGGGTAAGTGGCCAATTCATCATCATGCCGTGAACCAATCACGGGCGAAGCTGTGACAGGTCGGCTAGTATATTATAAAACTTAAACCATGTGACTAGCATACAAAACAAAACTTAATGACAAACTCTTAACAACAACAAAAAAAAAAAACAACTGGTTATTACTTCAATATTTTTGACATATTTTAACTCAAACATTGAATTTACTTAATATTAAACTAAGTTTAATATATTGATAAACAATTAACTTAAAAAGGAACAAATATCACTATTTTAAATATTTATTTTGATATCCATGAATTTCTTTGAGTATTTTTTGATCTGTTTTCAGCATATTAAACATTTCATGACACGTTTCATCAGAATTTGTATAAACTTTCATAACTGATTTTAATGATGATACTTCTAGTTGTGATTTTTCTACTTTTTTTTTCGACCATTTTGACGAATTTGGGTAACTTTAACATTATTTCATTTACAGTTATTACATCATTACAAAGAAGTACATTTTAGTGTACTTTATCAATTTACGTAGGAAAAGTATTTAAAAATCAGTACTGTCCTTATAAAAATAAGTACGTCTGGTCACCATAATTATACAGCATTCGACAGCAGCGTTGTGCCAGGCGTGTCTTCTTTACCGGCCTCTCGTCTACGAAAAAGGACGAATTTCACGCGGTTTCGACAAAATATATCGCCGACGCGTAAATCGCGAGTCGTGTACCGGATGTAAATTTTACATTTGCGGCACCTCTAAAGGCTCAAAGACAATGGGTCGACGTCAATACGTACTGTATTTTAAACGGTTATAATTACGGATTTATTTTTTTTTTTTTCACCCAAATAATAGAAATCTGTTTTTGTCGTCGATTACGTGATGATTATTTTTTTTTTTTCTACGTAATACCACCGAATTCGCTTCTGTCGCTAATAATATTGTCCCTGCGATGTTCGGAACGCCGCCGCCGCCGCGGTCTCTTCTGCAGTCGGGTCAGGGCTGGTCGGCGACCGTCCCAAACACTCTTCGTCCAACAACCGCCGTTGTCGTCGAAATCGATCGGTCGAGACGACCGGTTTCTTTTCCCGTCGTCCGTCGTCGTCGGCAATATAAATCATCTTTTTTATCGCCTTGCCGACGACGACGGTGCTCACGTTGTAGACGCGCGCGTACGCCGGGGCTGATTCGATTAAATAATACTCGTTTTGGCGGCTTTATTGTCGGTACCCGTCTCACCCGCCCGCGCAAGTACGTGAGAACGGCGAAAAGGACACCGGAAGTGATTAATGACGTCACGATTGAAAAAGTGCAAAAAAAAGAAAACCTCTCGATAACATTTTTTCCCGCTTAAACATATTATATTGCACCAGTTTTCAAAATTAAATTTGAAATATACGTAAAACCACCTTAACCATCCGCGGGGGGTGGGGGATGAAATATTTTGCTTCTTCTATTATAATGTATTCCGTCGGATTTTCGGCCGATCGGTCTTCGGGGCAAAGTCTCGCTATTACGTATAGTTTTCCATCCGACGACAAGATTTACTACGCTTTCATTAAAGGGAAAAAACTATACGTACGCTCGCTCTCGGTCTTCGAGTAATATTCTCATTCCATAAAAGTTATGTACGATTGTTGTTGACCAGGGGAATCGTCGTCGGTCGAAAAGAATAGGAAAATGTCCAAGTTGCGGTCGTTACGGTTTATATTATAAAATCCAAAGTGATAAAAATCAACGTCGAGATCGATTCGGACGCTATTCTCATGTTCCCGCGACGACGTCCCGGATCTGCTCCAAATCAATCTGCCTTCGAACAATATACAGACTTTCCAATCAATTTTCTTTCGTCTAATCGCGCGCTTCCGCCCTTCCGCCCGCGCTACGAGGGGGGATCTGTGTATTGAAACTGTCGACGAAAAGTTTCGCTCTGCACTACTATCTCCTCGCCGACCGAATCCCGCACTAATCTCGAGTCAATACACATGTGCGGCGCGAATCGTCATCCCCTCGAAGTCTTTTAAAACGCGTCGGAGTCGCGAGAGAAAAATCCCAAAAAAGAGTCCCGTCGCCGTCGTCGTCGGGCCGTTTTTATTTTATCGATATGTTTTATTGTCGCCTTACAATAATTATTATCCAAGTACGGATCGCGTTTCCGATGAAAATACGAATCGAGCGCCGTTTTAATCTCAACGGAATATAAAACGTCGCGATTCTGTTCGTGCTTCTGATCGCGCGCCCGTCCGCCGTTCGAGTATTAAAATATAATCCCGTCGAAGTAAACGTAGTCTCATACACGCGTTGTCGGACCGATCCGATAGATTTTCCTTTTGTCTATTACATTATTATTATTATCATTATTGTGCACTAAAGTCGATTATTATTATTATTATTACGATTGTCGCCGTCCGACCTCTATTATTCGAGCACGTCGTCGTCGTCGGTCTTTGTACCTTTGGCAACGAAGCGGCGAAAGACGGCGCGCGATGATTACGACGTACGCTCCCGCCGACGCCCCTCTCGCAGTGTTCGTACGAGATCGAAACTTGCACCGTAGTGGAAGTATAATAGGTATAAATAATATAATATTAGGGTAATTCTTTTAACGTCAAACGCACTCGTTTTCTCTCGGTCGATTTATGTGTGTTGTTGACAAATGATTCTTATATTATATAGTACAAAGTTACAAATGCGCACACGACGACGACGACGACGTAACGGCATGAAAAAAAAAAAAATCTGAGTTTTTTTTTTTACCGCGCCGCGATGATTTTTCAAGTTTTTATGGAAATAAATCATTTTGGAAAAAAAATTCCATCAACAAATATGTTTACGGTTAAAAAAATCGTTTTCGCCACGATAGCTGATAGGCGTGTTCGAGGAAGCCTATCGATAGAGGCTCTATCGACTTTCCCGTTTTGTCGAGCCGAATAAATTTCAAAGTTGCTGGTTTTCAGTCGCGTTCGCTTTATCCTTTTTTACTACCTACCGATTCGCACCACCGATTGATGCACATAGCCGATGGTCCCTCACGTGTCCGTTAATCAATATCTAATCGATGTTTATCCTAACTGTTTAGGTCTTATTTTAATTCATATTTCGTCATCTTTTTCTAAAGCAATTCAAAAGCACTCGGAGTTGTGTTTTGGTTTGGAAAATTTGCGGCGTCGTATTTCCGAAAACATTTCGTTCGGCGTATTCGCTGTTGTTGAAAACCGCAGCCGTCGAAACGACGACGACGGGCTGTTCTGCGGTATTTTCAGCCGAGAAAAATTCGGTGAGATAACGGAGACCGCGAAGACATATCGAAACATATTATATCTCGAGAGCGGCGAGTACGCGCGTCGTCGTCGTCGTCGTCGCTATCGATCGGAATTCGGTCGTTCGGCAAAACGGAACGACGACGGCGCGGCGTTCCCGTGTCGCTCGACGATTCGGACGCGATTCTGCTGATGTAATTATTTCTGTTCAAACGAACGATCGTGTGCCAGTCGAACAACGGCGCATCCTCCATGGAGGGGTCCTGAGACGAGTCAACTGGGACATTTTTGTCTTAGACGACGCCGCGTCGTAAAAATCGTATCAAATCAAATCGTTAAAACGGTACACACGGCGATTATGTCCATTATTCGGACACGTTAAAAGTTATGTATATAAAAAGTTTATAATTATAAAAATCGAAGTAATTAATGTTTTTTTTTTATTTTGTTTTCAATAGTTACGACTGCGCGAGATTCAACTGCGTTGAGAGTAGTGTTCAAACACTGCGCGGCCACCGCGAAATTATAAATTACGACGAAAATAATTACGGGTCTACGGGAAACGCCGCAGGTAATGATTCCAATTATTTATCTAACCCCTATTGTAAGACGGGGAAAAATACCGTTTTTTTTCGTTTTGTTTTGAGAAACGAATTATTATTCTCGTTCGATGTGTAAATATACAAAATATATTGAGCTGCCGATTATATTTTATTTTATTTTTAAAAACGCAACAATCGTTTGCAGACGAGTGTTTTGAAAACGAGCGTTATTATAATAAAACATGCTCCGCTTTAGTTTTTACGACAAACGTTTTCGCTACCCACTCTAAACTCTACGTATGCGTGTGACCATTTCGCGGTCGTGTTTTATGCTATAAAAATTAGGAAACTGCGTCCTGCATAAACGCGGAACAATAATCGCGAGCAAAGTCATAACAATAAACGTACGTTTTTGTTTCGGATAATGTGTATTGTCTACTCTAACGGTTAAAAGCGGACTCTCGTATTCCGATCGGACGAACAGAGCTTAATGATCGCGAAAAATCGGGCCCCGATCGCGTTCTAATGATGCCCGACGAGTCGAAACCGTAAGGGTTTCGGGACGAACGCGTAGTCGTTTTTTCTTCTATTTTCTCGTTCGTCGGGAAAACGACGACGACGACGTTCAAACAAACCAACCACCCCGTATAATATTATTATTACGTCGTCGTCGGCGCACAAAGCCGTACAATAGCGGACGACGACGATGATGAATGCCGCCCGATCCGAGACGAAAGCTAAAACGGCAGTGACGTCAGGTACGCCGCCGCCGCGTCGTCGCACTCACGGACAATGCGTGTTGGTCATCGGTTTTTACGACTATAATAATTATTAAATACGCTTCCACTCCGCAGAGATTATTATCGTCGCGTTCTAAGTTCTAACCGTCGAAACTTATTATATTATATTTTCGCGCTTTTTTTTTAAGATTATTACATTCCGAATATTATATGTTATCCATTTTCTGGGGGGAAAAAAAGTGGAAAAGTTGTAATATATATATATATATATAACGTACGAATTGCCCCCGGTATTACCTTCCCCTGAACAAGACAAACGCGCGTCGATTATTCCGATCGAACGGTTACGCGCGCAGTTACGTTTGGGTTTTTTTTTTTATTTTCTTTCACTCGTACTTACGCACGCGCGTTAAACCGCTCGACCGTGTACGATTCGAAAAACGTCGTATCCTCCGGGACAAAGGACTCGTCCTTTACGGTCCGTGACAGACCCGACGGACGCGTCCGGACGACCGTGAACATAATATAATTGGGTGCGCGGTGCTCGACCCGCGAGTAAAAACGATCGGTCGCGACCGATTCGAAACCAACAAGCCCTGCGGCGGCGGGGCTTGCTAAAATCGCGCGTAAACGGCTGTCGCTTTCTCTTATTTGTGTGCTTTCAATCGCGAGACTGATTAATATTGAAAAAAAAATAAAAAATAAATCAATCAAAACACCCGGTTTGTATTTACAATAGATTTTTCCCGTACGGAAAAACGTGGAGACTATTTGCTGCTGTTATTTTAGGATAGGTCCGACCTCTGTCCGAGCAGCGGACCGTCGACAGGGTTGAAAATAAACAAATTCGATACGCAGGACGTATCGAAACGTCTTGAAATAACAGAATTTCGCGTCGTTGTCGATTCGAATCGTCGACGGTTCGCGACGACCCCGTCCGAGTATATCGTATCCGACCTACTCTGAATGTAGAACGCAACAGATTCCGTTGTCCGCGACCGCGATTTCGCATTTCGTCGTGCTCCGCACGAAGGATTATTTTGAAAATTTCAACACTCTCGCTATCGTCGCCATTCGTTTTGAGCGTTACGGATTTCGTTTTCCACGCGAGACTCGACGCTTTCCGCGACGTACTCGTTTCGCGGTTTTTTTTGTTTACCTTTTCTTCTTTCTATTTTTATTTATTCATACCCGCGGGCGGCGCGGCGCGTACATTATTGTACCTCGACATTATGCCGCGCGCAAGGATTTCAACGGACTCGGAAAACAATGGCTACGACGAAACAATGATTGTAATATTATTTTTATCGTGACGGTGGTGAAAAAAACGCACGACTTATCGTGAAAACCAATTCCATTCTCCACGTCACTCGAAACGTAATTAATCTCCGAAGATATCGCAAAATAATAAACAAAACAAAAACAGAGCAGCGCCGTGACGGGCGATCGACGCTGGTCAATCGATTCTTTTAAATTTGAAGCAAACGTACTCTCTATCTCTCTCTCTCTCTCGAAAAAAACTATTCCGAGTGAAATAGGGGCGTGATCGGCCTCTATAGGTTTCGGTAACGATACGAATTCAACATTACAATAATTATTTGTCACTGATATTCCGATCGCGACGTGTGCTGCGAGACTCTCGGGGAAAACGTTTAAAATAAAACAAAATCGATAATATACACTCGTATATATTATATACGAGTCCCCTCGCTCGTGGCGGGCACCGCGGTATCCAGAATTATAGAATCGCGTACGAGGAATTATTATTATTATTATTATTATTATAATATAAAGTCATAAATTCCGTTTGTCGAGTAGAAATATAAAAGAATTATTCGGATTATCTTCCGAATTATTTCCACACATTTTCGACATCGTTTAACCGTCGTACACGTTATATTTATATATTCGACTACGTAAATCATCGATTGCGCGAGACGACTCGAACGATTTTATATTTTTATTATAAAACCGTTTAACCGTACGCGCGAAAATGCGGAATAATAAAATATTTCGAAAATAATACCAGCGTAGAGTATCGCTTTGCAGACGTCTCGTTTATTATTTACACTTTGCGCGCCTATATACTCGTATACTAAAACGTGAGACGCGCCGCCGGCGAGATTCACGTAAACACATGATTATTGGAGAAAAGGAGCGAGATGTCGTGGCGATAACTGCAGAGATCACCACCGGCACGTGCGCCGGCTATCGCTCCAATAACCATTTGTCATTTTTCCGGAGAAAACGTCTACGAAAATAGGCATTATCCGCCGGTCTCGTTACGTCGTCGTCGCGACGTTCAAACGAAATAACACACATGGTCCGCCTCATCATAGAATAAAGATAAATGAGTCGCGTACCCAATGACGGAAAGAAAAAAAAAAAAAATCAACGGCGGGGGATGATACGACCCTTATCCCACCTCCACCCCTAGCTACGCCGCCCCGGCAACGATTGAAAGCACGACGACGACGGCGGTTTAATTTATTATTGTTCATCGAATAATGCACCGATATCGGGAACGATTGAATTTCTATCGAAGCTTTCAATAATAATTATTATTCGCACGGCTGTATAACATTCATTTTCGAGTAAATCGTTTTCGAACCGTACGTGAAATAATTCGTAGAGGATTCGCCGGGCGCAACCGAGTCGCGAAAAGACAATGTCGATCGATGAATTCGTTCGGTTTTCCGAGTTCTCCGATACTTGTAAATGTATTATAAATACGCCTATATAGTGTATCGAAACGTCGTCGTTTTCGAAAAGTGCCTTTAACCTTAACCGACGTTAAATGACACGATTCTCCCTCGCCCCCCCCGTTGGCTTCGAAAGCAACGTTTATTATAAAATAATACGCTCTCGAGCATAAAATAAAAGAAGACGTTTTTAAAAGAAATACGAAACCACCGACTACATCAAACGGAAATATAAAATGAAATTTTTTACATCGCTACACAAATAGTTGAAACGTAATCTCGAGAGAAAAAAACACGTTGACGTTAATTTCGTGGGGCGAAAAGAAAAAAAAACAAAATACGCAACACAAACGTACCGATTTCAAAGTGTACACCCGGACCGGCAGCACGTCTCGGTGCCGACGCGCGACGTTTATTCGTCGCGTGAAAATTAATAATCGTCCGTTACGCGACAAATATCGCGCGATTATTGTTTACCGAATCTCCCCCGCCCGGGCGTTTTACGTTCGAAAAACGAACTATCGGATTTCAGTCGGACCTCGACGGTTCATACCGTATTAAAAATTCCGTATCCTTCTCGGCTCGTATAATAATAATAATAATAATAATATAATACACGTCGTGTTTTGTTCCGACGACGACGACGACGACGACGCGTTGAATAATAAAACGCGAAAAACTCGCCGCGCGCCGGGCGGGCGGTGTGCGGTGTACGAGCGCGCTACACACACGCGTAGCGAGCGTTATTTTCGTAATGACGTTGCTAGAGGCTTACGGTTGCTAGGGAACTATGGTTTCTAGAGGCCATAAGTTATAATAGGGTTCTTTTTTTTGCTCCCCCGCTCTCTCGTAACGTTGATAAAAAATAAAAGGAGAGAAAAAAAAAAAAACAACAAGGATCCTCCGGCCAATAATAACAGTTATAAAGAAGATTAAATTTCATATAAACATCGTCTAGTAAACATTTTCAGACGACGTTGTTAAATTCGATTTCAACACTCGAAAGACAAAAAAAAAACCCCGTCGTCGTCGTCCTATAAAAATATAGCTCGTTGAACTTTCCGGTCACATCGGCGGACGACGACGCGATAAAACGCTCGTAATATGTAGGTAATAATACGCGGCGAAATGAAATCCGCGTCTTATTACACACGAGCAGCCCCGACACAGCGTTGCTGTGTATTAGTTTCTTTTTTGGCATTTTCGCGTATGACGCGCGTTAGTGTTTAATTTAATCGTATCGATAGTGCTAATATTACGTGGAATTCACAATTTAATTGTTTGTGTGTGTGTGTGTGTGTTAATTAGCACTATATTAGATTCATTGATAACATATACGTATTTATAGGCTGTTTTTTTTTTGTAAGATACAAATTCTAATCGAAGAAATGTTGGAATAAAATATTATGCTAGCTGAATTACCCTTTGCCGGGTTTAAGTATGAAAAATGTGTATGGTCCAAATAATAATAATAATGATTGACGTTTCCCCGTCATTAGCCGACTGCTATTATTATTTAATAGTTTATTATGCAAACACACGATATGAATATACGTAGATATACAATTTACATTTAAAAATTTATTTTTACCGATTAACCTAACTGAATACCGTGAATTCGCCCGTGAATTTTTCTAGTTTCACCCCTTTTCACCCCTTTTAACCCCGGTAGGGGTAGAATTTCGGAAAATCCTTTCTCCAGCAGTTTCCGTTATATAAAACTAAACCGCCGACCGAGTTTCACGCTCTCAAAGCTCCGGCGGTTCCGGCCAGGCGAATTTTTCTAGTCTCACCCTTCTTACCGCTTTTAACCCCCTTAGGGGTGGTATTTCGGAAAATCGCTTCTCAAAGCACGCCTACGTGGCTCGAGGAACGTCTGTAGAAATTTTCAAGTCTCCAGGCCCGGCGGTTTGGGCTGGCCGTTGATGAGTGTATCGTATAGGTCTCTTTTATATATTACTAGCTAATAACCCCGCTTCGCCCGTGTGCAGTATAACTTTTTATTTTATCAGTTTTTTTCATTTTTACCCCTTTTACCCCTTTTAACTCCGGTAGGTGTCGAATTTAGGAAAATCCTTTCCCATGGGGTCTCCACTATATAAAACGAAACTGTTGACCAAATTTCATACTTAAAGCTCCAGCAGTTCCGGCTAGGCGAATTTTTATAGTTTCACCTTTTTTACCCCTTTTAACCCCCTTTGGGGTCGAATTTTGGAAAATCCTTTCTTTAGGGGCCTCTGCTATATTAAATGAAACTATTGACAAAATTTAATACCACAAAGCTCCAGTGACTCAGGATTTTTTCTATTTTTACCCCTTTTAACCCCCTTAGGGTTAATTTTCTTAATAATTCTCTCCTTAAAAACCATCCTCGTACTTCAAGGAATATTATAAAAAAAGAATTAGCGAAATCGGTTCAGGGGTTGTTGAGTTATGCGCTTACTACACATTTTGCGATTCATTTTTATACATAATATGTAGATTGACGTCGTCGAAACGTCACGACGACCGTTGCGAGCAAAGGCGGCGGCTCTCTTTGCCCTTATCTATACGTATATAAAAATGAAACGGCCGATTTGGTTTTCATAAAAAAATCATTTGTCGAGACGTGCCCCCCACCACACCGGCCGTTCGTTTGGACTTTTGACAATACTACACACACGGTCGTGTGAACGTTCGACTTTTCGCCCGGCGCGGCGGCGTTCGGAATACAAATGGACGCGAAAGAATTAGCGAAAATAACGGCCGCCCTCGCCGAATTACGAGTATCGTCGGAGACTTTTCGAAAACACGTCGCCAACGTATTATTTATTATTATTATTACTACACCCGGCGCGTTTGCCGAGAAAACTTACGTAACGATTCGGCCGAGTTTTGACGTGGAAACGATGAATGGCGTGTCGCGCGACCGCGAGGAGGCGGCAAACTTTACGAGCGTGATCGAAATACATAATATAGTCGCGCCCTACGCTGTTGCAGCGCGTCGTGTCTGCAGTAAACGCCTCGAAACCGATACAAAAGCCGAATACATTTTCTCGATCGATTTTCGTCCATAGTTCCGCGCGATTAGTAAATTATCCGTTCGTGGACACTCGAAAGTCGGTCTGGCAATATTCTCGAGAAATACGTATACACACGAGCAGAACGACTTTGGATATACATTCCAGACGGATTTAACTGTTCGTAAAAATTGTGAAAACGCGCCCGTTATTAATAATAATATTATATTTCATTTTTCTCGATATACAATAGTTCCGTAACGTTATCGTTTTAACGAGTAAGAACGGAGAGTGAAATCTGCGAATACGACCGTCGTCGGATCGGTCGGATGTTATTTCGAACGCGCTCCATACCTGGTTTGAAAAAATAAAAAAACCAAAGAACTCTTCCGCCTTTTCCGGGCCATTACGGTTAGTAATTATACTATAATCGCCCGGGATCGTTTTTATCGCGCTTAATCGCATTTGATTACAACATCAGTGCACCGGCTGAGGACGCGACGAAAAAGGTCACGTTTATAGAGTCGGTTGGCATAATTTTTCTCAAATCACCTACTATTGTATATTATAGACTGCGCGCGCAAAATACGATTGTCAAAAGAAAACCAAATATCACGAACACAGTAGAACGTTCCTCGTTTTTGTAGTAGTAGTAGTAGTAGTGGTAGTACGACGACGCGAACATACATTTCGACTCTCCTTTGGTTCTAGTTTCGACGGCGGCGCTGTACGACACACACCGGACATATTTTTTTCTCGCTAAAACCATCCGAAATACGAATTTATCATTGTTTAGGAGTCGATTCATTAACCAGTAGCTCTCGAAATAGAGGCGCGCGCGCGCGCTGAAGCTAGGACGCGTGTGTTTTTTTTTCCTCCAGGACACTTGCTCCGGCTGCCCGGGGGTAGACGTTGCGGCGCCGAACAACAACACCCCTAGAGTCGGCGTTCAAAATCGTCCTTTGCGTCACGAGCTAGTCGTTTTTCCTCCGCGTCCGGCCGGCAACATTTACGCGTATTATTATGATTGTTATTACGATATTCCAACGATTACACCGCGTTCGCGTTCGAACAGTCGTCCTCGTGTCAACAAACATTCGAGTTGTTGCCGTGCCCGTTTCGTCGTGTTCGCGTCGTCGGCCTCGTCCGACGGGGACAAGTTGTATGGTTCTTATGAAAAAAACCTTCGATCGACTAAATAACACACGCGAAATAACATGATGGAAACTTAGCGTCGAACAACATAAAAATAATGAAAATAATCGAATAACGACGTTATAATAATAATATAATCTTGGTCGTTTGTAGATTTCGATCGCGTTTCCATAGGATTTCATCGACGTGTTCGATTCGAAATCTCTTAGGAGAAACCGTGCCTATATTTACGTATAATATGTATATTTGCGAAATCGTTTACTTTGAAACGAGATCGACTTACGAGCGGCGACTATAGTGTTATATTTTCGATATTTTCTCGAGAAAACTCGACGGTTTCGATCGCTCGACGCAGTGGATGGCGGCGCGAATTTCATTGAAATATTTGTTGAATATTTGCGGTGCCAGTAAAATATCGATATGAGTTTCCGGTAAACGCGAAAACAATACGAGGAAATAACACACAAACGCGCGAAATATTTTGTCGTCGTCGTGCGTTTTAAATTTTATCCCGCGGTACCGCTGGTTAATAATAAATAATTCGATTTGCCGTATCCGTCGTCGATAGAGTTACAGTATTTCGTACAAACAACGCCGAAATATACGTATTAATTTCTATTTCGCTTTTAACAAAAGATTCACGTCGTCCCGGTTGAAAAAAAAAAACTCTCTCCGAGTGTATTCGTCAAACGTACGGCGCGAGGCGGCGGCGCGTTTGTATTTATTTTCCATTTTTTTCGTGTCTTTCCGTCTGCAAAAACACAATAATAATAATGATAATAATAATGTGTGTTCGCTAAGCCCCGTGTGTAACTCCTCGAACTCACTGCGAATACTTAATGTTGAAATCGCTCGTCTCCGCACGGTGATTATATATCCAACGTTATTTTTAAATTGCTTTCATGCGAACCCGAACGTCGAAAACCTTATGGGTTTTTTTTTTTTCTTTTTGCGCGCAAAAAATAGGGAAACCTTAACGTCTCGCGAGCTTTTAGATTGAAATCCTTTTATTTATCTGTCACCGCGCGCATTCGATAACGAGATTTATTTAATTTATTTATTTTTTCACGAATTCCCAAACGCACGGCCGCGACGCGCGACGGGCGGACACCGGGATTTTACATTGATAATATTTACGAACCGCATCGCGTAGACGCGCGCGATTGATATTTTTTATTTTTTTTCGGCGAACGCGCGCAACGATACGACGGAACTAACGGGACGCTTTGATAACACCTACTCGCGTACTCGTATATCACGCATACCGTGCGGCTCTATTAATATTTAACATTTTCTACGTCGAGTTTTCGCGCGCCTACGCGTTTTTATTTATTCATCGTGTGTCGAACGCGTATTTGAAAATCGATATTCCTTTCCCGTCGCGCGTTTTAACGTCTCATTACAAATATTTTACATTTCGATTCGATTTTTTTGGTAATTGAAAAATCGAAATTACTAAAGAAACCGTCGCGTCGTGAATTCAGAGAGCTACGACGACGGCGGCGGATACGCACGATGTTGTCGGATTCGTCGGCAAATGTACGTACACGAGTATTACAATAAGTATTATAATGATATTACGCGCGTTACGCTGCCGTCGGGGGGGGGGGCGGACATTAAAAAACAAACACACACGCACAAAGGATACGACCTCGTACGTACGGACGTGTATATACGGTCTCGGCTCTCCTATAAGGACGTGTAGTACGAAATCATTTATTTCCCTCGGCCCGCCCGTGCGGAAAGTAACGGAATGTTAATTCGATTAAAGTTTTCCGAACGAGTGCGATTCGTACGTATAATACGTACCCCGACGTATACAGAGTATACGCGCGCGCTCGATAGACCCAATTAAAATAACGAGCGCTCGCGTTATTTATGATGTCTATACGCGCGTACGAGAGCCGGCGCGCGGTTCCCGGCGGGACGTCCGTAACGATTGTATTTTCAATAACGCAAACAACGGAAACGCCGCGGCGGCGGCGTAATAATACACGTACGCACGAGTATGAATATACACCGGATGATATACCGTCCGGAAAACGCGAATCTCGACGGACGAATGATTATTATCAAACGACCCTGTGCGATCCCTGCGTTGTATGACGAAGACCTGTTTTGGCCAAGACGAGACGATAACAATATAGTCGCAGTAGGTGAGAATTGCCGATATTACGAAATACGACAGAGTTTTTTAGCGGCCCGATTCACCTACCCCCTCGGATCGGTGAAATCCGAGTTTCCGATCACATTTGCGCGGTAAATTTTTTAAGATTTACAACGACGTCACGTCGGTAACGATTTGGAATTAAACTCGAATTATTATTCGAGTATGACTTTTGGTAGTGTCGATTAATACAATAATTAGCTCGCGGGTATTAAATTATCCGACGGATATGTACTCGTATAGTGGGTTAAAAACGCATATTTTTGTCACGAACGAGCCGTGAAAGCTATAATCGTTGTTGTATAAGAGTACGTAAGTGTAGTGGCGCAACTAGGATTTTTTTCAAGGGGGGTGTCCGCCAATAGCGTATACAGTATTTCCCCAATTCATTTCCAAATTTGTTAGTATACTATGTACAAGTGACAGTCGTCACGATTACTATTAAATATTTACCTATTATATTACTTTATTCAAACGATTTGAATCAAACCACCACCATAATTGTTTCTGAATACACTACTGACGTCCAACGTTTTATTAACTAAACAATTTATATCACGTGAGTACGTGACACGTATGTTTAGATTAAAGTTACATCTAATTTTAGTAATTGTCAAGAAGTTTACAAAATTAATAATATTATTATACATATAACAATATTATAAATTTTAAATTACAAAGTCTAATCGTTCAATGGTTATTGGATATAATTAAATATAAATTTCCTATTATACGGTTCAAGGGGGGTGTCCAGACACCCAAAACACCCCCCTTGGTTGCGCCATTGCGTAAGTGTAACTATATTATATGGAATTTCGGTGCGGAAAAATGTCTATACCGTTGTAGAATATTATTGTAAAAGACTTCGGAGAGACCGAACGAAAAAAAGTATTGTCCGATATTTTTCGCGAAAAAAAAAAAAATAATAAAAAATCATTCCGGTTTTTTTCATCCCCCGACGAGACTATTTTACCATGCAGCCCCGAGGGCGAGTGTGTCCGAAATAGCCGTCTACTGCTGCCACGACGACGTCGACGAACGACAATTTATTTATAGTATTCAACGCCTCCGGCAATCGCCTCACGTCTATTTATACCCAAAATATAATAGAAATAATAACGACGCGACGGCGAGAAAAACGAATTTCGTACACTGTACGAGACTCTCGTGCCGATATAATGCTGTTCTCGGCGTGAGAAAGTATTAGGTATTCTTGTCGTACGCGGGGTCCGACGCATATCTACCGCTCGTGATGAACTTTGGTGTTTTCAAGAATTATTCGAAATGAAATCGAATTTCGAATCCTTCGGCAGAGTGAAATCGTTTTGAAATCCGAAATCAGCTCCGGCCCGCTTAGGTTCACCGTTTGTCGGGGAAAATCGCCCGAGACAACGGACGACATTATACGAATAAAATAGAAGAAAAACGAATCGTCAGGCGCGCTACTAATCGAAACGCCGCCTCCGCGCGACGACGGTGGTTTTCAGACCGAAAAAAAACAAATAGTTTTTAGTTTAGTTAGTTTTCAGCTCTGCCAAACGATCGTGGCTAACGGGGCGGACCGAGACCGGGGACGAGCGGTGGTGCGGCGGCGAATACAACGCGAAGCTCTGCGATAATTTCACAGATGTGAACTCTAAACTCGTTCCGGCCTCCGGGCTCGCTTTTGAACGGGGCCTCGAACACGCGCGCCGCATCCGTAATTACAATAATATCTCCCCGCAGGGTTGAGAAAAAAGGAGACGTCGTCGTTTCGTTCGAGGATTCGAAATGGTCGGCCCGGCGATAGCGGTCGGCGAGAGACGCGACGATAACGAGACGTAAGGATATTGTCGACGCACGTTAATGCGACCATTTGCGAATCGGCCGTGTCGCGGTCGTTCTGCAGGACGACGACGACGTGCTGACCGAGGACTCGGCTTGACCGGAGGACCCCTGTTGCCGCGAGACGAAAGAAAAAAGTAAACAATACAAAAAATGCAGACACAAAAGTATCGAGAAGACAATGGAACGACGACGTCGGGTACGTTTTCTGAAATACGGGTGACAGACGATCGATTGTGGCGCGAAAGAGGACTCTAAATTAAAAATCCATAAACAGTTCATGAAAAGAAAACAAACTATAGAAAATTCGGGGAAGATTTCGAGTCGTCTCTACGACTATTACGAGTTGAGTTGAGTTGCGGTGAAAAAACAATACAGTAATTCGATTTCGCCGAGTACAAACACGGTATTCCCTGACCCACGGTCATTTCTGCGTAATTTCACGTCGGCGTTTCAACGTTGGGTTGGAAAAATACGTACCGAAAGTCACGCCCGGTTTTCCAAAGTATCGACAAGGTTATCGTTGGAAAAATCCCCTCGGCGGCGAATCGGACCGAAAACGACGGCGATGCGCCAACAACGACGAAATATGTATATGTACTCGTACGCGCCTCGCAAAACCAACGACGACGGCGTCATTACACTTCGCCGGTCGGGGATCTGAAATCCGGTGTCGAAAGCAAATACTCGTACATTAAAAGTATACACGTGTCGAAAGGAAAAATGTAAAAATACAAACCTATCTCGCGCAAAGGACTTTTTCCGAGTAGGACGCGCGCGTCGATGAAATCCGTCGACAATGTGAAACCGCCCGACCGTGAGACCGTGTCGATTATATCGTCGTGACGCGTACGCGCTCCACTCGAGTACGTTTCGATCTCCGGAGTTATTTCGCAGACGCCCAAACAAAAGAGGAAAAGAGGACGAGAACGAGTCCTGCGCGGTTCCTTTTCGCGATTTTTCACGCGCGCCAACTCCTCTCGAATTACAAGTAGGCCGCGTCCTTCGGCTCCGCGGCACGAATTTCTAATCCGCGTAACAGGTCGCGTCGTCCTGCGGGGGCGCGGTCCGCGGATATCACTTTGCTCGCGCCGCCGCCGCTCGACCTTAAACCGATCGGATGCCGCGCAACGGATGTAATATTATGCGCGTCGTCGTGTGCACAGTTCGTTCAGAGCACACGGCGAGTGTATGAAACGCCTGCGGCGGCGGTGGCGGTATAGATTACGCGCGCACAGCTGGTCGTTACGACGATTTTATATAGAGCGCTGAAATCGAGACAGAGACAGAGAGAGAGAGGGCGATATTTTCGAGGGCGCTTTACGAGGCCTTTGTGCTAAACATCGGCTAACGAAACCGCGCGCAGCTGCGGTTGTATATACACAAAGGATAATATTATAATAATTGTTTATTTTTTTTCCTTTTTCCCCTCGCTTTTCCGACCGACGACGTTATAATACGTCGTTTTTGAAGTCGGCCGTAACACCGGCGGCGGCGGCGGCGGCCTCTAACGCCGCTGCCGGTTTTCGTATACTCTTACACCGCGCATATTAATATCCGATAATCCTTCCTATACACACGACGACGTCGTATAAATCGTGCGCGTTTTAGACGCGACACGCGCGAAAATTATATATTTCAAATGCTTTTTCGTATCCGAAACGCGACTATAATATAGATTAATAATATTGAAATAATCTAGCGACGCGAACACTTGTTTTGGAATATTTTTCAGTTCGTCTATACGGCGAAACCGAGGGAAAACGAAAATTATTTTCGTATGTTAGTATCGCGGTCTGAAAAATACCCTCGTTCCGTCGTGTCTGGTACGAGTCCGTAACCGTACAGAATTCTCGTCAGCAGTAGGAAAAACTATCGCGTCGGCACGTACATTTTCCCGCCGTATATTTAGTGATTTATACGAACGAGATAACGATTAAACCTTAAAAAAGAACGAAAGCTTTCCCGGGCGATTAGGAGAGGAAAAAAACGAGTCGGGACCTTTTAATGCGAATTACTTCTCGTATACGTATACACACGCGTACATAATGGTGCCGGGGCGTTGTCGTGCGCACGTATAGAGTGTAAAAGCCCGTCGTAAGCGCCAAAGTCGGCATTAGACATATACTCGTATATACCTATATACAGAATTGTATATAAAAACGCGTATAAACGCGAGTGCTCGAGGGACCCGCCGCCTCCCTCGCGGCTCCGAGCGTCCGCGAACCTCGTGGGAAATATCAAACAATATAGACAGACGACGACGGGACGGATTACGAAATCGTGCGCGACGGGCAACGTGAAAGCGTTGCGCACACTCCGATTTCGGTCCGATCTCGGAATAATTCGGGCCTCTTGTTGCCGGACGGCACGAGGGCGTACCGCGCGGCCGAGTGCTTTGCGATTACTACCCCCGTCCGAGTCCATTTTCTACGATCGGACGTCAGCGGCGCCGCACTGTCTTTCCACCGTCCGTCTAGTGTTGCGCGAACACCTGCGACGGTCTTCCAATACCGAAAACCGCCATCTATTATCGCTGCAGTCACGACAAACGTTCGTGATTTGTCGCGGTCGATTGCGAACCGGAGAATTGCGGAAGTAAAATGTGAAGAAACTCTACGTCATTTTACGAAGCGATCATAATCATTTGTATTTGAAAATCACGTACTCTTTCTATGCTATACGTGTATATTGTTTTAATTTCAAACGTTCGAATGCTTCAAACAAAAAATGTCGTGGCTTTTTTCTCCTCTCGATCGTATTATAACGACGATAACGGTCACGTGACATTAATCATTTGAAATTCGTATGAAATGTAATACGCACGATCGTCGGGTGTGTATGCGAAACGTGAAAAATCGTCTCGGACCCGTCGTCGCCGACGAGGGTGGTCGGTTCGTCGCGCTGAACTCGGAGTACGAAATTCAAAGACCGCGGCGAAAACGTTTACGTCGTCGTCGACACGAACGAACAATCGATCGGCATAATAATCGCGCGAGTCGTTTCCGGTGGTTCGCGAAACGAGACGAAAGAGTACCAGATCACGATGTTTTACGGGCGGGCGCCGCGAAAAAGTCGAGGACCCGACGACGGCGACGTCGCGGAGAGTTTTTCCTACCCTCTCCGGAACTCGTCTCGGACGGAAGAGATGGCGCGAATTCGATAAAACGGTTTCGAAACGAAAACCGAAATCGTGGCCGACAGTGCAACGAGGATCGCACTCTCCCGCAGACGACGGCGGCGTTTATTTAATAATAATAATAATAACGACGACGACGACGACGACGACGATAACCGCGCCGCGTACGTCTCGTACGTGTGTGCGGATGCGCGCGGCGACTTCAGATTTCGATCGGATTTCGGGTCGAGCGCACGCCCGCGCCGCGCTGACGTCATCCGGCCGAACGCGGCTCTCGCCATGGCAACCGCGCCGCCTATCCGCGGGAGGACACCAGCTGGATTTTCGCGCGAGCGCGGACAGTGGCGGCCGAGCCGAACGGCGCGCAGATGTAGGTCGGACGTCATTGCGCGCGCCCCCGTCAAACACGGCGACAACGGTCGGCGAACGGATTCTATTTTTTATTTTTCTCCCCCCCCCCCTCGTTTTTTCCACAGACGTAACGGACACGTTGTTTTTTTTTTTCCACCGCGCTTGTTATTATCGCGATATCGCGCGCAGGATATTATTATAAAATACAGTGCCCCCCCCCCCGGGGCAGGATAGCGCTTCGGGTGCCCCCCGGCTCGGTGTTTCCGCTCGTCCGTCGGGACGAAGACGTACCGCGAGCGGCGCGACGGTAACGCGCCGTTTTCAAATCTTCCAAACGACCGCTGGAAACGAGAAAAAAGCAAAAAAAAAAAAAAAACTTTTGAAATCGATCGTTTACGGCGGCGGCGGCGGCGGCGGCGAATACGTATTGTTATTTACGCGTCGTCGTTTTTCTCCTCTCTCTCTCTGTCGCCTCTTACGTGCGTTTTCAATCGCGTATTTTTTATAAGGTAAAATGAAAAAAAAACCTAGTAGGAAGTGCTTGGTCCGGTCCGGTCATTTGCACGTATCACCCCGGTTATAATAATCAACAGGGTTTCGAAATTCACCGTCTCGGAATAGTAATAATCGTTCGTCAAAACGTGTTTCGAATTTCATTCGCGCGAGGAGAGCGTACAGCGATCGTGTACGAAATACTGCGATGCGAGAAAAACCTATCGACAACGGCCAACGACGAGTGACAACCGACGTGCGGAGTAACGGATACCCGCGAACGTATTAATTCCCGAACCGCGGGCTTTAAAAACCATTAGATTTCATTGAAATTTTTCGAACGCCGTCAGAAGTCTCATACGTATATTATATTGGTCGCGATCGTTTTGAAAACACTGCGTGTTTGTCGGATAACGAGCTCGAGACGCGCGTCTCGAACGCCTTTCATACGGTGCGAAAAGCGTTAAAACGACACGTTAAGTCCGTTGTACATTCGCAGACACGGGGAAAAATGTCGCGACGTCGCGCGTCGTTATAATAACGCGATAGCAAAATATAATAACGCACGCGCGACAGGAGCGGCCGTACAAGAGGCATAGGGTAAGGGAAGGTCAGAATAACCTCTCCCCTCCCATTCGAAAGTCCCGACTATTAAACGAATAATAATAAAATAAAAAAAAAATGCACTAGTCTAGACAGTCATATTATACGCTATACGAACAACGAAAAGGACTTTTCGGCTAGGACGATATTAAAATATAGTGTTTTATCAATACGTTTGTTTTGGTTTTTTTTTCCGTTCGCGTCGGTCCGTCATTGATAATTTTTCAAAGTCCAAACTCTCTCCGCCGTGAGAGTCTATGCCCTCGCCCCTGGTTAAACTAGTCGAAGCTTTCGGAAATCTTTGAAATCGATCGTCACGTCAGTCGCGGACCCGAACTCGAAGTTTGATGATTCGGGATCGCGTTTGATTATACGGCGAAAATTACGAGCAGCCCTTCGTCATAATTCCACGCGGCCGCTCGGGATCTGATAAAATAACTACGTGGGTTACCGTGTCGGACGGTTTCGTCCGAAGAATTGAAAATAATACGTAATAGCCGGTAAAGATCGAAGAAAATATTATATCATGTGAAATAATATAACCACTGTTAAAATCGCGACGAATCCGTTCTAGATCGACGGAAAATAATATTGAAAACTACCTCGAAAGAAAGAAGAACATTTAAAAATATAAAAACGAGTTTTTTTTATATTCAAACTTCATTGAAGCACTTATTGGTCATGAAACGTCTCCGGTCGAGAAAACCGAAAAACCGCAAAGGTCAAAAGTCGAGACGGTCCCTCTGATGATTAGCCTCGTGGGGGGCGCGCGTTGCTTCAGGTACCCGCCTAAATTCGCACCACCTGTCGGCTCGTGTTTACGACAATACTTAATTCGGCTCGTTCCGAGGGGGGCCGTCGCGACCTCTTCACCGGGTAAATGACGCGATTATTTCGCGAATCGCCCACAGAAACAGACGAGAACGTAATAAATCTTCTCGGTCTGTACGTTCTCTTGCGCGTACAAGCGATGGAGAAAAACCCCTCCGCGTCTCCGTCTCGTATCGGACGGACATTGTCGTACACGTCGACGTTTTCCATTGAATGCGACCTCTCCGCGCGGTACAAAACTAAAACCATAATATAATTATTGACCGTGTGGTTTGATTAGTTTTCAACGAAAACGTACTCCGAATACGGAAACCGCGAGCAGAACGTCCGTCGCCGTTGTGTTACCCATTTGGAAAGAAAATACGCGTCCGACGAGGAAAAACAAAAACTCACGAACCGCTCGTGTTTTCTCAGAAATTATAGCTTCGGGCGTGCGCCGAACCCTAAAAAAAAAAAAAAGTGCCTACATAATGTTGTTTCGGGCCCCTTTTAATGGAAGTCCCGACATGTATTATTCATAAGACCAGATCGAGCCGAGACGCGCGAGTTCGGGCTAGATAATATAAATTAACAACACTTCTCCGGCGCGACGCGACGATGATTTTAATTTTCCAGCCGCACTCGCCGCCGAAAATGCATGCGTGGATTTTCCTTTGGTGAAATGAGGTCGTCTGTCAAATCGAACGAACCGTCGTCGTCGTCGCGACGTCGCGTGTAACGCTGCCGTGTTCGATTTACTGTCGTTTGTCTCTCGGTATTTATATTTCTCGATGACTATTTGAATATTTGGTTGTAGTGCTGGGCGGAGCGGCCGGTCTAGAAGTGGATGTTTTCAAAACGACCATAACCGCGGCCACTGGGCCTGGTCGTCGCTCGAAAAATTCATAAATGCGCCAGCCAAAGTCTTTCAACTCCAAAATTAATGAACCGTGAGTCTTTTAACGTAATCTGTCTATTATTTTATTATATACATAAAATAACAGGCCATTTTTATGTCCCCATTTTGTGACGACGCTATTTAACTTTTTTCCAATTTTTTTTCGTCACGTCGCCCGATTTTCCGAAATTCCACCCCTAAGGGGGGTAAAAGGGGTAAAGATGAAAAAAATAATAAGTTGCACACCGGCGAAGCCGGGTTATTCAGCTATAATATATATATATATATATACTCGTATATACTAGCCGAATAACCCGGCTTCGCCCGTGTGCAGTATAACTTTTTATTTTATCAGTTTTTTTTTCATTTTTACCCCTTTTACCCCTTTTAACTCCGGTAGGTGTCGAATTTCGAAAAATCCTTTCCAATGGGGTCTCCACTATATAAAACGAAACTGCTGCCCAAATTTCATACTCAAAGCTCCAGCAGTTCCAGCCAGGCGAATTTTTCTAGTTTCACCCTTTTTACCCCTTTTAACCCCCTTAGGGGTCGAATTTCGAAAAATCCTTTCCCATGGGGCCTCTGCTATATTAAATGAAACTATTGACAAAATTTAATACCACAAAGCTCCATTGACTCAGGATTTTTTCCATTTTTACCCCTTTTAACCCCCTTAGGGTTAATTTTCTCCATAATTTATGCTATAAACCCGCTCCCCGACGTTCTCTATCATTTAAAAAAAATTTGAGCCAAATCGGCCCAGCCGTTCTCAACTGATTCAATTTCCAATTTTTTGTCTTCATTTTTATATATATAGATATATATATATATACGACATACGTATATTGTTAATATTTTAAGGGAGATTTTTTCGCGAGCAGAATAGGTTTAGCGGGAGCAGTAGTTGAATCGGAGGGGAACGCGCAGGGGCAACACAGGTCTGCCGACTTCTGATCAAACATTTATGTACTTTTTTCTCGCGATGTGAACTAAAAAGACACGGGGGGGCGCTTAAAATAAAACACATACGATAGTCTCCCTTAAACCATAGGGGTAGTGACGGCCACCCCACATGGCCGCGAGGCAATACCTCTATTTTGTTGTTATTCTATGAAAAAAAATCGTCATTTTCGCACCGGAAACGTACAACGATCGAAGAGATTAATAGGTATTACGTAATTATTATTGAAGATAGTTCATTGTGACAACATGATTATGTAACAATAGAGTAATGAGGAATATATTATGTAAATAGGAACTGCGTGCCGATGAAATCGCGCGGCCCGACCAATGACAGCCGTTCTGCGCGCGCAACCCGCCTACTTCCGATCGCGAGGCGCTCGCGAGGAAGTACGTCGGCTAACCGGAAGCACAGTGCTCCGACGACCGGCCTAGTGTCGACAGTGCGGTTCGGAAAGTCGTTCGTCGCGGTTTTAATTTTTCTCCGTGACAATGTCGTCGGTTTATTATTCTCGTCTCGTCCGACGAAACTTTTAATCGTGACTTTTTGTGTATCCGTCAGTGCTTACTTTATTATATTTTCACGAACCGACTCAACAGCGACCCACCGACAAACCGTGAGTAGTACCGATTATATTATATTTTATTTACGGTCTAAAGTCAGGTCATAGGCGGCGGCGCCTCTCTTCGCGAGGTAGCGAAATCGTGATTTTCGCCCCTATTTTATAAAAAACAAATCGCGATTTTCGCCACGTTTAGTGGTTTTTTTCCAACAGATCGGTTATCAATCGGTAAAATTCTCCCGTCACAGTGTTTCTTATCGAACTCCTCCTCCCTGGAACGGCTAGCTCGACCTATTTTCGTGAAATATTTTATATACCGTATATTTGGTAGCTCAGAGGGGACATAAACTATCGTTTAAACCCCCATAGGTGTTGGGAGTGGCCCACCACAAATATTTTTAAAAATTTAACGTTTTATATTTAAACCTATTACGTAACCATATAGTAACCATAATCATTGTTTATAAAAAATTTTTTGCGAATCATTTTCAATTAAAAATAATATATACGTGTTTCATATACCAGTATACTTACAATAACTCGGTTATTAAGTACTTCGATTTAAAAGTGATTTAAAGTGAAAAAATTTTTACATTTTCAATTTTTACAAAATTCAACCCCTGAGGGGGGTAAAAGAGGGTTAAAAATGAAAAACGTTATTTCACGTTTTAAAAAACTTTTCACGGGCTAGATTTTGAGATGCAACGCGATCAGCGAGTGCGTGGTAATTTGGATTTCATATAATAAATACGAGTAGATTATAAATTTTATATAAACGAATGCAGGCTGGCGTTTTATTATTTATTATAGGCCGTCATCGCTCCAATTCCTCTTATAAACACCATCCCCAAATACGTACTTACGACAAGTCGGTTATTTTTTATACAAAAAAAAATTCACTAGAAATATATGGCAAAACAACGTTTGCCGGGTCAGCTAGTAATATTATGATAATCGAAACGATCCGATATTGTGTGTTATTCGCATTCGTATTTTACCATTTATGACACCGCAGATGTTCGTACGTATTTTAATCGTTCTGTTTTATTTTATTTTTTTCGACCGTCGCGCGTCGTCGTAAATAATAAACGTTCACGAGTGAAATTATATTTTATATCATAATATAATCGTTATTCGGTCAGTATGTTTTTCGATTTTCGCGATTCACAAATAACCTTACAAATAGTGTTTCGAACCAGTCGAAATTTGCGAGCATAATAATAATTATCGGCGGAAAGTATGTCGAGTATTGGCGCCGGGTGGCCCGAATGGATTTCGATCTGCCGGTGCGGATTTGATTTCCTCGCGCGCGTCGCTACAACGCGTCGAAATCGAATTACGAGTTTTTTCCCCCTCCTCTTTCTCGCGCGTTTCAACACAATAATGTCGCGTACGCGCAACTATAGGACGAGGTGTTCCGAGTCCTTAAAAATTACACGCGGAGCGTCCGCGGGCGCGTCTCGAGCGCGTCCTGCGCGCACACCGTAGCTCGCGCTAAAACGACCGCTATGTATAATCTCACAACGACACTCGCGTAATCACTTTGCACGTTAAAAAACGTTATTGAGAAGCAGCTGCTTGCACGCGTAAAGTCTCGCCGGATAATGCAATTTTTTTTTTTTTTTATCATAAAATCCGCCGGCGGCGCGCCGTGTTTCGAAGAAGGGACGCTTTATCGATTGCGCTCTCGCGACGGCGGCGATGACGATTTGCCGCGTGCAGTGAGCGACGACGGCCTACGCGTCAAAGGTCGCGCGTGTACGAGATTTTACAGGACCGGTCGTTTAAACGCGCGTTTCACGGCCAGTCGACGACGATTCGCCACGGGCTTGTCGTGCTCGCTCGTCGGTCGGCTAACTCTCGATCAGGATGAATTCGTACTTTTTGTCATAACGAAAAACAACGTGTACTGTTCGAATGCCTGTAAAATAAGCGAAAAGTTCGCCGGGGGAGGGAGGGGAGAACGTACGTCTCTACCTGCGCGTCCGTGATGAAAAAAAGCCGTGAAAAACTTGTTTATTATTATATCGAAAAAAGAAAAATTTCTATACGTTATCCAATCGTTTTGATCGCGCGATTAGGAATATTACTGATATCATAACACATTTTCGACGTTTTTCCATCGACGCGACATCGTCGTTTGGCGAAAGACAAACTTCACATCTCATTCCGGGTCGCGTTTTAGCGCGAATTTCGCGATCGTTATTATAAATATTATACGTGCACAACGCGAGGCGACATCGGCGGCGCAACGCTCGCGAGAGATTTCTTTTTGTTTTTTTTTTTTTTTATTTTGTTTATGATTTTTCTTCTGCGGCGTTTTGTTTTTCGTCGGTTAAAACACGTGAACTATGGTAGTATAACAGGTAATATTATATAATATACGAACAAAGGTCTTATTTATATATACACGGCGTATATTCTACGCGCTATTATTAAAATAAGAAACTTTTTTTTCCGCGTTTCCGAAAAATATGAGTTTCGAAAGTTTATCCGTTGACATGTGAATGGATGGGGAAATACTTTTTCTACTTGGTTCTTATAATTTATACTCGTTTATTATTCTCTCTCTCTCTCTCACATAAATATTTTATATTTTATCTCGAGAAATCAAAGACGAAATTATTATTCTCGCGGCTCATTATATTATACGCGTTTCTATCGTATATCGCTCCTATTGAATATATTATAGAGATTATTATAATAATACTAGCTGAATAACCCGGCTTCGCCCGTGTGCAGTATAACTTTTTATTTTTTCAGTTTTTTTTTCATTTTCACCCTTTTTACCCCTTTTAACCCCCTTAGGGTTCGAATTTCGAAAAATCCTTTCCCATGGGGCCTCTGCTATATTAAATGAAACTATTGACAAAATTTAATACCACAAAGCTCCATTGACTCAGGATTTTTTCCATATTTACCCCTTTTAACCCCCTTAGGGTTAATTTTCTCCATAATTTATGCTATTAACCCGCTCCCCGACGTTCTCTATCATTTAAAAAAAATTTGAGCCAAATCGGCCCAGCCGTTCTCAACTGATTCAATTTCCAATTTTTTGTCTCCATTTTTATATATATATATAGATAAATCGAGTCGTTCTGTGCTTCTCGTAGAACAAAGTACAAAGTGACGCGGTCGTTTTTTGTAACGTCGTAATTTCCCGACCGATTCTTCGTCGCGTGTACTTTGATTACGTCTCGTTTCGTTCAGCATCGAACCGCTTTTGTACGAGTAAACCACGCAAAAAAAAAAAACACGAACGCGCGCGACGGTAAAATCGATATCTTTCCGATCATCGGACGATCGCGAATAATGCGCGTCAAAGGTTTTTTGTTTTACCCACGCGCAGGCATACGATAATATTTTACCTACACGAAACCACGCGCATTCGAGCATGTATTCGTATATGCCGGGTCGTATTGACCAAAGGTTTTTACGTTTTCAATTGTTCGACTTTGGGTTTAATGGGAAAATTCACGACCGTATACAACGTGTATATAGCATATTTGCATCGCGATTCAAAATGTTGCCCCGTAATTATATATTCTAAAATTATGCAAGGGCAGAGCAATAATTATGCAATGATAAATACTCGGCGTTTTGTTTGCGACGAAAATCGTATTTCAGATATCGCGCGCGCAGATAACGGGGGTCGTCTGTTTGAAAAACAAATATTTAGATTATCGTCGTCGTCTGTCCGTGTCGGAGAACGGGCCGCCGCCGCCGCGCCGCCGCCGCGCCGCCGGTCATTTTGTTTTGCTCGCGAAAACCCGTCCGGAGAGTCGAGAGAAGCTCTTCGAATCGCATAATCAGATTCTCACCCGATTTCAACGAGGTCTTGACGCGCGCGATGGTTTATCAACGTTGTTTTTTTATGAAAACGCCCTTAGACTTTAAAGACTATGAGTATAGTTTTCGAAAAAAATATCGTCGTCACTGCCCGCGTGATTTTTACAAAAAATGTGCGTGTATTCCGGCGAAAAGCCGAAAGCTCTTTTCCAACGGACAAAATGCTTATCTGTTCCGTTTAAAAGTTTCGCTTCGCGTTTACGGCGACGACGCGACGACCGAATTCGTATGCTCGAAACCTCGTTTCCGTACCGAACAAGTTATGTATGGAAATAATTTACAATTTTACAACCAAACGACGACGACTATTATAGTACCTAATTTAGTTTAAACTTTTCCAAAAGCGTTACCAATATAACTCATAAACGAATCGCGCTCGAGAGAGAGATGTTTCTTCTTTGGTAATTTTCGTACACATTGTATGAACATCGTACTTAAATGGCGAGTTTAAAAACGTTTATCAACGAAATAGAAAAACCACTAGTTTAATTTCGTATTTACTTACGACTATTAAATCGATAACAACACGTGTACATTATTAACGCGGCCCCGACATAGCCAATATACTTATAAATAGGGCTGGGAATTTAATGCCCTAAAAAACCCCGAAAAATGCCCTAAAAAAATGCTTTTATTATCTAAAAATTTTTTTTTTTTAATAATTTTAGTATAAATTACAATAAAAAGTTTTAAAAATGCATTATAAAAATCTATTACAAGTGTAAACTGTAAATACATAGTTTTAGTATAAATCTAAAAATAATACGAATTACGAATACCTACTTATAATCTGTTATATTTATTTAAAAACCATGTTGGTGTAAAAATCTTAAAATAAAAATTTCAAATTCATACACTTGGTTTAAAAAAACTCAAAAAATGCTCCAAAAACTCTAAAATACCCTAAAAAAATAAGAAAATGACCTAAAAACTAAAAAATGCCAAAAAATGACAAAAAATGCAAAATAAACTTTCTTATTCTCATTCAAATGTACATAAAACGAATTTGTGACAAGACGAGCATTGCACAGTAAGCTTTGGAAAACAATGCAAAGTGCATCGAAATCCCAGCCTTACTTATAAACAATACTGAAAAACAAGTGTAACTGTGATCTCAAAGAAACGTAACGTCTACCAAATACTATAATACAATTATAAAAACACTAAGTACACACGATTTTGTTGGTAAATATGTAAATTGGAATTATTTTACGCGAGACGAGAAAAACACGACGTTTAAAAAATCGAAAACCCCAATTGTTCGTCGGCATCCGTTTTAGAAACTTTCGTTTTTTTCCTTCCGAGAATTAAAAAAAAAAAAAAAAATTAAGATTTAACTCGCGAAAAAAAAAACATGTAAAAAATGTGTGGTGTGTTTCTTTTCGTTTTTTACTCGTACAAGTTTTTTCTCCACAGATTAGCTCTCTAAAACTTTCAACACACATAAATCTAATACCGACCGAATTGTTTACCGATTATTTTCCAACGCCGCCGCCGCCGCGCCGTTCGTATAAACTTTAAATAATGTAAATCGCGAAATATTTATGTAAAACCGTTTATTTATCAACGCGCGGAATAATGTTTTATTCCGCGCGCAAAAGAGTTCGCGTTCGAACGTCGTTTACTCCAACTTTAAGTACTTTATTAAACGTTAGTTAGCCGAGTACAAGCAGGTCTGTTTTGTTTCGGTTTTCTTTTCTCGTGCCGTCTGTTGTTATATCGTATTTTTATCCAGATTCTCAGCCTATTCGGTGATTCGGCAAGATTTCTCGGCGTTTTATTATTCTACTCCGCCGCCGCGTCTTCGCGTTTCAAAATACGTTTCGCGTACTGCATGAAAATCCTCGTTCAGATGTTAAATAAGGTATTCAACGAGGCGTTTAAGTATACTTTTTTCATTATTTCAAATACACTTATATTGACGTTTTTTTTTTTTTTTTTTTTTTCACTCGCCAAAATATACTTTTGAATAATTAAAATTCCAATTAGTATATTTTTTTGATAAACCGTTTAGTTTTGTCATAATAATATAAAAATAAACATTTTCTTTTATGTACATTTAAAACACTTTGACTGCGATTAATTAAACATATAAACGACCGAAGAGTCGTTATACGTACGTATATAATATGTATTTTTTCGTGAAAAAAAAAAATGTTTTTTAATTTGTATTTCGAGAATATTATTAAAAAAGTTTTTTTTTCTTTCATTAAATTATTATTTTTACGGTTTTTGTGATTTTCAAGAGCATCTGATCTCGAATCACGTGTAACGTAATAATCGTTTGACTGGCGGTTTATTTAATTTAATGACGAGTTAATGACGAATTATCATCGATACTCATTCTTAGTGACGGGGGCGTATTAAGGGGGGCTGTACGGTTTTTGGATTATCGACTTTTCAGATAGCGGTAAAATGTATGAACAAAACTTATCCATACTAATCGAAAAGTTTTTTTGAAATATCGATGTCTAATTTTGTCGCGTTAAAATTGAAAATATAATATAGTAAACCTATATAGCTCTTAATTCTTGTTTCGTAAAGTCAAAAATCTACGGGAAACATAGAATCGGTACCGAATAATATAAATATTGGAAAATGTCTCCGATTTGTGGATTTTGAAATATAAAAATGCGTTTTTTTTTTTTTTTATTAATTTTTCTATAAAATATCTACTTGGCGCGACGACGTTCGTGTGGTACTAAATTTCAAACAGTTAAAAAAATAATAGGAAAAAAGTATAATCACAAGAAATATTAATAATGTTACATTATTTACATTTATCTGTTTGTACGAAGGTTTTTCTACGGTATATTTATCCACACAAACCGAGGGGCGCTTTTTGTCCCCCCCCTCCCTTATATTGACCCCTGACTAGTGGCAAACGCAACGCAATGCTTGGCGAATAGCTAAAAATAAAAAACTTCTCGTCGTAATCAAAATCGTCGTTCTAAAAGTTTCCGGACACGTGCGCGCGCGTTCGTTTCGTCCGCGGCGGAGACATAATAATAATATCGTTTTTCTTCCGACGCGCACGCCGCCGCGTAATCGAGGAATATAATAATCCGACGGCGTTGGACCGTCGTCGTCGTCGCTGGTTCGTCAACGCGTCCGTCCGGGGGATGTCACGCGATATTTTTTACACGGCAGGTAATTTATATAAAACGCACGTGAAACACATCGCCTCGCTCGTCAAATCCGACGACGGCGCGGCGGCGGCGGAGTGAAGTGCATTGTGTCGTCGACGATAAAGAGAAGAGAAAACTTCCCGTCAGAATAACGGCGCCCGCGCCCGCGGCGTATTGTGTACGTATATTTATTATTTATACTTTAAATACGCGGAGAAAATGATATTCCGCCGAGAAAAGTTTATAATAACAACGGTGTTTATTCGGAGCAAAGGTTTTTTTTCTTCTTCGTTTCGACCTTATTTTATAATATTTCGCCGACACGGCTTACCCGAGTAGAGCGGGGAATCGAGCTGCCGTTATTGTAATTTCGAAACGAGGATTTAACGTTGAATTAAATTCGACGACACACACTAATAACAATAAAAGTCCTTTAACCGAAATTAAGGCCAACGTCAGTTTCGTAACGGGACGAGGAGAGACGAGTAGAGCGAGGTTTTTGTTTTTTTTTTTTAATTAAAAATAATTAACCCGAATACGAGTAATAAACTATACGCCGGGGTACGAATAATTTAATGTACAACAATCTAGCCGCGCGGTGTAAACACAGTTTCGTCGTCCTCGTAATAATAAATAATGAAATGTGGTAAAATGTGTTTGTTAATTTATCCCCATGTCTGGCGAGACGCTGAGAACAGAGTACCTATAGGTAGGTACTCCGATATATAAGTAACGAGTTTCGTTAACGTCGGCGGCGGACTTATAGGTGTACGAGACGCTATTTACACGTTAACGACGACGCGACAAAGATACGTCGCGAGATGAATTCTGGTAAAAGATTCGAAATTTCAACGTTCTCGACCGAAGAAAGGGCCGATGATAAACTCCGGCGTATTCGACGAGTTAATTTTGGACGCACTCGTATTAATTGTTTACCGTGTACGACGAACGAATAATACTTTGACCGTGGAAAACGTTAAAAAAACAAATCGCACCGGAAAGACGACCAAAGTAAATTTAATATTATTTGTGTGGTGAAAACTAGTTTCGTCGTGTACCGTGCGTAAAACGAAAACAAAAAAAACCTATCCGAATCGTCGGGATCGTTTTAATAAACCGTACCCCGCCGAGCTACGAGAGTGTGTATAAGATGGACAAACGAAACGACAATAAAATAATTGAAATACAACGCGAGCCGAACAATATATTTATGTCCTCGTCTTATTGGAAAAAAGGCAACGATTGAAAAATCAACCGTTCCAAGTATTTTCCGGATACGATTTACGATTTCGCGCGCGAGACCATCATCGCGTCTTGGCACCGTTTTACCGTCCGAAAGTCCGATCAAAGAAAGAAAACATGTCGTTGCGAAATCAATACATTCCTCGTCGCTCCGCTTTGCCTCCCGTATATCCGAACCGTTTTTAAGTCGCGGCGGCGGCGGCGGCGGCGTATAAATGACACACGCTGCGGGTAATCCAATCCGCCTCGATCGACGAGCAATTTAATTTCAAAAGTTCTCATCGACTTACACCTAACGTTGTCTCCGGTACATAATATTTCGTCGTCGGTGTCGAATCTCTCCTCACCTATTACGTGCGTATCGGATTCCTCGTCGCGGAACGATCGACGGAAAAACGCCGACGTCGTCGTCGCCAGCGACGTTCCGATCGAAACACGCCGAGCGTTGTTTTTCGAACCCTCATCATATCTATTGCGTTACGTTTTGTTTGTTTTTTTCCGCGTTAACCGAATTTCACTCGGAAACTTTTACTACGATTTACGACGGTCGACCGACCGGGGGCGGACCAACGACGGCAGAGATGCCACGGCGTGTAATGTAATCGCCCACATTCGGTATAAATTCGCCGTAATCCGTCCAATCGCTACGCCAAATTGATTTCGATCTTCGACAACGGAGTAATCGCGTGTTGTCCCTGACGCGATCGCGGACGTTTCGTGATCTCGCGAGAATCCTCGATAATAATTCATCGCGCAGTGTCTGTCGCATCGCACGTTATACGCGACATTTCAATCGGTACCGATTTAGAATCACTCAACTGGCACGAAAACAATGGAAAAATAATCGTGTCGATTAAAAGGCCGATGTTTTGCCACTCGATCGACAAAATACCTTTGTAACGATGTTTAAAATCGAGTAGAAAAGCATATATAAGAAGCGCAAAATTTAGTTTTTATTTTTTTTTTCAATTGCCAATAGTATCCCGCGACCTCGCACACGTCTCGCGGGACACCTCTGCTAGTAATATCGCCGGGAAACGCGTTATAATTTATAACTCGTCGACGTTTTTGACCGACTTCGGCGCCACCGGGCGCACGTGTAGGTGTAATTTATTTTTACGTCTCCGAGTCGTAAAACTCGTCGCGAATCGTACGTTTTCGTTCGTGGTGTAACACGCTCGCGAATTTTTATCGGTTTTCCAAAATATATTTCGTCCGAACGATTATCGTAATATTTTATGTGTCGCGTTTTTTCCCGAATCCGCCCTAAAATTAAGTGGCATCCCGCGAGAGTTCCGAGACGAGCAGTCCGCGCGTACGTACGGTGGCGAAACGTTTCGCAGCCACGCCGCCGTAATTGTTCGCGCGTGTAATTTGTCAAACATCGCGGCGAAGCGTTGCGAAATCGTCTCGCGTCTTCCGCGTCTTTCGAACGTTTAAGGGCGCGCCGGCGAGGGATAATCCGGGTCGACCCTTCGCGAGCCGCCGATAATAATCGTCTCGAACAACGGTGACGTCGGATGTCACGAACGCGAGCGACGACATGCGATCTAGTCCAAAAGTATGCATACACGCCTCAACGTATTGGACGTTATTTTCGTCTCTTCTAAAAGCAAAGCGCCGCGCCGTCGCTTTTTCGGCGTAATTTATTCGCCGTATTATATAATCAGATAAGCCGCGTCGTCATACTCAAATCTCGAGTGTCACGCGACCGTTCTCGATTAAGGCCGCTGCTCTCTTTCACGGGGCATCATCGCGCTCGGGCGGGCGGGCGGGCGGCGCTTCTCTTCTAAACAGAATTAAAAACGATAAACAAACAACGACGTTGAAAAAAAATAAATCTCCGAGAAAATTACTCGAGAGCGATAAAAAGTCGGTGTCCGTCGTATTATTATTATTACTACTACTACGGCGGAGTTTACTTTATGCCGCCGAGGTCTCTCCTCGCGCGCAAAACTTTACAAACATTTCCTACCGGATTTTTCGTCGTCTAACGCAACGTAGTTACGTATCTACCGACGACGGTGATAATATACGTAAGTACGTCGTAACCGTCGTCGTCGTCGTCGTCGTCGCCGCCACCACTACGTTTATCTATATTGTTATATGTTTATACTCGTTAAACGACGCAAACATCGTAATAGTATTATATTGATTTTGTTTCTTTTTTTTTTGCACGTCTAATGAATCTAAAAATTAAACTACAGGGGCCTGTACACGGTCAAATTTGTTTGTCAAACTTCATGTTTTCATCAAACAAAAGCGCATACGATCAAACCAATAGATCAAATAAATATGTTAAACTTGGCCGTAGTTTCGGTTTTCGCCTTGCCGTGAAGTGACGTTCGCGTTACGTGTGACGTTCTTATTGTGTCGTTATAATAACAATTATAATAATGAGTGATACAGACAAGGCGTTTTTGGCACTATTTGTTTAGAGCAAAAGAAAAAAGGTCGTCGATGGTCTAGAGAGTGGATAAAATTACGGGATAAATATACCCACGAAAATTTATCACGGGAAATACTGCTCGCAGAACCGAATGACTACGCAAACTTCCTGCGCATGGGCCATAAAACATTTGAATATTTATTAACATTGTTAAGTCCTCGCATAACGAAACAGGATACCGTTATGCGTGAATCTATACCAGCTTCTCAAAGATTGTCCATAACCTCGAGGAAATTCTTTTTCAGAAATATTGTTGTCATTCATCGCACCACGTGTTCTCCATGGTTTCAAAGCGATAACTGAGATTTTATTTGATAATAATTACCGTTGCACACTATCAAACAGATTTGACAAACACACCGTCAATCAAAATTTCCATCAAACACGTCAAACTTTTACGTTGTTTGACAAACACGTCAAACAAGCTTGCACACGTTTGTCAAACAAAAATTTGACAAATAATTTGACCGTGTACAGGGCACTTACGATGAGCCACATAATATACTCGTACTTCATACACGCCGTTTTATCGTGTTTTTTCCCCCGATTTTTTCTAGGATAGTTTTCGTTTATGTCGTGAATACGATAAGAGCCCGCCGCCAATATTAGAATAAAACTGCGAGAATAAAATAACTAACGCGTCGTCGTCGTCGTAGCGAATTATATACTAAAGTAAATAGAGCGCGCGGTCTAATAGTGCCGTACGATTATCCACGTGGAAAATATCCGTTCGAATTAAAAAGGGGGAAAAACGCTCGAGACGGAACGAAATGCCGGACACACCGAGACGGTCCAAATCGATACGATCAAAGTTTAGATTTACAACGTTCCTTCTAATTTTGTCGGTAGTTTTTCGCGACGAATTTTTTTTTTTTAAATTCGCAATCTCTCACGCTCTAGCAATACGTCCGTACGAGACGAGACGAGACGACCTGTTTAACGACTTTGAAATCGGGTGCCCGAACACCACAATATGGTCACAGGAAATTAAGCGCCGACGTTTTGGGCGCACACGAACGATTAAGCGCGCAAACACATTCGCGAACGTACGCGCGTTTGGCACACTGACAATATTTCGGACCCGGTGAGATTTGTCCCAAAACAATATAGAGATAAAACACGCAGCACGCTCGTCACTACATCGTTATGCTCCGCGTGAAGTGCGAATGTAAAGTGTGTAATTATAAATGAGGATGGGGGGGGGAAATCAGAAACAGATTTCGCGCGCGAAAATAATGTGGAAACAATCATTTTTCCGCGGCCAACAACGATCGTCCTTGATCAGGGGTCGGCAATTAATTTATATGGCGGGTCAGATATTTAAAAAAAAAAAATTTCGAGGGCCAAAAAAATCTTAAACATAATTTTATCATTAATGTAATTTATTTTTGTATTAAAAACACATTATTTAATAATTAATTATTTATAAAGTAATAATACATTCATACTAATAATAACAAAATTTAATGAGAAAAATGACATTTCTTTTCTTGAGCTAATTTTTTAAAATCTGGTACTCTTGGAGAACAACTGATGCGTAAAGTGTTTTCAAGGTGGTGATCTGTTAGTCTTGAACGGTATCGGTTTTTTAAAAACGTCATTTTTGAAAACGAAATTTCACATACATAAGTGGAGCCAATCATTTTATGCTAATTTTATGTCAAGGGTTTTACAGTTCATGTATTTATCCAAGACATGTTTTATCCAAAAATCTTCAGTAGACAAATTCTTATTCGTTTGCAATGAGATATCAATGGATATATAGGAAAATTAAGAAAATTTTTGGCGGTCCATATTTTTTCAGTAGACGAAGTCTTATTCATTTGAAATGAGATATCAATGGATATATAGGAAAATTAAGAAAATTTTTGGCGGTCCATATTTTTTCCTTCCGCGGGCCGGACATGGCCCGCGGGCCGCCTATTGCCGACCCCTGTCCTAGATCCTTAATAACACGTCGATTTTATCGTCGAACATATAATAATATACTTTAGCACTACTTTCTATTGATTAGTTAAATAATTACTTACTTGTTCGACGTCCTGCCGCCACCACCACCACCACCTCGTTGTCGATGTAGGTACTCCGGAGGATGTTTCGTCTCGGCGTTTTAGAGAAACGGTCTCTCGTCGTCACGTCGTCGCCACCGACTGTTTTCGAAAAAAAAACACAATCTATCGATCATTTCCATCATCGTTACGCGCTATTATTATTCCTGCTATTCGATTCGATTACCGCGGCGCGGCGGCGAAATCTAATCGTTTTCACGCGTTCGCAATATTACCGAGCGCCGCGCCGTTTTACCCCCGTAATGTTTATGATAATAATATACACCGACGAGCAAAAATCGTTTTCGATACTCCGAGTAATTATAATATTATTAATAAAAGGGTTTTCAATTTGTAGCCGAGCCCCGTCGTCGTCGTCGTGTTGTTCGAAACCAATTATCTCGTCACTGAAAACTCGGAGATGGCGCGCGAAATATTATTTTAATCGCGTTTGCTGCGTACTCTGCGTTGCAATATTACGCGTTTTTTTCGCGTTTCTCGCAGGAAAAATATGTTGTGTTTACAGACGACGTTTTTTGACCCTTTGATGATACACACACGTCATTAAAACATAATATTTCATTTTTTTTTTTTTTTCTGCTCGCTGCAGTATTGATTCCTCGGCGACAAACCGTCGTCGTCGTCGTGTATTTACCAGATATTTTTACGTTCGTAAATTTAAAACGTCACACGCGCGCGCGCTCATATAATTTTATCGCGGTAAAAACGAGTGCCTACGCACATATTAATATTTATTTATGCTTTTTTTTTTTGTGCGCGCGCAATTTAAAAACACATCGAAACGCAATACAATACGCCGTAAAGTAATAATGCGTACTATTGTGTGTTGTGCATAAAAACGTAATCGTCGTTTTAGAATTTATTCGCTATTGAGTTTACTCTCTCTCTCTGGCTCTCTCGTATATATATAAAACTTGGTCGGAGTATGTGAAATAATAGTAAGTTTACTGTACGGAAAATTGTCTTCGTTAAAGAAAAAAGAAAAAAAGAAAACCTGAACCGAGAATTTGAAAAAAAAAAAACGAAACGAAAAGCTCGAGAGTAGTCTGTATAGTGAATAAAGACGTCTGAACTAGTAGTGAGTGTTTATCGATTTGTGTGTGTGTATTCGCACGAGCGTTTTTTTGCTTTTTTTTTTCTTTTTGTTCTCTGGAAAGAAAAAAAATCGCGAGACAGCGACGACGACCGTCTGCGATGAAGAATTATTATTATTATTATTATTATCATTATTATAATTTTTGCACGGCGCGGATTGATTGAATTTCACGGTTCAATTGGCGAAAAAGTTTTTTTTTTTTTTTCATCGTTGAATATTAGAGAAGAGAGACAAAACTTCTCCGGACACCCAAAGTATTTTAATTAAACACTCCGCGTAAATATCGTTTCTTTTTTTTTTTCCAAACGATAATTAGCTATTGAAATAATCCCGAAATATACGTATGCGTGTGTTGTGGTATTGACGGCATCGATCCGTTCGGTTTCATAATATATATATCGTAACAATATAGGTCATAATATTATACTCTGTGCCTGTCGACATTAATGACTATTAAACAATTTACTAATATATCGCTCAGAGTTCATGATTTTTAATGGGCAAAACGATTACGTTTCTTTTTCCCTTTTTTTTTTTTTTTCACCGTCATTAATCAAAAACAAATCTAGTAAAATAACACGCAACGCTTAACCTCAAAACGTTAATAATAATTATAATAATTATTAATATTATTTTCGATAGTAATAAAATTAAAGACGAATTAAAGACTTTTCCTTTGACTAGAGTAGAAAGCAATATTTTACGACCATAATATGTGACGCGCTCGAAAAATCGAATGCACGCCTTCAAGTGAAAAAGAAAATACGAAAATCAATTGTTCCGAGTATGTTTTTCAGTCTCGGAGACCCTCCTATAGTTTCGGTCAGCCGACTTATGTGTCGCAGATCGCCCTCGATCGTCTCGTTTAAATATCGGTACCTACTCAGATGAAACGCGGCGTGCGGGGGACGTAGAGATTGATCGGCACGCAACTGTGGTGTTTTCGGGAAAAAAAAAAATAAATACATAATCATATTTTTATTAGACTCCTTTCCGGATCGAAAGTGTATACGATACTCGACGCATTTTTTTTCTCTCACTCGCTCGCGCCTCATCGAGTGGGGTCTATTTAGATAGGTCGTCTCCTCGGAACGCAACAAAAAGTGTGTTTATATGATGACCTTTTGATTTCAAAACCCTTCACTCGCGAGATATTTGTTTTCAAAGTCGTTATCAAAGCGCCGCGACGACGTCCCCCCTTAGAAAAGTAAAAAATAAATAAACAAAAATATTTCTACGGTAAAAAAAGGAAGAAGGTTTTTTCCTCCTTTTTTTTTTTTGTTTTTTTTCTGTTTCGCGCAAATAAAACGATAATATTGTATTTCGTTTTCGTGACTTCATTACAGTGCATCGCGCGTAATTATATTCGAAATCTTGTTCGGCGCGCAACGACACTAATCTCTACGTCTGATCCGCGTTTCCGGTCGATTGTACACTATATAGGTTATACTGGCGCGACAAGATTACGCCGTCGCCGTCGTAATCACTCGATTTATCGATAATCAGCTCGCGATCAAATCGCCGTCAAATGTCCGAGAAACGCTGGTAAAGTTTTAAACGTTTGGAAACATATTATTTTCGTGACGATAATTGATTTTTTTGAAACGAAATTCGAGTGGAATTCGAATTTTTTGTAAGAGAACGTAAAAAATAAACAATAAAAAATGTTGAAAAAATATTATTATTCGGAGGGGGGGGGGCGGGCGGGGGAAAATACGAAAACAAACGTACTCCAAAGGTTTGGAGAGAAAATAAAAGAACGATTTTGTTTTTTAAGAAAATTACTTTTACGACATGTCAGTATGTTTCGTTTATGCATACGTATACAATCACTCTGTATAAACTCTTCGAAATTTCATTTACCTCACAACACGTTCTTTACTTTTTTTTAAAATACGAGTTGATTTCGTAATTGTTCGTTTTCTAATGAACCCAACCACACGTTTACAAAGAAACGTTTTCTACATTTTAATCGTAAATACTCGAAACCGTCGTCGAGTTTTAAAAACGTATTCCACTTTTCTTCTTCTTTTTGTGTTTTTTTTTTTTCATATAACATAAAAGTTAGACAAAGGCGCTGTCGTTTTTCAGCGCGAAATCGCGATTTTATTTATTTTCAATTCGTCCTGCGAAATAATATTATTGTTACGACGACGACGACGACGACGACGACGGTTTAGTCGCTAAAAATCAAAACGTTTAAATCCAACGACGCCCGGGCAGTGCCGAAATCATGAATTCTGAGGCCCGTGTGCAAGGATTTATTTAGAGGCCCCAAATTAATAATATATTTATTACTTGATCTTTGTAATACTACAGAAATTTTTTAGTATTTTTTAGTACTATAACTTAAATATTTGACGGATTCGCGGAACCGATCAGAAGAATAAATTATGTAAATTTATAAAAATTTGAGCTTCTAAATACCTCCTCTATAAATTAGTATAACGAATAATCAAAAAAACAATGAACAACTTAATTCAGTGATCCGAGTCTAGTATCCATACAATAATAATTTGAAATATTTCGCAATAACAGAGAGGGGCTCCTGCGATAATGACTATTATTCTAAAATTATGTCATACTTTATAATATCATTTTCGTAATTTTATTCCTATAATAATTTGTACGTTTTACTATAAAACCGAATTATTTACAGATCCAATGAAGCTTGCATGATATTAATTATCATCTACTTATGCTAATAATAATAATAAAAACGGTAATCATATGATACGCTAACGCATGATCTTTATTTATTTATTTATTGTCTGATAAAAGTACTCAATATTCTAGTATCGCAAATAACTATAGCGCACCGCTACAAATATCAAACATTTTTGAGACTAAGGTAGTACGGTAATGTAAAAATAAAAAATAAAAATCGGAATCTTATGTAAAATTATCAGTTCTTCAATTTTTCTAATAAGTCATTTTGACGTACGAATAGTAGTTTTGGCCAAAAAAAAAAAATTAACAAAAAAAAAAATCCAAAAAAAAAAATTTTTCCAAAAAATTTTACTTACCACTATTTTGTGATAAATTTTAAGAATAAAAATTACATATTTCTATAGAAAATGTTACGGCCTTTAATTTATGTTCTATACTGTTTATCCGTAAGTCCAAAATTAAGCAAGTTATAGTGTAAAACTAAAAAGAGGGTACGCACCCCCTTTTTAAGGGATGGAGAGCTATGCACAAAGGGTATGTCCGGGGACTTTTAGTATGGCAATCAGTAAGCTATAGACTGATTGTGTACCAAAATTCAGCTTTCGAGGAATTAGTTTCAATCTTTGTAGATTTTTTGTCTAATTTGACTGGACTATAAATTCATTGAAAACAATTACAAAAAAATCAAAAAACTTTCGAGGTACGAGCCACGAGGAAGTAAAGAATACCAATATAGGCTGAATTCATTTTGAAACGGACAATCTTCAATTTTTAGCTTATGGTTTGGGAGGCCCCTAAGAACCGGAGGCCCGTGTGCATCGGACACCTTGCACACCCAATTGTTGCGGCACTGCGCCCGGGCACCGCGACGTCGCGCGTCGTCTGGTACGAATTTATCGCGAACAAACAACGCGCGGCCGATCGCATTCTCGATAACGCTTTTATACATAACGCCTTAGGTCAGCATTCCATTCGTCACGGCGTTGACGGTCACGTCCTAAAATTAATTTCGCCTTCTCGCGACGTCTCGTCAGCGCCCCTTGGACTCGTTCGAGACGTCAAGATTTCAACTCGAAAATTTCTCTGCCAACGTTTAGTTTTAAGTTAAATTTCTCTGTCGTCGCGAGTTACGAGAAAATCACGTAGCGCGAAAATATCGCCTTCGAGTTGGAGATTGTTTTTTGTTGCCCCGGAACGCAATAAATATTTATGTATTCCTTACAAGTCGGCGGTACGTCTTAATGTTAACGTTTGATTCGGGGATTTTTTTCCTCTTTTTCTTTCGTTTGTTTCGGCGTACATGTTTTGACAATAAAAATCGTATTAACGGCGCGCGCGCGATACCGTTAGAGCACACACAAAGATCACGTCCGCGAACTCGCGATGAATTATTAAAATATGAAATGCGAAACGGCAACCGGATACAATGCGCGCTCTGTAGCGCTAATGGATCTTTATCCGAGCACGGATTTCTCGAGGTACTCGCGATTTTTAAATTCGACTTGAACTCGAGTCGGTCGCGCGCGATTCGCGTGGTTTCGGTAAAGCGGCAAGTCCAACGAAGTGCCTTGCGTGCGACGGCATCGCGGACGTAATAAACACTTTCACGTGGATTCAACGGAACCGAGTGGAGTTTTATCAATAATAAACGGATCGATTAACGGATTATCGGGGCGAAAGTTTGTGTCGCGGAAAAAAAAAAAACGTCGACGCATTCGGTGTCGTATTATATTTATAAACCGTTTTGATCGGTACGCGACGTAAAAGTGTATATTACGTAAAATACGTATTTCTGTTTTCGAATGGACATTTGCGATTTCTGCGCACTTCTCGAGTCGAACGTCGCGCGCGAATTACGGTACGAACTCGACCGGGAAAAGGACGATTCGTTCCGTAAAGCGCGTATAATAAAAGTTCGTTTTGCATAATATTTTAAAAAAAAAAAACCGTAATATTATATACTCGTACTTTCGGCAGACGGGAGAACGTTTCGCGGAAAAAAAAACATCAAATTTTCGATTATGTTTTTAATTTCCAAGAGAAATTCAAAAGAATATCTCGCCGTCTCTTTTTTGCGTACGCAATCGCGTCGTAAACTTTTCAAAGACACGGCGAACGTCCGCTTTCCGACTGTTAGCGGTACCCCGTCGCGTCGCTGGCCGGAGCCGTTTTCCTCCAGAAATGCGTTACCGTTTTCCTCTGTAGTAACAAACAAGAGAACGTCTAATTTATTCATTAGCGTTGAATACGAAACAAAAATATGATTTTAAATCCGTTTTCGTTTTCTTTTCTTTTTTTTTTTTTGTATTAATTTTCGACTACCGCGACGACTCGGAGTTGAAATTACAAACAAAACCGTACGGAAAACGTGGTCGGTTTTTTTAATTAATATCAAAAGTGTTTATAAGGACACGAAATATATTTTTATGTCGAATATATTATCAAAAGCAACACCCGAGTCAAACGATATATGCCTAAATAATCGCTGAAAATAAAAATATAATATACGAGTAATATACACACGAGGCTATGTGAAATAATATTTGTTTCTTAATATTACAGACATTTTAAACGTCTAATGAATTCCTCTTCCGAAAACGAATAATACAAAGGACGACAGCGCGACCGAGTAATGTTCGGTTCTGGCAGCCGATCGTGTGGTGTGACTTTGTGGAAATAATTCGTCGAAGCGTTCGGAAACGCGAAAATTCGGACGAAGATGATAGTTTTGACCGAAAAAACTAGTGACTAATAAAAGTAAGTGTCCGTCGATCCAAGGCCGTATCTGAGGGGGGGTCCAAGGGGTCCGGACCCCCCCCCCGAAATTTCTATAGTATTTTACAAATGTTTAAAATAACTATTTATTTTTAATACAAACATATTATATATTTTCAGTTATAAATGGCTTAAACTCTAATTAAATTAACTGTTGACTAATATGAATCATATCATCATAATATGCAAATATTATTACTTCGTCTGATAATAGATTATTATCGATAGACGAAGGAAAAGACCGCTATCGTCGCCGGTTTTGTGTTTTGTATAGTGTAAGGTGGCAAGATGTCAAAGTAATTTTGTTTATTTGATTATATATTTTATTAAAAGAAGATTAAAACTTGTTTGGTCTTATTTTTAATCAAATTTTAAAACCTTAATTCAGTAAAATTACAATAAACATATTTTGGACCACCCCCCCCACCGAAAAATATTTCTGGATGCGGCCTTGCGACGATCGATAGCGCGATTACTCGTATGTTGTTACGATGAAACGATTTTCGAAACGCGTTGTTTTCGCGCGGGATATTTCGACCGGGACGGACGTGATCTCGTCGCGGAACCGCGAAATCGAAAAACGCGTGCTTCCTAAGGATTTTCAAAAGTCCGAACGGCGGCGGCGGCGGCGGCGAAGAGTTTTCTCGGTGGCGAAATCGATCCGCGATAGCGTTTGACCCGGCCCGGCGGCGATCGACGCCGCGAGACGAACGCGTTGTATACGCGATTAGCGATCCGGCGCACGTGCCGAGCGAATGAGAAAAATCTTAGGGGCTTTTAAAAGGCCCCGCGGCCGTGAGTTTCCGGTAGTTTATGAAATCGCACACGCGCGCGGCCAAATCGGCGTCGAAACGGAACCGATCGCCGACATCCGGCGGTTGCGCGCACTCCATTATCGTTTCGGAGACGTTATATACGATATTAGATCGAATTTCGAGCGCAGACAAAACTCCGCCGCCGGTCCACCGCACCGCACCGCATAACGACATCCACGTCACGTATCGCTCGCCGCCGCGTATTTTTCGGGATTTTCTATCTCGGTGGTTTTTTTCTCGTACGAATTCTACCGTTTTTCGCCCGCGTTCGTGGGATCTCGTCGATCGCCGCCCGCCGTACGAGAGTAAATAAATAAAGGTTTTTCCATTTTCGATCGCGTAGGTTTTCTGGGTCGATACAATCGACGCGGACGAAAAAAAAAGGTCGGTAGCAACCGCGATAAAAGTTATCGACCAGACCGCTTTTCGACGACCCCGGACGTCGTTTTTTTTTTTATTTCGTTCACGGTCAACACGCCGCGCCGGTGTTGCACGCCGCATCGATCGGATTGCCCTCCGACGACGCCTCGAAATCGATCGCAAACGCCCTTTTTCCACGCGCACGGGCGAAATCATATTTAAAATACAAAGCTCCGGGTCTCTCTATAGTTTTTCAAAGGGACGTCGTCGTACGATTTTTCCGACGGGCAACGCGAAACGCGATATTTCAACGGCGTCGTCGTTGTGCGTATAATAATATTCCGCGCCCTGTTGTTCGGCGTAAAGTTTTTCTCTTCTCGCCGTAGTAACAAGGTCTTCTTGTTTTTTATTTTAATCGACCGACGACGAGAGCATAAATCGTTAGCTCCGGGGACGGCAACATAAAAGTTATTTATTCTATTTTAAAAACGTTACGGCCGCCGTATATAAATAAAAAAACTTTATGCTTTTCATTTCAGTTTAAACGTGAAAATTTCATTTTTTGTTTTCTTTGTCGTTATTATCATATTATAATAATTCAGATTTTTTTTTTTTTTTGTTCGCGTATTTATATTATTAAAGAACCATACAACGATTAAAACGAACAAAATAAGAAAAGGTAATTTTAAATGTTTCGTTCGTATCTATTATCTGCGATATTATACTTTTGTAAATCTAGTTTCGTTTCAAATATCGGGTCGCTTTATGGGCTGTCGCGGGCCACGCGCGAGTTGCCGGCCCGAGAACAGGAAAATCGTACATTTATTTTCGCGTTTCCGATCCTTCCGGAACTCCTCCTGTGTTCTGATGTCCTAGAGATCGATCGAAGACTCCGAATGATTCGTATTCATTACGTAAACGAGTTGGAAAAAAAACAAAAAACTCGTTCTCTCGTCAGAAGAACGCCGCCGCCGGCATGCTGCGACGAGCGAAGCTATACACGGCCGAATACACACGAAATAAACAATTATTTTCCTATTGTCTTCCGTCCACGAGTGCAAATAATATTATTATTTGGTCAGAACGCGTCGATTGTTCAACGACAGACAGGAAATATCGATTTAGCGAACCGAATTTCCAGTGCCGCGCGCGTAATCCGCCGCACGTAGTGTCGTCGGGTCGAATGTACGAGATCCGCGTCGCGCGGGCATTAATTTGTTTATTTTTTTATTTTTTTCACGATCGCCGCGTCGAAACACGAATACCGCTGTTGCGAAACGATAATTCAGAAAATGAATTATTACACGACACGTTTACAACTACTATCGGCGCGGACGAATATTTATTTTTTTCCGTTTCGCTAAAAAAAAAAAAAAAAAAAAAACAGACAAATAAATAAATAAAATACGTGGTTTTCACTGGCGAACAAGGATTTAGCGCGCGATGATTAAAGTTTTAATGTGTTATTTCCGGTGTTTGGGGACGTGCCGTGGAATTTTAACGAGGATCGACCCGCCGCGCCGCGGTGGCAAACGGGAAAAAATAAAAATTATGACCAAAAAAAAAAATGGCAAGAAAACGCCGACCGACCGAAGCGCAGCGTTGTTATTGTTGTGCCGCGCAGCGATATGGCGAGGGAAAACAATCGTATTATCATATCGCGATCGTATATATTTTATTATCGACTCGTTTTTAATCTCGCGCGCGCGTTCGTCGAGCACATCATAACTACTCCCCGCGTTTCGTTGCTCGGGTTCTTTCGATCATCGCGATTGTTATCTGTCACTATCCGTCGTCGTCGTCGTCGTCGCGGTGCGACGCTCGGGAAAATAGCTCGTAATATTATAACGATATGATGTTCGATAAGTAGAACTCGTACACTACACACGAGGGGTATATACGTTAAACTACCCCGGGAACCGCGGAGAGGGTGGATTGAACCGTAACGACTTGGCACGCCAACTGCTGCCGTGTCATGAAAAATATTATTAATAGTATACGACGCGTGTGTTGCGCCACCTATACAGTAGATTGTTTTCGTCTCCCGAACACGCGAAGGGAACACGACGGAGAGCGCCCTAGAGAGTCCCGGAGGTATCGCACGTTTTGTCTGCCGTCTTTTCCAGTCATTAACGGCCGCGGCTGGATGGCGATAGAAAACGGTCGGGTTTGAGTTTTTTTTGGGTATGCCGGAAAATAGTGTTTCGACACGAAATAATATTGTTCGAATTCGGGACTTTCGAGTCGTTCGGTTTATGCTGATATATATGTATGTATTTGAATAATTTAGCGGGTGCCTCGAGACGTTTTTTTTTTTTTTTGTTTTTGTTTTGCCGCTGACACGGCTCGAACAAAAACAATTCTACGTATATATTATACAGGGTGGCGGAGCAAAAACGACCACATTTGAAATTAACGACCAATGGCGTCCGCGCATTGCGATGCATTCTTGGAGGCGCTCACTAAAGTGTGTCATCACTTTCTTCAACTTTCCCGCTGAAATCGATGCAATTTCACTTCTAATTGAATCTCGTAAATCGGCTAATGTTCGTGGATTATTCGCATAAACTTTCGACTTCAAATACCCCCACAGGAAGAAGTCGTAGGGAGCGAGATCGGGCGAGCGAGGTGGCCCGTGAATGTCACCGTTTCGAAATTCCGAGTGCTCGAGCGCGATGTCTCGTCGACCGTCGAGGGCTTTCTTCAACAGAAACTTGAACACGTGCTATATTTTCTGGTGCCACTATATGGGGAACACGTCTTGGAATCTTCGGGGCCACATTACCATCATGTTCCCAAAAAATTTTAACCCAATCGGCGGCGGTTGGAAACGTGGAGAAAGTCCGAATCGCGTGCGGATTGCGCGTTGTGTAGTCACGATTGACTAATTGTTTCGGAAAAATGTCTCTACGGCGAACGAACGATGTTAAATACTCCACTGCGCCCCATTGCAACAAAACTTCCCGTCACGTACTACATAACGAGACGATCCACGATATTGTGTGACAACCCCTCCCAAAGTTACGCTTATCTCAAATGTGGTCGTTTTTGCTCCGCCACCCTGTACTCGCGGTGTTTTAGTATCGGTTTTGAGTTGAAATTTCGGTGAAAACTCGTCGACGAATTCGCATATGATTTGACACCTTCGAAGTCACCGAATCGTTCGAGACCGTTAGTGAAACGAGATACGTTAATTGTTACGGACAAATTAGAAAATATAAACTTATACTACCACGTCGTCAAAAACCTATCGGAATATAAAATCGCGTATTATAATATTATCGTCGCCCAAATGGGGAAAAAAACATACGAACGCACAGGGACGATCACAAAAAAAAATCATGGGGGGGTGTAATCTTCAAAATTGCCGACTAGAAATTGAAATTCAAAATTTTTATTAACTATTAAGTTATTTTTAGTTACATTCTGTAAATTTATAATTTATTTATTACCTTATGTTTCAATTCTTAACAGGAGCAGTCGATGCTCGTATTTCCAAAGATATCGTGTTTTTTTAGAGTCAAATCAATATAATTCACGAACCATTAGAGATATGAAAAAATGTAATAAAATAAAAGTTATAGAAAATTTAATTTACTTTAAAATATGTAGTATTAAAAATATCGATATTTCTAAAGGTTAACGAAATACTTACGAAAATGTCGAAAATTTTCGTAAATATTGAAAAATGTAGTAAGTTCAAACTTAAATCACAAGTCGGCACGGGTTAACCTTATCTGATCGAACCAAAACTTTTTGTAGTTCGTTTTTATACATATAGGCACAATATTAGGGGGTGAGATCAAACATATTTTAAAATCAAAAATTAAGGAACACCCTAGTATGCGTGTTATATATATATATATATATATATATATATATTATATAGGTTTTTATCTTATGCCGACTGCCGATTCTCGCAGTCTCGCTATACTTTTGCGAATCCGCTCCATAACTCATTACGAAAATATTGAGTCAAATCAATATTAACAATGTATTTAATTTTCCTTTCCTCGTCTTAAAAAAAAAAGGTTTAATCAGGTGAAAATAAATTCGATTTTGCCGACTGAAAATCAAATATTGCCGAGTGGGGGGGTGTGACACCCCCTCATGACCCCCCTTCGGTTCGTCCCTGCGAACGCATCGAAACACTATATGATTGACTATAATAATAACGTCCGTATTGTTTTTGGACGCGATTCGTCTGAAAAAAAATATCATTTTATTACCTCTACACGGTCTACGCCTACGTTTTAAACGTTTCGCCGCATAATCTATATTGCTTGCGCGATCGATAGTTTTTTTCGATTTTTCCTTTTTTCGTCCTCTACCCTCCGCGGTCATCCGCGGAATCGGACGGAAATATTAGCGTACGCGCGCCGCTATTGTCCCGCGTCATCGCGAGATCTCGATTTCACGCGGCACGGGTCGATAATATTCGCATCGATATCATTATCGTTATATTTTCTCGACTGTATTACAGTCGGAGCGGAAAATTAATTCTTCCGACGTCTTCGTCGTCGTAACAAGAGTTCTTTGTTGTAGGTATAGGCGGGTCGCCGTCTGCACGCTCCGCGGGAGCTACTCGCGCGCCCGCGAGAATAATGATAACTACCGCGGGATTTGCCCGAGTTCGAATAACAAACAGCGGCGGTCTCCGAACGAGTCGCAAACGATATTTCTTCGCTCGAAAATCCCGAGACGTTAAAAGTAATCCGCGGAACCTGGTACGGTAATTTAACGATTCGCAAAAAAAAAAAAAAAAACTAGAGGATAGAACCACCCGCGGCCGGTGTCGATTTCAACGCGGCCCGCACATCGATAGTTTCTAAACTATGAAAAGGAATCATAAGAAAATAAAATCAACGCCCAGTTCGGACACTTTTCGTTTGCCGTATTTTATTTCTCTCGTCTCTTTAGAATATATCGTGAAAATTCTCGTCCCGTCGCCGTAGTCTAGACGACTGTCTCGCGCTTTTAAACGCGTTGAAAATCACTCCCGTTCTCGCCGGACACCCCGTCCTGTAAACGAATACAATTATATTGTTAAATGACGTACGTATCTCCGAACGAAAATACGTAATATTATAACCGATACAAGCTCGTCGGAAATTATTTTTAATCCTATTCTCGGACGGTTTAAGTTTAAGCTCACTAACACTCACGCTGTCGCGATAAACAGTGGGCACCCCTGTTTGTGACGAGCGATTTTTATAAACCTGTTTGTTTTTTTTTTTGGAAAGCTCTAGGAATTTCAAACTTTCCCACGTTCGACGACGAACTCTTTTCCCCCGCGAAGCGCACGGTTTAATACGATATTACGTATAGTTCGATATTATATTTCGAGCGATTTCATTCTCTCGCGTCGTTGTTTTTATTTACCGCGAGCGTTTTACGAGGGAAAAAATGTCGATTTTCCCGTACTTTTACACCGTAGCCGACGCATATTATGCGTGTGGATGGCGTCCGCGGTGACGAGAGTACAATTATTATTATTGTTTAGAAGGGGTCGTGACGTGTGCGCGCGCGCGCGCGCGCGTAATGTACACATCATATTATATAAACGACGTCGGTCGGTCATTGTGTTCGCGTCGAAAATTGACCGAAAATAGAGAGAGAGAGCGGTCACGTCGCGACGACGACGACGACCACGGTATATTATGTCGAACTAAAAAAACTATTCGAGTAAAAACAGTCATAAAAATAAAGATAGATATAACCCGCAACGTCATTCTTATCGTTTTTATCTAAAATATAAATGAAAATTATTTACCGATTTACATTGTTTTGAATTATATTTTCATAACATCAATTGTTCGTCTGCCTGACGGCGAATTTGAGAAAATAAGACATCTATCCCGTTACCAGTTATCCAGTTCGGTGTCGAGAGAACAATAAATTTCGGAGAAATTGATCTAAAAACGATATCGATAAGACCTACTCGGGTGTTATTTTTTATTCGTATCGTTTTTTGCAGTCATTATAAGTAAATTATAGTAAATCACGCGGCTCGAATTCGATTGAAAACATAAAGTAATACATACCAGTTCAGATGACAAATACGTTTTTCATCTTCGACGACGGGGAATTGCAAATGTTTCATCGAGACAACGCGTCGAGCGAAATGTATCTATATAGATGAATCTATCTCCGTCAACGGTAATAGGGACCGCGAAGGTATTAATTATCGTGGGTTCTGTGGACGGCGGTCGACTTAATAGTTAAATTTATTCGGCTATCGTATGATTATTATTACCGGCTCGCGGTCACGATCCCCCCCGCTCCCTGAGAAGTATCGAGACGACGTCCCCGAGGTCGGCGGTTATGGCTGATTATAAATTTAAGAAGCGCGCGCGCTCTGCTCCTCGGAAACGCCCGAATCATATTTTATTCTAATCGCCAACTGCGATTTCGCGGGCATTTATTACGGAACGATCGCGGCGGCGCGGCGGTGCGAAATCTGCATTTCCGGTTAGGATTGCGTTACGGCGGACGGCGGCCGCGAGAGTTTGCGCGATCGGGCGGGAAACGAGACGGTAAAAAATCCAAATCGATTTTAAATATTCAACGGGGGGGAATCGGCGGCGGCGAGGTTTAATTTCTCGCGGTGCTGGAAACGGCGTGTCGCGTAGGCGGGTCCGTGAACGTTGTACGCGGGAGTCGAGCATATAAAATATGCACGCGCGCTCGCCGCCGCCGTGACACGGTGCCGCGAGCTTTGGCCAAAACCGCGGAGAGCGCATTCCGATCGATAGCCGAATACGATATATGTACACATACGTAACGCGGCGGGTATAATATAACGCGCGAGAGTTTGGTGTCGGCCCCGAGGGCGATCCGAACGCGCATATATTCCGTCGTCCCGACACAACACGTCTCGTTAGAAAAATGTATAATTTTATACGAAAAACCGTTTAGAGTGAATTAATTATAATACATGAAAACAACACGGTGTAGTGTATTCAGTGGCGCAACCAAGGGGGGTGTTTTGGGTGTCTGGACGCCACCCCTTGAACCGTATAATAGGAAATTTATATTTAATTATATTCAATAACCATTGAAAAAAAATGTTCAATGTTTTTTAAAATCTAAATCTAGTGTTATAATTTATAACTGATAAATGTTACCAAGTCTTTTGTCCAGAGTTTATCGACAATAAATTGTACATAGTATAATACCAAATTTGGAAATGAATTGGGGAAATACTGTATACGCTACTGGCGGACACCCTCCTTGAAAAAATCCTAGTTGCGCCACTGAGTGTATAGCGAAACAGCGATTTCGTTTTGGGTGAAAAATAAAAAAACATATTCATAATAATTATAAAAAACGAACCCCTATTGTAAATGTGATTTTTTTACTTTTCGAGTTACCATACGAATACAATATTTTAAGTGCATTTTTCTACGATTTTCAGGACCCCACGCGACAACTGCACGTTTTCACAACAGTCTGACGAACATTGGTTAGGTATATATTGGATATACTCGTATTTTATACGTCACCGATTGCTTTACATTCTACTACCCGTGTTTACTACAACTATAATCGTTTTTCTTTTTTCAGCCAAACAATTTTTTAAGGCACCCGCAGAATCGAACTGGTGCGGTCACGCGGTCAGCTCGTTGTCGAGAGGAGTACATCCGTTTGAATTTCAAACGCGATCCGGCACGCGTGCGAACGGAACCGCCGCCGAACACGTCCAGAAATTTGTTAACGCGGGGCGCGATTTTCAGTCGATTCCCAGTCTCCGCGTTCTGCCACGCGTGACGGAAACAGAAACGTAGACGTTTTCTCGTCGGCAAAGACGGAGTGTTCAAATCGTTTATCGACAACACGCGTGATGGCGCCCGAATAGCCTATACCAGGGGTTCCCAACCTTTTTATCTTCGAGTACCACCAGCCACTTTTTATAATCAATACGCGTACCACCTTTTAACGTATATTTTTATTATTCATTCATTTTTTTTACATTTTTTATTATTTGATATTTATGAAAGTTATAGTACCGCGGGTTGGGAACCTCTGGCCTATACGAAGTGCCGCCGCGAGCAAATTCGAAGCGTCCAAAATTGTATTGTTTTTTTTTTTTCATAGAAACAACGAAATAAAAAAAAATCGTTGTAAATATATGGCTTTTCCATAATCCAAAACTACACAAACGCCGGCCTTAAATCCACGTTTATCGCGAGTGTTTGGAAATAATAAGCGCGACTCGAGTTTGAACGGGACGAAACGCGGATTTTGAAAAAGAAAGTCGAAACGTCGCGGTCGCGGCGATTTAAAATCGAGAGAAAAAGTCAGTCTCTTCGCTGGGCAACGAAAAATTCAGTACTTTATGATATTTTTCAACAGTGACGACTTTACGCGATTTAACTGTAGCGGCGGCGCGGCGGCGTAAACATCGTGTTCGTGCGGGCTCTGTTGTGGCCGCCATCGCGAAATCCTAAATTACGACGTAAAAAATATAAATCTACGAAAAACGGTAATGGTTCGAGTTTAATGTGAACCTAACCGGCTATTATAAAATGAAAAAAGACCGTTTCACTCGTTTCGGAGAAACGAAATAGCCGTTTTTGAATATATATGTATACATACTCGTATATATTCTGTATTCGGCTGACAATTCGAGAAGGTATATTTTATTTTTATTTTTTTAAAAACGCTATTTTCAAAAGCGGATAGGTAATTTCACTGATATATTATATTATATTATATACAGCTTGGTTGGTTTGGTCATCACGACGGATTCGCTTCGAAACTGCTCTGAACTCGAATTATGACCGTTTTGCGGTCTTGTTTTATGCTAAAAATAAGAAAACGGTCTGAATAAACGCCTCGTCGAATTCGTGATGGAACGAATTCGAGCAGAAAATTATGATTTTATTTCGGACGACGACAGTTGAAACATAATATTACGGACTTTTGTACAGAAATACAGATTGGAAAAAAAAGGCCCACAAAAATAGGTGTAGTAAAATAATTTTAGTTGCTCTTTAAAATATCAAACGTTTTAATTATCACACCAACACTCGATGACGTAACATTAAATTCAGTTATAGTTAATATAATATCGGTCGCGTTATATTTTCAATCTTTAAATGTCAAAACTCAAAATAATTGTTAAGGTTATTAATTCTACCGAGTACGAGACAATTTTGTATATTTCGGTGATTTTGTAAGAGTTTTATTAAAGTCACACACACAAATAAATCATATGTTATACTCGTATAAATATTAAAATGTAATAAATAATTTTCCATATTTTTAAACATGGTAAAAACGGCGTATGAAGAAACGTGTATTTAATTTTTGACGATTTTTCGATAGGGAATTATTCAACAAATGACCACCCCCATATGACACACGCTCGCTATCAGAAACCACTAGCGAAGTCGATGATAAAATCAGTTCTTAGAATATTATGAACGCTCGAGTTTCGTAGGATAAATCGAGATTGGAATGGTTTAAAAAAAGAATAAATAATAACTGAAAGTCTGCGAGAAAATCAAACAATTGGAAAATATATGAAATTACAGACCAGTGCGAGAATTGATAAAGTTTAAACACACGAAGCGTCGAAAATGGCGAACGATTTTCTATAAACAATCTCTCTTTTTTTTTTTATAAAAACAAAACATTAAGTACGAGTTATAAACAAGCGAACCGAGGAAAAGTTTTAAAAAGAGAATCATAAACAGTAGATATAGTGCAAAACGAAAATAACTTTTCGAAATTCTCGTTCGTTTCCTTTCGATCGTATTGGATAACAATTAGTATGAAATACCACGACAATACGAAACTAACGCGTGACATCGATTATTTGATTTGTATTTTTATAAAAAAAAAATACGTAATAATAAGATGATAATATTTAAAGACATTTTTGAAACTCTTTATTTAAGCGGTCATAATTGAAAAACGATTACAAACAAATTACGTTTTAAGTCTCTCAATTTGTATCGAATTTGATGTAGTTACTAATGAAAACTGTTAAACAATCGTAGTTAGGTTTTATTGTATTTCTATAATATTCCTCCTTTTCTGTAACGAGTCGCGACTTGAACACTATCATTCACTGCCATCGAGTTTTTTTTTCTAAAACGATAATATAATGTTGTTTTTGACGAACGGTTAGGACATTATTTGAACGTCGTTGCACGTACCTACTGCGCGCTATAGCAGTGACAGAATAGCATGGGATTTACGATTTGACGGCACTGCGCGGGTCACGTTATACGTCATGTTGTCCTGCGGTACAAACGACTTGCATACGACAGTGATCAGATGGAAACGCGCATAATATAGAGACAACATTGCATTGTGTGTGTTCGACGTTGCGTCGGGTTTGTTTCTCCGGCACAACGAACAGTCGAATCGCAAAATGTCATTCTATTTATTGACAACAATAACAACGCTCTCGCGTGGACGTTTGATGTAGAACGTACATGAATATTGAAACGTTGTCAGTCAACGACTCGTCCTACGGACCGCACATGAGGCACATGAGAATCAACGAGTTTAACGAGTCAAAGTCGAGTTGAAAAGTCGAATCGATTTCGTTACGTTTCTACTGGGCGGGCACGCGGCCGTTTTTAATCGTTTTAATTGACTCGATTTTGACTCGACTCGTTTGCACTTTGGCCCAATTAAAAGCAAAGTAACATTTTTTCTCGACTATATTTAGTTTCTAGTTTCTATTGACATACGTATGTGATTCTGTTACCGTTGGTTCTTAAAAGTTTACGCAAAAAAATAAAAATAAATTTATACATATTTTTCCATAATTTTTGTTGTTTTATTATAATATTATATTTCAATCGGATGGTAAAACGTTTAGAGTAAATCTTAATATATATAAATCTCGTGTCACAATGTTTGTCCTCAATGGACTCCTAAACCACTTAACCGATTTTGATGAAATTTTTTACACCGCGTGTAATTTGGTCCAACTTAAAAGATAGGATAGTTTTTTTTCAATATTTACGTATATGTGGCGAGCGCCGAGAATATTCTGGAACGGTTATATATCTATATATATAAAAATGGAGACAAAAAATTGGAAATTGAATCAGTTGAGAACGGCTGGGCCGATTTGGCTCAAATTTTTTTTAAATGATAGAGAATGTCGGGGAGCGGGTTTATAGCATAAATTATGGAGAAAATTAACCCTAAGGGGGTTAAAAGGGGTAAAAATGGAAAAAATCCTGAGTCAATGGAGCTTTGTGGTATTAAATTTTGTCAATAGTTTCATTTAATATAGCAGAGGCCCCATGGGAAAGGATTTTTCGAAATTCGACCCCTAAGGGGGTTAAAAGGGGTAAAAAGGGTGAAACTAGAAAAATTCGCCTGGCTGGAACTGCTGGAGCTTTGAGTATGAAATTTGGGCAGCAGTTTCGTTTTATATAGTGGAGACCCCATTGGAAAGGATTTTTCGAAATTCGACACCTACCGGAGTTAAAAGGGGTAAAAGGGGTAAAAATGAAAAAAAAAACTGATAAAATAAAAAGTTATACTGCACACGGGCGAAGCCGGGTTATTCAGCTAGTTTAATATATAAATCAAATTGACATTTTGATCGTGGACTTGATTTTAAATTCAATTGACGCTCGAGAAATGTCTGTTAGTTTCGACTGTCGGCTTAATTGAAAAAAAATAAAAATATCACAAACTCGACCGAGTCAACATAATGTATCATTAAATCGCCCAGGCTTGTGCATAATACATCGTTAGGCACACACAACACGGGAAAACAATTTACAAACACGGTCAATTTTGCATGCACAGTGTACACATAATACCGACTGCGCTCTGTCAAACAAACAGTCAACAAACGTTTTATTTAAACACAACTCATGAATATTATAATAGTGCATCGATACGGCGGCGTAATAATAAAATCAATCTTATCGTGTCGTCGTCATAACAATATAATTATTTAAAACGTAATATTGCCCCCGAGTTTTAATAAATAAACACGCGTGTCGTGTGTATAGGTAGTAGGTGCACACCACGTGGGTGGGTTTATATAGCAAATAAATAAAACCGTTTTTAAGTTTAATAAATTGTTTATTTAAAATTAATATCTGCTCACATCAACATAACAATGCTTAAAATTGTAGGTAGTGTGTCGACTACTACTTCTACGTTACAATCTAAAAAAATGTTCTATATCGTTTTGGTGAAAACGTTTGATATAGGTTTAGTACAGATCGTACGACTCGGCGTTTGAAGGTAAAAAAAAAAAACAAGAAAACAAGAAAACAAGAAAACAAGAAAACAAAAAGAAAATGACAATAATGTCGATCGTGTGTTTGTTTGCGCCGAATCGCTTAGGGGAGGGAGGAAACGAAGAAAGAAGACGGAAAAGATAGAACGAAACGAAGAAGTAAAACGGACAGAGACAAACAGAGCCGCCCAAAATAAATAATCTACGAAGCAACAAACCGTACACGTGTCTATGTATAAAATTAAAATTAAAATAATAATTTAAAATAAATATAAGAAAACACTAGAAAGTATAATACTATGACGTAATCCTACGCGGAAAAAAAAAAACAGTCTCATCGCGTCGCGTACGACGACGTGTTTGCGCGTCGGCTCGTCGCAAAGTACTTATTATAATAACACAAAAACGAAAATGAAACACGGGGGTAAAATCAATGTATCTGTGGAAGCTTTTGCGTCCCGGAGAGAAGGCAAACAACGTATATTATAACTTTTTTTTTTTTTTTTCTTCTTCGTATTTTATACATTCTACTCTTTTTAAACACTACGGCTTAAACATAATATACATATATAATATAATATCAATAATATATACTTTGACTAGAAATAATAGGTATTATTATTATTATTTATTTTTTTTTCTTTTTCTTTTCTTTTTTTTTTTTTTTTTTTATCGTAATAGGTAGTTTGTTTTTGCACTATTTGTAGTAAGTTTAAAGTTTTAAATTTTCAACATTCATAATCATAAAATAATGATGGATAAGTGTTTATTTTCTAACTTATTATTTATAATAATATTATAATATATATATATATATAAATATATATATATTTTTTTTAAACTAATACGGTCCAAACGGTGGGTCGCCCACGGATGTCGTCGTAACATAATATTATTATTGTTTATCAGGTATTGTATAACACGTATTTATTATATGGACGGCTGTATGATTTTTGATTAGTTTTTTTGAAAAAAAAAAACCGCTTTTGTGCTCTCTCGGCGACGCGAGTTGAAAACGCGTGTGAAATTATTTTTCCGCTCGGTATTTTATTCGAATATAACATTATAATATTTATATAGTGTCGGTCGGTCGGTGGTTCGGATCGGAAAACAAAAAACAAAAGACGGAAGATCTGTAAACGCTGAGAATCGGTCTCTCACGCCCGCGCGTGTCGTTTTTAGAATCGTAAATCGAGGTAATGCGCGCGCGCGCGCAAGTCTGCTGCAAATGTACGTAAAACTGTCTATAATATAATCAAATCGAAACTATTTACATTATCACAGAAAAAAAAAACGAAAATAATAAATTAAAATGGCACGTGAAAACTAAAACGATAGGTAATGAAAATGAATATTTAACAAACGGTTCGAATTACGAATACATAGAACATAATATTATTATAATAATTAGAATAATATATATTTAATATATTATCATGTGCGTATAAATGTTTGAAGTAAACGTGTAATTTTGCTTTACTATAATAATATTATAATATACGTAAATTATATATTATTATTTAATATTTATTTTATTTTTTTTTTTTTATGGATATAATAATTAGGCCTTGTTTATAATATAATACACGTGGTAACTGTGGGTGGGGACGTTTCGTTTGGGAATAGGTTAAAATTTAATTTGAAAAAAAAAAGAAAAAAAGAAAAAAGAAAAAACTACATTTTTCATAACGTATAAATAATGTACAAGTGTTACAATAATATAATAATATATAGTAGCTCTCGTTTAAGTGTAATAATCGCTATAAGATATTGAAAAACATTGGTAGTAGATATGAGGATTATGTACACAAAAATATGGAAAATAAAATCGAAAGCGATAAAATATTGATATCGAACTAAAAAATTAATAATAATTAACAATTAGATTTAACAAAAAAAAAAAAAAAATGTATATACTCGTATATATATATATTATATATTAATGATAATACGTCGATCTAAAAGGGAAATCGCTTAAATAATAAAATATTATTATCAAAATAGTGATAAAATCAATTAGGAACATTCAGAGAAACACGCGTGTAGACTGTATAGAGCGAAATCGGAAACATATTAATTATTAATCAACAGCGGCAATTGTCGTATAAAATATATCAATATAGGAATAATAACGTAGGTAATGAATTAGCACGGGTTTTTAGTAGCGCGACTTTTTTTCGTCGGTCGTCTATTGTTTTATTTTATTTTCTTCGACGCGATCGGTAATAATGTCCGGAACACACACACACACACACACACACACACATATACTTGCAATTATATTATAGCGTCGAGGTTCTAATACCAAAAACAACCACTATTCGGTTATATAAAGGAGAAACGTGTAAGATTTTTTTTTTTTTTTTTTGTAATTAAATTTACTCTAAAAGCTTGTTGAGAAAAAACAGAATTCGATCTAGACATCAATTATACGAGCTATTCGGTTCTATTTGTTTATTTTTTCTTCTTCTAATCTCTAGTAGAAGTGTGTACTATTTTGAAATAAATCTCGATCGATTAGTTCGGGAACGAGTGGAAAAGTATTAAAAAAGGACTCTCTGAAGATACGTTTAGAGTAGCGGATGTAACCGATAAGTATGGTTAGATCGATCAGACGTCGTCGTCGTCGTCGTCGTGTGCGCGGCGTACGCGCTTTATTTTACAAACTAGTAATAATAATAATAATAATAATAATAATAATAGTAATAATAGTAATGATAGGGTCATAACCGTCGTGCTTGTTCAACAACCCGAAACAACAACCAAAAGTTTTTTTTTTTTTTTTAATATCTCGTCGAAAACCGTCGATTGTTTTTTTCTCGTCGTTATTGTTTTTATTATTTTTTTTTTTTTTTGCTCATTTTTCTCTTAATCGTTATAGGTACACAATAATATTATTATAATAATTAAACTTCACAACCGTACGTTTAAACCACTACGCGGGAGAGACGGTAATATTATATTATTACGCGGCGTAATATTTTTAACGAGACTAAGCGAATCCGACGATTTTTTTTATTATTTACTTATTAGTTTTCGCCGACTTCGACTGCCGCCCTCCCCCTCCCCCTCCCCCGGGTGGTAGTAGTGTGGTAGTGCGGTTCGTATCGTCGACAACCTTTGAATTAATTGACTCATTGTGCGCGCGACAGGACGAGGAGGAACACGGAGAAGAGCGAGCAGGACGCGAGACGGGATCGTCGCGCGTGCGTGTGCGCTGAGGTGAGACGGCGTGTAAACGTGTGTGAGGAGTGTGCGTGACGACGGTTACTGCGGGTAACACCGGGGGAAGGATTGGGATGTATGTTACGGGGGAGACTGCGAGAAATCAGGCGTTCGACTCTTTCAGGTTGTCGAAATACTCCATCAGCTGCTTGTAGTCCATGCCGAGGTTCAGGTCGTCCAGCTTGATCGTGTCGCCGCTGCCACCGCCGCCGCCCTGCTGGAGCTTTTGGTCCGCGGAAGCCGCGGCCGCGGGATCGAAAGCGAACATGGGGTTGCCGATGATGGCCGCCCGTTTCACGTCCATCGATCTCCGGTTGCACGTCTCCACGAACAGCGGGTCCGAGTTCCTCTCCGGCGCCTTGGGATGGCCGTTGCCGTTGCCGTTGCCGTTTCCGGTGCCGTTGCCGTTGCCGGTCGCCGACGATCTGCCTCCGCCTGCGGCAAAAAAAAAGGCGAGAAAATATTACCGTGAAAACCAGCGAGGAAAGAAAAAAAAACGAACCCCCCCCCCCCCCCCGGGCTCTCACTTTGAACAAAAAACGACACTCCCTGCGAAAATAAAAAGTAAACGGGAAATCCGCCGTTCGAAACTTCCGAATGTCCTTCGCTCCTCGTATTCCGACAAGGGCGGCGTTCGTACCTTCGGTACGGGTTTTCCGAGAAAACAACAACAGCCGCGCTGACGACGCGCAACGAACTTATTCGGGGGTAACAACAATATTATCATCTTTTATACGAGATACAATAAAAGGATAACACTATATTTTGAATGAGAACAAACGAGGACGAAATAAATTTACGTCTGCGCACGACGGAAAACTTCGGACTTTCTGAAAACTTTTCGACTTCCACCGTCGGAATAAAAGAACATCGATTACACGCGCCCATTTCCAAGAAGAAAAAAAACACTTTATATTTGAAATCGTCGTAACGCTACACGTACATTTACACGTAGCACTCTGTTGGATTCTAGTCCGAAAAAAACAAAAAAAAAAACATTAAGCAAATGTCTCGAAAGTCAGTCGACGAAAAACCAAAAATTAGACGGAACATTATACCTTGACTCCGATTGCGATGATGGTGATGGTGGTGATGATGACGTTTAGGAGGCGGCGGCGGCGCTTGTTCGTCGTCGTCGTCGCCGACGTTTTCCGCGTTCAACTGCGACCTGTGCGGCGGCACCGGTGGCCTGTAGTCGGCCGGCTTCTCCAGGTTCTGGTCGTTGGGCGTCGGGAGCCTATAAACGAGTAATAAGATTCAGTCCTGATTCTAACAGATATAGCAGGACCCGCCCCCCCTCCCCGAGTCGCGCAGAGAAATATCCTTTTTTAGTGCGCCTATAGGTACGTATTATACGGGCGGTACATGTTCTCCGAAAATATCAAATAATTATCGATACATGTGACATAACAGTATATTTAATTCGACAATATTCCATTTCGACGACGACTTTTGCAAGAGGAAAAGTTTTCGCGCTTCTCGCGAGAAAACGAATTTCAGCGAGTGGCCAGTGTACGTTCGGTCAGCGGAGGAAAATTCTCAAGTAGAATAAACACCGACAAATCGAGTAGAGAGTTGTGCGCACGTAATATTTTATTGTGATACACGTGACACGCGTACGTCGTGTTTTCGTCCGATTCGTTTTTCGCGGCGGCGGCGGTGGTGGTGAAAAGTTTTTACTCGTCGAAGAAGCCGACGAGACGTTATTGTTATTTTCTAATAAAAGTCGAAATTATGTTGTCGCGCGGCGAATTAAAATAAAACCACCGGATGAAAAACGCCCGCGAGTTCGGGTAACTTTTTAGTTACGTTCAATATAATATAATATTTATACGCTGGAACACGGCGGCGAACGCTGTAGTCGGACTGTTTTTTTTTTTTTATTGCTCACGGTCTGAACCAAAAAATTATAATAATAAAACACACGGATACGAAAGTGTAACGCGGCGATATTTTATTATTATTACCCCGTTTTGTAAGAAGCAGAGTTTCGAGTGGCGCGCGCGCGCGCCAACGAATTGAAAATGTGTTTTTAAATAGAAAAATTTGAATTATTTAGTCGAACGACGCGCGACGGTGCTGCGACGCGCGACGGTCGGTAAATTATTTATTTATCTAATCTACATAAACAGATACTAAAGTGGAGGGAATAAAAATAAATAGCGTCTTCGTCCGGCTTTTACTTAATAAAATACACGAATTACACTGCAACTAAAAAAAAAATAAAAAAAATAATAATAAATAAATAAACCGTCGCCGAGTATTCCCAATAAACTCTGAGACCTATTAACGTTCTCATTTATAATAATAAAACATTTATTGTGTGTTTCTCTCTCTTTTTTTTTTCTTCTCTTTTTATATTTGAAATAAGGTGATGTAGGTGTATTAACTACATCGCATTGTATTTTGAATTATATTAACCGACACTACAAAAACGTAGTAAAATCCTATCCACGAAAAAAACAAAAACTGTTTTATAGTACTCGGAAACGTTACTTAAGTGTTGTTTACAAAGGGTATATAGTAGAACAATGGGGCGACAAGTAAACTTTTTAGGGGAAATTCTAAATGAATTAATAATTATATATTATCCAAACTCGCGAGTATTTTTTTTTATTTTATTTATTTTTTTTATTCGCGTTTTTTGACAGCACAGTGCCGATGATTAATTTTTAACGAGCTAGGAGGGGTTGTTTTTTTTTTTAAATTTATGGGTACCTAACTATAGTCGGCGAAATTAAATATTAAACTAATTCTCGTCGAAACGTCTTATTACGAGAGTAAAAAGTATGCAAGCGTATCGAAGAAAACATAAAAAACACGAACTCGAGTGTTCGAATAGATCTGACGACGATTTGCCGATGTGAACGGCGACCCGCAAAAAAAAAGGAATCCCACCGGCCAATGCCGAACCGACAAAAGATTAAATGCCGCGCGATTCGAATAACGGCGGCTCGTTGCTCGGAGGTTGAATAAAACCATGTCGTCCGTCTCGTTCGCCGTGAAATACTAACGGGATCCCGTGTGTCGACGACGACGACGGTGCGTTTTAATCAAATCGAAGTTCGCGGAGTTTGAATTCGCGTGTCGCTCTGGCTCTAGTGTAGACGATTCGTTTCTCCGCGGACGTCCGCCGGCTACGACGACACATCAGATCACACAGAATTACCGCCCCGAAAACGAACGGTCATTTATCGCAAACGGTACGGAGCCAATAACGATTTCGAGTTCGCGAGCCCGTGGGCTAGCCGTTGTCGTTTTTGGATTTCGAAAGTTTCGAGCGACGACGGCGAATGGATAAAAATCTCGTTTCGCGTCCACTCGCACACGTCTTTATAACGCAGAACGATAGTAAAATATAGTATTCGAGAGAATTCTCTCGGTCTCGCTCGTAGATCGAAAATAATATTAATCACGCCGCGGCGACAACGACCGCGACTGCGCACAGTGGTCTGAAATACAATTCTAGATGGAAAAAATTAATTTCTTTTAATTTTTAGTATAATTAGTTATGCAATAAATCAAAATTACATGATTTGAGATCGGTTGTTTCAAATTATGAATCAGTTTTGATTTTCGTCACAAGGGGGAGGGAGGGGCTAGGGGTATTTTTTTAAGAGTAATAAAAAGTATGTATTTTACATCATATTATATGTTTTTAAGGCTGCTTAATTCAAATATCACATCAGTTTTGAAGATAGCCCCCAGGGGAGGTGTCTAGGGGTCATTTTTACATGTTTCAAAATGTGTGTATTTTACATCAACTCATATAATTTTAAAATTGCTAAATTAAAATATTGCATTAGTTTCGAAATTATTTCTAACTAAGTCCTCTCTCAATGTTACAACTTATATTAAGGGGATAATTTTTTTTAATTTTAAAATATATTCAAAGTTGTTATAGTTTATATTTTTTTAAATGATCGTCAATTTCTGTATCATTTTGTGGTTCAGCGTTGCCGCTAGAACTCGCTAGAAAAAAAATTATTAAAATTACAGACGCAAGTGGACGCAAACCAAACTTTGAAAATATCATTAAGTAGAATAAGTACTATATAATCTATGTAATATTTAATGATTAATATTAATTAATTAATATATATTCACTATGAAAGATTAGTACTTTTTGTTTTTACGATTTTTCTGATATTTTAATTATACTTATAGCATGAAGTTTTAAAATATTTCAAATATAATACTTCCCAAAATTTTCGAAATCCATGTTGAAAATATAAAATTAAGTTTAAGTTAAGTTTTATTTTTAATTCACAAAGAATGAACACAAAACGCTAAATGAGTCGGTTTATCGAAAATTCAATAATTTATATGTTTTCTTTACATATTATCGCAATATTCTTATCGAATATCGAACTCATTGTTAAAATGGGTATTATTTTTACAATCTATAGTACATATATATTCGTATAAAATCATAATATTGCAATTTAATGACATTATAAAATTGTGTTTTTTCTACCTAAAATTGAAATTCATACCACTGTGCTGCGCCCCGATTTTCGGTTTTAAGGGTGGGGGGAGGGGAAATAGGACGATCGCGATCCATATACTGGTCGGGGGAAGCAAAAACTACCCCGGGCGAGATTGGAAACGCGCGTTGCGATGTGCGAACGACGACCGAGACAATATAGCGATAAAACAGTCGTCGTCAGCGCCCAGGCGCGCGAGGCGGCCTCGTCCGAAAACGAGCGGACACGGAAACTCCGGCGAGTTTCGTCTAGAGAGAGAGAACGAAAACAGTGTGTTATAGAGTTAACGACGACGACGTCACGGTTCGATTGTTTTATTATTTAATTTTATATCCGCGCGACGTTTCGGTTGTACGACGCAATATCCCTCGTCGACACCCGTCCACGAATCGTGTCGAACCGATCGATTAGACCGGCGCGGCGGCGGCGGAGGAGGAGACGATTATGTGAACCGGACGGGAGACGGTAACGATTATACTAATTCGTATCGGGAAAAGAAAAGAAAAAGAAATACGTGTAATTTGCACCGAAATTAGAGAAATAAAATATCGGCGATTTCTTTTCTTTTTCAACGCAACTCGGTCTACTCGACGCATAATGAGACTTTACAGTTTATCGATTAGAACGACGACGTTAGAAACGTATTATAATAATATTAATATTGTAATGTTATTGAAAACGATTCGATCCAAAACACACCGCTTCTGTATACGCTTGTTAGTAATAATGTCAGACCGGGTCGAGACGCTTCGCAATTGTCTCCGGTTCCGGGGGATATTCGTAAAAACCGGAATTTTACCACTTTTTACCCATACCGGCACAAATGGGATTTCAAAAAAGAAACGTTCTCGCGGTACATCGTTGATTTGTCGAGCAAATTACGGGCGCGGCAAATCGCACACGTCCGAACGCGGGCGGGAAACGATATTATAACGGCATCGCGGTCATATCCCCGGATATATACGAGTATACAATTAAACATCGCGAGAGAGCAGACGGCGAATTACTATCGTTGTTTATTATATACACTGTGAAACAATTTAATATACGCACTGCTGCGATGTCGCGCATCATTATTACCCGGAAAGCGTATCACGTCCGGATCGAAAACCGAACGACACATGGTCTTAATTGTTTCTCTGCGGCACGTGCGCAGCTCCCGCGTCCGGTGGCGTATTCGAGGGGCGGAGATCGCGAAAAACGGTAGGAAGACCAAGTGTACGTATACATAGAGAGCAGTACGTCGCGGGCACGAGGTCGGGCAGTTTTCGCGGTCAGTAAAAATAACGTACAGATAGTTAACACGGAACCGGAGAAATCAAACGCGAAACGCGAAATCCTCGCGGAACGAGTGAAACGATATGAACGCAATAAAAATCGCGATTCGTGTTAGTTTCGAATCACATATTATTATTTATCGCGCGTCGTTTGCCGATCGACGAGGACGACGGTTCGGAAAGCACAGCAAACATTCCGAAACTCACCTGTTGCGCAGTTTTCCGGAGACTCACTTGCCCGTCGTCGTCGCTCGTCTTCACTTCTCTTCGATTTCCAATCGCGTTAAAAGAAAACACAAAAACCCCGCGCGATCTCGAATCTCCCCCGGCCCCGAGGGTTCCCCCCCCCCATTCTCGTCGGACTTTTCGCGCGGGTTCTTACACTTTCCACAGCTTGTTGAAAACGATATTGCCGTTGGACAGCCGGTCCTTGACGCTGTACGTGGAAGTATTGATCGGCGGAGGAGGATTTCGTCCGCAAGCCTGCTGTTGCGGTTGCTGCTGCTGCTGCTGCTGCTGCTGCTGCTGTTGGTTACCACAGTTACCCGCGGGGCCGCCGCCGTCCACGCCGTAAATCGGATTCGACATAATTCTCATGTTGTGCTCGTTGACCGGCCCGTTGCCGTTGCCGTTGTTGTTGTTGTTGACGTTGTTGTTGACGTTGTTGTTGTGGTGCAATTTGTTGCTCATGTACGGCACCAGCATGCCGGACGAACGTTCCAGCGTAGATCTGCCCAGCCACACCCAGTCGTGGGCGTTCATAGTCGGTTCCTCCGGCAGAGGTTTGGTCCCGCCGACACCGCCGCCGCACGCGTCCTTTGTCCCGTTCACGTTTCCCATGAACGATTTCGCTGTAAAAAAAAAATAAAATAAAAACGCTATACACTGTAGTATATTATTATCTAGGTTTTCTAGGGTAGGTACGTAGAATAATTATCACTGTTTGTCACCGTGAAAACCGACACCGCCGGAAACGACGAGCGCTGTGTCACCGTCGCGGCCGTTATCGATACGATCGTTACACATACGCACGCGTACGTCACGACGACGGGGGTCATCGATTAATCGCGCCATATCGACGGCCGCGCGACGGATTGGGAAAATTCACGCCATCACATAAGGACGTCGACAGAATCCTTTTAGAGTTTCTTTCGAATGGTAAAAATAGCCCCCTGACCAGGACGGCTAATGATAATCCGTCATCGTTTTTGGTTTTAGCGTTCGTGTTTACACGTCACTATTTCATTTGTCTATCATTTTACGAGTCTCTATATTTAGAGAAACACACGTGTGAGTGATCAATAAATCCACGATATTTCACTCGTTCTACTTCTACAAACTTTTAATTTAAAACTCGATAGAAAATACCGTTGTTGTAAAACGTATTCCTCGGGGATAGATTATTGTTTTTGCGATGAATGCGACGTGATCGACATTCCGGACAGGAGGGTGTACTACACGGTTTTTTTTTTTTTTTTAAATAAACAAAAACAATGACAAGTGGATATCGGATTGCGTTTGCGTTCGAAACGGCGAGCGACGTACAACAGTGTCGCTGTTCGATGAGTAGGTACTCACTCATCAACGTGGTGGTGGGCATGTCCAACGAGTTCTGTTTGTACTTGGAAGCGTAGACGACGCAGGATATGACGAACGCCACGATGGCGAAGCACAGGGCTGCCAGCAGCGTGTACATGCCGAGTTCGAACGGGCTCACGTGAGCGGGCACTTTGTGAGCGTGCACGGTCGTGCTGCCGACGCCGCCGCCGCCGACGCCGACGTTGCCGTTGCCGTTGCCGTTGCCGTTGTGCTGTCTGGCTTGCACGGTCGGTTCGTCGTTGTTCTCGTCCTTGATGCCGGACGATCCTGGAAACGGTCGGAGGATTATTAAGGTGTGAAACGGCAACGCGCGTCGATTGGCGGGAGCCGGAGGGGTGGATGAAAGTCCTGCGCTTTTGTCGGCCCCCGTTAAAACGCGGCCGCGCGACGGCGCGGAATCGGTGTACCTACGCAGCAGCAGAAAAGGTTTTTCAATTAAAAACGTTCGAGACTGTTATCGCGCAATATTCGAATAACCATAAACACGCTATTATGTAAATGAAATTCTATATTATACACATTACAATAATACGTATGGTTCGGGCCAAAACAATAAATCGTATTAATCCGATTCCGGCCGCGCGCATGTGCGTGTTAAATTCGTTTTAGCGCCGCGCGCGCATTGTGCGGTTCTCTCTAACGTAGTCGTTCGAACACACAATGCCGCGGCGAAAGTTGGTTATTTAAAACGTAGTCGCGCCGGCGGCGTGTATAAAAGCGGTTTTAAGTGCTTTTATATTGGATTTATCGCGTCGCGCAATAGTCGAAAATAATGAAACGACGAGTGACAAAAGAACAATGCCGATTGCCCGTACTGTACCTATACGTATAATAATATACGAACGTACTTATATACTTACTCGCTAAATATTAGCGACGGCGACGACGACGCTTTTGTCGACTATGATAAAACGTATCGACGCGTTGCCGCGTAAACGTTGCGAAAAATACACGAATATAATAAAACACGCGCTCAAACCGTTTACGATAGAAGCCGATCGACGGCGGCGAATGTGGTGCGCGAAAACGTCACGAACGAATATTAAGTGCCCCTGTACACGGTCAAATTATTTGTCAAATTTTTGTTTGACAAACGTGTTTGTCAATTTTTTTTGAAAGTGTGCAAGCTTGTTCGACGTGTTTGTCAAACAACGTAAAAGTTTGACGTGTTTGATGGAAATTTTGATTGACGGTGTGTTTGTCAAATCTGTTTGGACAGTGTGCAACGGTAATTATTATCAAATAAAATCTCAGTTATCGCTTTGAAACCATGGAGAACACGTGGTGCGATTAATGACAACAATATTTCTGAAAAAGAATTTCTTTTACAATTTATCTCCATATTATATCATGACATGCCAATGCTTTGGAGAATAAAATCAAAGGAGTACATGGATAAACACAAAAGAATCAATGGAATAAAAAACATGCCAAAAACGCCTTATCTGTATCACTCATTATTATTATAATGACAGAAAGAACGTCACACGTAACACGAACGTCACTCTTCACGGCAAGGCGAAAACCGAAACTATGGCCAAGTTTAACATATTTATTTGATCTATTGGTTTGATCGTGTGCGCTTTTGTTTGATGAAAACATGAAGTTTGACAAACAAAATTGACAAACAAATTTGACCGTGTACAGGCCCCTTTATATTCCGCGGACTGTCGTAGAAATTAATCGTGTTTCAAACGCGTCCGGGGGGTCAGCTCGTCGCGTTTAGTACGGAAACGTCGCGAGTTTTTCGCGGATTCCGACCCGACTAAACTAATATAAATCGTATCGCTCGAGGAGGGGGAAAAAACACGTATATGTATAACTACTAAACTAAAGTTGAACGATGAAAAACGAGAAGACGCGGCGGCGGCGGCGGCGGCGGCGACGACGACGACGTTTTCGTAAACGGGACCGAGTGAAAACGTAGCGCGCAATAACGTCACAAAGCGAAAAAGTAAACGAAAACGGAGCAAACAAAGGCGGGGTAAAAAAAAAAAAAAAACGACGACGACGGACTAATGCGTTGTCAGTTCCGTTTCTCGGAAACGTCACGGTGAACTTTATATATTAACCTATAACCGCGTTCGCGGAAAGTGTAATGCGATTTGTGTTCGCGTCCCCCGACAAGACGTTTCGCGTAATCTCATTTGCGCCCGCGGAACGAGACCGCCGCCGGCGAATCGAGGACACGGGATTTAACCCGGAGTATAAACCCGGTGAGGGCGGGTTCGAAATCGATCGCGGGCCGAAAATTCGGGAAACGAAAAGAGAAAACAGAAATCGACATTAATAATAATATATCGTTTTTCGAATCCGACTCTGGAGTCCGAGACGTCGACGACGAGTCTCGAAATAAATATCGTAATAATTATTATTGTACGCGTATTATGATGTACGCGCGTCAGACGAGATTCCGTGTGAAAATCGTCCGACAGTAAAACCTCTCGGGACCGACAAATTTTTCCGTCAGAGAGAGAGGTAGAATTATTTCACATGTTATTGACGTTTTCCGTTATAAATAGATGTTTACTGTTGATTTAACACGGCTCGTCGATTTATGATTTTATCGATTTTTTCAGTGTAACGTATTTGCGGATTTAACCCGTCATGACTCGCGCGTAGAGAGATTCGCTCACCTTGTATATTTTATCATAAATGTAATATTTTAAGAACAAATAATTAATAAATCATAAAATAAACTAATTTTGAACGTTTTTTTATAAATATATTGAAAAAAATGAAAATAATTATATGAAAAATTATTAGAAAAATGTAATTTTATAAACTCAATATTTCCTCAATATTTCGTTCTCCAGTTATTGTATTGTCATCATTTTCACTATCATCACTACACGAATCATTTAGTGATTCTATATCTTTATTTGACCACGAAATAATTGCCTCACTCGTACTTTTGAAGAATAGAATAAACGGCAAAAAAAGTAAAATATTGAATAAAAAATAATAACAAGTAAAAACGACAACATGAACGCGAAATTCAAACGCTATTACTCGCGCGTAAAGGAAATCGCTCACAAAACACGACTAGCTGATTTCAGAATGCAATAGGTTTCCTCATCGGAACGTTTAAGTACCCCTTAAAAATGATAAATCAATTTTTAAATATTTCGTCATAAGGTACTATGAATTTGGGGAAAATATAACGACAAACAAGCAAGTGGTTACCAACTTAAAAACAATGTGAGGGAAATTCTCACACGCGAGCAATGACGGGTTAAATAATTTTAGCTCGTAAATTAATTTTCCAAACGCATACCGAGCGTCTTATTATTAATAAACAGTCGAGTTTTCGATAAAAAAATATTTCACCGAATATGATAATAATATATAGATTGGGACGATAATTGTGATGAAACTGAGTGTTGTAAAATATAATAATGTGTTCAGTGCAACTTAAAAAATAAAAGAGCGAATAATTTTAACGAGTTTTGGTTTCGACTCGTATAAATTTATTAGAAAAGTACACGAATTTAATTATTTGGGTTACGGTTCTCTGGGTACTATAGTAATCTGTATCTCGTCCAAGTCTCGCGTACCTCGCGTTTTTATTTTTAATTCCGAGCGAACCGGACCGACCGAGTCGGAGCGTATTGATTTTACCGCGTTGTCTATTTATTTTTTTTAATTATTTTTTTCTCTCCGTCACCGCATTATGCGTAAAAAAAAAAAATTTGGTCCTCTTGAAAACTTCAGAATTGGTTATACTGGTTGTAAATTTCTACTCTCCGGAGCTTTAGGGATATTGATTTTTAAATCCCTTCAAACGTTTTCGAAATAATCGCCAAACTGACGGGGGGAAAAAAAAAAAAAAAACATTTATACTATACGGCACACCACCGGTTTTCGACGACATTGGATTTTATTTTCGGTCCCGACACTCAAACAGTAATAACCGTAGAGACCAGGAAGTTTTCACCGAATATTTTTGTTTCCGTTCTCAGGAGACATTGTGATTTTCAAAAGATTTGAACTTGTTTTCTCGTACTTTTCATAGACACTTGAAAATGTCGAGTTTTCCGAGTTCGTCGATTGAATAATATTTTTTCGTCGAAAATTTAATATAATATTTAAACGCGAGTCGACGGACGAGAAAAACACACAATACATACATATGGGCAATAATTTTATAAGCTTTCGAAACGCCGCGCCGTTCGATAATAACACGCCGAAAACGTGCGAATTGTTCGTATATACTTAGAAAACCGTTTTTTCGGATGCGTTTTTTTTTTTTAACCGATGCAGGGGCATTTATCTATCAAGCTAAAGATCTGATTTAGATGGTCTGATTTTTTCCTACATTTGTAATCATTTTTCTGATAAAATTTACGTATTTTTTCCTAAAATATAGCGAAATTTTCTCTCATACGTAAAATGCTTATTTTTTTTGTGACATAATCTTATTTTAACTTATAATAACGAAATATTATTAAATATATTAAATTATTTTAATACAAACTATTACTAATATATTTAAACAATAATAAATGTAAAAATAAAGGAGCCTTGCCTTGAGTATTTAGTAATAATTAGTGTGGAAAAAAGTCACGACCGGTTTCGATGAAAAATCATCGTCGGGTGTATAGAGCGCGCACTAGTCCTTTATTAATTGTATTTTATTATTGTTTATGAGTAGAGGGAACGGATTTGAATGCAAATTGCATTTTTTTCTGAATGTCCGAAAACATTGGTTTCCAAGCAAAAAGTTCATTTCATACATCAAAGAATTAAAAAATGTAACTTTTATTTTGCATTTTTTTGCATTTTTAAGACTTTAATGCATTTTTAGAGCATTTTTTGAAATTTTTAGTTCGTTTTGTGGTTTTTAAGTCATTTTTTCAACATTTTTTCCAATTATTGTTGACACGTGTAGACATAAAATATATACATACAAGTTACAACAGATTATTGCCCACATTAAGGTAAAGATAAGATACGATAAACTATTTATCTAAATATTGTAATTTTGTATTGCACTGTTGAATTGAGTCGTTACTTCATCGTTTAGTATCGCGTATAGCCTCGTCGTTAACGTTTTCGAGTTACTCATAAATTACGAGTATTAAGTATTAACCTTTGAATATAATATTACTTTGTTTATTTATTTTATAATTTCAATATTATGGGCGCTGTTTTGTCGTCAGAGCGTTACGTTAAATAACTGAAATACTCACCACCCGCCGCTGCGGCGGCCGAATCCTTGTTGCGATCCTTCTTGTCCCTGGGCGGTCCCACGTTCAGCACGCCGCTACCTCCGCCGCCTCCGCCTCCACCTCCGACTCCTCCACCGCCTCCGTCGTTTTGCACGAACTGTTCGACCGGATACGGCGACGACGAAAAGTCCACCTGCACGTCGGCCGTCGTCTCGCTCAGCACCGTCGACTGCACCGTCTTGCGGCCGCCGCCGCCGCCGCCGCCGCCGGCGTCCACCTCGTGGCGGCCGCACGCGTCCGGCGGGCCGAACGACACGCGCAACAGTTGTCCCTTGCCCGAGCCGACGGCTATGACGCGCGGGTGCGGCGAGGCGGCCATCGGCGCGAACGCCACCACGTCCGGGTTGGCCGACTCGACGCGCAGCGCGTAATCGGACGCGGCCACGCTGCGCAGCGGCGTGCGCGCGCCGTCCGAGAACCACAGGTCCACGTCCAGCAGGCCCTCCTGGTACTTGGCCGTCAGCCGGCGCGTCACCGACGTCTCGGCCACGTAACAGTTGTCGTCGGCCGCGGCCGCGGCGTCCGGGCGCACGTTCAGCTGCAGCCCGGACACGACGCTCACCGCGAGCCGGGCCACCGTCACCTTGTCGCTGACCACGCGGATCTCCTTGGACACGAGCACGTGGCCGGACAGCGCGGAAATCACCTGCACCTCGGCGCGCCCGGGGTTGTGGCCGCGCACCACGCGGCCCGTGATGGACGCGACGCGCGGGTCGGACGAGCGCAGGTAGTGCAGCAGCAGGTCGGTCACCTTCAGCCACGTGCGCCGGTTCACGAAGTAGCTCACCTGCCCCGAGTCGTGGTCCGTCGCCTTGAACCGCGCGTAGATCTGCGGGCCGAAACGCGAGTGATTATTATTTTAACAGGTTAAGCGCCAAGCCAAAAAATTGAGTTATGAATATAGCGCCATGTAGGGTCTATTGACCCGTCGTCGATGTGACTTGTAAATAGCGCCACGTAGGGTTTTGAAGCCCGTCATGCAGTACTTGTCTTTGTCGCCACGTAGGGTCTCCAAAACCTTCATTTCACATGTTTTCTTATGCAATTCAAATAGTGGGTGGCCTGTAGGGCAAGTTTATTAAAATACCCCGGCGTTTAAAAATGGCCAAATGTATAAATAGAATATTTTTGGAAAATTTCTATCTTTATCGATTTGTAATCCCACGATTAATTCGTCAGTTTTAATAATAATTATTATTAATCATAATCTTTATTACTGTGATATAATATGTGGTAAGCCTATTGTAATATTACTACGATACAACACAGTCGGTTGATGAACGTGTTGCGTGATTGACAATTTATTATTTGTATATTTTAAAATGGACGAACGCATAGTTAATTGGCTGAATAACAGTGACTTTGAATTTGATACAGATGATAGTGAGGATGAGGTAAAAAATAATATAAATATTGTAACAATAACACTAAAAATTGAATAAAGGATCTAAATGACCCTACGCTTGTCATTAACGCCACGTAGGGTTCTGAGATCCATCACATTTTTTATGTGTGCATTCAATTCAGATAAAAAAGTTAATCAATAGTTAATATGAGATCAAAAGTGATAATTGTCTTTCTTTTCGCTGAAATGTAAAAAAATATTTAGACAAACCTACTGAATTTGATAAGAATCGATATGACAAGTCGAATGAAAGGCCAATAGACCCTACGTGGCGCTTAACCTGTTTTAATATCATACGGTGTGGGAATAATTCGTTTCGTTCCCCGTCGATCCGATATTTCAGTGTGAATATCGAGTATCAATAACCGGGGGGCCTACAATAATTTAATATTAAACTATTTAGGTAGAAATCCGCCGCGGTTTCGATGAACGAGAACAATACGACAAATTTGACATTTCCACGTGATAATTTCGTGTGAACTCGAATGAGCGTTAAAAATGTGAGAAACGTAACAATTTGTTGTATTTTTATTTAACTACGAATTTTCGCTCTCGTTCGTTGAAAGTACAGTCGATTTTTTCGTGCCATCAATAGTAGACGAAAAACGAGAGAATACGAGTAGGGAGATGAGATGAGACATGTTTTAAGAAGGAAAGAGGCAATAATAGTAGTTAGGACACGTATGCGAGAGGAAAGAGAAAGGCCCTAAAAAAAAAGGTTGTGTGAGACGACGTTGAAAAATGATACATAAAAACGGCCGGTGTTTGTGAACAGGAGGACGCGAGCGACCGAGTTAAGTGGAAGTTGAGGAGACTAGAGTGGCCAATCCAAATAGACGAGAAAAAAGGCAAAAAGGAAGAGAAAGAGAAAAAAAAGAGAAATAAAAAAAGGTACATAAAAATGCACGATAAATGTATAAACTAAGAGTTGGTATGGACGTGGAAAGTTGATCGAGTCGCCCGTTCAATTTTTATTTTTTCATTTACAATTCATTTCGTAAGAATTAAACAATATTAATAATTAGACGATGTGGAAAGAATCAGTTTCCGATGTAAGGGCTACCGTAATATGAAAAAACGCATTGTTAAAATTGTAAAATACTGAATCGATTTTAAACACGATTTAGGAGGTGGAAAAAAAACCATGTCGAGCGAGTGGGGCGAATCACAAACGAGGGTCGGGTTCGCGAAATCCATACGATATAATATTATGTAATAATAAAAAAACGATTCCGTAAATTTAATAATTTTATTTTAGAACGCGAGCGGCGCGCGTGTCCGACGACAGTCTTTAGGGCGTAAAATTCCCGAGGCGGCCGCGGGCATGTACGTATCCAGTACTGCAGTTATCGTATAAATAATAATGTCGTCGTTGCGTTTTTATTCCGAGCGTGTCGACGCGAAGCCCGGCCGGCGCGGCGGCGCGGCGTCTGAATTTCCAATTTTTTTTCTTTCTTTTTTTTCGCCGGCAACAAAAAACTCCACTATCTCGCGCGCGGTTTATAATAATAATATATTATACGGTATTGAATAAACGTACGACGCGAAATGAAATCATACGTGCTCGGAAACCCGATAGGGCCGAGACGAGACGGGAAATATTACGCGTCGAGAAATCTGTAGTTATACGTTTATATTATAATATAATATAGTACAGCGGTTAAACACTACTGCGTCCGAACGGTCCATCGTAACGCCGCGCCGCCGTCGTCGCTTTTGTCGCTTCTTTCCTGCGCGCTGAATCGTATAATTATTATGTACACGATCTCGTATTCATCGAAACCGTACAGCGTGCGCGTAATAAACACGCGACTCGTTGCGGAATTACACGATTAGAGGTGCCCATACACGAGAGGATTTTATGACGGATTTGGTCTTACGGACCAAATCCTTAGGTCCTCGATGGATTTGGTCCGTCGGACTAGATCCTAAGGTGTGTCCACTAACGTGAAAATAAAAGTCTGCTACTTTTCGCGGAGCGAATCCACCAGTGGGCTAAGTCCGCTAGTTAGTGGAGGAAATCCGTTGATTTTTGTACTGAGGACCTAGTCCTCTGGTCTTTCAAGACGTTCTGAAAGATCTGCGGATTTATACGACGGTTATTACAGCTGGTTTATCAGTTATGTATATTATTATTATTTATTTGTTATGTTATGTTAGGATATATTATTTTTTTTTACTCATACATTTTAAGTATATAATATTATATAATTTAATCATTATATAATTTATAATGAATACACTATAATAATATGACTTTAAAGAATTTTTATAGAATTTTGATAGACTCTTGGGTAAGTATTTTACAAATTAAATTATACACCATATTGCAGCACGCACGCGAGGCGAATCCGGACGGAGGATTTGAATTCGCAACGATTCCTCGAAATCCCCGTTTCATAACACACTCTCGACGGATTTCAAATCGGAAATTCAAACAGTCGGTCGATGAAAAACCGATATTAGTCTCCGTAAGCGCGTCACACGCGTCAACTCGTATATCGATCGTGCGTTGTTTTAGCGAAACGGCCGTGAAATATTTTCCTTTTGTCCGCGCAGACTCATTGTACGTACTAACCGATAAATCCTCGTTTTTATTTTTTTTTTTTTGTTTTTCTCGCGGCGTGGATTAAAACGTCTCGGGTAGTAGTATTATAATATATTAGGAATTCGGGCGGATCAATCGATCGCAGTACGAATTGAAGAAGGGGAAATAATATTTTTATTTTTTTTTTCAACCAGACATTGTCGTGTTCATAAAACAAAAGTACAGGAAATGTCTTTTTCGTTTTTGTTTTTAAAGACTATTATTCTTTTCACCGCTGTTTCACGATTATTCGGTGCGATTGTTTAATTTTTTTTTTTTTTTTTTGTTTACTAAACTTTTTACGAGTTCGGAGTTTTCATTAACTCCGGGCTAACACAAACTAATAAAATCGTATTATGGCCTAACAATAATTATTATTGTTCATTAGGTAATATTTTATTTTATTTTTATTTTTTTACCGAATAATTTATAGCCGGTAAAAGCATAAACGTTTACAACGCTTAGGAACGAGTGAGATTGTCGCGGTATTTTATGTTTTTTAATTCCAACACGGTACGTAAAAGAAATAGTGACAAATAAATATAGAATACGCGAGAACACGTGTGTACGAAAAAATAAAATCCGCGGCTTTTACCTCGACCGACGTTTGCTGAAATCTCAACTGGCAGCTGGTCTTTCTGTCGTACTCGTCGGACACCATGTCTTCGGTGATCATTTCGTTCAGCCGGAAATCAGGTATGGATTTCATGTGGACGCCTTTGCCCTCGGCGGACCTCTTCAGCTTGTTGACGTAACTGTAACACCGTCGCGCGCGAACGTCATATATTATATTATATTGGCGATGTCGAGCGCGTGGTTTTCGCGACGGACAGTAAATAATAAAAAAAAAAAAAAACAAAGGAAAAACACCGGTCTACTCACTCGTCCATGTCGTCGTCCGCCTCGACGCTGGCCGGCACCCGCCAGCCTTTGATCTGGTTCAGTTTCTGGTCGGCGATGGTCAAATCCATTTCGTTTATCTCGGGGACCCAGACGATAAAGTGCGCGGTGCCCGTGTACGTCTCGTAGTTGACGATCACCGTGGCGTTCGACGAGCCCCTGATTTCCGAGCCGTCCACGTACACGCTGCTGCAGGACGAGGTGACCTGCGAAAGTGGGTCGAGAAAACGAACGGTTAGTCGGTTAGACGCGGTGGGCTGGTCGTCATTTACTTTCAGCACGCTGTCGTCTTCTATGTGGCACACGGACTGCCGGGTGACGTCGGCGATTTTGCCCGCGTAGCTGACCACGAACACCTTCATGGCGTGCGATATCTGTTTGCCGGTCAACACGGCCGTGTTGATGATCTCCCAATTCTGTAGAAAGAAACGCACGCGACGATTAATACAGCGCAGCGGCGGCGCGGCGGTCGACGCGCGTATGATTGGAAAACGAAAATGGAAAAAAAAAATCGGTCGCTTGCGCGCGCTCAGAGACGACGACGTGGCGTGTGGGGCTGCGCGTGGAAATATTAATTTTCCGCAATGACAACGCCCCCGCGTCCGCAGGTGAATTGTTTTGTACGCCCGAATACGTGATTACCGCTCGAATCCTCCGCTCAAATCAGTAACCGCGAACACCCCCGGGGAACCCGAACGCGGCGAAACATAACACAGGACCGCGTGTATACACATTGATATATATACGTATATATATATCGTACATATATACACCCCGGCTAACCCATCAGACGCACGTATCGCGAACGCCACCCTCTCTACCCGGGCCGACGATGACAAATTTCGCTTTTCGACGTTCCCGGAAACAAATCGATCTGTCATTGCCGCCCCCGCTACGCACTCCGCCCCGACGCGCGTACAGGGTGGCCCGGCGCGAAATCGTATTGTCTCCCGTATAGATATTGTATTTATTTTATTTTTTTATTTTCTTTATCTCGTCGCAAGGGGTCACTGCGACCGTCGCGGTCGAATCTGCAAGAGTTTTCGGGTTTTCGATTCCGACGAGATTATTACAATAATATACGAGTACGACGACGACGGTCGCGGTGAACGTTTAGCGATTGAAAATCGACGTTTCGTGATCGCGACGACGACCCGATGCGAGTACTGTGACGAATAATTATTAGCACGGACACAGGACGACTGTAGCGCGATCACGGTACTATTCGTCGGTCTGTTTGAAAATTGTTATACTTTTAACCACAAAAAAAAAATCAATATCCATTCCGTTTCACTGATCCCAGATCCCTGGGAATGGCAGTGGAAGCTGCACGTATTCGTACGCACACTGCGCTATCGAAAAACGACGATTTTATAAATATATTAAAAGTGACTTTTTCAAGCCTGTCAAAAGGGGGTGGGGAAGGAATAAAAATGTACTCGGAAATGTTTAACGCGAACCTACACGAAATCGTATTGAAAACATTTTGACGGAAAACCGAGACGAACGTTAGGTTCGTCCGGGCCCCACCCTGTACGTTGTGCACATCGCTCACACGATATGGCGTAACACGGAGCCGATTACATTTATTTCAACCCTTTGCCGCCCGGTGGTGATTCATGATGTCATAAACGGGCGAGGTCAGTGCGGAATACGAGGGGGCGTGTTTATACTACTCTCCGGAGATTCGAAGAGCGGCGTGTAATATTATAGTGTATATTAGAGCGGCCGGCGCACGCCGTCGCAAACTACGGTCGGCACCGTTCGGACACGAAATCTCTATTAATCGACTCGCCCGCGCACGTGTTACACGTTATGTTATTATTACGTATGGATACGACCGAACGAAAAGGAAGAAAAACGACGCGCGTGCGTTGGTCTCGACGACGACGACGTACGTCTGTAATACGGATTATACGTCGAGGTGACGCAAATAGATCGAGAATTTCGACTGGGCGCGTGGGACCGCGAGAGTAGCCTACTCGCCGAAGACATTTCATTTCTATTTTCAATGACACGACTCGTTGTCGGAAAACGCTCTAAATTTGTCCGATATACTTTCGGCACCGATTTCATCGGCCAAATCTGTTTCGATTAGGTCACGTCGTCGTATAAATATATATATAAACTTTATAATACAAAATGCTATACTCGAGTAGGCGAAACGCAGGCAGCTGCAGCGCGGCATACAGCTGATTCTCGGCCGATTTTCGAATCTTCGCGTCGAAAAAACGCGTATTTGAACGACGCCGCGCGCAAAAAAAAAAAAAAAAACGTTACGATTACAACAGTGAAACTATTATAACGACGAAATTTCAATCCCATTCCCGACTTCGCGTGTGTTCCGACTTTCGGTCGGGTTTTTATTTATTTTTTATTTTTTTTTCGTTGGTTGCCACCGCGGCGGCGGCGGGTCCTTTTGTGTTTTCAATCGCGCACGTGTTATCGTGGGAAACTCGTCGGCAACAGCTGCTGCCGTCGTCGTCGTCGTTTTATTATTAGAAACTGCGGCGGAATAACGGCACGGTTTTCGAATGTTTACCGTTGTTACGCCGCGGGATTTAGGATTCGAAACGACATCGACAACATTGTAATCCTTATTCGAGTCCTTTACGACACGATTGTATTCTAATCGGAAACGATCGGCACGCAACGATACCCTTGTACACCTACTACTATAAATACAGTCTTCGCAGGTATAGGGCCCGGACTCTGAGGACGTTTCCTTAGCCGTGTAAATGTGTTTTCCCGATAACATAATAGTAATCTAAACAATTCGTTTTTAACTGTCGTTTTTTTCGACTCGGCAGAATTATCAAGGTGGTTTCATCACGCGCAGTCTAATCTAACCGCGAATCGTCGCGAAGGTTCGCTCAAAATTAAACAGTTATGTTTAGGCCTACAAAATATTTCGCAGCAAACGAATTGCGTCCCAAGATCCCTTTTTCAAACGAATTGCGTCCCGATAATATTTAACAACTACACTAATCGCGTCCCGATAATATTTAACAACTATACTAATTGCGTCCAATATAAATACATTATTTTCCTTCCCATTTCATACAGACATTAATATTGTTTTCTTCGTTAAATATAAATTTTTCAAAAAATATAAGTTAGGTTATAAGGTTATAGTTATCACATGTTATTGTAATATTATTTATGGCTCGGTAAAAATTTGAACGATACAGTTTTAACATAATCAAAACGTGTAATTTCGTTAAAGTCGTATTTCATCATTTGATTTCTTAAAAATTCTTGTTTTTCACATATTTCACGTCTTATTTTCTTCCTTTGACTACTGCTACGAATTTTTATGCAAGTGTCTTTTTGTACGTTTTTAAGTACATCAATAAATTTATTGATATTTGGATGAGCAGAATAAAACATGCCGTTTAATTTTGAATGGAAAGCTTCACAGCTATTTGTTGTCCTTGTAATTGATCCCGAATACATTGCCCATAAAGAAGGAGGAAAGTCACAATCGGGGGTTATATAATATGTGTTTAAAAATATAATATTTATAGAAATGACAACGTTGATATTGCTGGATTTTCTATTGAAAAAAATTCGTGTTTTCGATTTGTCTATTCGACGAGAGCATATTATTATTTCGATCACTTTTCGAGATTTTTTCTTGAAAACTGTAGCGATAAGATTATAATAATTTGAAAATGACGGACGAATCGTGGCTCACCTTAGATATGGGTAACACCGCCTCGGTGCCGTCCTTGTGTATCTCGAACCGGGCGGAAATCTTGCGCTTGACGCCGTCCAGGACACCGTTGACGCCGTCCAGGTAGAGCATTTTCGTGGCGAAACCGGACAGGCCGCCGCCGCCGCCGCCGCCGCCGGCTGCGATGGTCCGGCGCCGGCCGATCGCCTGGCGCCGGTGATGGTGATGCTTGTACGAGGCGGCGGCCGCGGCGGCCCGGTGCCGGTCGACCTTGGCCGGCGACGCGCCCGACGTCCAGCCGGTCACGTTGCTCGCCGCCTCCACCACGTACTGCACCGTCCACACGACCCGTCCCTCCTCCCATTCCTCCTCGGTGTCCGAGTCGGCCTGCAGCAGCCACTGCAGCACCTCCTCGTACCTGGAGTTGGGCCACGCCGCCGCGGCGGGCGGCAGCCCCTTGTGCACGGCCGTCACCGTGATCTGAGTGCCCTTGGAGTTGGACGTGTAGTCGATGGTCCACCGTTCCGGGTCGCTGTTCTCGGCGCTCAACACGCGCAGGCCGTTCTTCACTTTGGCCCTGTCGACAAAAGAGGAGGAGACGGGAGATTTTCATTAAGTGTACGCACGGGAAACGGGACGCCGCGCGCCGCCGCACAGTGGGGCAAACGACCCTCAAAGTTGGCGGAAAATAAAAAAAAACGAAATGCTTTTATATATCTTCGTTATTAGCATTTTTGTAAACTTTATAGATTCGGCAGATTTTGGATCTAAATAATCCACTAATATCGGCCAGAGAGCGAAAATTGAAGTATATAAGTATTTAATGATGGATCCTTCCATACCTGAGGTATATGTATCAAATTGTTTTAAATTATAATATGATGAAAATATATTCTTAAGTCGTTCAAATTCAATTGTGAATTGTTCAGCTGTGCAAGTGATTTTTAACAATTATTTTATGAATAAGGTAGGACTTGAATAGGTATTGAGACGTATTGAGTTAGGAAATTATGTTTTTTTAAATCTATATCTATTGTAGATTATAAAACAATTTGATTTTTCCGCACATATTCGCACTTTTTTTTTTTATTTATTATTTAGTATATATTTATCGTGATTTTCACGTTAATTTCGCAGTTGATAGTGAACAATGAAAGTTTGAAATAAATTTGATTTTTATAACTTTTACAACTTTTTATTGAAAGTTTCGAGTAAGTATGTGAAATTTGGTTATATACCTAAAAGTATGCATTACAAGAAATATCTACCTGCCCTAGTGGAATAAGTATTATAAGTAATAGTGCAAAAAAGTCACGTGTGCGCTCGTTACACCCGATGACGATTTTTTTAGTCGAAACCAGTCGTGACTTTTTTGCACTCTTACTTATAATACTCGAGGCTAGACCTTAATTTTATTTTATTTTATAATTTTCAATAGTTTGTATTAAAATAATTTTATATATTTAACAATATTTTGTAATTATGTAAATATGTCTTAACTCAATATAAAAATAAAAAAAAATAAAATTTTTTTTCCAAATCACGTTCTTTTTTTTTTTTTTGAATAGCCGCGTACACACTTAAAAACACTCAGATCCAAAAAAAAATGTAAACGATTCTTATTTCAAACTAAATATAAATTTTTATTTTTTTATATCGTTGACCGAAATCGATTCATATACGTATATGATTTAATGCCTGCAACTTTGATGGTCATTTGCCCCACTGTGTTTTATCCCCGGCACTCACCGCAGTATGAAGCCCTTGATGTTCTGCTCCTTGGGCCCGGCGTCGAAGAAGACGGGCACGTACGCGTACGACTTGGGATAGAGCGGCACGGACGGGACGAGCGTGAGCAGGTACGCGTCCGTCTTGAGCTCCTTGTACGGGCGCCGGGCGTGCTCGAGCGCGGCGCGGCCCACGTACGTGAACGGCTGCAGCTGCACGTCCGACTGGCTGCACCGGTGGTCGGACTCGAGCAGCGCGTACGAGATGCGCACGTACCGCTGCGGCGTCTTCACCGGCTTGGCGTCCGGCGGGTTGAGCGGCGGCCACCAGCGGGCCGGCAGCACCAGCCGCGCGGTGCACACGCCGTCCTTGGGGTCGGGCTTGCACGCGGCCGTCACCGGCCGCTCGGCGCCGTCGAACGTGGCCCTGGTGACGGCGCACAGCCGGCCGTACGAGGACGACGAGGCGCGCGGCGGCTGCCCCGGCGACGGCGGCGTCTGTTGGCCGCCGCCGTCGGCCGCGGACGCCTGGGACGGGCCGCCGGACGACGGCGAGCGCACCGCGCCGTTGTAGCCCACGTGGAACAGCGTGCGCACCACCGGCGTCTCGCGGTACACGCGCGTCTGCACCAGGTGCGCGGACACGTCCATGGACGACACGTCGGCGGCCGCGAACGAGGCCGCGCCGCCCGCACTCGACCCGTTGCCGCCGGACATTGCCGCCGCGTTCGGGTCCGGTATCAGGTACCGCGACGGCACCGTCTGCTTGGTGGAGAACGGGCCGTAACTGGCCCGGATCGACGTCTGCGGCACGTCCTGCAGCACGGTGAACCGGTCCACGCTCAGCACCGCTCCTCCGCCGCCGCCGCCGCCGCCGCCGTCATCACCGCCGCCGCCCGTCTGCTGTTGCTGCTGTTGCTGACCGCGGTTACCGCCGCCGCCGCCGCCGCCACCGCCACCGCCGCCGCCGGGGCCGCCGGGGCTGCCGATCGGGTGACGGACGAAGAACCC